>CM070731.1:38087552-39287552 GCA_036346275.1 Otatea glauca | reverse complement strand
TTTTAGTTGTTGTTTCCATCTAAGAAATAGACGTTTTTCTCGGTTATTTGTTTCCTAATCACTTATTTCAACTGAGAAGCAAAATTATTTCTCATAGATATGTGTTCATTGATTCCTCTAAATTTTTGGAATTCCGAGTGCTGTTCATGTGGCTGCCCGTTTCTTCTTCTTTCCGTGAAAACATTGCACGACTTTACTTCGTTCATCCTGAAATTATTTTGCTGGAATCCCATCTTTTCCCCTGAGGCACAGATCTTGACTTATCCCTTGGTATATTTAACGCTGCAGATAGATCAGAGAGGCAGCATTGAGGATTTTGTCTGAGGATTCTATTCTGTTCAGGCTGGTCAGGTGATAATATTAAGAGCAGAAGCACAATGGCTGCTGAAGTTGGGCAGCGATTCAGTGGATGGTCATACTCAGATTTGCCTTACAACGACCACTGCACGCAGGTATTATGTTCTGCTTTCTTACTCATTTGTTAGTTGTTACTCATCTTGTAACTTACTGATCATAACAGAATCTGTTGTTTTTGATATAGGGAATGCTTTTGTTTATGATTGGTGATGATCGAGAGAAGCAGCCGTATAACAGGGCATCAAAAGGTTTGCTTTCTGTGAGTATTGTACTTATTTAAACTATCTCAATCTGTATTATCCTCTTTTGTTGATGCTTTATGGATTTATCATGATCAGTTGGTTAGCACTTCTGTAAACTTACACCAGGCATGATTTATTTTTCTCTTGCATATTTCAGATTGCTAAGTCTGTCATCATCGATACCTTGCAACCAGACTTAATTTGGACCCTACTCTATGCCTTGAAAGGCTTTGCAGCTCTGTTGTTAAGAAGATAACCCTGTTCTTTCTGTTTCTGGATATACACTTAAATATATTGTTTAGGCTTGGAAAGTGTAGTAATTTGGCTTGCGCTTTTGTACCAAACTGTACGCAAAATAGATTGATTTAGGTTTAAATTTGAATTCCATGCTTAACATTTCAACAATTCAAATTTATCTTTAATTGTGTATTTGTGCCGTACTTTTGTTATACCTTAATGTCCGTAGTATTTAACGTTAGTAATAATCGCTTATTTTTGGCCTGAGGCTTACCCAAATCCTGGCTTGGCGACCAGTTAAAAATATAGAGCAGCATGAGCAACTATTTCATCAGGAATCACAAACCCAAGAGCAATACTTCAACTAATTGCCACTGAGCAAGCAAAGCAAAGCAATGGCTAGCGCCGTCCCCCCAGGCTAGTCCATTCCCAGTGCCAAAAACTGACCGCCCCGCGACCCGAATCGAAACAGCCCCGTGCAACAAGGCCTCCCGCGGAAGAACGCGCGCTTCAGACTCCACAAAAGCTTCTACTGAAACAGCAGCCGCTGGAGTCTGAACTCTGAAGAGGAAGTGGGGGAGCAGGGGGAGGCGGGCTTGGGCTTGGCCTTGTCCTTACTTGATGAAGGAGGACGCAGTGGCGGCGGGGTCGGCCCCGTCGGCGACGATGCCCTCGCTGCCGCCGGAGAGGAGGAACGCGTTGCCCACCTCGCGGAACGGCTCGCGGTCGTAGGTGTGGATCGACGCCTCCGCGCCGCCCCAGCACCCGGCGGCGGCGAGCACGACGAGGGCAGCCGCGAGCACGCCGAGGCGGAGGCGGAGGAGATCCATGGGAGTGGAGTGGAGGAGGCGGGCGAGAGATCTCGAGCCGAGCGGCGTGGGAGTGGCGGTGGTTGGGGGTAGATCGGTCACTCGGTTGTTATGCTGCAGTTCGCTTCGCCTCTCGCTCTACCTCTCACCGGACGGAAGAAGGGGAGGGGGGGAGCGGGGCCCGCCGGGCAGTGACCAGCAAGGTTACAAAAACCGCCGAAATTCGGCGAAATCTCGCCGAAATCTCGGATTTCGGACCCCAGCGAGTTTGCATAGACCGGCCGGATGTAAAAATCCGAAAAAAATTTGAAATTGCTACAGTATATTTCGGATTTTTATTTTTCACGAGATTTCTAAAAACCGCCGAGATTTCGGAATTTTAAACCGGAATTTGAATTTTTTTGGCCGGATCTGACCGGAATTATATCAATAAGTTCTCAGGAAGTGATCTTCAATGATAATGTTTCGAAAAAGTTTATTTTTTAGACTTTTTGGCATTTCGGCAGAAACACTCTCTGAATTTTAAAAAATTGAGAATGCATTTTCATGCTATGAAAAATTTATGGGAGTATCATAAGATATGTAGGATAATACATAAAATTTATAAAAATATTTTAACATCATTTGTTATGTTTTAAAAATAAAAATCAGAAATAGGATAAACATCAGTTCACGCCGGACCACTTGTAAGTAGTCCGACGTGAACTGACTAGTATCGCTAACTAGTCCGGCGTGAACTGACTAGTATCGCTAACTAGTCCGGCGTAGAAGTAAAAACTTCTGGACAAAGAATTCAAGTGGTCCTGTAGAATTATGAGAAATTTAATTCTAATCGGTTATAAGACATTTTCGATGAACCTTTTCAAGAAAACATATAGAAGAAACAGGACGAAATTTGCACATGTAGCAAACTTGACTCCCTAAATGTGATATTTTGATAAAACCTTTTCAAAACACAAGTAGGATCAATGTAGGTCATATGAATAAGATTTCAATATACAATAAGATTTCCATATACAATAAGATTAGTAGGTCACGAGTCATAAACTTCTTCATTTAAAGATTCCTATTACAACATATATAACATATAAGTTAGTACATAATTAAAACATCTTTGAATTACACCTCTCCATAACTTTGCCATAAGGGAATTTCAGATATGTGGATGTAGGGATCCAGATTTAGGGACGCTCACTGGAGATGGCCTAACGAGTGCCAAATCTTACAACATTGTCACATTTCCTTAAATGTAAGATTATCTTGGTTTTATTGCAGGGCTTACAGATGTGGGCGCAGATGAGGGAGCTGTGGGATGCGTTGAAGGACCGGCTGTCGGATGCTTTAATACATCGTCAATCATTGAAGTTCCTTCACACTTCACTTTAATACATGCGGTGAAGACTTGTTGTGTGTATCGATTTTATTACATTCTTAATAATTGTCATGCCAATATACATTAATTGTTTCGAATTGTGACTCTCAATCTTCGATTTTCAGTCAAAATGCTGCCGAAATTTCATACTTCACGCACGTATACCGAATTCCCAATTTTAAAAATTCCTCGAGCTTCAGAACTCATGAAAATTTTATGGCAACATTATTCACATGTCGAATCATGCTATTAAAATTTCAAATATTTATAACATGCTTTGTCCCATTTTTCATTCAGTTCAAAATTGCCGGCGAGCGTTTCATTACGACAGTACCAATGTTTCAATTTTAAAAAAATTTACATGATTCAAAAAAAATCTGAAATTTTTATGACAAAATTAATAATACGTCAGAACTCTCTAAAAAGAATTCAAAATTTTTCTCCATCTTTTGGACCAATTTTCGGGCTTGTCAATCTGGCCGAAATTTCGCCATTTCTCGGCGAGATCTCGCCAATTCTCGCCGAAATTCGGCATTTCGATAGAAAAAACCGGATTCAAAATTTGGATTTGAATTTCCGGACGAGATTTGTCCGAAATTACCGAATTTCGCCGAAATTTCGTTTTCCGGGCATGAACGGTATTTTATTCGAAACCGAAATCCAAAACACTGGTGACCAGAAAATGTTACTGTACTGCCCGCAGAGGATGATTGATGCTTTGGAACGTGATCCATTTGTGTTTTTTTTTTAGAAAAAACAAACCAGTTTCATGAATGTGCTCGGTGCAGGTTCACATAACCGACGATCGAGCGTACCGGTTCGAAATCAAAAACCGTTCGATAAACCGGTCCATTCAAAAAAAAATTAAAAATTTAAAAATTTTGAAAAAATTTATGCGCTCGGTTTTTCGCCAAAATACCGTGGTTTTCGTCAAAAACCGCTCACAAAAACTGTTTTGCGACGAACATCCGGTTGGCAGCGGTTTTTCGAAAAAACCGAGCGGTTTTTCTATTTTTTTTGGAATTTTTCAGAAAATTTTGATTTACTAACCCTTCGATTTTTAACGGTTTTTGGGCGGTTTTTTGAGCGGTTTTTGCGGTTTTCGTATCGCGAATTTCGAAATTCGGTTTTGTTAACCCTGGCTCGGTGTATATGACTTTGTAGGCTCAATACAATGTTACTCGTCGAAAAAATCACTAGACTAGAGGTCTAGAACCAATGGGGATAAGGCTCTAGTCCCTGTACGTCTGACGACTAGTACACATATTGTATCACTCTTTTTCGTTATATTGTAAATTTATATGATTTTGTCTCCCATGTTGATGTTGTTTTTGTTGAATAACGGTAACGATTGCCGTAGATCAATCACAACTCACCGATCGAACAAAATAGAACAATCATAAAGAACACATAGATTATAGGGAGGCAAACTCTTTGCTCTTTATTGATAATTGATTCCCTTGTACAATGGGATTATATATTTATAATGAAAACCCCTCATGTGTAGTTTTGGAATTCATTCACAAAAACTCTAGAGTTTCATTATATCTCAACACTCCTCTTTGGATTAGTACCGTGTCATGCATATGCCTCGTTAAAAACTTCTCCCAAAAATCCCGTAGGAAACAAGGGATGGAGAAAAGGGTATATTGCATCTACATATTGTGTAGTTACACTTGTTACCACATTAAAAACCTTCATGTGAGAAAATTTACGGAAAACTCAATAATGGTAAAAGAGTGCTATAATCTTCTAGATTATGGTAGTATCTTCATGATCATATTAAGAGTTAAGGTTCAAGGATTTACCCTCTGAACTCTACATTTCTCTAAGTCGTCTAATCCCAATGCCATGAACACATCTTTGGAAACTGGATGTCGGCAAAGACTTAATGAGTAAATCAGCTAGATTTTCATATGACTTAGTTTGCAAGATCTTTAACTCACCATTCTTCTAGAGTTTGTGAGAACATAAAAGTTTACAGCAAATATGCTTCGTGATATTGCTCTTAACATAACCCATTTATTTGTGTAACATAAGCAGTATTATTTTCATAGATAATTGTGGAGGTATCGATGAATCTTTTTTATAGCCAAACACATCCACGTGAGGCTTCATATAATGCTATAATCTCTAGAGGAAGAACAACATACTTAAAGGAAGTCGAGCTTCGCCTTTGGAAGCGCCAGTAGCGTAGGGCGAACCGAGCCCCTTTGAATTAGTTGATTGGTAGAGGTAGCTACCAAGTTCTGCTTAAAAAACTATCAAGAAATGGTTGTACTACTACAGAGAAACACTAACCCAGTCTGAGATTTGACACTGTAGGATCAGACAGATAGCCAGCATCCATATATCCCACCATGGTTGAGTCTTGGTCATTCCAGTAAAATAATCAAAGATCTTGTGTATCTTAGAGTTATCTGAGTAAAGTCTTAACACTAGCCCAATACTTTCTGGTTGAAGCTACACTATGTCTAGCTAGAAAATTTACTGCGAATGTAATGTCAGGTCTGGTGTTTGACACGAGAAATCGCTTCAGTATTTCTATGGGTGGGGTTTAAAGTGCGAGTGTACTAAAGTACAAATAAATAAATAAACACAAGAAAAGATAGAAAAACATGTATTTTATTAATTCTTTGAAGAATCATAAAATTATAAGTTCTCTCAAAAAAAAGTTGTGCTCCATGGCCTACTTGGCATAGTAGATCTGATATAGGCGACGTGATCTCCTGATTTCTAGGGCCTCAGAAGTCTCCCAATTAATTACTCTCACGAGGTGATATCACAAGATACCTCCGATTAAGCTATGCATTGTCTATGTATGTGATGGATATGGCTGTGTAGATGTAAGTGCAGCATGACCCATAGCCTCGTCGGTCTATGCGACCGTTGGTAGCATAGCCTTTGCATCTGCTATGCCCGCCCTCATCGTCTGGCCTCGTCGGTCACGAATGGTGAGTAGAAAGACATGTATTTGTAAGGCATGCATGGTTCCCACCAAACTTTTCTAATCTGACGGCCCAGCGACAACGCTAAGGAGGTAAATTGCTGCAAATTAGACTAATAGCAAGGTCGGTGGAGAAGAAACGCCTGGGACTCAGTGTAGTCAGCAGCGATAGCTAGCTAGGATGATTATGATACTGTGAAGTGCACAGCTCCTGTTTCACGAGGGCAAACCATCCTCGTTTAGTTGAGCAAGTAATACATAACATGTGAGACGAATACCGAGGTGTCGATGTGATCGGTGACAGTGGAGATAACTAGCTCTATTGCAATGGGGGCACACATGGGCGAACCCTGATCATAGTCCACAAAGCCGACGAAAATCGGTTGGATTTCGCGAAAACCGAGCATGCCGAATCGGTTCGGTATTAAAAATCAAATGAAAAATCGATCTGATTCAAATTCAAATTCAAAAATTTTGGAAAAAATTATGCGACGTAAACCGATCGGAAATCGGTGAAAACTGCTCGATTTTCGATGAAATCGAGTGAAAATCGCTCAATAATCAGCTCTAAGGAACATTCACTTGGTTTGTCGTTTTTCGACCGGTTTTTCGAGAATTTCGACCAATTTTTCGAGGTTTTCGACCGGTTTTCGAGAAATTCGACTGGTTTTCGATTTCTTTTGAATTCTTTCCTATTTTTTTATTTCTTAACTCTTCGGTTTCTGACTATTTTCGAGCGATTTTCGGTTCGATTTTTCAGATTTTTGAAATTCGGTTTCGAACCGATTTTTCGAAAACGGTTTTGTGAACCTGACGCTGATGCCATGAAGGTAGGCCATCCTCGCTTTGTTGTGGCAAATAACCAAAGCATGCATGTGTACTCTTACGCATGGACTAGCTTAAGATCGAGCAACCAGTAGGCGATGTATATGGCTGCCTTAGCAGATGGCGTGATGGATACGACAATACCAAGTGCTCGGCTAACTGCCTGTGCTAATGGGGACGTAGAGTGTTGAGGATGCCCCACCCACAGCGGCTGCAGTTAGATGGTTTTCTGTGGAAGAAGATCCGAGTTGCCGTGTTCGACAGCGCTCGACTGGGGTGGAAGACATATATAGCTCTACCGTGGTTGCCGCATGGCTCTTGCTCCGGTCGAAAGTAACAGCAGTGTGGCACAGCATAGTGTTGGAGTGCAGCACCATGTTCTTTGATTGAATTAGATTCTAATTCTAGTCTCCATACGAGTAGTTGAACTAGAAGAGAAATGAGATGCCTATATATATATATAGAGAAATTTTACAGTGGATTACATAGGTAGTAAGTAGTGGTAGTAGGAATCAAATCCAACCATCCATTCTCAAGAGTATTTTAGACTTTCTCTATCTATTTATCAGGGGTATTTCAGATTTTTCCTAATTCGTTTACAATTTTGGATTCACCGAATACCTATTGATTTTCAAAGACTTCTTATCCATTCATCCGTCATTTATCAGGATCATAGGACGTGTTTTACCGTAGAGGACTGATAGTATGACGGAATTTTTTACCCTTTTACCCCTCTTTCAATTTTACTACCAATACTACAGGTGGTAGTATAACTAGATCTAAATTGATCTCAACCATTAGATTCAAAGGAATGGACGGCTTATATTGATTTTAATCCACTGTAAAAGAGCTCTATATATATATATGCATAAGTGCACGCTAGCTAGCGCATGAATGCACTACTGCATGTTGGATCGATGAGGACCGTGCATCCAAAACTCTCCTCTGCATGTGGACGTCCATGGCAGTTCGCAGCGGCTTGATTGTGGCCTGAGTGCTGTTGGTGGTGACGCTCAAAATTATTTAACTATATGCAGAGCCCCACATCATAATCTTGCTCCAGAGAATTTTTGTACTATGCATACCGCTCTTATGTCGTGTATTAATAATTGTTGACCGGCACGTGCGACCCTGCCTCTTTTTTGAAACTAAGGGCGGGAACTCTACCATTCATTCCAGAAGAAGAGAAAATAACATTAATCTTCGGAGAGGCAGATACAGAGATACGTACCGACCAATCTCTCCAACATGAGAGGACACCAACAATAGAGAAAGAGCAGCACACACGCGAACTCCCCCACAACACTAAAAACACCAAATAGGCCACCACAATCACCGAACCCTCATCCTTTTATTTTATATTTTCTTCTAATTCTTTTATTTAATGAATTTTGCATACAAAAATTCATCGAACAAATGCCCCCGCCAAGTTAAGTTTGATGCGCAGAGTGGATCGAACTAGCGATGACACAGCACCATTTTTTTTACCTCTAGAAGCATGGCCAGCTTTTAGTTTCTTTCTTACATTTCATATGTCCTTGTTTAATCTTCATGTGGATGGCCCATGTTGCTAGCATGCCAAGCAGCTGACACTTTCTTTTATAAAATTCTTCCTTGTTGATGAATCATATTTTGCAATGCGGCCTGTGTGGTGAAGCAACGGAATCATGAGTCACCCTGTGTGTTGCAGCTTGTTGCATTCGATGTGATGTAGCTTGTTGAGTGACAAGTTGTAGCAGTCTGTCGACATATATAGTGAGCTTCAGCATTACAGTCGACGAGATCTCTTCATGTGATTCCAGAGAAGTTTGTGAACACACCATTGTTTTAGACGTCTTCCTGTGGGGACTAGTAGAAAAAAAAAGAAATAAATGGAGGAAAATAGACATTACTGATCCTTTTGTTTTATGGGTCGTTCTTTTGGAGTACGGCAAAATTCATACAACTCAGGTCGAGTATGCTTGTGTTGAGGCGAACATTCTTGCCATTGTAGAGTCTTGTTGAGGCGAACATTCTTGCCATAGTTATGTTGAGGCGAGAAGTCATGCCATGGAGAAGAAAATTGTTCTTCAGACCATTGATATTGACTTCTATCAAGGTCCAAAAAATAACAAGGCGATCCACTGAGGCCACATAATTATCTTCTGCGGCGTTGGTGAAGGGAACACTCTAGCCATCTTCAATTTGGGCGAAAGCTCGTACTACATCTTGAAGGCAGTTTATCGACCAAGTTGAGACCATGTAATTTTGTGATGCCTACCAACTGGATCAAAGGGTTTCACAGATTCGTACACTGCTCCCTTGTATGCAAAGGGATAAGTCATCATTGTAGAAGTGACTGATCATCCTTGAAACTTTCATGACGAAAGAAAGGATGCTCTTTGGGCTATGGCAGATGCTCATACCAAGATCCAAAGAATAGCAAGGTATTTTGTTGCGGCCATCAAGATGTCACGGCGCTAGCCAACAAAAAAAAACCTTTTGTTATCTTCAATTCATGGAGAAAGCTCATTCCAAGTCTTGAAGAAATTTTATCAACCCAAGGGACAGCGTAGCTCGCACAGTGCCAACTAGAAGGATTGAAGTGTTTCATAGATTCGCACTAACTGCACTGACTATTGGGAAACAGGTAGACTACTCTAGCGTAAAATCAAAATTTTCTACCGCGTAACCAATGAACTACTGTAAGTTATAGATCACAGAATTACCACTAGACGCACAGACCCGTAGCGAAAGTAGAGTCGATGTAGCGCAGTGGTGCAGATGTAGTCGTACTAACCTCGCGCCTCCTCCACAACTCCTTGTGACCGTCGCAGGTTGCGGATCATCCTAGCGTTGAAGCTTCACAGCAACGCCTCTAAGGTATCCACACGTACATGGCAGGAACACCACACGCTGGAGTGCTAGCGTCGGCTGCGCTGTTCTGGGCGGATAAGGGAGCGGCTAGGGTTTCAGGAATTCTGAATTACTACGGTGTCTCTTCACCCTAAAGCCAGCACCCCTCCCTTTAAATACATGCTCCATAATGGGCACTACATTAGAGGCCCATTAGGAACTTAAAACCCATCAGAATTCGGATCACCATCAGAATTCGGATCACTATCCGAATTAAGTCTCAACCCTTTAAGTGTGTGACCTTATGGGTTCACATATATCTAGATATGGCTCGAGTACTATTACTCGATTATTAATCGATAGCGGTCCCTAGTAGGACGTGGCAACTCCCGAGTATATGTAAAGATTACATCGGACGAACCTAAACAATGTTTAGTTATATGCATTTCCTTTTGCCTCATGATATTAGTCAAACTTAAGGCAAGTACATGCTATCCTTGTTTAGTTAGCTCGACCACTCTTCTTCGATCACGTGACTCGAAATCCCCAACTATGGTTAACTCTTTAACCGCGAGTAGCATGCATTTCCGGAATCCGACCACTCGAGGGGCCTAGAGATATCTTTCTCGTTGAATGGAGGGGTAAATCCTATCTTGATCGACCATACTTCGCAGCATGCTTCATAATAAACCCGAAAGCCACGTTTATAATTATCCAGTTATGGAGTAGCGTTTGGCAACCCCTAAGTAAGTCATTACACATTTCGAGTACATGCGTCAACCTCAAATCTAATGATATAGCATACACATTGTATATGAGACCAATTGATGACAAGAAGATTATAACGTTCTCGCAATGTCTCAAGGTGGGTCGATCCAACTCTATATTCTATAACATATGTCTATATTATTAGTTTAATATCTACATATCTATGACCCGTGAAATATAGTCATCAACCAATACATATGCTGGTCTATTCATATATGTCATCATATGTTTATCAACTAGAGATCACTTTAGAATAATCACCACAAAGTCATATATAAAGTTTCACAACAAGTCACATACTTGCTAATAAATAACAATGATAATATTCAAGGAATAAAATAATTAATCATAAACATAAGAAAATATAATCATCTTTACGATTGACTTAGGACATATCTCCAACACTAGCATTCTTCAGTGCTCCCATGAATTTAATGTTGATTGATGTAAAGGATGAGGTGCCTGATGCCGTCAGCGATTCAAATAAGTCTGCGTTGCAAAGGAGATGTCGGAATATGCCATCCACAATTAATGTACTTCGATATAGAAGTGATACGTAGGATGTCATCGACGATGTGTGATATGGTGCTGCCCTTGGTGCCGTTGATGTAGGAGAGAATGTGTTGGAATCATACCTTCATTAAACTTTGCAGAAATCCTGCCACCACAACGCTAAGCCAGCTCGAGCTGAGCCGCAAAAAAAATGACGTTTAAGTCTTTTTTTGAAAAAAAAATACGTTTAGGTCTTTTCTGGAAAAAAATAAAATTAGATCTTTTTTTAAAAAAAATAATACGTTTAGGTCCTTTATACATTTTTAGGTATTACGCTCAGGTCCTTTTTCGGAAATTTCATGTCCTTTTTATGGAAAAAATATACATTACATTTAGGTTCTTTTTGTATTATTTTTAGCATTACGTTTAAATCCTTTTTCGAAAAAACAAAATTTAGTTTAGGTCCTTTTCCGGAAAAAAAAAGTTTAGGTTTTTTTTTTCCGTTTTTCCCGAGGCGGACCTTCCGTTCCAGCGAAATCGCAGATTATATCATTTCAACCGTTTCGCGTGTTTCCTTGATTTGTTCGCGTAGGGAGCAGCAGTCGCACGTTTTCTCGATTTGCTTGTGTAGGGAGCGGCGGTCGCTGTGTGGCATGTCGCGGTCGATTATCTAGTACCATCGACAATTGATGTACTTTGTTGTAGACGGTGGTATGTCAGGGTGCCATTGATTGGATGTGTAGACAAGGACAGAGTGCTGCCCTCAGTAGAGATGGACAAATGGGCCGGCCCGAGGCACGCCACTTTAGGCCCGGCCCGGCCCGACCGTAAATGGGCGTCTTGCGCAAGACGCCATGAGCCGTCTTAGTGCTTGGGCGGCACCCCAAGACGGCGGTCGGCACGGCACCTACCTAAACACGGCACGGCACGGCCCGTTTAGTTTAAAAAATATCCGTTTTATAGCCGTTGTAGGATTAAAAAAAATATAAAAAAATCCGAAAAAATTCAACATACTTCGAGTTTTTCTAATTATTCTTAAATTTTCCTAATTTTTCTGCATTTTTTCATACCTTTCCTATTTTCCTAATTTTTGATGATTTTTTTTAAAAAAATTAGCGCTAACGGGCTACCGGACCAACCTGGCCTTTTAGGCCCGTGAAAGACCAGGCCGGCACGGTACGGCCCAAAAGGCTAATGGACCGTGTCTGGGCCGTCACCCCGGGACGTGGGTCGGCACGGCACAGCCCGTTTAGTAGCCGGGTTTAAACGGACCTGGCTGCTGGTTAAACGGGCTGGGCCGGGCCGAGCCGGACCGCTCGTTTGGCCATCTCTGGCCCTCAGTGCCAGTATTGTTGGTCCTTGTAGGGATGAGGTACCGGGATGCCGTCAGTGTTGATGGACGTAGAAGTGTTGCTGCCCTCGGTGCGCTTATTGTATGTTGACGCAGAAAATTGGGTACTAGTACGCCGTCGGCGGTGTTGAAGCCGAGGGCAAGGCCTTGCTCTGCCCTAGTGATCCTCAGCGGAAAGAAAAGCCACCATAGCAGCTTTCCATGAATTGTCTCCTTGTAGGAAAAAGCAAGTTTCACGTAGTACGCCAAGATAGAGTGACTGAGTGATAGCTGCACTAGGTATGCATGCGAGCGTTAGCTATAAAAGTGACCTCGAACAAGGCTGCCGAAGGACTTGCTCGTTGGACGTCAAAAGGTTCCAGTAGTGTTCGTGCTTGGGGTGAGGCGGTGCTATCGGATGACATTGGACATCCCAATGCTTTGTCTTAAAAAATATCTCTATATGACTTTTTTGACAATTTAAAAATGCTTCAAACAAAGCATCTACGGTCCATATTTCATATTCTTTATCAAAAATATCTCAAAATAGTATCTTTACATTTAAGACACCTTCTAAAATATCGCAAAAGGTGTCTTTACAATATGTCATGGCAATTTGTAGAGGCAAAAAAATATCTATAGGAAAGTGTTTCTACGTGAGGTTTTTATTATAGTGTATGGACTTTGGTTCTGGATTCAGATCAAAAGTTTTAGCAATTTTTGAGACAAAATATATATCGATAATTATACTATTTCTTTTATACAGCTCTCCTGAATCCACATAATTTGTGGATATTTCTTCATTAATTCCTTCCAGCTCCTCGTGATTCCCACAACGATGGAGTCTAGATGTTCCAATCTCCTAGCGTTAGATTATACGCACAAATGTTCGCTGGGGTTACCATCCTTAGCATGGCTAGCTTCAAGGATTTTTTTTAACATCAGGTTGAGCTTCTTCCACTGTCTTGGAGATTGTTTTGGCTTGTTCGGTTCTCTGTTTATGCAGACGTCTCCACGGAATTGAGTCCCGTGCGCCTGGAGGTCTCCTCCTCTTCGTATCAGGTAAGAGTGGATTCACTAGTGGTTGCTCTTTCCCCCTCCGGGTAGGCGAGCACCGACCTTCACAACTTTGCCGGGGCTTCTCACAACCTTCGTTACTATCGCCCTTGGCATCCTTTTATAGCCCCCCACACGAAATCTAGCCATTTGGGGGCAAGATGAGCAAAATCAGCATTTTCCGTTATTATCGCCCTTCCAGGGCCGGTAGTACCGGCCTCCAGACCAACGACTAAAAACCTAGCCGTTGCGTAGGAAACCTGGTACTACCACAGGCAAAAGCCCAGTAGTACCACTCGAGCGGAAGTACCGGCCTCCACGGGCGGTACTGCCGGCCTCAAGTCACCTGCAGAGCAGCCTCTCTGGAAAATAGCTACCGACAGTACTACCGCCCATCGACCCTGGTAGCTCCGACCTTCAAAAAACGAGAAAACGCGCTCTTCTGGAAAATAACTACCGGCTTCACGCGCGGTACTATCAGCCTTCGGTAGTACCAACTTCCAAACAGTGGTACTACCGGACCAGCGGTAGTACCAGCTTTATACCTACGGTACTGCCGAATTTTTAAGATAAAATCAGATTTTACACATAAATCTTTCCTTATCAAATCAAACATCAATAATAATTGATTCTTTTAGCCATGTGATGATCAACACATGATCAAGTCAATTTACAAAATATATTTGCAAACCCTATTCACATGCTCCAAAGAATCGTATTAAACTCCAACTTATTTGCAAAACACATTTACAAATAAACCACGAACCTATGAGATCAACCCTCTAGCCATATAAGGATCAACACATGATCCCGACACTTTGTAAAACACATTTACAAATGCCAACACATGCTCTAGGATCAAAACTCATAACTTGCGGTTCATTTGCAAAACATATTTGCAAATAACAAATCCAACCACTTAAAAGCACATCTTGAGCCATGAGATGATCAACACATGATCCCAACATATTGCAAAACATATTTGCAAATACTTATCTCATGCTCCAAGATAAGAAGCATAAACATCAATATTTTGCAAACTCAAAGCACAAACTAAGCTTAGCCTTGTGATGATCAACACATGATCCAATCACAAGCTAAAACACCAAAGCATGAGGTCTCTATTTGCAACATATGTAAATCTCTAGCTCCGTGCAACCACTTTAAACCAAATTATTTGAGCTCTCTCCTTTTGCAACACATACAAAACTTAGCTCCAAGCAATAACCACATAAACATTATTGCATAAGCTATCTCCCTTTTTGCAACACATGCAAATCCATGGCTTCATGCAAAAACCAAGTCAATTAAGATTCAATAAGATGCAAGCATGAGCACCCTTATTTGCAACATATGCAAATACTTAGCACATGAAAAATCCAATACACGAGCTTCACCAATTCGTAACACATACCAAATGGTTAGCTCCATGCAAAAACCGATTAAGAGAGTGAGATAGAGTGAACCGGATTGAGTTCATCAACACATGATGAAGCTCAAGCTAAAAGACTCAACCCCTCTTAATAGTATGACACCTAACAGCAATCCGATCTCCCATCCAAACACTGAGACTGGTAAAAGATTAGGAACACATCCTTATCCCTAACTAGTTATACCTTTGCCTATAGCGATCCACATAGAGCTTTTATGATATCCAATCATCTTCTCTCCAGGATCAAGTCTCCTTTTTCTTGTTCATCAACACATGATGAACCTTCTCTAGCCCTTCTCTTCACTTCGGGATCTCCTCTTGAAGCTCATCAACATATGATGACTTCTCGTTCTCGATTCTTTATTTTTTTGGACTTAACCTACTTCACAACTCATGAAAGATTGTTAGTTCAACAAATATGGTTGTCTCAATCATCATTTGCACTCCATTAATACATAATGGATGCCTCCAAGATCGATTGAGCACAACCCAAATCAATTTGAATGATTAATTATGTCTTAAGTACTTTGATGCATCTAATGCTTAATTATACTCAAGAACTTTCCGCTTGTCCTTAATCAATAAAGAAATATTATCAACATATGATGAAGCATTCTTTGATTAATTGAAAGACAACCGAACTCAATTTAAACTTCATTTAAATTGATATGAGTATATATAACTACACAAGTTTCATATACTCAATTTGATGGAAAGTAATGATCCAAATATGTTTAAGTAATGGAAAGAGATCAATACATTTAGACCATCAACTATAGAACAAACTCCATTAAGTATGTGAAGGATCTAGTTGGCCTAGAGGGGGGTGAATAGGCAACTTTTACAAGTTTTAACTTCTAAAAAAATAATTCACTATTCTTTATGAGGGAATAGCACAGAACAGTATATATATGACAGAAGTAAAAACAAACAATTATAACAGCGAAAGCAATAAAGAGAAATAAAACACAAATGAGACAGAGATTTATCCCGTGGTTCAAAGCCGCACTCCTAATCCACGTTGAAGCACTTCTTCCGAAGTATTGCTTCTCCAAAGCTAGTCGCAGTAGCTCTAGTGATCACTTAGGTAACTCTTTCACTACTCCAGTGAGGTGAGTTCCGAACCTCTCACAATCACAGTGGCCTTCCACAATCACTTTTGGACAGGTCGCACTGTTCACTTCCTCCAAGCTGTCTAGGATTACTAAGATCCAAGAGTAATAAATTTTGCACAAGTTCTGTCTCTTGGTTCACTTCGCAAATCACACAGCTAGACTTTGGCTTGGAGCTAAAACACTTAGAGATGTTGAGAATTTTGGTTTGAAAGTGAAGCACAGACTCCTTTTTAGAATGAGAGCTATTTTCAATGCTAAAATGTAAAGGAGTTCATTCTATATGTTGGTAGATGGCTCAGGAAATGCTTATATAGCCATTTGGAATGAAAATAGCCGTTACACCTGCTACTGTAGCCGTTGGACATGTCAGATGTCAGAGAGGTCAGAAATATACGTTGACAACGGACTAAGCAGCAGTACCTAGCGATACTGGTCATGTGTATGACGGACCAAATTTGGACATTTACGACGGACCAAAAAATTTGGTCCGTTGTACACGTGCTTTTCATCGAGTTTGGTCCGGCATAGGAATGAGAGAGATACATGTACGTCGGATCAAATAATTTGGTCTGTCATACATGGGAATTTCAAAGATCAGTAGCCAAAGACCCTTTTTCAACAAAAATAAGTTTATCCAAGCAGTTTGTTTTAGCAACGGACTAAAAAAAGTTAAGCAAGAATGTTTGGTCCGTTATCAAAACAAAAACCTTTTGACTGAGAAAGAATATCCATTTAAGGTTTCAATAAATAGGACTTCAAAGTTTAGTCTAGCAAAAGGCTTATAAACTGAAAGAGTGCCGGACTAAATTATTTGGTCCGCTATAGATGGGAAACTGAGAAGATTTTTGGTCCATCACAGAAGAGTGACTTTTACATGTATGCCGGACCAAATAATTTGGTCCATCATACATAGACAATCACTTGGTTGACAGATGATTTTCAAAAGGAGTTTTCACCAAGGACGAAAGAATATGAAAACATGACGTTTGGTCCGATGAGCAGATATTTTCATAGGAGTTTTGACACAGAAGATTTTTAATGATGGACCAAAGAATCTTTTGACTTAAAAGGATATGTTGTGTATGCAACAGACTTAAGAAGTGGATAGCTGAATTTTAGTCCGTTGTATACTAAGAAATTTGATTCAAAGGTTAATAACTAAGTGTCTTTTACTCCCAGAAATCTAGTTTTGTCTTTGCCTTATGATCCAATCCACTAGCTTGTGCAAAGTCCCTCTTTAGACAGCTAAACCGAATAAAAAACCTAGCTATTTGACTTGAATCATCTCCCAAGTCATAAACTAGTAACTGAACACCTTAATCTTGTTAGTCCAACTTACTTCATCATTGATTTCAGCACATGTTCTTCAAAGTCTTGAGTATTATTAACTTAGTCATCAATACCAAAACTATAATGAAACAGAATAATAGAAATTGAGGGGGCCTAGATGCTATCAGTATGTGCATATAACTAATTGAATATGGAATCAATATGCACATAATCAATCTTAGATTTCATATGAGTTTATCCTATATTATAACTACACAAGTTATATATACTCAAAAGATTGTTTCAAGGTCTTAATCCTTTATATTATATGACAAGAGGATATAGATCAATACAATTAAAACATCAAGTTAAATTATCAACTCCCCCTAGATGTGTGCATTCATGTATATATAGATTTGGAAACATAATACACATATTTAGACTAAGGCAATGGAAGAGTTCATCTTTTAACTTGAATCCTAAGTATGCATTAAGACAATAGAGTGAATATAAGTGCATATCTTGGGTTTTTCATTTTCCATCCAAATTTGAGACTAATAAGAATAAATCTCAATAAACATGTTAGTCTCACAATGATTAGATTTGTCATTAAACAAAGATTAAGAATTAATCTAAAACTAATCACCAAAACTAATGGAGCTTGAACTTACATCAGCGCGTTTACTGCAGGTATTTGAGACTGTCACTCCCTTATAATTAGTTAAGGTATCTAGAAAGTTATTAGCTATTTGTTGCAGAATTATTATCCTTCGAACTTCAAGATCGGATTCTTTAGTGCGTTGATCTAAGGACTGAATACCAGTGACATTCCAATAAATTTTCATCATTCTTTAGTGTGGTACTTTTCTCCCCTTAATGCCAAAAAATTGTCTTCATCAAAGATATAGTCAGCGTACCGAGCCGCATACAAATCCACTATCATACGCTCAAGGTATTTAATAATTGACAGAGATTCATAAACTACATAGAACCCCAACTTCTGGTGAGGGCCCATCAATGCATGATGTGGTGGTGAAATTAGCATGTATACAGCACAGTCAAATTTTTGTAGATAGAAAATCATCAGTTCTTTCCCACGCACTAACTACAAGGGGAAATGTCATGGCATGTAATTGGTCTAGGTTGAATTAATGTAGCAGCGTGCAGCACTGTGTGGCCCTAACAACTACTAGGAAGCCTACAATTCTGCAAGAGTGGTCTAGCAATAATTTTATTCTTTTAATTAATGACTCAGCAAGGCTATTTTGTGTGCGAGACATGAGTTATTGAATGCTCCACATTTATGCCTAAAGACATACAATAATCATTAAATGCCTTTGAAGCAAACTCGTCGGTGTTGTCCATTCAAATAGACTTAATCCTTTCATTTGGAAAAGAGACTCTTAAATCAATAATTTGGGTAAATAATTTAGCAAAAGTATGGTTCCGAGTAGATAAGAGTCACACATGGGACCATCTAGTAAAAGCATCTATACATACCATAAAATATCTAATGGGGCCCGATAGGGCTGGATATGTCCACAAATATCATCTAGAATTCTTTCCAGGAAACTCGATAATTCTTCCCAAACTTTTAGAAAATTGTCTAGTTCTGAGCTTCCCTTTAGCATAAGCAAACCATAAGTTTTTAGGTTTAGGAAAGTTTATAGTTTTTGTATTATGGTTAGAGTAATTTTTGATGATTTTTCTCATCATATTCAATTCAAGATGACCTAGTCGATCATATCAGATCTTAATTTTTTTGGGGGTTTTAAGTATTGTTTCCATCGCAACATAAATTTTTGGTTTTATATATGTATAGTATAATATTGATGAGAATGAAGTTTTTTAACCATGCGCTTCTGGTACCCATTAAACTTGGTCATGAGTAGGTATTCTGTATCATACTCATTATCTGTCTTGTAAGATTGAGGATGCCAACTAGAGGGGGGTGAATAGATGGATATAAAAATTACTTCTACGATAAATTAAATTCTCCCCTAAGTACCCTTATGTCAAAATCTAATGATAAAGATGCGAAAGCGATAAACTAAGGTTTTAACAAATTAAAGTCTAAATCAACTAGGCTCATTAAGTGCACTAACTAATTATATCTCTTAACAATAAATTGCAATCCTAAAGACAAACAAGCAATTTAATTCTAGGAATGTAAATTACAACAATGTAAATAGAGAATTGAAAGCATGCACAACGAGACACAATACTTTTTACCGTGGTGTTCGGAGACTTGCCGGTCTCCCCTAATCCACATTGAGGCAAGCCCAAACCGCTTTGGACCGGCTTCACGAATTGAGCACCCGCCTCGATTCCACTAGTGGTAGCTCTTTCCCTCTCCGGATAGGTGAGCTCCAACCTTCACAACTTACCAGGCCTTCTCACAACCTTCTTGAGAAGATCACCGGACCACGACGCCTCCACGCCATCTAGGTGTCGGCAAACACCAAGAGTAATAGGTCAAGCCCCTTGCTTGATCCCCACCAAGTGCAACACATGCACAATGATGCTCAATCCTTCTCTAGATGCAACACATGCAACTAGAGGCCTTCTTTCCTTGCTCACAAGGTGCAACACATGCACAATGTAGAGGAGAGGCTCACACTAGCTCAAGAGAATGCAAACCAACACCAAAGAGATTCTACACAAGAAACTCTAGCTCAAAAAGCTTCTCAAATCACTCAAATATTGTTCTAGGAGCTCTTGAGGTTTTGCTCTCACAAGAATACCTCAAATGGGTGCTAGAGCAACTGCAAAACCCTCCTAGCTCGGCCTCTTGTATAGCCCCTCAAGAAAACTAGCCGTTGGGGGCAAAATACCCAAAAATCAGTAATTTTCGGTACTACCACCATGTAAAGGGTGGTAGTACCGGCCTCAACCCCAACGGATAGTTCTGGGCACTAAATACACTGAAAATAGCTGTTACTACAGTACCCCGGTACTACCAACGTGTAAAACCCGGTAGTACTGATATTTTTCGCCCCAAACACTCAAAAACACAGTTCTGGGAAATAACTACCGGCCTTCTGGAGTGGTAGTACCGCTGGGGCAGTACTACTGCCATGTAAAATTCGGTAGTACCGACTACTACTGTGTAAATCGCGGTAGTACCACTGTTTCAGCAAGTAAAATAGTCATAACTTTTTACTCCGAACTCCGATTTATGTGGTCTTGGGCTCTATGCGAAGCTTATCAAGAGGGCTACAATCTCCACCCATTTTCCAGATTTAAGCAACTATAGATATTTTTAAATATCACAAAAACAAAGGCTCCAATGATCACATTCTCTGGAGAATATGTACCGACAACTAAATAGCGGTACTACCGTACTAACGGTAGTACCGGCCTTTGAATCACGGTAGTGCCAGAATTCAAACTCAGAGAAAAACATACTTCTGTAAAATAACTACCACACAAGTGCCACGGTACTACCAGACCTGCGGTAGTACCGGCTTTAACACAGCGGTAGTGCCGGTCTGAGGAATTTTTCAAGAAACACATTCTTTGAAAAAATAACTACCACACTCAAGAGCGGTACTACCGGACTTCGGTACTACCGGCCTCACCACGGCAGTTAGTGCCGGTCACAGAACAAAAGCAAGATTTCACACCGAAATCTTCTTTTCAAATTTCAACCAAAAACCAACAAGATCAATTCTTGAGCCATGTGATGATCAACGAATGATCACGACACTTTGCAAAACACATTTACAAATGCTGATCATATTCTCCAAGATCAAATGCATGAATACCAATATTTTGCAAAACAACATCAAGCATGAGCTACGACTATTTGCAAAACACATTCGCAAATATTTGCTCCATGCAAAAACCACATTAGCCAAATTACATGAGCTATCTCCCTTTTTCAACACATGCAAAACCATAGCTCCATGTAAAAACCAAATCGATTAAGATTCAATAAGAAGCAATTATGAGCTCCCTTATTTGCAACACATGTAAATACTTAGCTTATACAAAAACCAAATAAGAGAGTGAGCTAGAGTGAACCGGATTGAGTTCATCAATACATGATGAAGCTCAAGCTAAATGACTCAACCCCTCTTAATAGTACGGCAACCTATACTAGCAACCTGGTCTCCCATCCAAACACCGAGACCGGTAAAAGACTAGGAACACATCCTTAGCCCTAGCTAGTTATACCTTTGCCTCTAGCAATCCCACTTGGAGCTTTTTATGATTCCCATTATCTTCTCTCCAAGTCGGGTCCTCTCTTCTTGTTCATCAACACATGATGAACTCCTTCTCTTCTTCTTCACTTCGGGATAACCTCTTAAAGCTCATCGACATATGATGACTTCTTCTTCCCGATTCTTTATTTTCTCGGACTCAACCTACTTCACAACTCATGAAAGATTGTTAGTCCAACAAATACGGTTGTCTCAATCATCACTTGCACTTCATCACACATAATGGAAGCCCCCAAGATCGATTGAGCACAACTCAAATCAATTTGAATGATTAATTGTGTCTTGAGTACTTTGATGCAACTAATGCTTCATTATACTCAAGAATTTTTCGTTTGTCCTTAATCAACAAAGAATACTACCAACACATGATGAAGCGTTCTTTGATTGATTGAAGGACAACCGAACTCAATTTACATTTTATTTAAATTGATATGAGTATATATAACTACACAGGTTTCATATACTCAATTTGATGGAAAGTAATGATCCAAATATTATATGAAGTGGTGGAAAGGGATCGATACATTTTAGTCCATCAACTATAGAATAAACTCCATTGAATATGTGCATATAAATAATTAAACTTTGGAATCAATATGCACATAATCATTCTTATATAGCATTTGAGTTTATCCTATATTAACCTGAGTATACTTGCAACTACACAAGTTATATATACTCAAAAGGTTGTTTCAAGGTCTTGATCCTTTATATTATTTGGCAAGAAGATATAGATCAATACTATTGAAATATTAAGTTAAATTATGAACTCCCCCTAGATGTATGTATTCATGTCATGTATGAAATTTGAAACATAATACACATCTTAAATGTATAATCAATAGAAGAGTTCATCCTTTTACTTCAATCCTAAGTATGCATTAAGATAATAGAGTGAATACAAGTGCATACCTTGGGTTTTCTATTTTTCATCCAAATTTGAGACTAATAAGAATAAAGCTCAACAAAAGAGTTAGTCTTATAAAAAGATGTGTCATTAATTAACAATTGAGACTAATCAATATTATGATTATCAAAAGAGTTAGTCTCAATATTAGATTTGTCATTAACACCAAAATCAAACTAATGGAGCTTGAACTTTCATGTATTCATGTGAAAACCATTCAGATAGGTGTCTTTCAAACATAATAGAGTATGACTGAACTTAGTGTACAAAAAGTATCCTCTATTATTATATGAATACCCATAGAGACAACTATAATGGCCCTTCCAGTGCTAACAATGAGGGCATCTCTTACGATGATGGTCATAATATTTCTAGTTTTCTTAGTCAAAGTATAAAAATATTTAGTTTCCCTAAGAATTGAATTTGTATTGAAACCATCTACAAGACAGATTTTCTCTTCAGCCATTGGATTATATGTTATTCTATATTAAAAAGTATGCTTTAGCAATTAAACAATTGTTATAGCAGGAACATATTGTAAAATATAGAACAAACATAACACAATAAATGAATCAAATATCTTGGGAAATATCAATTTATTCAAATTTAAATAATAATTGCTCAATAGAAGCATAGACTAAGGTTCATTCAGAAGCTAAAACTAAAATGATAAGGAGACTCATGAGGAATATTTAGGAGACTAGTTCAAGTCTTTATATAAGTCATGGATGTCCTTCCAGGACTCCTTGAACTCAGTCCCAAGAAGATCATCTTTATCCATGGGAGTGTTACCATATCCGAGAATGTCCTTTTGAAACTTCTCCGTAGGATCAAGAACCATATCATCGCTCTTTTCGGCATCTGTGTCAATAACAAATTGAGCGGTAAAGTATGCCTCAACATTGTTCCTCTAGATCTTTTTGACTTTTCTAGTGGATTGCATGTAAAGATTCAATAAAGTGCTTCATTGTGCAACAGGTACGCGACCAGTGGCTAGTGCATCCACACCTAAAGCAGGGTTGTGCAGGGTAAGCAGTCTTGTTGGCTATCTTGCTTCTGGAACTTCCATTGCCTTTTACCTTTACCTCTTCCGTAGTTATTGCCTCTACCTTTCTACACTTCAACCTTCTTCCATCTCCTTGTGAGTAGTGACTAGGAAAAATCATAATTGCCTATTAGATTGATCTTGTCTCAAATTTTCGATTAAGAATGACTAAACTAGGTAATTAGGGTAATTAATCTCCAGGATTAAAAGAACTACTCATATGAGATTAATTCACATGCTCGAACTTAGGTACGGCTTGAATTCACATGCCCGAACTTAGGTACAGCTTGCAGTAGACTAATCGCTTGACGCCGATCGAAATTTGATGTAGTGTAGATCGATGCAAGTAGAAAATCCTGTTCGGCCTCGAAGAGCTTCGTATTGATAACATGCTGAATAATAATGACGACTATTGTAGATCAATCACAATGCCCCGGTCGAACAAATTGAATAATCACGAAGAAAACACAGAATATAGGGAGGCAAACTCTTCTCTTTATTGATAATTGATTCTCTTGTACAATTGGGTGCTATATTTATAGTGAAAACTCCTTAAGGGTAGTTTCAGAATTCGCCAATAAAAACTCTAGAATTCGATTATATCTCAACAGTTTTGTTGTAATTTAATATTAAAGTATTCTAGCTTGCTTTTTTTGTTAGCTATCCTAAAATTCTTAAGTAGCACGCCCTTAAGTTGTTTGACGAAATGCATATAGGCACACATCTATAGCACATTTGCAATATTAGCTACTTGAATATAGAAAAAAATCATGATGCCGGCTCAAAAGAGGAAGCGTACATGTAGGATCTAAATATGTGTAAAATTACAACGGCCTTGCCGCCAATTGATTGTCGGTCTTTACATTTAGTACGACACAATTCATAGATTTTGAGCTAGATCAACTTACCAAGAGTTAGTACTAGTTTTCCACCTACATCATCAATCTTCACCATAGGTATACATGTCGTCGAGATGAGTCACTAGTAAAGTCCTATAATTAACTTTGGTAGAGGGAAAAAACTACTTATCTAAGAAAAAAAAGGATTACGTATGTCGAACCACACTGGCCACAAACTGCTACTGCTACTCCGCTAGTAACCTAGTGCTACTTTGCTAGCGCGAGGTGTAACAAAGGTTCACGAAATCGTTTTTGAAAATCCTATTCGAAAACCGAATTTTGAAAATCGAAAAGATCAAATCAAAAATTGCTCAAAAATCGTCAGAAACCGAAGAGTCAGAAAATAAAAAAATTTGGGAAAAAATTCAAAACAAATAAAAAATAGATCAAAATTCTTAAAAGAAAATGGTCAAAAAGCTGACAAACCAAGTGAACGTTCCTTACCGTTGATTTTTAAGCGATTTTCGTTTAATTTCATCAAAAATTAAGCGGGTTTCACCGATTTTCGAGCTATTTACATCGCATAATTTTTTTCTTCAAATTTTTCAAAATTTTTAAATTTGAATTTGAATCGAATCAGTTTTCCGCTCTGTTTTTAATGCCGAACCGACTCAGCAGGCTCAGTTTTCGCAAAATTCGACCAGTTTTCATCGGCTTTGCAAACCCTGGGTGTACCTGTCAGCACCATTGCCTTTCTTTTTTAAACTGAGTGAGAGCATCATTGTCAATTGAATGGTTTTCTAAAGTTTAAGGTTAACACTTCACTAAACGGTACAACTTTATACATAATAGAACTTAAATTTAGTTGCATCAAGTGAACTTAGTGAAGTATGATTTTACAAAACCAGATTGTCTAAATGTGAAAACAAAACAAAACAAAAAACTCTACCAAGTTGAACACTAACTTTCAAGGAATTACACGCACCACTAGTAATCGACAAGCAAAGGGATGATCATTGATATTTGATAACAAAAGATAAAGCAACTCAAGAAAATTATGCAATCTATAAAATCAAGGATTGAACGATACTGGATGGAAAATCCATGATACAATAACGCAAATACACAAAAACAGATAATCGTTCTCCCCTCATGGAGTCCCTCAGTTTTAACGCTAATCTTTCCCATCATATAGATCAAACCAACAAAAATTTAGTATCACCGTCACATGCTCTGCTTTATAACCGATGCACTTCACTCCTGTAGCCAATTATTTAGCATGTCTCATGTAGTGGTAGCTTCCAGCTTAGCCTTTTGCACATTTCGGCGGCCTGGAAACATTATAAGCGGGAAGCTCTCCAATAAGATTCTACACAAGTAGGCAAAAAAAAAATCACTTAAGAACGTGTAAGTATTTCAAGAATAATAACATATAAATTGGAAAACGTGCAGGCATCACAAAGATTAAATAAATGGTAGCAACCTGTATTCCCTCACATTAGTCATCAAGGTAGTAGTAGGATCCTGCATACTTTTGTTCCCTGTCTTTTGTAGAGTCCAGTTTGTTTATTCGCGGCCTATAGTTGGTCGGGTCTCTTCTAAAAGTAATGTCAAGATGCTGTCAAACAAACAATGCACAAAAGAAAGAAAATTAGAGCTGGAAAACATAGAAGAAACCAACGTGGGGGATATCTATATATTAATCAAGCTTTCATCGCAATTCTAGAATCGGTGAATCCTACTGAAAATTAATCTTAGATAAAGATGCATACAACTGAACCTAAGACAAGAATTTGAACTGGTATTACTAGTAAATTGTGGATAACTCAATATTTTACTCTGCACTCACCGATAAGAATTTATTCATCCCAGATACCAAAGACTGTGGTGCATTGGCAGTACAGTCAATAGAAGCTCGCCCCTCATAAACAATAACCTTGTCAGCTAAGTAAGTTGCCATGATGAAATCGTGCTCAACAATAAATGCAGTTTTCTTTGCATGAAGAATGAATCTTTTGATAACCTTCGAGGCGACAATACGCTGCTCTGAATCAAGATATGCACTTGGTTCATCAATCAAATAAATATCTGCAGGCTGAACAACAACCACAATGTTAGTATCAACAAGCTGATCCTATATATTATCAATAAATACTAGCATATGATTGACAAGATTTTGGAAAAGCCGTGTGTAGTGTGCACACATGCATACAGGATTAAATGCTTGTATTTGCCTATTTGGGTATGCTGAAAATTCCAATCAAGCAGGGAGAAGTATCACATATGGTATGGCCTATATATTATCTTTGTGCTCGAAGCAATATCCAAGATCTTACAGGATTATAAATACAGACCTAGAAGGTACGGTAATAAAAGCTGAATAGGAAAAAAGACATTTAGTATATTAAGCATGTAAAATAATAAGAAAGCCCTGGATGCAAAGTCTTGAAACTTTTGAAAACCATAGAACATAAAAAATAATGTTATTCCCTAAAAAACATTCTACTTTGTAGACCTACTAAAAAATTCGAGTAAAAGAAGCAACGCTCCATGTTAAAAGAAACAGCATATTTACCTTTCCAAGGCAAAGACATAATGCCACTCTTTGAAGCTCTCCACCTGATAAATTAATAACTTCCTGGTCCATGAGTTGCTCAATTTGAAGTGGTTTCATGACATCAGAAACAAACTGAGGATGAGTATATGAATCCCGAATTTTCAGATGAAGCAAGTGCCTCACGGTATTCTGGAACTTTGGGCTAATCTTTTGAGGCTTGTAAGACACGTTAAATTCAGGAATTTCAATCTCAGTTTCTTCCACAGTATCTGGCTTCAACAACCCGGCCTGTCCAGACAGCAAAAAAGGGACATAAGATGCCAAATGCTTCATCTACTCAGTGCAGGTTGGATTACTAAGTTTGTTTTGAAAAAAAAAATAAAAAAAATCCAGATGAACTTTACATATGTTAAAGAATCATGTAATAGTAATTAGTAAATCTTCATATAAATCAGAAGACATATACAGTGCAGCAGCATCAGAAAGACAAGTAAATCCTTGATCTCTTAACAAGATCAAATTCACACCTTTTCAGAAAGCTGGTACTAACAGATTAGATTTTTGCACTTGGCAATATAGCAAAGAGAAGTAACCCACACTAAACTAAAATCAACATTGTCAACCAAAAAAACGGCATCACATTAGGTTTCAACTAAACTAAGATCAACATTGTCAACCAACAAAATGGCATCACATTAGGTTTCCAGCACAACATATTCACATTAGCAAAAGGAACAGAAATTTTTTACATGACTCGATATAGAAAAATTGCTTACTGCTGATATGGCAGGCACATAGTGTATATCACTACTATAAGCAAACTACACAACAGATTGATAATACCTAAAAATGACTCGCATGTACCTAATATAGTAGTATCCAATAACAATTCTGATTCAAGAGTAGTCGTTTAGACGTCGAACAGCATTAGCAAATTGCAATAATTTTTGGGAGTGACAGAAGCTATAACAGACTTATTATAATTATGTCAAGCCCGTAGTGTCCATAATGGTAGATAAATCAAGAACCCAAAGTTTCCATTTGTGTCATTTTGGATATTCGCACTATTTACAAGAGCCTCACAATGACTTAAAAGATAAAAAAGGTGCCAGAGACAGTGAGGCGAGTAGGAGGGGTGGAGAGAGACGTACCAGCATTCTGATGAATGTAGTTTTCCCTGTCCCATTCTCACCAAGCATCACAACAATCTGAGAATCAGTGAATTCACCCTCGACAACAGAAAGCTTAAAATTTCCCTGTGTTTTGCTCATGGTAGGGTACTTATACCGTTGGTATGTCGCAATCTCCTCAGCGCTTTCCTGAGTCTCCGCAATCTAAAAGGACAATACTAACATAAGAACAAAATTTCACCACTGAACAAGGATCACAAATTGTATGTGCATATGTTACCTTAAATGTAAGAGATTCATCTCGAAACCGGAGATTTTCAGTTGGAACAAATCCGGCCAGGAAAATATTGATACCTTCTCGGACCGAAAATGGCAAAGTAACTACACCATAAGCACCTGGCTTTCCGTATAAGCAGCAAATAAAGTCGGACAAGTAATCTAAGACACTCAAGTCATGTTCCACAACGATGACATAGCTGAAAACAAAATCAGATAACACTTAATACTAATTTTCTTGAAGTTTTTAGTCAAAAGATTCAAAAGATAAATCATTTTAACAAATATACCTGTTGGGTCTAAGCAAGGACCTAACGACTTGTGCAGCTTTAAGCCTCTGCTTAACATCAAGATAACTTGATGGCTCATCAAACATGTAAATTTCCGCATTTTGTACAGCAACAACTGCTATTGCAAACCTCTGAAGCTCACCACCAGACAGATCTCCTACATTTCTGTCAATAACTTGGTTCAATTCAAGGCCAACACACAGCTCAGCTTTCATATCCCTCTCATCTTTCTGGTCAAGTACTTGACCTACATTTCCTTGAACAGCTTTTGGAATGTGGTCAACATACTGGGGCTTAATGATTGCCTGTACAGAGATAGAGAGCACGCAAAGTATCAGAACTATTCATCAGTAACCAAAAAAAAATTCATATACAGTAACACACTATTCTAATATGTCAGAATATCCAGTATGTTGTATGTCAGTAACTGAGGTACAGTAACAACTCCAAGACTAGAATAATATCAGACTATCTACACTTATATGGCTAAATGCAAAAGTAAAAGAGAATATTGTTATTATCTTGACAATGCTATGCTTATTCACTGTTTGGATGTAGTACAAGCGTTTTCTAAAAATGCTCAACATTATATATGATGCTCTATAGAACAGAAAACAAGACTCCAACAAACACCAACGCTAGTATAAAATAGTTGCCATAGCAAGTACGTGGTGACTGTAAACAGGATATCAAGAGCCTCTTGTTGCAGATTGCATACTAACAAACCCTACATGAATTATAAGGATGAGTAAAAAGTGGTAATACAGCACCTTCAGGTTATCCTCCAATATACGCGTAAAGTAGTTCTGAAGTTCAGACCCTCGGAAGTATGTCAGGATTTCCTGCCAATCAGGTGGATTCTGCCCAAAAAGAAAATGCAAAGGTAAATAACCATCTTTTGTGCAGTTCATAGAAATGGAATGAAACAAAGCGAACTTTTCCCCAAAAAGAAAAGTCAGTGGAAACCAACAGCAACAAAAAGGAAATTAGGTAGGAGGTATGGAATTGGAATATACTTTGAAACGCCCCAAATTAGGTTTCAGCTTGCCAGCTAACACTTTAAGTGCTGTCGATTTTCCAATTCCATTAGTTCCAACAAGGCCCAAAACTTGACCAGGTCTTGGGACAGGCAACCTGCAAGTGCTAAATCAGTAACTCTCCAAAAGGACATCTTCAAGCCAGATTAGAAAACATACAAATGACAAACAATGCACAAGTTTATGCAAACCGAGCTCTTTGATCAAACGAACGTACCTGTGCAATTTGAAGGTATTCGGCCCATAACGATGGGTAGTATCTTTTTCCAAATCTTTTGGAAGGTTGATGATCTCAATGGCATCAAATGGGCATTTCTGCAGCAAGAATTACAGCAGAAGTGAGAAGATTATGTTACAGAACATAGACAAATCATATACTAATAGCTGTGGTAAGTTACAAGCATACCTTAACGCAAATACCACAACCAATACACAGCTCTTCAGAAATGAATGCGAGTTTCGACGCCGGAGTTACTTCAATGCAAAGCTTCCCTGTACAACAAACCAGTAAATTGTCATAATCATAACACCACTTGAAACCAGGAAACTAGCTAGCATATACAACACATCAAGCATCAGGGTCACAGAACATCAGGGGAAGTGTAGAATTGCTGCACACAATCAGCATAAGCACTACATAAGCGCACACATATTTGGACAAGGGATCTTCTTCGTAGACTATCATAAGAATAATTGAACAGTTAGTACTTAGTAGCGCGCTTGAGAATGAAAATAAAATATGGACTTGTTTGACTATCATAAGAATAATTGAACAGTTGGTACTTAGTAGCGCGCTTGAGAATGAAAATAAAACACTAAACAAGTTCATAACAACGAAGCAACAGCAGCAAAATTAACAGGTAACTATGTTAATCCCACCAAATCCCAGGATCTTGCGCCCATTTTAATATCAAAATCGTCATAGGAACAGATTGCCAGTGGAAACAGGCAAACCTCTGGGATCTACACTTCGATTCGCCAAAACTATCCGCTGAAAAAGAAAATAGCCCGCATCGGCAAGGAACCGCGAGGGGGCAGTGAGAGAGTTTACCGGTCTTGACGACGGGGCAGCTCTTCTTGCACTCCTGGCGGCATTTCTTGGGCTTGCACCTGTCCTCGCTCACGATCGCGATACGCGTCAGCCGCTCTGCCATCTCCGGCGACTCCTCCTTTTCAGCCCCAAAGAGGTATCCGATGGGGGAGGAGGGAAAGCTCTAGCCCTAGCCCTAGCGGCGGCGCTCGAGTTGGGTGCGGAGGCTGCGGTGAGGAGCGGAAGGGTATCGCTTTGGCTTCGCTTTGGAGGGGCAAACCAGATCAAACCCTAGGATCGGGTTCCTCCTGGTTTTTAACCGCCTCGTGGATGGCAGCCACCGAACCAGCTTCGACCGCAAATCTTCTAATGTTCCGATTTTGGATATTTGAAAATCATCATCCCAAAAAGTAAATATAATGTTGCCCTGTGTATTTCTTACTGTACAAAAATGTTTTTTATTGTTGCGAGAGTAATAGGAATTTTATGGGAATAATATAATTTCTACAAGAATCCTATAAAGTTCATATGCTACAGATAAGCCATTGGACATACGTGATTATGATTTGAGACTAAGACCCTGTTTGTGGGGGTTGTGCTTCAGCTTTGGGCCAAAAATTCCCCCAAACAGCATGGCTACAAAGCAGCTGGGAAGCTAAGTCACAGCAGAAGCACCCCCAAAAACTGCAACCGTTGAGGAGGAGCTTTTCAGCTGTGGCTTCGCTTGACCATCTCCCATCTCGCTCACTCCGCCTCCCCGACCTCTGCCACCCTGCCTCGCCACCTCCACGTCACCTCTCCACTCATCCACCGCTATGCTTCACTAGGTTACTGCCTTTCCGTTCGGTTGCCCCAAAAGCTCTGATTCTGATGCCTGGGTTGCCAAAGATAACAAGAAAAGCCATGTGCCACCACAAATGCTTCACAACCCAGAAATTAAAAGTAGCTTTTCATTGATCATGACCCTAAATTGACCCTGATTTGGTTGGAATATACTCCGCATACACAATAAATTGACCCTAATGTATGTGTATGTGGAATATACTCCACATACACATACATGATGGTTTGAGACTGACTTGGTTGGAATATACTCCACATACACAATATACGTGTTTCTCGAGTAGTATCTAATAAGCGAAGTGTTATTTTAATGTATGGCTAAGGTGAACGCAGTAAATCTGCTAACATGTGCTTACGGAGTGAAGATAGCATTATCCTCGATAAAAATGGACTCAAATAAAACCATACAAATATGCAGACAAAATTTATTCGGTAAGCAAATGAATATGATTCTTGGTTCTATTGTACCTCTAAAAAGAAAATCTACACCCCATCTCAACCTGATCCACACCCTCGGTTCCATAGTCATGCTTGTTCTACATCGTCAACGTCCTTAGCCTCAATAAACTGTAAGAGGCGGAATCACTCGACTGCAACACAAAAAAGAATGGATAAAATTAGGCAGGGTTTATTGCAAAATCTCGTTTAGTGGTAGCATAAAGAAAACTAATAGGATGAAGGGATCATGAAATCTATGGAACGGAATTTATGAGAGGGACAAGCAGGTTGCTGGGTTAAGGGTAAATTTTGTTATAAGTTAATTTATCCTTCGGAGAGACGTGTTTCTTCTGTATTTTTTCTAGAGGCCAGAGAGGAAAACCTAACCTAGCACTCAGCATTCACCGATTGAATTTTTAGTCCTCGTTTGGATATGATAATTTTTTCCCCAAATCCCATTAAAATCGAAATTTTCGAATAGAATTTGTACAAAATTACATACGAAATTCTTGCTTTCCAAACAAACACACTGTCTCGTTGACAGGTGGGCCTCATTTACGAACGCTCCAGCCCAGTCGTTTCTCCCCAAGCTACGGCCCACCATTACACGCCACACATACCTGGGCTACCATTCCGTTCCGTTCCGTTCTGTTCCACCTGCCTCTCCCGAAAGGTCGAAACGACTTGTTGTAATAAAATCGCACGTGTCCCGTCGCCCACGTGGGCTCGCCGACGCCGCGAGACCACTCGAGGGCTCCAGCGCGCAACGCGATGTGGCGGGCGAGGCGGTGGCGGTGGCCGTGGCCGCGGCCGCGGTGGTTCTCGTCGGGCGCGGCGGCGGCGCATTCGGGCGGGCCGGCGCGGCGGCGGGTGGCGGCGCTGTGGGGGAACGGGGACTACGGGCGGCTGGGGCTGGGGACGCTGGAGTCGCGGTGGAGCCCCACGGCGTGCCCCTTCTTCCTCGCGCGCCCCGGTGACCCGCCCGCCTCCCTCGCCTGCGGAGGCGCCCACACCCTCTTCCTCACGCGTAGGCCCCTAGCTCCAACCAACAACCACCACCCCCATTAGCATCACCATCTAGCATATGGAGCGATCATGTCAAGAATAATGTGGTATTCTGTCCTGCTGTTTTGTGCAGACAGCGGCCGTGTTTTCGCTACGGGGCTGAACGACTTCGGGCAGCTCGGGATAGGCTCCTCTATGACTCATACTCTGGTACTGGCGTTTCTTGTCCATCATACCTCCATGTATTTATTCGGCTATGCATTTTCAGTTCATAGGACTTTGGCAGAGTAAGTGGAAAAACAACCTTGTGCATCATAAATGTGATTTGGAGACATTAGAACAATGTTGGCTCTTATTGCGTGTTGCGAAAGCCAGTCTGCTGTATGAATCATTGTGCATACCAAATGATAAGTAAATGGCCTGTTAACTTGAATGCGCAGATATGCTTGAAAGTAGACAAAATTATTTTACTCGTTCTTTGTCAGTATCCCTCTTTACATTGGATTTTAGAACCTCCGGCTTAAGAAATAAAGCAAAAATAATATCTAAGTCGTGATTTTACAACATTTAGTGGCAGCATACAATTTATGTATGTTACAGTTGGTATTAGTTTTCCTTTATCTACCTTTATATGATTTTGAGTCTTTTTCCTGATGAATTATGGGCTCTATGAGTCTGATCATTTCTTTCTTGTAGTGATTATTCCACATACCATGGTCTTTCTGTGTGTATGGTAAATCAGTTCTTTTCTTTTGCATGTAGGAGCCTATTGAAGTTTCTGGATTTCATGAGAAAGTTGTAGAAATTTCAGCTGGCAACCATCATTCTTGTGTGGTAACTGGTGAGCGAAAAGAGTAAGATGCAATTATGTGCCTAAGTTTGATTGGCCAAAAGAAGGTGATCGTATAAACTGATTATAGCAGACTGAAGGGAGGGGGTTTACCTGTTATGTTACTGTAATTTGTAGTGGAGCAGTAGATGGTTCGAACTTCTCTGGGTAAAGGTGTCTGTGAGCGTAACCAGTAGGAAAATTAGTTTTTCTTTTTAAAATGCTTTTGGCAAATAATCATGTTTTAGCCTATGCGAGGGAATGATCAGCCTTTATTCAAAATGGTCAAGTGCTTTGTAACTTCTTGTTTGTGTGGTGTACATAATAAACTAGGTCTTCAGTGTTCCGTTTTGCAGAAGAAGCTAGTAGTGTATATTAGTGGACTATCCATACTATAAAATCATATAAATGAAAGTACCATAAACATATAAGAATGGGAACAAAGCAATCATTTTGGGGCCTCACTGGATGATTGTTATTTCGATAGTTTGAAGTCTTCTAGATTTCGTGCATGTTATCATATATATAAGCTGCATAAACGGGGCATCATGCTGCAATACGTTCATTAGAAGATTGTTGCTATGGTCCCTATTACTCTATTAGATACACATCTAGATTTAAGCAATATCTATAGCACATGCACCGAAATTACATGTTAATTAGGCTTCATTTTGAAACAAAAAGGAAAGCTATCTGGAATTGTGCACTCTACCTGGACCTGAATCGTGCATCCAGACCTTAACTGAAATATCTTATTGCTCTTAATGCAATGTAATCTTCCATAAATTTATAGAATTATTTAAGATGATTGAATATTCATTGAGTGCTGCAGTGCAGAATGCGACATGTTACTTCTTTCTATTCTTAACATTTCACTGATACATGATACTAGTATATAGTTATATAGAAACTGCAAATGTGATTACTACGATTGTCTTCTATTTACCAATTTTTTTATGCTGCATGCATGAGAATAATTGTGGAATCAATTTGCACTAAAATTGTGTGTTTGACTCTTTCGTACAGCGGATGGTAAGCTCTTCGTTTGGGGCAAAAATTCAAGTGGCCAGCTTGGCCTTGGCAAAAGTAATAAAATTATCTCCTCTTTTTTACTTTCTTAATGTCACCCATGGTTGTACAACCACTTCATGCAATATGTGATAATTGGATGTTCTGAATGTTCTGAAACACTTTAACTTAATCAACAGTGGCTAATTTACATTGATGCATGTGGAGTCACTTGATCCAACAAAAATTGGAGAACACGCATCATGTATGTATAAGATATTAAGATTAGGAACTAAGGATAACTTCATACATCATGTAGACATTACTTGAGAACTAAGCTCCAATTTGTCCTTCGTGTGTTTCCACTAGTCATGTGCCCGTGTGTTGCAACGAAAACTTAATTTGCGACAAAAAATTTATTTGCAAAGAGCGCTAACCTTGTCTGAATGATACTGTTCACTCTGAATGTGCAATGGTGGAATGTTTAAATCAATTCATCGAAGCATACAAATTCCAAATATTTGTTTACAAACTTAAGTTTAAAATTATCTTTAATTTCACAATCTGAAGGCCCTCACGTTACTTTGCAAATTTTAGATGCACATAAGTAGTGCTTATGTACAAACACAATGAATAGTAGACAAGGTTATATAAAATCTCATTTGAAATGCATGATTTTTTTTCATATGAAACAATGTAATTCCCAAACCGTACAATGAACATATCATCAAACATGACCCCAAACCGTATCATGAACATCAATTTTTTTCGGCACATTTAGTAATATGGCTAGTAAATAAACCAAACCTTAAGCATCGATTAGGTGGACATAACATGAAGCATGTGGAATCTAAGATTAAAAAAAACCTTTGTCTCAATGTCCTGTGTGGATAGCTCAACTGCTAGTTCACAACATCAGTGTTCTCTACAGTATCACCCTGTGTAGCCTTGACATGAAGAATCAGCTCGCCATTTTCCACGAATATAGCACCTAGATATATGTTCACAAGGACACCAACAAACAATATAACCAGTGGAGATCTCCTCACCTACGGGCGCAGGCCCGTCCACCACCTGCGCCCCGTGTTGCGGCGGCGGTGGCGCATACTGCTGCGGCTGAGGCGCGTACTGGTGAGGGGGCAGAGGCGCATACTACTGCGGCAGTGGGGTGCGTATTGCGAAGGAAGTGCTGCTGCGGCTAGCCCCACATCGTCGGCGGAGGAGCGTGCAGGGGACCCGGCTGGTAGTACTGTGGCGGCGCTTGGTAGTACTACAGCGGGGGGACCTGCTGCTGCTGAGGCGGTGCCCTGGAGACCTGCAACGTTGGGGCGTGCGGCCCGTTCATCGGCGGTTGCATCGCGTCTCGTCCTCGGTGAGGCGGTTGCAGCCTCGAAACCCTAAAACCTAGGAGAGAGGAGAAGAGAGAGGGTTTGGGGTTTCAACAACTCGATACGTGGAGACTAGAGAGAGAGGTGATGGCGAAAAGAGTGGAACAGGTTAACTCCCTTTCCATCTCAGCTGTGCATGTCAGATCCAACGGATCAAATACTCTGGAGGAGAATGGACGACCGCCACAAACTCCTAATTAGAAGTAGTAGAGATTCCTCTATCTTGTCAAAGCTGATCATTGCACCACCTTTTGTTCCACAAGGAATACCTTTGACCTGGTTTAGCACAATTTGAGGCATAAAAATATTTGTACCGTAAACTTATCTGATAAAGAACTACAGCAATCTTTCAATTGATATTCCAAAAGGTGCAAACAAGCAGTGCTCCAAACAAAAAGACATGGCCAGTAAATTAACTAACCTACAATTAAAGTGAAAACATAGCTTGATAAAATGAAGGGCAAAAGAGTGTCATTCACTTGCCTGGTCTGTTTGAAGTGTAACCTGTATTGTCTCAAATTGGGGTGATCAAAGGCAGCTTCAGATGATAACCTAGCATCCGAATCAAAATTAGCGAAAAGACATTCAAACAAAAAAAAGTTACGCTATAATAAAAAGGTTACCTGGAGGAGTGATTGTTTTCACCTCCTCTCCAGTATACCCCAACATGTCCTTCAGGAACTTGATGTAAAATGCTGGATGGAGCTGAGATTGAAACCTGCACATTAACCAATGCATGAGTTATTTAACAGTATGCTCCAGCTGTTGTGCTTCAATTAGAGAAAGAATGTATCCACTATGCAGATAACCCTCACTTCCGAGTGAGTGCTACTTCAACCAATACATAATAAGATAGTTGAGGGCAGTGAAACTAACAAACTTCCTACTTGGGCAATGCAAATCACTTGATCAAAGTAATGAGACAAACAAATGCACAAGTATAGCATATTCAAATACACATTATGAACTGGCAGTAGAATACATTTATGTAAAACTGGTAAAAGGTCATAAGTGAAATTGACTGTTTTAAAATTAGTCACGACACATTAGGAAGGAGCATTAAGTTCAAGATTTTGATAAATTTATCTCCAAAACAGATCACATTTGATTGATCATTTGATACTCATACTATTTAACAAGAACAGCAAAAGATTTGGGTGATGACTCTTTTACGAACTCCATCATACCCTAAGAATATGGGAGTCACAATTGAGTGTGGCCTCTTCCCTCCGTTGCCTTGCCTCCTCTTCTAGGTCACATTTACAATATTGTGGTTGACTGGTTGTGCTCTAAGGTTTAGGCACAGTTAGCAAGTTGCAGTCCCATATCATCTTTCAATTCAAGCATCACATAGTTTACATAATGTAATCCCGTCCAGCCAACCCAAACATCACATCATTCCTTTATTACATAATGTAATTACGATCTAACCACAAAGGAAGGAAGTCAGCACTCCCAGCCCCAATGTGCCAAACTAAACCCCAATAAGCAGCAATCCACCATTAACTAACCCCCAACTATGCACGGAAGGATCGCACCCCACCAAAACACCACAACCTCCACACGACGAGGCGGATTATTAATCTACCCGCGATCAGAGAGAATAAGAAGCGAGGGAGGAGAGGTCACCAGGAGGAAGCAGATGGCGATGACGCCGAGGGCGAGGGGGTCACCGTCGGGAGGGGACGGATGGCAGCCGCGCGACTGCTGCTGGGCCTCCGACATCGGGACGGGACTGCTCTCGAGGTCGGGTTAGGGTTTTGGGTTAGGCGATTGGCAAATGGGGTAGGAAGAGGAAGAGGCGAGGAAATTGCGATATGATGCGAGTTTTTGTCTTGTGGAGGAAGGTGTGGGCTTCGGTTTTGTTTAGTCTCTCGCAATCTTCGGCCCAATATACGTGACGGTGGGTGGGAAGAACGGACGTACCACCACCAACTCCTAATTAGAAGTAGTAGAGATTATTGTGCATGGAGCATCACCATGCTTCTATTAAGATTTTACTTGGCAATATGGTAGTCTAGCAATCCATCAAATATCTTTTTGTCTGTTGAGTTGTGTATTTGACATCAGCTTTTAATTCTGAAGGAGAGTTGTTCCTCTACTTTGTTTAGGGACAGGAAAAGTAGTCTCCACCCCAAAAAAGGTTGACTACTTGGATGATGTCGGAGTGAAAATGGTTGCTTTGGGGTCAGAGCATTCAATTGCTGTTACAGGTGAGTGTAATATGTAACTCTATTATAGCAACATTCAGTACTTTCAAGCATCTGAAATTCTCCTGCAATTTTCCTCGTAAGAGGAAGGTGAAGTCTTGAGTTGGGGAGCTGCTGGTGCTGGTAGACTTGGACATGGCCATAAATCTAGCATACTGGGATTCACTATGACCTCAAGGTATGAATATAATTTATTTTGTAAATTTTTAATCTACAATCACATCTTTTTTTATGGCACTTATTGTGTATATACTCTATACAACAACAACAACAACAACAACAACAAATACCAAGCCTTTTGTCCGAAACAATCAAAGTCTTATTTTGGGTTTCATTCCATGAAAGGGAGGCTGTTTTATTTTATGTTGGCTCGCCAAGCTTAACACAACCCTCCTCCTTTTTCCTGGCTTGGGACAGGTTATGTAGAAAACTACACAGGCGGAGTTATTGTGTATGTACTCTATAATCTGGGATAATCCATTGTCATTCATTTGTAAGATATAAACATAAGAAAAATTCTTAACCACAAGAGGTGCAAACTTCTCTACTAGAAGCTGGCACGCTTGTGTACATAGAAGAGTCATGGGTATGATTTAGTGGATGATGGGCCTATCTTGAGTTTATGACGTGAATTTGTGTGAGATGGGCATTGTCTTTTCTTTCTTTAGATGATGTAGTAACACTATGAACTTGAATAAAATGCTGGGCAGCATGTACAAGTTAGAATGCTTCTGTCAGATATTTTACTGTATAATAAGTTCGATGGTTGTGAATGTGTTTGCACTGTGCAGTGCTAAAGTATATTTTGTTAGAAGGATGATAAGTTGATAATTAGATCTTCATTTCTGCAGTGAATATACTCCAAGGTTGATCAAAAACCTTGATGGCATCAAGGTATTTTAGTTTAAGATTCTGTCTGGGCTTCTGATCAAATAGTGATACTCTTCTCATGCTTTTCACTTATACATTGACTAGATTAAAAGGATAGCTGCAGGAATGCTGCACTCAGCATGCATTGATGGTAAGCTTATGGAAAAAGCAATATTCAAATTGTACAAATCATGATTTCCCCATCTCACAATTTCCATATGACAAAATTGCAGAAAAAGGTACTTTGTTTATATTTGGGCAGAAGATTGAGAAGGTGGTATCCAATCAGGCCATACGGCATTTTTCATTGCCCATTTTGAGATTTTTTTTTTCAAATTCCCTTTATTTCCTTGTATCTAACATAAAATTACAGGGATTTGGACGACCAGATGATGCACTTAGACCAATTGCTGTTGAAGAGATACCATTTTCGGAAGAAGTTGCTTGTGGAGGTTATCATACTTGTGTTGTAACAGGTATCAGTTTTGTGTTGTCCATACACAAGTGAAAAGAGGTGCACTGATTTTCTTTGATCGCAGTAATTTGTTAGATGGTGTCAACTATTTTCAGTATATATTCGAATCAAAACTTGGGTTGTAAAAATTAGATGTATTTCTGGTGGAATTGGATTTGGTTGCCAAAGTAAGGAAGCAAGTTTTGGGAATAGCAGTACATTGATATACTGATACACCCAGATCCTTATCGGTGATTCCGATTCCGATTCCTAGGTCGAAACATGTATGGCTCTGTATCACACCTGGTGCAGGCCAGAGAGCCAATCTGGTTAGGCGGTGGTTTTTTCCTTGATGCCATGGTCTGTAGTGTATCCTGGGTATTTCTGGATTTATATCAATAGCACCTTATACGATTGTGCAACTTGATATTTACTTCCCCCTACATCCATTTTGTCTCTGTAAACTATCCCTTTGTTGCTAAGAAATATTCTACATCTCAGGGTTAGAGGTAGGTTTTGGGTGTTGTTTTATTAATGAGACTTTATCAATTACAATTATCAATGTTATTCTATTATTCTAAGGTTTGAAAAAAATATATCGTGATGTTTTGCAGATTGTGGAGAGTTGTATTCTTGGGGTTCAAATGAAAATGGTTGCCTTGGTCTTGGGTATTTTCATCTATTGCTCTTTCAAAAAGTTTGCTACTTATCTTCTATTATGCTTGTAGCAATGTTAATGCCCAAATTTAAGGTTGTATTCTTACACAATATCTCTTATCAGAGGTACAGATATGGTTCGCTCTCCAGAAGTTTTGAAGAGTTCGTTGTTTAAGCTTCCTGTATCTAAGGTTGGTACGTCTGGTCATTGGTTGAAGCTTTATTTTATATTGTGTCAATCAGAGATAGTTCTTACATTGATTTCTGGTGGACCTTCACCATCTGCCTTCCATAGGTATCGTGTGGTTGGAAGCACACAGCTGTGATTTCAGGTATCATAATTCTGTTTCCTTTTTGCTTGTACGTTGGATTTTAACTAGTAACAAATTCTGATACGAATAAAATGCTTGTATCTTGACAAACAGGTTTTCACTATTAGGGCTTAATACACGATTTGTTTCCATGGTATTTCCTTGGTAGATAATTATCTTAATAGTATCTAGGTACAACAAAATAGAGCAATAGATCTACTAGACTATACTTAAAGGAACAAACACTTTTGAGTTGAATGATACCATGTTGCTATAATACAAGATACATCGCAGGTACTTGTGACTGCAAATGGTTTGACTTAGTAGCTTAGTAGCTGTACACACAACTCAGAGGGACACACACAGTAGCAAACTGCTATCTTTTGATGGCATACTTTCCAGTCCATTCTCCATTGCATCTGAATGAACAACTTATATGATACATAGTTGTGTTTCAGTTTAATTGGAATCACATACTAAAAGGTATATGTAGTATGAATTAAATGGATTGTGTAGCTTTTCTTTTTTTCCTGGCTTTTGGGTAGTATTTTAAGTAGAAATGGAAACATGGACCATAGAACTAGCTTAAGAGCTATTTTCTTCCAGTCCAACCGGTGTGGCACCTCTGTTGTCTGGCTAAATGTTGTCCCAATAACTACATGTTAGGTGAGTTTGGAATTTCCAGGATTTGATCACTTGACCTCTCGGTTGCCTAGCCATAAGATAGCTCTACTAACCAGTTACACCCTGTCTTGCCTCTTGAGAAAAGAATAAATTTCTTCTATGTTTATCAGAATCCTTTAAAGAGTGGCTGTGTTATACATTAGATAATACTGTAGTTGAAAAATGTTTCCTCGGGTTATATTTTGTTGCCACATTGTTGTGATACTCGGAGCACTCCAAAACATCCAGGTGAAGATATTTACACATGGGGCTGGGGAGGTGCTAATGGTACTTTTTTCGAAGAGGGCCATTCTTCTGCTGGACAACTAGTGAGTTACTTGCTGCCACTACTACTATTTAGCACTTCATGCATGTTCTGCATTTTGTACCTGCCTGCATAATTTTCACCCAACACAATCGTATGGCAACAACGATGGGTGTGCATTCCTTTGGAATATGTTTGTTCCGGTTCATTTCATTTATACTAAAATTGTTCATTTCAGCTGCTTGTGCTGACAAGTTCATGCTTTGCAGGGACATGGAAACGATGTCGACTATTTTGAGCCTATGATGGTGAAATTTGGCAAGAATGCAAGAGCTGTCCATTTATCATGTGGCTTCAATCATACTGGTGCAATATTCGAGTATGTTGAGAACTGACTGCCCATGCCATCTGCTAGACCGCAGCCAGGCATGTTCAGTAATTGCTTTTACTAAGTTATAGGTGCAGATAGAAACAAAAGAAAAAAGCTTTGCTCTGGGATCTGCGTGTGTGAAAAGAAATATAAAATGAACTGATTACACCCCTCCAGTGAGGGGATGTGAATTGAACGGAATAAGAAACAAGCTGGATGTATTATGCGTCGGAATTACAGGTTAGTCAAGTTGTGTAGTGTTCATCTTTTTGGTTAACTTGTATCATCTTGACGGCCAATAAGAACAAGTTTGAGATCTCGTAGGCTAACGTACATGACGAGTGTTTGGTGGTCTGTGTACATGATGAATGCTTGCTGTATCTCCATGTAAAGGAGATTTCGACCAAAATAAATCCAGTTTGTACAGTCGCAAACTTGCAAAGTATACGGATAGTCCTTTATGTTTTATGGCTCCTTGCCCTTGTCGAGCTCCCATGTTGCTTATTGTGCAATTGCATGTTCTACAAGTGGTTTTTCTTATCTGAAACATAAAACAAGGAGCATTATTACTTTTACAAACCGTGAGCGTCTCTTGCAGGACATTGCAGAAACACTTTGAGAAGTTCTTTTTTCCCGCGAGAATGGTAATTAGGTAAAGATCTTCATTCCTCGTTTATTTCGCTGGACCTTTTGCAATGGATATCATGGTATTGCGCCTCAAAGCATGGACGACTTGGGGGGAACACCACCAACGGCCTCATTATCTTGTTTGATGCGAATAACGAAATAGGTTGATCTATCGCAATGTCATTCCTCCTGATCAAAGTATTAATAGAAAATTTCGAAATGGTATCATCCCACTGTAATTATGGAATTGCATAGGCTAAGGATGTGTTCTTAGTTTTTTACCGGTCTCAATTTTTGGTTGGGAGATTAGATTGCTAGTATAGATTGTCACAACGGCGAAGTCATAATGAAAATAGAGGGTGGGTTCAAAGCTTTAGGGGAATAAACTAAATTAAGGCAAGCATAGCAACTATAGTATTGTGTAATTAAAATTCATACATAAACAAAAGAAAAGCAAAAAAAATAATTGAAAGTACCTCACTAACGGAAAGGCATCCCAAAAACACATGAATATGGGTCCAATCTGAAGCAATTTGTATATCAAAATTTTCAAAATTAGTGATACAACAGTAACTTATAAATGATTATGAACAATCAAAATGAAAGAAATATACCACTAAAGCATTAGTTTGAATCACGAGGCAAATTCATTCTACGAGCTTTCATGCATTGGAAGCGTTTTATGATTCTAGCATCATCAATGCTTATAAATATCTCTCGCTCGGTTAGCATACCATCAAGTTGTTGAGCCAGTGATCGGCTACCTTGTTGCATAAATCTGTTTTGATAATCTTTATTGCCGAAAATATTCTCTCAATAGATCCCGTTGCAACCGGAATGAATAATATCAACTCAATAAGGCGATATACCAATGGGAAAGTTTTATATTTTTTTGTTTCAACGACATCCATGAAATTCCTCACTTCTCCTAATGCTGAGAATGAAGGTTTGAAGCTGACTGCTTAACAAGAATCGGTTAGCTATCGTAAAATCATCAGCATAAATCTCAGCAAGCCAAACAAGTTTATCAATAGCAAACTTAGATAATGACTCACTTGGATCAAGACAAGACATGAATACCAATAACCCCAAGGAAACTTCATTGAAGCGATGATCCATCAAATTCATAATTGCATTAAGAGTAGCATTGAAAATGTCAACTTTGTAATAATGATGTTTGAGTCATTGTATGCTTCCAACATACAGATTTACCCATAACTCCAATAGTATCATCCATATTTGGCACAACAATCCCATGCCTCATGAAAGTTTTTGACTTGGCTGAACAATGGCTCCCACCCATTGTCCCTAGTATCTTGCAAATATTCTTTCACATCTTATATCAAGTCCATAGTTTCGATAATATTTTGATGCTCATTTGTATTAAGAAATGCATGATGAATACAAATTCAAAGCATTCCATCTTTTTTAGCAAACCTGTTGCACTACCATGATTTGAATTTTGACAAGCATCTTCACTTATAAGCTCTAGCACATCCACCACTGCCTCCCACATTTGGTATATATGAAGGAAGGTTTTGAGGTGTGAGCCCCACCAAGTATCTCCAGGTCTAGCTAGATCAGTTTCTTGATGAAACCCTGTCCTAGCTGAAATCAAACCATTCTTCAACTTCTCCAACAAAACATCATGATGCTTTTCAATCAAAGCTTCTTTTCTCTTGCAAGAGGCACTCACGGCAGTCACTATCAGGGGAACGTAGTTGAAGAAATCTGCAATATCTCTACTACAATTTGCGATAGTGACAACCACCAACTGTAACTGGTGAGCAAAGCAATGGACATAGAAAGCCGATGGATTCTCATCCTAAATAAGTTTTTGCAAGCCATTAAATTCACCTTTCATATTAGTAACTCCATCATAGCCTTGTCTATGTAGCCTGAAAATGGGTAAACTATGTAGACCAAGCATACCAACCAAAGCTTCTTTCAATGTTGAATATATACAATTTGTGATATGCTTAATGGCAAGAAACCTTTCCATGACATCTCCTTGATTGTTGACAAATCGGCATGTTACAAATTTTACAAAGTTAGAATAACGCAACGATGTATAAATATTATGATTGTAGTTTTGTGCAATTTACTTCTAAAAAAATAAGATGTGCAACTAACCTCTCAAGAACTACCATTCAATAAGCACTGTGAAATTCTTACCTCTAATCTCACCCTTAATCACTTCTATGACCTCTTGTGCACAATATTTCGAAAGCTCTTTTTGAATATCTGGAGAAATCATAGCTGCATGTCCTAGAGTTGTATCAAATGCCTCCTTCACTTCCTCCTCCTTATCTTTGTACCAATCCAACAACTCCCTGAAATTTCCCTTGTTAATGGAAGTAGAGGTTTCATCGTGTCCTAAAAAATCTTCACCTTGCGCTATGCGATATCTTACACAATCTAAAGATTCAGTCATACGAATTTTGTATGCAATTTATGTCTCCTTAGTGTAAATATTCATTTTACTAGACACACTTGACCGTTGATTTTTGAAGTCTTCACACTCACCTCTTGCAATGTTGTGGAAACTATTTGGACCACCAACATGTTTATTGAAAGCATCTCAGCTATCTTCTAATGAGAGAACCCAACTTTTGTAAATACATCATTCCCAAATGTATGGGGTTATGACAATTTCTTGAGAAGAAAACAATAGAAACAAAATGCGGCATCCTTTTCCACACTATATTCCAACCAATCAAACTTATTAAAACATTGCTCTTGAAAGGATCTCTAGGTTTTTCCATCCAATGTCTTTAGAAAGGCATGCCCAATTGGTCAAGTTGGACCATTCGACAAATATACCCTCACTTGATCTCTAATTTCATTGGCATAGTCTTTTATTGGCATGCGACGTGCCAGATCAATGATAATTTCATTCGTATTAAATCCTAGTCGAAGCCTCTTTGATTGAGTTGTGCTCTCATCGGTTAGGGGAGTACTACTTGAATTGCTTGTGAAATAATTACGCAAAGTTAGCTTCTCCATTATTGCAAATCTACGAATAAATGGAAGTGTAAATGTGTAAGTGTAATAAAACTATATTACCAACAACAGAGCCTAGTTAAGACTTAAAAAAGTATTGAGTATTTGAGTATATTATACATTTGTAAGGTATATTTGTGATTTTATATCACTTTGTATAACAGTATGAGTACAACATAGTGACATTTGACGGTATATATTATATTACTAATTTACTATATTACCAAAATAGGAAGATGCAAGCTCCCATTTGCCCATTTACACAATTTGTCATTTCCTTCCCTAATCCCTATTACCCATCTACATGTCGATCCGACTATCCCTGCTGGCTACTAGTGGTGGAGGCGGTCCAGAGGCTAGAGCGACTCCCTCTAGATCCAACCTCTAGGCCAAGGTCGGCGACCACCTGCTTGATAGCCCCGTTGTCCCGCCCAACCCGTAGCCCCTATCGGCTCCTCCTCCTCTCCTAGTCCTCGCCCTCGCGGTCGATAGCTCCACCCAAGGCCCCGAGGTGATCTAGATCTAGCCCATGGCCCACGGGAGCCATGGTTCCTCTTCTTCAGTGGTCAATGGCGACTCTCCCTAGCAAGCCATCGGCTAGCCCCTCGGATCCTCGCGACACTGGCTTCTCTTCTCGACTGTGACTTTGCCATCCCTTCCCTTCTTGGCCATGTCGCCCGTGCGCCTGCAAGGCTGTTGGTTGCACCGCTCTGGGTTCCAACACGGTGCCCCCTCCCCAGCTTCCCTTCATGCTACACTAATGTTGAGCGCTGGCTCTTCAGGTGCACTTTCTTGGTCTAATTGAGTCGGGTATTGAGGATAGTCGGCTAGAATTGGATTGGGGATAGCCAATAGGGGTGGTGGGATGGATATGAGTGAGGCCACAGGTGGGACTTGTGGGCTTCGACAAAGGCCCATGAACCAGTTTCCCAATCAACAATCCTTTTCTTCGGCTGTTCCTCCTTTTCCAGCAGCTCAGTCGACACCCATGGAGGATTGACGCCTTATAGGTAGCCAGAGATGGTAGGGGGAAGGGGGCTGTTATGGTGATGGTAGAGGGTAGGCTTGGGCCTGATGTAGCTCCCCTTGGATTCACCCCTGGGTTGTCGTACGGTTAAGAAGGGTCTTGTCTAGTGTCGAAGGACATTTTATGGCCTAAACCATATGACCTCCCGGGGGCTAGTGTTGGAGGACATCCTACAGCCTCCTCTCGGGGGGCTATTCACTGTGCCACACGCGGAGCAAGTGGATTCTCAGGGAAATCTCCTCATACCCCGTGGGCATACCCCGTGAGCCCTCCTAGAGGGAGTGTTGAGGGGATGTCCCCTCGTACGTATGCCCACGAGCTCTCTAAAGGAAGTATTGGGGAGAGGTCCCCTCATACCTCATGGACCCTCTCAAAGGGAGTACGTGGAATGGTCTCTAGTCCTCCTAGAGGCCTTGCCTCGTCCTCCGTCCTTAGGGTATATGGTGAAACGCCTGGTCCAAGAGGGCACCCCTTGATGCTTCTATGGAGACAGGTGGACACACTTATCTCGCTTGGGACCAACTGCCAAGTGGGGCCACCAATTCCCCTGTGGGACCTTGAAGCTAGAGGACTACCCATACGAGACGATGACGTGCGATCCATTACTTCCTCACTGGAATGACCAAGATGCCCCCATTTAATCCACTCTAGTAGGGGTAGGATGGTATTTGTGTACAGGTCGAGCACCTATAAAAGCTCACTGTAACTCATGCTTGTAACTTGAACTCTCATTAATATAAGACATACCACTAGTGTGCTCTCAGGGAGCCTGGACTAGGTGGTACTCCTCTACTCCCCCTGGGAGCACATTGACAGGAGTAGGGCGTCTACCCTAGTGCCTGAACCTGTATAAACCCCTGTGTCAACTCTCTCTAGTGGACAACGGCCTATGGAATAGCCAATGTCCGCCCTCACTCTCGTGTCTCGTTTTGCAACATACGACATCTGGCGCTGTCCGTGGGGACCGTAGCTAACCAACTGAAGGCTATGGCTCCTACGAAGAATTACTCCAAACCTCCTCTAGCTATGGCTCCTACGAAGAATTACTCCAAACCTCCTCTAGCCACAAAGCGCATGGAGCACATCGATGACCCTCCTCCTCGGAGGAACCCCAGGCGTGCGCCTCCCTCAGAGATTGGAGCCATCCACCCGGGGGACAATGTCCTACAAGTCCCAGGGCCCCAGCCGTATCCTCCTCCCTTGTGCTAACTGCCAAGGGCCAAGGGCAGGAAGCTTGGAGTACCCTCACTACCACGGGAGCGGGAGCTTCGGAACAAGCCATCATCCTAGAGACACTATATATAACCAAGTGGCGGGCTATGGTGGAGGCGACCGCGACGCAAACCGTGGAGTACATGATGGCTTCTTACCGTCCTCTCGGTGGCCCTCCACGCTTCTCACCTCTCCCACCACCACCCTCGGTCCAAGTGGCCACCGATCCAGGGGTGCGTGGAGGCCCAGCCTTCATCTACGGGGGTGAGCAAGGGCGAATCCCTACAACCTCCCCCCACTTGCCTATGCAGCGGTGTCGAACGGAGCTCCCTTCTGGCCACTACGCCTGCCAAGTCTAGGGTTCGTGGGAACTCATCCTATACCATTGCAGTTCGTGCCATCGTCACAACCCCCAGGGCCCAAACTCGTGCCCTCAAGGGTGGGAGTACCAGGCCCTCCCCACCAAGCTCCTCCACGCAGACAAATGCATATACATCTGGAGATGGTGAGCCAACTCCCCTTAGCCAGGGCGGAGTCCCACCCTCGAGGTGTGACGTGGCCCGGTGCGGAAGGAGAGTCTCCAAGACCAAAGGCAATCGTTCCGAGTTGATCCAGCGTCCTTGGACAAGCAAGTAATTCCATCTGCCGTTGCTCACGAACGCTCGCAAGGCTCAAGACGCTCCCATCAAATACCGCACGGCCAAGGGGAAGGGAGGAGTTTCCACTTCTGCCAATACTGAGCATGCTTCTGCATTGCCAAATCGTCATGAGCACCACCACTCTGGAGGGGGGAAGATGAGTCTTGTTTTCACAGCCTACCCGAGCCATATCTCAGCGGGAGCACTCTGGATCTTTGAGACCAGGATGTCACTGTTTCCCTTGGCCAACCTCTAGCTCATCCAGCTCTAGGGAGTCTCATCGCCGCCGCCATCACCGCCGTGCGAGGTCGCCCTCCCCCTGTGGGCATCACGACAGAGCCAGTCCCGGGACCGGTAGCCCCCTCTCCCGGGGTATATGACAAAGACTCCGATCCCATGCAATTGTCTACGCCACTGCTATCTAGGCCGGGGGAGGTGGAGAATAAAGATGTGCAAGTGCCTCCTGCTTTACCTCTCGGGGACACCATGGTCGTGGTTCTTCAATGAAAAGAGGGGCTCCATCTACTCGTGGGCTCAGCTGCGTGAAGAGTTTAGTGCAAACTTTTAGGAGAGTTACAGGCGCCCTATGCTTCCCAATCAACTCTTCATTGTCAAGCAACAGAAGGATGAGTCGACGTGAGACTTCCTCAAGCACTTTTCTCGAGTGCGGAGCTAGGTGGCAGATGCTCCGGACTCCATGATCATCAATGCATGCAAAGAAGGGCTTCTCCCCGATGAACTAAATCGGGCCCTGGGGAGGGACCCTCCAAAAATTACCCAACAAATTTTCGAGATCATGGAGAAATACGCCCGAGGTGAGGAGAACGACTTGGCTAAGAAGGGGCTCTTCCCACAAGCCAGAAACGATTCCCCAAGTAAGAGGTCAAAGGGGTCCTCCAGGAAGAAAAACAAGGACCTGAAGGACCGCGCGGTCGTGACTCTAAGGTCCTCGCAATGGGTGACACTCCATCTCATGGGAGAAGCGCCTTTAAAGGACCCAAGAAGGGTTCCAAACCTAGAGCTCCTTGTGGGCGCGACGAAGGTCCCAACGAAAGGAACGATTACCAAGACCAGGGAGATGGTCGTTGGTACACCTATCACAAGATGGGTGGGCACAACACAAGCTAGTGTCGTCAATACGCCACTGAGGTGGTGAAACTCCTCAAGCGTGGGCCCAAACCACGTCGAGGATCACTGCCCCACCTCATGGCCATGGAAGCAATGCCTCTTCAAGCAATTCAACCTGTGCCCGCACTACCCCCTAGCAGTGCTTCCCCGGGAGAACCCCCACAAGACGGTGATCAAGAACTTCCCTTCTAGGTGCCACAAAAGCAAGTGAACGTCATAATAGGAGGCCCAATATACGGGCACGAATCTAAGCGGCAACGGAAGGAGTACGTCCGAGAGGTCAATGTTGCGCGGGTAACTCCTCGAAGTACCCCTCCTAAGTGGGCGAACATCCCGCTAAGCTTCACTGTCAAGGACGCGAAGGGCTTATGGTTCCCCCATGAAGACACCCTCCTGGTAACTGCCACAGTGTCCAACTGCGAGGTTTCCTGTATACTCATTGATGGGGGAAGCTCCGCATACATACTCTACCTCTGTGCTCTCGAGGAACTGTGGGAGTCACGGGGGCTACCACTCAAGCATCTTACTACCATTTGACCGCCCTCTCACTGGCTTCATACTGGGGAAGTCTATCCAACCCCTTGGAAGATCGAGGTCCTCATGACTTTCGGGTCACGAGAGAACCATCGCACGGAAGCTGTCAGATTTGACGTCGTTAACGTCGATTCACCATTCAACGCTATCATGAGAAGAGCGACCCTCAACCGCTTCTGTGCGACTATTCACCAGAACTATCTGTGCCTCAAAATACCAGGACCTCACGGGGTATCTCCGTAATAAGCGATCAAGACCTGGACCGTCCCCTCTACCATAAGGCGGTGACCTACTCTGACAAAGTCAACCTCCTCGAATCCAAGGACTCTACGGAGATAACACCCCTCATGTCTCTGTTAGAGCTCACCAAGAATGAATCCCCTCTAGAGAGGTACTCCTTGAAGCCTCACCTTGATGGGAGCCTAAGGGAGGTACGACTCTTCGGCCCGAGCGATGAACACGTCATTCGAGTCGAGGCCGAACTCTCAGAGAAAATGGAAGAGGAGCTCATCAAGTTCCAAAGGGCCAACATGGATGTCTTTGGTTGGACCCCGTCAGACATGAGGGGTATCTCACGCGAGGTGATCCAACACCATCTCATGGTAATACCCGATCGCTCCCCTGTAAGGCAGAAGCTTTGCAAGCTCTCTCTCGAACGATGTCAAGCCATAAAGGAGGAGTTAGTAAGCTCTCAAGTGTAGGCCTCATCTGGGAAGTCTGGCACCCGGAGTGGCTTTCAAACCCCATTTTGCTCAAGATGTCTAGCGGCAAGTGGCGCATGTGTGTCGACTTCACCGACCTAAACAAGGCGTGCCCAAAGGATGACTACCCTTTTCCTCGCATCGATCAATTGGTCGACTCCTCCGGGTGTGAGTTGATGATTTCTAGGACGCATACTTGGGCTATCACTAGGTCCACATGGCACAAGAAGATGAGGAGAAGACAAGCTTCATCACGTCGGGGGTACCTACTGCTACCTACGCATGCCCTTTGGACTGAAGAATGCAAGGGCTACCTTCCAACATCTCGTATGCCTCGTTCTAAAGGACCAACTAGGTCGAAATGTGGAGGTGTACGTTGATGATACTGTGGTGAAAAGCTTCTTGGCTTCTGAAGGTTTATGGTAGGCTACACTAGCGCAAATTAAAAATTCTATCGATCCCAAGAAGCCACGCAAGTAAATGATCATGGATTACAGATCGTTACCACTAGATGCGTAGTCCAGCGGAAGAAGATGTCGAAGAAGATCAACATTGCGCATCCTGGTATGGTCGTCGAACAGTGCGATCGATCTGAGCGATAGCCAAGCAGCAAGTTGATCCTTCGGCTTTTGGATTGGTCCAATCAACTCCTTGATCAGTCCATCCTCGAACAACACCGCAATAGAGCAGTACCTCTATCGGTATCCACACATCCGGGGTTGGAACGCTGAGCGCCGGGGTGCTAACACCGTATGCACGGCAGATATGGTGGAGGATGGCTAGGGTTTCGGTGGTGGTTCAACTTGCATATAACTTCTGTCTCAAACCCTAAGCCTACATCCTCTTTTTATAGCCCCTCAGTGGCACCCAACTCTTGGGCTCAATCTGAGTCCATATTCAATCCAAACTTTGATAACCGATTGTAAACATTCTAAACACCTTAAGTGTGTGACCATATAGGTTCATGTATATTTAGACACGACTCGGAAACATCTTTCTAACCGATAATCGATAGTGGTCCATAGCAATACATATCGATTCCCAAATATTCATAAAGCATCGGACGAACCTACTATAGTGTGATAATGTCATGTTCCCTTTGCCTCACAATTCAGGTCAAACTCAAGGCGAGAGTTGTGTTATCCTATGACAGCTCGATCCATTCACTTGTACAATAGTAGATTAATTTATTTGGATTGACTCTCGATCACATTCAGCATGGCCATGCACTTCCTTAATCCATCTACCTCGAGGGTGTAAGATCGAGGATGCCGACTAGAGGGGGTGAATAGGCGGCTATAAAAATTTCTTATACGATTAAAATCTCACCTAAGTACACTTATGTCAAAGCCTAAATGATAATAGATGCGAAAGCGATAAACTAAGGTTTTGACAATTAAGCCTAAGTCAACTAGGCTCACTAAGTGCACTAACTATTTATGTCTCTAACAATAATTTACAATCCTAAATACAATCAATCAAACCATCAATTCTATGAATATAAATTGCATGAGTATAAATAAAGAATAGGATGCAAATCACAAGACACACCGATATTTTACCATGGTGTTTGGAGACTTGTCGGTCTCCCCTAATCCACATTGAGGCAAGCCCAAACCACTTTGGACCGACTACACGAATTGAGCACCCGCCTCGATTTCACTAGTGGTAGCTCTTTCCCCCTCCGGGTAGGCGAGCTCCGACTTTCACAACTTTGCCAAGCCTTCTCACAATCTCCTTGAGAAGGTTACCATGCACGACGCCTCCACACACCGTCTAGGTGTCGGCAAACACCAAGAGTAACAAGTTAAGCCCTCTAGTTTGAGCTCTACCAAGTACAACACATGTACAATAGTGATCACCGAGTGCAACACATGCACAAGACTCCCCTCAAGTGCAACACATGCACAAGAGGCTCTCAATCCTCTCCTAATTGCAACACATGCAATTAGAGCTCACTCTTAGCTCAAGAACAAAATAGGAGAGAGCAACACATGCACAATACCACCCAAATGCTCAACAAGGCCAACAACAACCAAATGCCAGCCCTCAAGGCTCCTTTTATAGCCTCCCTAAAGAAAACTAGCCGTTCCGGGGCAAAATGGGCAAAAAACACAGCAAACCCGATGCTACCGCCCATCTAGAACCGGTAACACCAGCCTCTAGGCCAACGGCTAGAAAAAAACTAGCTGTTACTCAGAAAATCCAATGCTACCGGGCTTCGGGCAGTAGCACTGGGCCTTTTTATTTTTTCTCGGGCTAAAAACACTCATTCTAGAATTTTTACACCGCTTTTGGCTACCGCCCATCTAGGACCGGTAGCACCGCTGTTTCAGCTACTAAAACGGTCATAACTTTTTATTCCGAACTCCGATTTAGGTGATCTTGGATTCTATGCGAAGCTTATCAAGAGGGCTAAAATTTCCACCCTTTTTCAAGATTTAAGCAACCATAGATATTTTTTAAATATCACAAAAACAAAAACTCCAATGTAGTCACTCAAGTCTAAAATCAGATTTTCTCAAAATCCCTCACATAGACTTGATCAAAAGCATGACTACAAGCTAGCAAGAGTTAATAAGATCAAATCTTGAGTTATGTGATGATCAACTCATGATTAAAACAATTTTGCAAAACACATTTGCAAGTATAAATCTTGTAAACAAGAGCAATCAAGGTAATATCTTTGAGCCATGTGATGATCAACACATGATCAAACCGATTTGCAAAACACATTTGCAAACTCTAGTCACATGCTCCAAAGAATTTCACAAATGTCATCTTGTTTGCAAAACAACATCAAACATGAGCTTCTCCTATTTGCAAATCAAAACTCCATGCAAAGAACACATCAATAAAATTGCAAGCATGTGCTACAACTATTTGCAAAATACATTCGCAAATATTTGCTCCATGCAAAAACCAAATCAAGAGAGTGCGAGCTAGAGAAAGCGGGATTGAGCTATCAACACATGATGAGACTCAAGCCATAAGACTTGACCCCTCTTAATAGTATAGCAACCTATACTAGCAACCCGGTCTCCCATCCAAATACCGAGAACGGTGAAAGACTAGGTACACATCCTTAGCCCTAGCTAGTTATACCTTTGCCTCTCGCAACCACTTGGAGCTTTTATGATTCCCATCATCTTTTCTCCAAGTTGGGTCCTCTCTTCTTGCTCATCAACACATGATGAACTTCCTCTTCTCTTCCATTTTACTTCAGGGTCACCTCTTGAAGCTCATCAATACATGATGACTTCTTCTTCCCGATTCTTCATTTTCTTGGACTCAATCTACTTCACAACTCATGAAAGATTGTTAGTCCAACAAACACGGTTGTCTCAATTATCACTTGCACTCCATTAACACATAATGGATGCCCCCGAGATAGATTGAGCACAACCCAAAGACAATTGATTGAAAGATTAATTGCGTCTTGAGTATACTAATGCAACTAATGCTTCATATACTCAAAAACTTTCGATTGCTCTAAGATCAACAAAGTGAATCATCAACACATAATTAGTTCTTTGTTGATTGACCGGCAACCGGATACAATTTAAATTGTCATGAGTATATATTAATTACACAGGTTTCATATACTCAATTCGATGGAATCTAAAAGTAATGATCCAATTTATATGAAGTGGTGGAAAAGGATCAATACTCTTAAGACCGTCAACTATGGAATAAACTCTATTAAATATGTGCATACAAATAATTGAACTTGAATCAATATGCACATATTCAATTTTTGATTGCTTTGGAGTTTATCCTATATTGACATGAGTATACTACAAGTACACAAGTTAAATATACTCATGAGGTTGTTTCAAATTAATGATCCTTGAAATAGAAAAATGAATTAGATCAATACTATTGAAACATCAAGGTAGAATATGAACTCCCCCTAAATGTGTGCATTCATGTATATATGGAATTGAAAATATTATGCACATCTTAAGATTGAGACTACAATGAAGTTCATCCTTTATCTTGAATCCAAGGAATGTATCTAGAAATAATAGAGTTTCATTGGATACATACCTTTTGGATTTCTATTTTTCTTTTTCATGAGTATTAAAAAATATACTCAATAAACACGTTAGTATCACATTTAGATTTATCAATAAAATCATAACATATTTGACATCAAAGAATGCAACAATATGTAATATGTGTTATTGAATGCATACCTTTGATAATTTCATCATTTCATCCAAAAGAGAATAATAAGAGTTAAGCTCAACAAAAGAATTAGTCTAATAAAAGAATTTGTCATTAATTAACAATTGAGACTAATCGATATTATGATTATCAAAAGAGTTAGTCTCAATATTAGATTTATCATTAACACCAAAACTAAATTAATGGAGCTTGAACTTTTAGAGGGGCCTAGAGATATCTCTCCGTTATGTAAGAGGCCGGGGCAAATTCTATCTTGATCATTCATGTACCTCAACATGTTTCATGGTAAACCTAAAAATTACCTTTATAACTACCTGGTTAAAGACAAGCGTTTGGCAGCCCCTAAGTAAACCATTACACATTTAGAAAACCAATGACTATCTCAGGTCTAAGGATCATATATACACTATGTATGAGAGCAACTGATAACATATAAGAATATATAACAATTCTCGTAGTTTCTTATATGGGTCTATCCAACGCATGTTCTACGATATGTGTCCACATTATTGATTAGATATCTCCATATCTCTATGACTCATGAAACATGGTCATCAATCAATACATATGCTGATCTATAAAACAATATTGTCCTATATTATGATAACCGATCAGGGATACCTTGGATAACATCGATATATGAAAAGAGTTTCACGAACAAGTCACGTACTTGTTGATCAGTCCAATCAATATTTATTCAAAGGACAAACAATTATAATGCTATTTTCTCGTATGAAAATAATTTGGTTAAATACGGTTTTCTAATTTTCTGATTTATCTTTTATTTCTAACTTCGAATGGCTATATCTTTCTCATCCGAGCTCCGATTGAGGTGATTTTAGTTTCTAAAATTTTTAAAAATCATGATCTATTTAATGGTGAATTTTATTTAATTTTTGGACATGATCTTGATATCTGTTTTTGGTATTTATTGCTTTCTCTCTCGTTTCGCGTAGACGTCGAGTTGCCTGGTGAGTTTGTGATTGAGGAGCCAGTGCAAGATCAAGGTCCAGAGCATGATTTCGAGCTTTTTTAAGACAAGTTGTGACGAATACTCATAAAACAGGGGTGCACCAACGGCCCAATTGCAACAAGCAAAGCCCAGAGCAGCAAGCAGGCGGCCTCGAATACGGCCCCAGCCTAAACAGGCCGTCCCCTACCGCTACCCAAATGCCTACGAGACCATTCAGGAGACCATTCCGACCGGTCCCGACCGACTCAAGAGGTTCCCGACCCGCGTGCGGGGACGGATCCCCGACTCCGACTTCGGCGAGGTTCCCGACCCGCGCGGGGACGGATCCCCGACTCCGACTTCGGCGAGGTTCCCGACCCCGCAGGGGACAGGATCCCCGACTCCGACTTCAGCGGGGTTCCGCCCCCTCGCAGGCGGGATCGCGACGACCGACTTCGAGCGCGTGCGCGCGCCGGAGTCCGTGTCAACCTAAGGCCACGTGCCCCTAACGGTCATTCGAAGGATCGGCGAGGCGGTGGTCCCTTCCCAAGACAGATTTGATAAGCTGCTGAAGCCCGTCTCTGTCCCATCAACGGCCACCCACGGTGCAAGGACACGCTCTCCCGAGGCAACTCCAACGTCACACGCGACTACGTCAGCACCCACATGGATCACAGAGAGCAGCTACGCCACTTCCCGGAGGATTACCTAACCACTCTGACCAGCTAGACCACCGACCCAGCATAGGCTCAGCAGGCGGCGACCAGTCGGCGGAGCAAGCGACCAGTCGGCGGAACAATTGGCCAGACGGCGGGGCAAGACTGAAGCCCCTAGAAGTAGCTCGCCTGGCACTTCGCCAATTCTCGATGTAACCTGCCCCTTCGTACTGAATAAAAGGAGGCAGGAACCTCCTAACAGGGCAGGGAGTAAGAGCGACAAGAGAGCTTTTTCCTCTTCTTCCTCTTCTTCTTTTTCTTCTCCTTCTGAGAGCTAAGTTTAGATCATTCTAGTGTTGAGGCTCCACCTCTCGCTTGTAAAAAAACTCGGTGCAGTCATCCGCACCTAGTGAATACAACACCAACGCATTTAATCGAGTAGGACCTTCGCCCGAACGGTATACATCTTGGACCTGTGGTCTAACCATTCAGGGAGCGGGAACGCGCAGCCCCTTAGACTTACAAATTTACTTGCCGGCGCTCGAAACGCCGACAGTTGGCGCGCCAGGTAGGGGGCTTCGCGCGTCTTCAGCAGCATCTCCGGATTCCCATTCGTCTCCTTGATGGCATTCTTCTCCAACGCGGCATGGCGTGTTCGGGAGCGGATCCGCCGGCTCCTCGGCTTCACCGTCACCTCGGAGGAAACTCACGCTCATCCCAGCCGCCGCGGGCGAGCGCGCTGCGGAGCACAGACACCATCTCCGGCGGCCGTCCCACTCCGGCTTGAGCGCCCGCTGGTCAAAGCCGGAACACGAGCGCTATACCTCTTTGGCGAAGCCCTCCGGCGTCTTGCAGAGATCCGTCACCTCCCTTTGCTCACGACTTGTAGCTATGGCGGCTACATGCCAACCTCCGTCCACGAGTTCTTTGGAAGACTCTTCCGACCACGGCTCCAGCTCCGACACGGAGTATCCCGCCAGCGGCACTCTCGCGAGTGCAGCGTGGCGAGCCTGGCCGATTGGCCGTAGCCACCACGGCTCACGACGGTCCCCGCCGGCGACCGAGGCACGGAGGGGAATACCGCGTGGCGCGCGTTGCAGCCTTCGAGCTCGCGCCGAGCTCCAACGGCAACGGAGAGCCGAGGAGCGAAGGCGAGCTCGGCCGGCTCGAGCCAACCCGAACAGGCGAGCCCGAGCCCGCGCAAGTCTTTGGGCGGCAGCGCTTGCGCGCGCGCGCCAAGAGCACCACAAGTTGGGGCGAATCCGCGCCCCGTTTTCCCTCACGCAGCCAAAGCGTGGGTGCGGCGCAATCTTGCTCGAGGCCTTCCGAGCCCGCAAACCGGAGGCGAGCTACCTACGGAACCCGGGGCTAGTGGAGCGCGTCGTGCGGCACATGCAGCCTCGGCTCCTACCACCGGCGCTACTTTCGGCACCGGGCCCGTCACATGGAGCCGGTGAGTGCGGCCAAGACCGCACCCACCATGAACAACCCGGGCCTCACGCACCTCGGTGCGCGGCGCCTCGGTAATGCCTCGACATCCGCGCCACCCTCGGCGCCAAGAAAGATGGCGGAGGACGCCGCCCACTCACGTGTTGCGGATGGTGAGCGCCACTACCGCGGCCCGAGCCACGATGGTCGGACCACGGGCTTTTGCCAAGGGATCCGCCAGCGGATTTCCCCCCGATTCCGGTGCCTACCAACATTGCCAAGTACAGGGGCCACCAACCTGTGTCCGCTCAAGATTACCGGCTCGCGTCTTGGGTGGGGAGCGACAGATGATCTCTTCATCATCCAAGTACCTCCCCATCTACCTCGCGGACTCGGCTCGAGCACGGCTCGAGTACCGCCTCAAAGCTGTCAGGCTCGGGGTGACTTGAAGAATCTCTTCGTCGGTAACTTCGGGGCACTTATAAGCGCCTCGTAACTCCTGGGACACGAAGGTGCAGCGGCGGACCGAGAGACTCTCGGGACTACATCCGGAGGTTTTCCGCCCGGTACAACGAGCTCCCGACATCTCCGACGCCCGATGTCGTGGGAGCCTTCATCTGGCACCTCTGCAAGGCCTTGGTGCACAAGCCGGGTGCCTCAAGCCGGGACCACCAAGGAGCTCCTCGACATCGCCACCAACCACGCCTCGGCGAGGAGGCCGTAGGGGCTATTTTCGAAGGAGGAAAGGCCAGCAGAGCCGGCGTCAAGCCGGTCTCCTTCCGACCGCCGACAAACGGGCGGCGCACGAAGCGGTCCGTGAGACCCAGTGGTCGCCACGGTCGACCGCCTCGCCAGCAGCGGCGGTAGCGGCCGCCGTCGCGCCCGACTCACGCCGAAATTGATGGGCGGCCCATGCCGAACCATGGGTTCTCCGTCAAGCACAAGTCACCGGACTGCGAAGTCACGAGGCGCTATCTTTCTAGCGTCCCCACCACGCCGCGAAGCAAAGGAAAGAAGCTCGCGCGGCCCGCTGAAGCGGCGGAGAAGAAGCGCGACGACGAGTTCCCGAGCCCGACGGCCGCCTCATGATCTTCGGAGGACGGCTTGCTACGCCGACAAGCGTCGGCTCAAGCTCGCTATCGCGAGGTCCACACCCGTCGCGGCGTCCCCAATATCTTGGTGGTCGGAGTTCCGATCACCTTTGATCGGACCGATCACCCGATCGCGTCCACACCGGGAGGTACGGTGGTGGTCGGCCCGTCGTCGAACGGCGCCTCACGAAGGTCTTGATGGGCGAGGCAGCGGCCTTAACATCCTCACGTTGAGGCGTTCGGCGCTATGGGGTCCCGCGCTCAAGCCTCCGGCCAAGTAAGGCACCTTTCCATGGCGTCATCCGGGCGACAAGCCCATCCGCTCAGGCGGTCGACGCCCGTCACCTTCGAGGCCGGAAACTTCCGCACCGAGACCCTCACCCGAGGTCGTGGATTTCCGGCGCCTACCACGCCATCTGGGAGGCCATGCTCGCCAAGTTCATGGCGATCCCCGGCTACGCCTACTCAAGGCGAAGATGCCGGACCGCATGGAGTCATTACCGCGGCATCGTCTTTCGGCTGCCTTCAGCTGCGGCGGCGGTGCGAGCTCGCCTCGGCGATCGTTGCCTCTGCGGAACTCAACAAGCTCGGGAGGGAAGCGGCGAGTCCGATCCCGAATCCGGCAAATCGGGGCGGGATCCTTCAAATCCGCCGAGGACACGAAGGAGGTCACGGTCGATCCTCGTGATCCGACCAAGACCGTCGGGTCGAACCACGCTCCCGCCAAATAGGAAAGCGCTCGTCGACTTCCTCCGCACTAACAAAGATGTCTTCGCATGGAGGTCCTCCGACATGCCGGGCATTCAAAGGAGGTCGCCGAGCACTCCTGAGCGTCAGACCGGGCTCAAAGCCGTCGCCCAGCGCTGCGCCGCCGGCGAGGAAAGCGCGGGGTTATAGGAGGAGATCGCCAAACTCTTGGCGGCGGGGTTTGTGAAAGAGGTGCGCCACCCTAAGTGGCTAGCCAACCCTGTACTTGTAAAAAAGAAGAACGGGCAATGGAGAATGTGTGTTGACTATACGAGTCTCAACAAAGCATGTCCCAGGACCCATTCCCTTACCTCGCATCGACCAAGTCATCGACTCCACGGCTGGTGCGAGTCTCTTTCCTTTACGGATGCCTACTCGGGCTACCACAGATTGCGCTAAAGGAGTCCGACCATTTCGCGACTTCCTTCATCACTCCGTTCGGCTCGTTACGCTATGTCACAATGCCCTTCGGCTGAAGAGCGCGGCGCTACATACCGGCGATGTATGCAAGCGTGCTTCAATGACCGGATCGGCGCAGCGTTGAGGCGTATGTCGGCGATATTGTCGTAAAGACCGGGAAGGTGGCGACCTTATCGCCGACCTAGAAGAGACTTTCGCGAACCGGCGGTTTCGCATAAAGCTCAACCAGAGAAGTGCGTCTTGGGGTCCCCAAAGGAAAGCTCTTAGGCTTCATCGTCTCGAGCGAGGCATCGAGGCCAATCGGGAGAAGATCTCGGCGATCGCAAGGATGGGCGGTCGGCAACCTCAAAGGGGTCGGTGGCCGGGTGCTGGCGGCTTTGAGCGTTCGTGTCTCGCCTCGTGACGCGAATGCCGCTCTGAGTGCTCAAGAAATCCGACCGCTTGATTGGACACACGAGGCTCGGGAGGCCCTCACCGCTTGAAGGCCTTCTGTCCTCGCCTCGATCTGATCGCCCGGCACGGGTGAACCGCTGCTCCTCTACATCATTGCCACTACCCAAGTCGTCGGTAGCGGCCCTGCGTGGTGGAAGCGGCGGAAGAAGGCCGTGAGCTCAAGGTACAGCGGCGGTCTACTTCATCGATGGTACTTTCCGAGTCAAGACTCGGTACCTGAGTGCGAGAAGTTACTCTGCGGTGCTCATCGCAAAGAGAAACTCGTTCACTACTTCGATCGACGCCATCCTTGTGGTGACCACGTCCCCACTGGCGAGATCATCCACAATCGCGATGCCTCGGGAAGGATAGCCAAATGGGCGCTCGAGCTTAGCGGCCATGGCATAATATCGTCCTCGGACGGCGATCAAATCGCGAGCTCGCGGCCGACCGTCGCCGAGTGGACCGAAAGCCGAGCACCACCGGTCGAAGACCCGTCTTGGACAATGTACTTCGGCGGGTCTTACACCAAGAATGGCGCGGCGCGGAGTAAATCATCATCTCCCGCTCGGAGCAGCTCATCGCCATTAGGTTGCTCTTGACGCGACCAACAACATTGCCGAGTACGAGGCTCTCGTCAACGGTCTCGGATCGCTGCCGACCTCGGTGCCGCCGGCTCGTCCACGGGGACTCCAAGCTTGTCGTCGACCAAGTCATGAAGGCTGCGGGCCCGAGGCGCCCGCATGGCAGCGTCTTGTCGAAATCGCCCGGCTCGAGGAAGCCAGTTCAAGGGTTTGAGCTTCACCATAGCTCACACGCTACAATGGCGAGGCCGATCACTGGCCAATCTTGCCTCGGCGAGAGAGCTGTCCGCCGGGATCTTCGTCTCCGACCTCCTGCGGCCTTGTCGATTGGACTCGGCGGTGGCGGCCACCCGACCAATCGGCCACGGTCACCCCGGCCGGCGCGCGGTCGAGGCGTAGACTGGCGGATCGCCCGCGGTGTGCTAGCACTTGAGTCCGACCCGGAGGCCCTACATCGATTGTTTGTGGACGGGTCACTTCCCGACCCGCCGAGGCCCGGCACCTCGCCCGTGAGCAAAATCTTTCGTCTGATCGGCCGGACCTCTACAAAGGAGTCCCTCCGGTGTCCTCCAAAAATGTATCTTGGCCCGACCAAGGAAAGCAGTGCTTTGGGCGACATACAGTAGTCTGCGGTCACCACGCCACCCGATCTCTTGTGGGAAAGGCCTTTCGACAAGGTTTCTCTTGGCCAACATTGTGTCGTCGCGCCCGAGCATATCGTGCGCACTGCGAAGGATGCGATTCTTTGCTCGGCGGACACATCGCGGCCCAAGCTTCTGAGCGATCCCCATCCGTGGCCTTTTGCCGTCGGGGACTCGATTTGGTCGAGCCTTCGAGAAAGCGCCGGGGCTTCACCCACTGCTCGTCGCGGTAGATAAGTTCACCAAGTGGATAGAGGCCAAGCCGGTCGTGGCGTCCACGTCGGTACAAGCGGCCATCTTCTTCGCGACATCGTTTTTAGGTTTGGAGTCGAACTCCATCATCACGAAACAACGGAACACGGTTCACGGGAAGGAATTTCTCGAGTTCGTGGCGACTTCAACATCCGTGTCGATTGGGCGTGATAGCCCATCCGCGGACTAACGGCGGTCGGCGCACTAACGGCATGATCCTTCAAGGACTCAAGCGCGGATCTTGATCGGCTCAAGCATTTCGCGGTATTGGGTAGCCAGTGCCCTCCGTCCTCTGAGTCTGCGGACCACGCCGACCGGCGACCGGTTCACACCCTTCTTTATGGTGTTCTTGGCTGAAGCCGTTTTGCCTTGACACGGAATCGGCTCCCGAGATTGCAAGCCTTGATGAGGCTCGGGGCTCGCCTCGCAACAAGGCGCCATCGACCCGGCTCGGCGAAGCGCGGCGTGGCGTCTGCGATCGGCGGATATCAACAAGCCCTACGCCGCTACCACGGCCGCCAAGTTCGAGGGCGATCCTTGGTATTGGCGACTTGGTTCTGCGTCGGGTCGGACAACCAAAGATAAGCACAAGCGCGCCCCACAGGAGGTCCTTTCACCGTCGTGGAAGTTCTCAGGCACGGCACCTTCGACTCAAGGGCGCGATGGTCGCATCCTCCTAATGCGGAACATTGAAAAGTTAAAGCGATTCTATCCCTAAGCTCTTTTCTTTTTTCTGGTATAAGTCTTTACCTTTCTCCCAGCCGAGCACACAGTCGCCACGTGACGACTCGGGGCTGCCCGTGGCGCCCGTTGAGCCGCTCCGGATGGTGTGCATGCTTGGTCGGTGACCCGGTAGACCACGAGGTCTACCCCGGCGGTAACCCTCTCGACCGAGTGCTACGGCCTCGCCCGGTAGGCTATGGTTGCCCGATAGCACTCGCGGAAGAAGAAGCACTGAGTGGGATGACCTTACAGTCGATTGGGAACAATCTTCCCACACGAACTCGGCTAACTCACGTACTCATGTGGGTGGTGGCCCGACTAGTCACGAGTCTATCGGCGGTAACCCTCTCGACCCAGCGCTACGGCCTCGCCCGGCTATGGTTGCTAAGTAGCACTTTGCGGAAGAAGGAAGTGCCCAAGTGGAAAAACCCTTGGCCGATCGGGAACACTCCGAACCCCATGAGTGCGGCGTAACTACCGCATAAACAAGACTCCTATCCTCTTGGCCCTCTCAAATTGACCCGACCTACGCATAAGCGACCCGTGGTCCTTGAGGCTATGGTCGGTCAAACTAAGCAAAGGAGAGCAAAGAGGCAAGCGGAGCTTACAATTACTTACGATCGTTTACACAGTCTTTGCAAGAAAAAAAAAAAAAAGGGGGCTAACTTCTTTCTTCCTCTTCTTCACGGTGGCGGCCAACGCGGAGGAGAGGACTGGCATCTTAGGCGACCTCGGGCGGGGCGTGGTGGCGATCTCGAGCATGCGGCTCGACACGGGCTCGAACACATCGACCTCGTCGTCGGTCGGTTCCGGCGATGCCGCTACTCTGCTGCGAGTCGATACCGTCATAGTGCGAGGCGGTGTTGACAGTCTCGGGCGACAAGCTCGATCTTTGCGTCGCAATCACAACCGCCTCCACAAGCCCGGCACTCGGGCGGTAGCGAGGGCAAGTGCGCTCGGGCTGCCCTGTGCCCAAGACTTGGCGCGAGACCTCTGGCCGACCCTCGAAGGGCTTCCATTCGGCGCCCATCTCGGCCCTACCATCCTCGGAGACCCTCGGCGCGCGAGCCTCGTCCCTGGCGCGATCGCCACGTCGCGGGTCTCCGCCGCCGCATTCCGAGCCTCCATGGCGGCCTTCGGGTTTCTGCACCTCTGCGAGTTTTGGCGTCTCGGATGAGTCTCCTCTGGGTTACCCCAACCAAAGAAATCAATGGAGAGTTGAGATACTTACGATCGCGAGTCGATCAGTGCCGACTTCCCCTCTGAGACTCGTAGGGCGTCCTCGAGAAGCCGGCTCCTTCCGAGCAGTCTCTGCTCGGGCCAAGGCTTGTTGGCGTCCTCCGGGCGATCCGCTCCGGCCGCAGATGGGTCGCTGCGCTTGTGCCACCCCCTCGGCGGTGGCCGGCGGCGTCCTTGGCCTCGGTGACCTCGCCAGGAGGATTCAAGCTCCACCACCCTTGCCTCAAGGCCTCGGCCCCAAGGCGCTCGTCGTAAAGGGCCTTTGAGGCCTCCTCCGACCCTAGGCGGAGTTTTTCGCCTCCGTCGCCCAATGTTCAAAGCCTCTTGGGCAAGGCGAAACTCAAGCGCGTGACCACTTTCTTCCACTGCGCCGCATTTGAGCATCCGGCGACGAAGGAGCACGGCTGGCGCTCGAAAGCAGCCCGCAAATCTTTGCTAACCACAGACATTTCGTCAAATCTGGCGAAGCATATCGAGAGTTACAAAGTCGACTCCTTCGCTCGGCTTACCAAGCGGCGGGTTGAATCCCCGACCATCACCTCAGGTAGCCTGTGTGAAGACTCTAAGGCTAGGGGTGGACCCTTATGGATCGACCCTATCTCCTCCTCATAGCCGTGGCGCCTGCGAAGGCGACCCTCGCTCCTCGGCGGGTCCATGGATCCGGCCACAGGCTCACGTCCGGCGGCAGACCTTCTGCTGCGCTCGGAGGGCGGCGCCCGACGAGCGCCATGGCGAGCGGCAAGTCGGCCTCGGGAACCCAGGGGCGGTCGACGCCTCGGCATCGGCGCCGCCCAGCCGTGCGGCCGCCCGCGCCCGCCGGTAGCGCAATGGCGGGCGTCGCCGTCCCCTCTCTCAGGAAGACCCTCGCGTCGGCCGGCGGCGTCGGCGAAGCGGCGGGAGCTCTTCGCGGCCTCGATCTCTCCTCCTCAAGGAGGGTGCGTCCTGATCGCGTGCTCCATAGCGCCGACACGATCGGTACCTGCCGGGCCGCCGTGACGCCACTTGAGAAGTGGTGCGGCACGCCACAAATCACGCCCGTGTAAGCGGCGCGTCCGCGATATTTAAAAGTCGCGGCGGCTTTGCTACAAAAATGTTCAGTGAAGGAAGAAATACTTGCGGCGGGGCGAGTCGCGGCTGCAGCGCTCTCGTCGACCCCCCCCAAAGGCGGTCGGTGGCGCTTCCTGAAGCTACCACGGTCGAGTAGCGTCGACAAGCTGCGGCCGCGATATCGCCCGCCGCTGAGGACCGCGTGCGCGGGCTGCTTGTCGAGCCAACTCTCGAGCCACCACTCCGGAGGGTCGGGAAGGAATCTGTTGTAGTCGGGGAAGCTCCCCACTGCTCGATGAAGTCGTCCCCACGCGGTGGACTCCGATCGTCCTCGCGTGGCGTGCCTTGCCGCGCGCTCCTTCGCTTCTTCTTCCTCCTCTCCTCCTTACGCCTTTTGCGGGAATCGGCCTCGGCGGTCTTCGCGAGAGGCGCCTCGCTCTTTCTCCCGGGAGGCGGTGCGGAGGACATGCTGCGAGCCCCTAGAGGATACAAAAGCGACCGTCGGTCGGACTCTAAGGCGAAGAAGAAAGAAGCGAAAGAAAAATCCACAAACTCACGGTTTGGGAATGGCCCGCGAAAGGCCGGGTGGCGCCGCGTGCCGTGGCGCTTCCTCCGATCTTGCCGCCACCGGGCCTCCACCTCGGGACGCGGCCAACTCGGCCACCTCCATCCTTGCCGGTCGGATGGCCCTCATCTTGGAACATGGGGTGCGGCTTTGGCGCGGCTGCAGCGCATCCTCATGAAGCGTGCGCGACAACATCCCGGTCGACCCGTTTCCTCGAGCCACGATCTCCTCCACGATCGGGGCCACCTTGTTCTTTTCCCTCTTCTCGGCGCCCGGTCCATTGCTCCCGCTGCGGACGAGGAGCTGCGCGAGAAAAGCACAGTATTTGTTTTCAACGTTCGGACATAGATCCATTCGGGCGTCATCCCTTGTTAGAGGGCGGCGGACTTGATGTCCAGTACTCGAAGCTCGGCCGTTCGGCTGGAGGCGAGCCGCCCATGAGGCGCCGTCGCGTCGAGGCGGCTGTCTTTCCAAAGCCTCGCTGGAAGAAGTGCGCGCCACGGCCCAATCGGCTCAATCCCTAAGAAGGCCTCGCGCGGGGTAATGAAAATGGCGATGTGAAGGACCCGTTAGGGTTGAGGTGGTGCACCTCCACCTTGTAATGGAAAAAGCCCACGGGCGAAAGGGTGGAGCGGCGGTCGGCAGCGCTCAAAAAAGAGGCGGGGACCACAACCTCGTCGCTCTGCGGGCGGGATATGACCCGGTCGGCGCCCTCCGACCGGAGGTGCCTGCTTGGCGGGAGAAGCCCTTCTTCACTAGGCGGGCGCGACTCTCTGTGCGGAGCACTCCGTCCACGACATCTTGGCGGGAAGCGGCGGAAGGTGAGAAGAAGAGGGTGAGGTTTCCTTCTCGGCTCTCTGGCGTTTTCTTGCTTTAGGGGCGGGAGGCGAAGAAGGCGGCGTGGCTACCAGAGGCACCCCAACAACGTACTTATAGGAGGCGGCGGGCGCCGGCCGAGCAGACGCCTCCTCGAGCGAATCGTCGCGTCGCCCTCGTCATGCATCACGCCGGCACTGGTAACTCCGTTCCAATTCCCTCGCATTTAATCACATCGCGTCGGGTTGCGAGTCATAAAGCGCCGCCCCGAGCAGCGTGTCCGTTACCTCTTGGTCTCCGCCTTTTGGCGGGGCGGTTGTTCGGGCGCGCGAAACCCGATGGGCAGCTGCGGTCCCAAGATGGCAAAAAGCATTGTGGCTTGCGCCGGGGGGCCGGTAAATGTGAGTTCAAAGGCCTAACCACCGGATGGGCGTAGGGCGCCGCCCAGTGAAACGAAGCGAGGGCAAGTGCGAGTGAGCCCCACGGTGGGTCCCGGTTGGGTCGGTGGCGACCAGTCACCTCTACTCGCGTCGAGACCATACTTCACACTCTCCGGGAGCTCATCGATGGCGGCGGCCGGTGTGCTCTGGGTGGTGACGACCCGAGGTCCATCTGAGATTGAGTAAAGAAAGGTTTCTTATGGGTGCGCCACGGCGGGGCAGGACACCTACTGGGACCGTCGCTCGGAAGGTCCCCCTTGGCGGGACCTCCAGGACCCACTCGGACTACCGTTACTAGCTCCAAGAGCACGGCGTTCAAACCAGCGCGAGTGCGCGCGCGTCGCTCACCCCTCCAGTCCCACACTGCGGATGGGGTAAACTTGTGGGATAGGCGGCGGCTACTCCTCTCGCGGCTTCCCTCGCCGGACGGGGACTGGGATGGATACCCGCGTCCGGCTACGGCGTTAAGCGAGCACTCGGACGCCGGAACCTCGCGGGGGCATCCGGTGCGTCCTTGCCGACCAAGGCACTCGGACACCGGAACCTCGCGGAGGCATCCGTCGTCCTTGCCCGACTAAAAAGCGTCTAGCTCTGACGTTAAGCGAGCACTCGGACACGGAACCTCGCGGGGCATCCGGTGCGTCCTTGCCGACTAAAGCGGCGTCTAGCTCTGACGTTAAGCGAGCACTCGGACACCGGAACCTCGCGGGGGCATCCGGTCGTCCTTGCCGACCAAGGCACTTTCGGACACCGGAACCTCGCGGAGGCATCGGTCGTCCTTGCCGACCAAGGCACTCGGACACCGGAACCTCGCGGAGCATCCGGTCGTCCTTGCCGACTAAGCGGCGTCCGGCTACGACGTTAAGCGAGCACTCGGACACGGAACCTCGCGGAGGCATCCGGTCGTCCTTGCCGACCAAGGCACTTTCGGACGCCGGAACCTCGCGGAGGCATCCGGTCGTCCTTGCCGACTAAGCGGCGTCGGCTACGGCGTTAAGCGAGCACTCGGGCGCCGGAACCTCGCGGAGGCATCCGGTCGTCCTTGCCGGCCAAGGCACTCGGACACCGGAACCTCGCGGAGAGCATCCGATCGTCCTTGCCGACCAAGGCACTTTCGGACATCGGAACCTCGCGGAGGCATCCGGTCGTCGCTTGCCGACTAAAGCGGCGTCCGGCTCTGACGTTAAGCGAGCACTCGGACACGGAACCTCGCGGAGGCATCCGGTGCGTCCTTGCCGACCAAGGCACTCGGGCACTAAAACTTCGAAGGCACCGCTCATCCTTGCCGACCAAGGCGCCGACTAGCTTCTGGCGCGAAAGCAGCGCAAAGGAAGATTTCTTGAGAACAAACGCGAGTTCGCACGTCAGGCCACTCGAAACCGATCGCCGAACTTTCTAGCGCGGTGATCAAAGCGAACAAGCGAAGCTAACTCCTTCATGAAGTCATTCATAGAGAAAAAAAGGATTTCATTAAAAAGCGGCGAGCTCAAAACTTTACACCACTTTACATGAGGCACCGCAAGACTCTCTATCTACACGGACTCTAAAAACTCCCTACGACAAGCGCGACGGTAGGCCCTTGCACGGCCGACGGGGCAGACAAAGTCGGTGAACTGAGTCGTTGGAGATGACTGTTAGTAGGCCCTTGCCCGCTCGTCAAATTTGAAGCCACTGTGCGAGAATGGCATCTGCATTCTTGCGTTCGGCGACATCGGCGGCGGCGCCTCTCGCTGTCGGCGCCTCGCGCCATTGCCTCTAGGAGGGCCCCCTTGCCACTCCAAGCCTCGGAATTTGCTGAAGTAAGCGCGTCAGCGGCGACAACGTCGCGAGCTACTTCTTCTCTCTTTGGGAGTTCGGCTATCGCTGATCATATTCAACCCAAAGCTCGTTCAAAGGGTCTTCCTCTTCCACCACGATGTCATCAAAGCCCGAAGACTAAAGGGTGTCTTGAACACATTTCAAGAAGGAAGGAGTCTCGTCTAAGAGTGCGCGCTCGAGCAACCCGTGGCGCCCTTATATACCCATTGAAGGAAGATCAAGCGACTCGGGAATAAATGCGCGCGAGAAAGCGAAGCGCCCACCACCGGAACGAAGCGGTCAAGAAGGCGAGCGAGCAAAAACACACCTAGCGTGCGCGCGTGCGCTAACAAAGCAATTAAGAGGCTCCGGTGGTTCGCATACCTCGAGAGCGTAATCCGGGCGGGCGTCGGATGCGTTGAGAACACGCCCGGCAAAAGCGGTAGGCCCGTTGGCCCACCTAGTTGAGCAGATCGATCAAGCTCAACCCCCAGCGAGTCGCGAACTCGATTGGAGGTTGAGGGCTCTTGGCGAATACTCATAAAGCGAGGTGCACCAGCGGCCCAATTGCAACAAGCAAAGCCCGGGCGACAAGCGGCGGCCTCGAATCGGCCCGGCCTAAGCAGGCGTCCCGGCACGCTACCCAAATGCCTCTGAGACCATTCGAGGAGACCATTCCCGGCCGGTCCGACTCAGGCTTCAGCGAGGTTCCCGACCCGCGGCGGGGCGGATCCCAGACTCCGACTTCGGCGGGGTTCCGACCCCGCGGCGGGGCGGGATCCCGACTCCGACTTCGGCGGGGTTCCCGACCCCGCGGCGGGGCGGGATCCGCGACTCCGACTTCGAGCGCGTCGCGCGCCGAGTCCGTGTCAACCTAAGGCCACGTGCCCCGAGCGGTCATTGAAGTGGCGGCGAGGCGGTGGTCCTTCCCAAAACGGTTTGATAGGCTGCTGAAGCCCGTCTCTGTCCCATCAACCGACCACCACGGTGCAAGGACCGCTCTCTCGAGGCAACTCCAGCGTCACGCGCGACTCGTCGGCACCCATGGATCACGAGAGCGGCTCGCCACTTCGGAGGATTACCTAACCACTCGACCGGCTAGACCACCGACCCGGCCATAGGCTCGGCGGCGGCGACGGTCGGCGAACAAGCGACGGTCGGCGGAACAATTGGCGACGGCGGGGCAAGGCGAAGCCCCTAGAAGTAGCTCGCACGGCACCGCCAATTCTCGATGTAACACCGCGCCGTGCTTGAATAAAAGGAGGCGGGAACCTCCTAACGAGGCGGGGAGTAAGAGCGACAAGAGAGCTTTTCCTCTTCTTCCTCTTCTTCTTTTTCTTCTCCTTACGAGAGCTAAGTTTAGATCATTCTAGTGTTGAGGCTCCACCTCTCGCTTGTAAAAAACTTCGGTGCGATCATCGCACCTAGTGAATACAACACCAGCGCACTGGCTGGAGTAGGGACCTTGGCCGAACGGTATACATCTTGGACTCGAGGGTCTAACCATTCAGGGAGCGGGAACGCGCAGCCCCTTAGACTTACAAATTTACTTGCCGGCGCTCGAAACGCCGACAAGTTGTGCTTTGATCATGTTGAACCTATGCTTTAAATATTATATTGTTTCAAAGTATTGCATGAAATTCAAATATCGCTTGTTTCAATTATGTTGTGTATAGTTATTCATCTGAAGGACCATGTGGAGGTCCATCCATGTTTGTGATGAATATTTGACTTTATTTGAGCAAGGTGTGCTCAAGTTTGAGTTTGATTTGGATTGATTTTCAAAATAAAGCAATTTGAGTTGTCTCTGCCAGGAGTGGCAGTACCAGCCGTATGGGCGCGGTAGTGATGAGTTGGATGGGTTTATTGCATATCATTGTGGGCATTGCTATGTGATGTGTTTCCTTGTCTTTGATGGTTGCAGGGCGACGGTGCTAGATCATGGTGAGGCGGAGGATGATCGGGACTAGGCGAGGAGCGTCGAAGGTCCAGACGGTTGGGAGATCGCCAGAAGATGATCGGAGACGGAGTCCGGGCAAGTCAAGAAGACAAGGAAAGGAGATGATGCTAGCTAGATGCCGCGTGGATCAATGAGGATCGTCGGATTGAGGTCTAGTTGATAGGTTAGCGGGTCTAGGTAGTATGCTTTGAAAACCGTGCAAGAAAACCCGGTATGTGTGTGGGTTTTGGGTTAGCCCTTGCATGGCTGTGTGTGTGGGTTAATCCTAGCCCTTAGATGAGTGCTCTAGGGTTGAGGACTCATCCAAGGGTGGTAGGTGGCCCAGAGTAGTATAAATAGGGGTGGAGGGGTAGCCTCCTCCCCTTGAAGGTTTTGAGGTTTGTGAATGCTCCTTTGAGCTTTGCCTACATGAAAGTGAGGCTTTGTAACCTCTCCTTCTAGAAATAAAAGTTTTATCCATCCTTCTCTGAATTTATTTTGCGCATTTACATTATGTCCTTACTTTACGCAATTTAAATTCAGCATTTACTTTCCCGCAATTACATTCTCGTAATTTACTTTCACGCAATTTGGATTTGCCTCCCCTCCTTCTAAGGGCCTATTTGTTTTAGCTTTTGATTCTGGATTCTAGTCCCAAAAGCAGAATCAGAAATAAACAGTCTGATTCTAGAATCCGATTATGACAATCCACCCCACTCATATACACTAGAATCCACAATCCACTTCATATGTGCTTTTGGATTCTAGATTTTGGAGAATCAGCTTCTCAAAAACCACAATCCAGAATCAGCTTTTGGAGAATCCAAAGCTGAAACAAACAGGCCCTAAATGCTATTGATTTTGGATGTTTAGAGTGTGTTCATATGGTTTTACATCTCTTTTGCACTCTTGGATTGAGTAGAGAACATCTTTTCTTTCAAGTTCCAACTTTGTTCAGAACTTGTTCTTTGCGCAGCATTTAGTATTTGAATTTTATAAAAATCTAGAAAAATCATTTTTAAGTTATTCTTGTTGGAGGAGGTGCGGGACTATGATATACACCTGCAGAAAAATTTTGGAGTTCTCTTGTTGCACCGTTTGGGTGCCATGAGGTGAAAACCGAGCCCCAAACTTTCTGCTCGAAGTTCTTGACTGACTGTGGTCTTCGATTTTTCTTGATTTTTCTATAAGTATTTTTGAGGAGAATTTTTGTGGGGTTCTTCATGACGCTTCTGTTCATAGGGAGAAAAATTCTCAAAATTTTGTGAGCTGCAGAAACCCACCAACCTCCTATTCAATTGGAGGATAATTTCTGGAAATTCTGCTTTTGCTTTTCTGAAAGTGACTTTTGTGATTTGAATGGATGTCCTTTCTAAAAGCAAGAGTTGGATTGATTCCTCTTTATCTTGGACACTAGACAACTAGGATTGTGACTCAAAAATCCCCATATATTTTATGGTACTTATCCATGCAAGCTAGGGGTACACATAGTTGTCTAGTTTTTCGGGTTTTTCACGATTTCCTTTGAGCGATCTTGTCGAGGTTTTTGTTGGAGTATTTGGGAAAATTTATTTGCGACCATTCACCCCCCTCTATTCGCCATTTTGATCTTTCATCATCCAATTGTGATATATCTACCTTGCCATGTCATATGTCGTATTTCATTTGTCACCCTAGAATGATTTCATACTAGTTGGTAGCTATAAATACCAATATGGTTAGTTAGAACTCTAGTAGTATGCTTAGCCATACAACTAGTCATCATTTTATGTAAAAATGATTAATCTTGCTTAATGATTATGGAACATATTTATTAACTTGTGTGTCGAGTGTTGTCACATAATGTTGTTGTTGTTGATGATGACACATGGTGCATGATAAAACAACCGGGGTGGTAAATGATTTAGATTAAGGCAAGTGGCAAGAATTTGTGGTGGGTGTAGGATCAAGGATAACCGACTAGAGGGGGGTGAATAGGAGGTTTCTAAATTTTTCGACACTAATTAGAAATTACGAATGACACACTAAAATCTCTTGCAATCACTTAAGATACTATGTCAATTCAAGTGTAGCAAATATAGTAGTGAGCACAAAAACTATCAAGAGTAAGCTATTTAATGAAATCGATTCTCAAAAATCAAGAGTACCAAACACAAATAAATGGGAGACAAGAAATTTAACCCGTGGTCTCGGAGACTTGTCGGTCTCCCCTACTCCACTTTGAGGTGACTTGAACCACGTCAAGTCGGCTCCACTTGCTTGAGCCTCCCTCGATCACTAAGGTAGTTCTTCCCCGCTCCGGGTAGACGAACTCCAGCCTTCACAACTTGCCGGGGCTTCTCACAATCTCCGTTGAGAAGCTCACCGTGCACAATCGCCACCAAGCCGTCTAGGAGACGGCAACCTCCAAGAGTAATAGACCTTAATGCTTGCTTGAGGTCGAGTATCGCTGTCTAAAGGCTCAAATATGAAATGCAATACTCAACATAGCTTCTCACACTCAAAAATGAAAATTGAATGCATACAAGAGTGGAGAATACTTGCTAGAGCTCAAATATCATCAATGAGGACCAAGAGTTGCTCTAGAATGCAGGTGGGGAGGTATTTATAGCCTCCACCAAACTTTCTAGCAGTTGGAGCTCGAATCTGGCAAAAATCTATTTTTCCGGTGCTACCGCCCATGTAGGACCGGTAGCACCGGGCTCCACTTCAACGGCTAGAACAGTGCATTTAATGCACTTGCTAGAGACCGTTACAAGGGGTCCGGTGCTACCGCTCAACTAGGACCAGTAGCACCAGGCTTCACTTCATTTTCTTTCTTCAAAAAGAGACCTCTCTGGAATTTAGGCACCGGGCTGAGGGCCGGTGCAACCGCTGGTCCGGTAGCACCGAACTACCATGGGTGGTAGCACCGGGCTGCAGATAAGCCAAAAACACACCCCTTTGTGATTTTTACACCGGGCTAATATCTGGTGCTACCGCTAGCCCGGTAGCATCGGGCTGCCATGGGCGGTGGCACCGGGCTACAAATTGCCCAAAAAGCCCTTCTCTGGAATTTCCACACCGGATTAATATCCGGTGCTACCAATCATCCGGTAGCACCGGGTTACCATAAGCGGTAGTACCAGGATACCAGAAACCAGAAAAGAACTTCTCTGGAATTTTCACACCGCCCTATTGAGCCGGTGCTACCGCGCACCCAGTAGCACCGCGCTGCCATGGGTGGTAGCACCGGATTTCCAGAGTCTTGATTAGTTTAAAAATATTTTCTATTTAAGAACACATAAATTATCAAGCATTCATATGAATATGTAATTTGAGCCTTTAAACCCTAAATGACATCAAGATAAGCGTCAAGATCCCTCTTTATAGTACGGCTCTAATTCTAGCAAACCGATCTTTCTTCCAAACACCAAGATCGATAAAAGACTAGAAAAGAACCTTATAATATTACCTTTTCATGATCTTGACATATTGATAATTGATTTGTACCTTCCTTGATATTTCCATGGTCATCGATCTTGGAATTGACCTACTTTCAATATTCTCAAGAAAAGTATTAGATCATATAATAAAGTTGTCATTAATTATCAAAACCAAAACACACTGAGTGCCTAGATGCTTTCAGTGGGCCAATGTGGCAATTAGGCAGCCACATTGTTTTTTAATGGTATATGATGGCTTATGTTAATGATGGTTTTTGGTTAGTCTTGCCTTGATCAATTAAGGACTTAACTTTGCAAGAATTTGAACTGAGTCATTCATACAACCACATGTTTGTTATGAGATAGACCTAGCTGATTAATTTGTTATGTCTAGACTTTGGTACTGTCTTGGCAGTGTGAGTTCCAGATATACAGGTAGACTCACATGGCGCAAGAGGGGGGCCCTCGATGTGGTAACCAGTCCCACTAGTGTTGAAACCTTAGTGGGCAGTACTGAGTTTAGTCAGGCATTGGAAAAGCTTTGTTATAATCACTCATCTTTGTGGTGTATGGTTGTATCTTGTGGATAAAGTGTATAAACCTCTGCAGAGTGTAAAACCTATTCGAATAGCTGTGCTCGTGGTATTGAGCATTGCTCGGTGATTACAGTCAAGGGTTAGATTTTATTAAAACAAATGTGGGTATGAATGTTGGATTATGGTTTAAGGTTATGAGTTGGTTATTGGAAAATAAATGAGAAATTTATTATTGTTACTATTTGTTTTACTGCCTTTCAATCTATTTGTGCTATTCCTTTACAAATGTTGTTTAATGCAAATTAACCATGTCAGCTATTCCTTTGTAATGAGTCATGCATATCGTATATTAGACTTGCATTCTGTGCACAACTTGTTGAGTGCTTTATGTACTCACCCCCTTGCAACAAAACATCACCAGTTAGAGAAGAAGCTTCGCCTGCTTTTGAGGAGACGAATAACTAGAGTGCGAACCTTGTCAGTTGCCTGTGGCAAATTGAAGGGTTTATCTACGAATAAGTATATTTTCGCTGCAGTTTATTTCTTTTTCATTCTTAGCCCTGCGAAGCGTATTCATGTAAGGTGGACCATAAGGTCGTTTAACAATTATATTTAATCTGATGAAGTATTTATTGCGTTATCGTTGAGTATGATTGTGATAATCATCTATGTTGAGCCTGTGTGTACTAGCGTGATCCTGAACTAGTGCAGGATACACAGAGAGTCCAGATTTGCATATTCGAGTCCCGACACAAGCGGTCAGGACATCCCACGTCCCCCTTGGGCAGTCCCCTCCCTAATGGACTTAGGGAATGGGCGATGACTAGTCATTTCACCCAAGTCATAGGGTGTGCCATAGCTTAGTCCCCCATAGACCCCTAGCATTAAGTCGAACGACCCTCGTGTCACGACCTCATACCCCTCTGTGGGAAGTAACATAAATCTTCTTATTGTAAGAAACATAACCCGAGAGACATCCCCTTCCCAGTGGGAATGGGCCTAAGCCTTATAGCAAGTCCAAGCAAACAACTCATGACACTTTTCTACGGGGAGCTACGCTTTAAGCTAAACACCCGACTCCCTTAATAAGGCCCTATGAACCGATACCCCTAAGTGGCCCAAGGGCCAAGACAAGGTCGAGCCGCCTAAGGGCGACGCTGGGGTTGAACCTCCCTCACTGTTGCATGAGGGAGTAGATGTTCTCACACTTTCTAATGACACGGAGGACTCGTCCCCTTCGTACATAATATGAGACAAGTTGCTCTCTCTCCTTTGGGAAGAAGTAACTAAATGACCCTCTGGCGGGGCGCCCGCGCTTTGGACCCCTTGGGCCCAAGGCACGATCATGCCCCCATGAAGTCGCCTAGTCCTGTGGCAAACCTTCTTTAGCAGGCATAATCAACAAGGCGCCCAGACCCTCTGTGCACTTCATTTGTAGCCGATACCAACTACCTTCCGGCGCACATCCTAGAACAAGGCATTACAAAATCCATAAGTCATTCATACCATAACATTGAAATAAGTTCATACAAAATGAGGAGGAGCACACCCCCAACCAACCATGATGAGCACTACATGTGGAGATGCATATCTAGGATAAAGGAGTGCTACACTTAGCAAAGTAATAATCAGTCACCTAGCTACTTAGCAAAAGATATCAAGCACTAAGGAGGAAGTCATACGTTCCCTGAGCTCGGGCCCTCTCCTGACCCCTGCGATCTGGTCCCGCGAGGAATCCTCGTGCGGCTCTCCAAGAAGCCTTCCACTAGGGGACCCCAGGTGGAATTTCCCTCATGGGCGTGCTGGTGCACCTCCTGTGTGTACTGCTCACGGAGGGCAACGAGGACTGTCTCCTTGACCACAGTGTCGAAGAGGAGGGAAATTGCTGCGACTTCCGCGGTCAAGGCAATCTTGGTGAAGGCTTGGCCCCTATCCCTCGCTGCCCTCTCAATGAGACTAGCGCGGCCTCGCAGGGTACCCATCCATTCCTCCCAATCCTCTGTGGAGGTGGGGATATCCTCCACCCTGGCCCCAAGGTCCTTCAGGATAACCTGGAGGAACATAGCAAGGTTGCCTAGAGATACATTTACCGCTTTCTGGTCTACCTCAAACCTTTGATGGGTGGTGTCGTGGTCCACTCTCACCACCTGGAGCACCCCCTGTGCCCTCTCCAAGTCATCCTCTAAGCCCTTGGCTCGCCTTCAAGATTTCTCCAGCTCGGACTTTGTCTTCTTAAGCTTGTCCTCCGTTGCCCTTTGGACCTCTAGGCCTCTCACAAGGCCCTCTTGAGGACCTCGGGATCATCCTTAGGGTGTCTAGGTGGCATGGCTACTAGCAGCTCCTGTACCATCCTCGGGACCCTTGTCGTAAAGAACACTGCTCATCGTCGTAGCCTACAAAAGGAAGGAGAAGGGAGTCAAATGAAAAGTGCATAAGGCCCCTAAGCCTATGGGACTAACACAAAGGGGATCTACAATACCTGGTAGAAGGGTCATTGTGGTCGCTAGCTTCTCTCCAAGGACTTCTAAGAACTTTCTGGGGTCATCAACACTAGGTCTGCCATGACCTTTGGACCCTCTGTGTCACCAGGAGGCAAGTTGTCTCAATAGCCTCGGTATCCAAGGTGTGAGTTATGGCATACTCGGGGAGTGCACTGGAGGAACCACCCTGATCTCCTTCTGGCGCTGACCTCGCATGCACAGTTGGATAGGGGGTCACTGCCCTCTCCACCTGTGCCTCCGGAGGCACAAAGGATGCGACGGCCTCCACCTCCACCACAGTGCTTCATTCTCCACTGTGTCTACAAAAGAGAAGACTTAATGTCATTGGGGTAGGTATACCCAACCTCCTCCCCACTGTAGCCTCGGCTGGGGTAGTGACCGGCCCATCGGTCTCAACATCGAGGAGGCCCTCAATCTCCTGGGCAAGCTACTGGGAACGCCCGTTGGAGCTCCTTGACTTGACGTCCGATGCGGACTCGCTAGAAGAGTTGGACGCCACAGATGAGGAGGGTGAGGGCATGCGCCCGCTTGCCCATTTGGTGGAGGGGCCCTTGCCTCCCGTTGGGCATCTTCTTCTCAGGGGCCTTGGTACCCCTGCGCTTGGCGGTGGGCGATGGCTGGGGCCCCTATGGAGCCACCCAGGGAGGAACCCTCTCGCCCGCGGCGTGAGCCGAAGTGGCAGTGCCCTACTGAGAGGTGCCACCCGTATGCTCCCCAGTGGTTCTCTTGGAGGGCGAGGCCCGGGTGTCATCCTCCGTGGTCGCAGCTCGAGCCCTCTTCCGTTTTGCTTGGTCTGGGGTAGGGTCGCCCCGTGAGGGAAGGCGTAGGCCGGACATCTTGGCCACTGAGTTCACCCCCTCCATGGGGATGCTTCGGCCTCATAGCCTCATTCCTCGGTGATGCACCACCTCCCCAGGATCAACTCAGCCTCCTCCCTCACCGCCTTCACGGAGCTAACTGTGAATGTAAAAGAGATCATGAGAGGTGAAAAGGTAATGTGCAAAAGAAAAACAAGAACAACACAAAGGCCCTTATCCTTCCTGATACCGGGGTGGAGACCGCCAAGAAACCCCAGCCTAGTGCGTTGAACAAGAGTAGTACGGTTGAGGAGGGTCATCTCCTCCATCAAGTCACGAGCGTCTTTCCTTGCACGCACCTCTCGGATGGCATTGCGTAGCTTTCAGTCGTCATCAGTGAGGCGACCAATCTCGGGGTATGTCTGTGTCGTCAAGACCGGGTGCGACCTGGTGTAGACGAAGTCCTCCGCCTTCAAGTAAAATCACTTCTTTGTGGCGAAGGGCCAGCTCTCCCTCGTGGTATGCATGGGGAACACTTCCTCATGCTGTGAGGCAGTGAAGATGGACCCCAGGGGCCCTCTCCTGGCATCCCCTCGCTGAGAGCGAAAGTAGTCAAACAGGGTAATGGTCGGCTCCATGGGCGTCCCCGGGATAGTCGTTTCACACAGCCACAAGAAGATCCTTAGCCAAACAAAGAAGTTCGGACTAAAGTGGGAGAGCTCCATCCCAAGTACCTGAGTATACCTCTTGATGAAAGGGTGCATTGGGAGCTCAAATTCGATGTCCACCCAAGGCTTGAGAGCTATGGTGTACCCTGGTAGGCGGTTAGAGCTCTTCCCTAGTTTCGGGAAGTCCACGTCCTTGGGAGAGAGACAGCTCCCTTGTTGGGTGAGATAGAGCTTCTCTCCATCGGTGAGTTTCGACGGTCCAGGATCCACCTTCACTTCCTTTGGGACAGGCCCTTCATCGCCCGTCGGTTCTGCGAAGGCGGTGGAATCAACGGGAGCCATCTTGTCCACGTCCCTTGCATGGTGGTCCTCTCCACGGGAGGGTTTGCTTTTGCCCTTGCCCTTCATGGGAACGCTCTCATCCACTTTGCTCTTGCCCTTTACAAGGGCATCCCGCGGGTGGTCACCTGCAAACAAGAATAATGCCCCTGTTAGCGCAATTGGCTATTAGGGTCATGATAAAGGATCATGCAATAACGCCATGCCCATAGGCTTACCCATACAATGAGAACAGTCCCCTATCGAGCTACTAGTCTTGTGCAATGGTGCCCCGATCGCAAGCACAAAAGAACTTGAAAAAGGAGATTGTCAGCAGCGATGGATCAAGTCCAAATACCAAAGAAGTGAAACCTAGAGCGGGTTGTGGATGTTATATGACACTGGCTAGCACAACCAACACCCGACGGCAAGGCACCCGATGCATCCCTACCACGCAAGTGCCATGCCCGTAGACATCACCATCAATGCGAGCTTAAGGGGGCTAGCCCGAGCTCCCTGTAGCATGCCCTTAAGCGAGACACGGGCAAGGGCCATAGTCGAGCGTTGGTAGGCAACGCCCTAGGAGACACCTCCACACTCACATGTGAAGTAAAAGTCTGAGGCTTGGGCTCTTACCAGCAGTTGCTGCATGAACGAAGCCGGTAGCCACGTATTGTTTCCTCACCATCAGCTAAGGGAGGAGGGGATTTTATAACCACCTCAAGGAAGAAACCAGCTAGTTGGTGGACCAGGTCCAAAAGCTCGGCTCATAGTCGTAGCTTCGTGCTTGCGCTCGTCCAGCTAATGGTAGCGCCCCCCAGCCCAGGTGACGGCTACAACCCCTGGTCCAGGAGGCGGTGGCGGTGTCCCCCTGGTCTGGCTGGTGGTGCACCCTCGGTCCATGCGGTAGCGATGACGTCACCTCGATTCAAGCAAAGGCGGTGGTGCCCCTCGATCTGGCCAACGACGGTGCCCCTAGGACTAGGCCCCTTGCAACTGAGCCCCAGCGTCGTGTGGCCTCGACTCGCATGTCAACACAGATCCTAGCAGGGGAGGCAGCATCCCACTGTCCCGATCGAGAAAGGAGTGGGTGAGAGGGCACCTCCCCGCCTCTGGAGTCAGATCCGGGCAAAAGGGGCATGAAATCAAGCCAACCACGATGCTTGTGCCCCCCTAGTCGCAAGATCCAGCTGGTGGCTATCGCCTGGAGTGCGGTGGCCGAGAGGAAGCACCAAGAAAGGGGAGAGGATGACACGGTTTGAGAGGGAGGCGTTCAGGTAAAAAAGGCTGGGGCTCTGCTTCTTTCCTCCCTCATCAGTTCTTTTTTCCTTCTTGGGAAGTGGGGCAGAGCAAGTGCTTCGGGTGTCAGCCCAAGTGCCCGATGAGGCCCAACTTCGGGCGATCTCAGCAGCACCCTAAAACGCACTGACGCGGGTGAATAACTCCCACTTGATGAAAACCCCCCACGGGCGATGCCCTTAGCACCTATAGGACTTGGTAAGGCTCTGAAGGGTCCGAGCGTTAGCCAAACGCCTGTTCAGGAATAAGTTTCTGACTCAGGCGGTGGCCTGAGCGCCCGAGAGATGTGTAAAGCTTGCAATGCCTATCGGGAGCTGACACGAGTGCCTGCGCTTGGACCAGCCCCAGGGCCCCCAAAATGGTCTTGGCCTACTATGTCGCCATGGCGCGTAGAGATACGTCAGGGAATGGTTCTAATGTCTTCGACCTTGTCCCCACGAGTGCCTCTAAAGGTGCCTGAGGGATAGGGGGCTGGTGTCGAAGACATCCTACGGCCTAAACCATATGGCCTCCCAGGGGCTAGTGTTGGAGGACATCCTACAGCCTCCTCCCAGGGGGCTGTTCACTGTGCCACGCATGGAGTAAGTGGATTCTCAGGAGAGTGTTGAGGGAAGGTCCCCTCGCACCCCGTGAGCCCTCCTAGGGGGAGTGTTGAGGGGAGGTCCCCTCGTAACCCGCGGGCATACCTCACGAGCCCTCCTAGAATGATTGTTGAGGGGAGGTCCCCTCGTACCACAAGGGTATACCCCGCGAGCTCTCTAAAGTGTTGGGGAGAGGTCCCCTCATACCTCGCGGACCCTCTCAAAGGGAGTACGTGGAATGGTCTCCAATCCTCCTAGAGGCCTTGCCCCGTCCTCCATCCTCAGGGCATATGGTGAAACTCCTAGTCCAAGAGGGTGCCCCTTGATGCGTCCATGAGACAGGTGGACACCCTCGTCCCGCTTGGGACCACCAAGTCCCCTGTGAGACCCTGAAGCCAGAGACCTACCCCTACGAGACGATGACATGGGATCTATTTCTTCCTCACTGGAATGACCAAGATGCCCCTACTTAAGCCGCTCTAGTAGTGGTAGGATGGTATTTGTAACAGGCTAAGTGTCTATAAAAGCTCACTATAACTCATACTTGTAACTTGAACTCTCATTAATACAAGACATACCACTAGTGTGCTCTCGGGGTGCCCGGACCAGGAGGTACCCCTCTACTCCCCCTAGGAGCACACCGACAGGAGTAGGATGTCTATCCTAGTGCCCGAACCTATATAAACCCCATGTCAACTCTCAGTGGATGGCAGCCCGTGGAATGGCTGGCGTTCGGCCTCACTCTCATGTCTCGTTTTGCAACATATGACATCTAGTAGCTTAAGTCTCATCATGTGTTGATAGCTCAATTTGCTTGCTCTAGCTCTTCTAGACACGGTACTATTGTTTACAAATAGTTAGGGCTTATGCATTTATCCTTGTAGCATGCGACTATAATTTGCAAATGGTTGAAATCCATACATCTAGCTCTTTGTGGCATGATGTTGTTGTTTGCAAATAGTCGAGGATCATGCATTTAATTCTTATAGCGTATGACTATAGTTTGCAAATGTATTTTGCAAATAGTTGAAGATTATGCACCTACTCTTCGTGGAATAATGCTATTGTTTGCGAATACATTTTACAAATAGTTGAGGCTCATATGTCTAGTCCTTGTAGGGTGTGATTGTAACTTGTAAATGCGTTTTGTAGATGGTTGAAGTTCATGGATCTTTGCTTGTGAATCAATTCTTGATTTAGTTTCTTTCATTTGAATGAAAACTACATTGGTGACGACATGTCCTAGAGGAACCGAGAGAACTAAGGATGTTCACACAATTTATTTTTAGCCCAACGGCCACTAGACTGCATTTAATGCACTAGCCATTATATCAGGGAGAACATGTTAGACCAAGTGGAAGACATGTTTGGTCCAACGTATTTTTGCTGATTTCGGTTCAAGGGTTCGTTTTTGTTGTGTGGGTTATAAATAACCCCTTGTGGCTGGCTAGGAAAGAATCTTGGCATCTTACTTCTCTCTTAAGCTAATGCAAACCTCTCCACTCAATTGTGCATGTTTTGCACCTTGTGAGCTAGAGCTCTAGGTGTATGTGTTGTATTTGGAGGTGGATTGAGTATTCACTTGTGCATGTGTCGTACTTGTTGAGAGTGAAGTAAGGGACTTGGTTTATTATTGTTAGTGTTTGCCGACACTTAGATGGCATAGAGGAGTCGTGGTCTAGTGATCTTCTCAAAAAACTTGTGAGAATGCCTAGTGTGTTGTGAAGGTTAGAGCTCACCTATCTAGGGGGAAAAGAACTACCATAGTAGATTTGAGGTGTTTGACTTGATTCGTGAAGTCAGATCAATTTGTTTGAGTTTACCTCAACGTAGATTAGGGGAGACTAGCAAATCTCCGAACTCCAAAGTAAAAAGAGACCGTATAAGCTTGTGGTTTGCTCTCCTTTGTTTTACATCCTTCAATTTAATTGTTTACTTATCACACTAGGATTGCAAACCATGACATAGTCTTAGGTTATTAGTACAGTTAGTTGAGACTAGTTGGTTTAGACTTTAATTGTGCAAAATTGTTTTGATTTACACTTTCGCATGTAAAACAGATTTTGGTCAAAGAAAATTTTAAAACAGTCTATTCACCCCTTCTAGTTGGCTACCTTGACCTTACATCGCACACATTCCTTACTCTAAATTTGACAATTTTTGTTTTTAAAAAAAATGAATGACTATTTGGATTAATCACCATAGTAAAATAAGATGTTTTGTTGAGTTCTTTTATCGTGTGTGATCTGAACTGTAAATTCATAGTTTTTTTAACTGAATGATCGCCTGTGTTAAGACTTAAGGGCCTTTTTGGAATATAGGAATTCAGAAACACATGAATATGACAAAAAAAAAAAAACAGGAATTCTATGATTGGTATAGTTGTTATAGACAAAAGTAAAATTTCCAAGATAGGTTTGAGTGGATGCTTGTTTCCCTGCAAAATTCTTATAAAAGTATGACATCCCATAGGAATTTCATAGGAACAGTTAAATTCCTTTATCGTATATGATTTTTTTTTCCTTTGGTCTTGTTTGAATGAGTGGTAATTTCTCAATTTTAAGATTTAATTTAAATTTAAACTAGATCCTAAAATATTTCAATGAAATACCTTAGTCCAAACACCTCCTTAGAAATAGACTGCTACAAAATTCCTTTGTTTTTCCTTTCACTAAAAAAAGGGCCACGAGAGGTGTACTGATCTGAACGATAGCTTGTTGCCTGCGGCTGCATTATTACCATTATGCTCATATAAGCCTCTCTTTTTTATATTCTCAAAAAAGTCCTCAACGGTTCAACTCCTCCCCGGAATTAGCAAACAAGCACCCCGCCGGATCCGCGCGCCCCAGCACCCCCCACCACGCCGGCGGCGGCGATCCGGCGATGGCGGACGACGTGCGCGAGCTCCTCCTCTCCACCACCGCCGATGCCGACCCCTCCAACCCGCTCTCTGCGCCCGACCTCCGCCTCCTCATCGACCGCCTCCGCATCCGCTCCGACCGTCTCCACGCCTCCGCTCTCTCCTTCGCCTCCTCCCACCGCGCGCCCCTCGCCTCCGCGCTCCTCCGCGCCGCCGACTCCGCGGCCTCGTCCGCGTCTCTCCAGTCCTCCCTCGCGTCCGCCCTCTCCCCGCTCTCCTCCTCCCCCGACCTCTCCGACCTCAGGTCCCTCGCCGACCGCCTCCTCGCAGCCCGCCGTGAGCTCTCCGAGCGCCAGGAGCACCTCGCCGCCGCATCCTCCGTCGCCTCCCTCGCCGCCCGCCTCAGCGCTGCCCGCGCCTCAGCCAACCCGCTCGACGCCGCCGCCGCCGCCGCCGAGCTCAAGCCCCTCTTGGTGGACCCTGAGGGATCTGGATCCGTTCAGGACGAGCCGGTCGTGTTCAATCTTCTCCGCAGCGAGTGGGAGCAGCTCGTCGACGAGGTGAGGGGTGTTCTGATTTAGAGTGCTCCAGCTTATGTTACGATTTGTATTTGTGCTAACTGTTGTGCTGGTGGTTTCCGGTGATGATGTAGCTGCAAGTGGGGCTAGCGAAGAATGTGGAGGAGTGCGTGGAGTTTGCACCGGAGGGAGGGAGGGTGGTGGTGAGGGCTGCGCCGAGAGGCAGTTCCAGTGGGACGCATGGTGTTGAGCTTCGCGTGGCACTGCAAGCATTGCAGGTGAGGTTTACTGAGAAAATCTGGTTGGTGCCATTAAGGCTTGACGACTCCATAATTGACCATAAATCATAGGTATGGTCAGGTCTCCTGAGATTATGTAGAATTTAGTGATCAACAAAAAATATTTGCTTGCCAAAGTGCACATTTTGAGCCTTGAACTTTTGAAGACAATATTGCTATCCATCTGATGGAAAACTACTGGTGGGGTTTAGTTTGGGGGACATTTGGAACATCAAATGGTAACATTGTTTTTAAGCTTTATGATCGTTGATAATGAACAACAATGTTGTTAGAGATGGCCATTGGCCAAGGATTTGTGGACTACAAGGAGTGTTTACTGATGATATAACGCATGCAGTAGTCAACGCCATTCCTCTTAGCTTTGAAAAAAAAAATCCCACCAGTCGCATTCTTCATATGTTCCATACCAAGGCTATCTTTTTGAGTTTTATGTACACCAAAACCTAGCTGATAATTCTATGCTGTACTGAACCAGTATTTCCTATTTCTGTTGTGGTCCTTTCAAGGTTCCACATTGCAGCTGAAGTTTCACCAGCTCATATGTTCATATCTTATTATCTTCTTCTGATAACTGTTGTATGAGCTAGGCCTAATGAACCACTTTGTCATTTCTTTGTGTTGTTGAATAGATAATTGATGCCCTAGACTATGGGATGGCAAAAGTGGCAGACTTGATGATGAAACATGTCCTAATTCCAGCAATCAGTAACATATCCGTCGTAGTTTCTGTAGAAGTGCTCAAGAAAGGTGATTCTGAAGACCCTATATCAATCTTGAGCATACTCCCTTCGGAGGAACTACAGGTAAGTGTTTCTTGATTCATCAGAGCTAATTGTTCCAAACTATTTTTGTATAAATTAGCTACATTTTGTTTTTTAAATGTCTGTCTGCTTGAATAAGTTCCACTTCAGTCATTGTCAGTTGTGTACTTAGTATTGTTTTAAGTTACCACCTCCGTTTCACAATATTTGTCTGGCACACATATCAAGAAGTTACAAATTTTAGTAATAATAATGGAATGGACCATGCTTGCCCTTATTAAATAGAGTAGCACGATAGATAATGGGGGCAAAATTTTTCCGATTTCTTCAAATATTATTTAAATTTTGTGCCTCCTTGGTACATGCACCAGACAAATATTGTGAAACAGAGGCAGTATTATCTAAATATATAAACTGAATATGAGACGAATTGAAGATGCAATTTCTTCTAAAGAAAAATTCAAATGAGTAAATCATTTTGGCTATCAGCTATTTTTTACTGAGTAGGTAAAACTAGATCTTTACATGTGGAATTACAAACCTGCAAGCAATTACTATGATTTCTTGACAAATTACTGCAAAGTAAACTTGATTCTTGTTTTCTTTTCTGATTGTCTTGGACAAGTATGTAACTGGTTGTTATTTTTCAAGGGCTACAAAGATGGTTCGGTTATTTACTCAAGAATAATTGATGTCATCAAGTTTGTATGCAAGTTCATTTGCATGGAAAATATCACATGGATGCAGTCCTTTGCAAAGCTGACATGGTTAAGAATTTCTGATCTGATGATCACACATTTTCTCTCCAAGGTATAATTGTTACCTTTTAGCTGATAAACAAATGCTCGAGAACTGCTTGATTCAATGTGTTTCTTCTCGTGAGCAGCCCTTTAGCTGATGCACATGCTTGTCTCTATTCAAATAATAAAACATGGTTGTGGATTGTGATTAAAATTGCTTATTGTCCAATGTCCATAATGCTAGGCAAAAGCTGTTGCATCTTAACTTGTATAAGTTCTTCATGGGACACAACTTTTTGGCCTGAACATATTGGAATTTCTGTGTAAATGTAATTTTCCATTTCCTCTTCGTTTAGAGCCCATTGAATTGGCAATCTTTCTTATGCTACATCAACCATACTTCGATTTATTGAGTTATGATTGAATTGATTTGCAGAAATGCCTGTTATATACTTTTAGAAGCACAATTTAATATCAACAATGAGCATTCATCAGATCTTTGAGAAGATAAGAATAGTAGACTAATCACTACAGCATATGATTTCCGTCTAATTTGCATGCCACAGTATAGTTGGCTACCAAACTGGACAGAGGACTCACAGATTGATCTTTCTTGTCCCATGTTGGAAAAATATTTAATATTATTAAAAAAAGAAATGAACAAATTGACCTTATCTAACTATCCTTACAGCCTACAAGGAACTTTGGGTTCTATCAGCTTCCTTGTTTCAGTTTTCTTATTTGTGGACATGTGCATGGTAATCACTGTTTGTAGAGAAGAGAAAGATGCCATCAGATCTATTCTATAAAAATTCCTCGAAAATAATTTTGTTATGTATCTTCTAATTAATTATACTGATATTTAGTTATATTTTCAGGCTGTTCCTAATGAGGCATCCAAGCTAATTGAGTTCCAAGATGTTGTGAGAAGTACAACTGAATTTGAGAACACCCTTATGAGTATGATGTTTATTTCCCCTGACAGAAAGGATGCCAAGTTGACCCAATTTGTTGATGATGTTGAAGTTCATTTTGCTATAAGGAAGAGAAATGAGATCTTGGTGAAAGCAAGAGACATTCTTGTACAATATGATTATGACAATGCTCTTGTGAGTTGCTTTGGTTAAGTCTATGTTTTTCATGGGCAAATTACTGAACAGGATAATATGGGATTCATCTTAGCAAACATATTAAAGAGGCTTGTTATTGCAGGAATCAGATGACCGAGGGGATTCTGTTGTTGATTTACTTTTCCAGCCAGATAAGTGTTTTATATCTAAATCAGCAGTTCAGTTAATGAAATTGGTTCATGGAGCCCTCAAGGTATGCCTGCCCCCACATTCTTTTTATTGTTTCTCTAGATCTAGTAGCCTAATTGCTTGTTGCTTGCGCTAATGTGACATGTGTTGATCGTTCCTTATCCCAACCACCTTACTGTGCAAATGCTGTCCCCCAGTTTTTAGTATTTCATGTTATAAAATTTTCTTGAGTGAGGATTTGATGTACATCCATTTTTGTTGTTGAATAATCAGTGCAGGATGCTTGTTTGTCATCTGCAAGAGTTGCAAAGGAGTTCTGCTATGCTGCTAGGGATGCCTTACTATTGTATAAGGCTATTGTGCCAGTTCAGGTTTGTGTATATACAAATTTGACATGTTATATTACACCATGTCATTGGCACTTGAACGAAATCTCCAGTGATGAACCGATGATAACATCTGTCGTTCAACCATATGTATTAGATGCCATGTAGGATAATCCTGTGTAAAATATTAACTCATGTGCATTCTATTTGGAAATTTTAACTAATAACAGGTGTCATATATTTCATTATAGTTTGGCAACTATGGAGTTATTCTACAGATTTAAGATATACATGTGATGATTTCCTTTTTCATATGCTGGTATAAGAATATTTTGATATCAAGGGTCTATGCTTTTCATCATAATCAATTTTTAGAGAAAGGCAACCTTACGGGAAATAAAGTTCTCTTTAGAAGATAACGCCAGTCACTGGATGATTTCCGTTAGTGTGTGCTGTTTACTTAAACTATAAACTACACCTTTAATACACGAGATTGCAGAAGAAATAATTCTTATTTGGAGTTTTTGACACAATGCTGCACCAATAAGAGCCTTCCTTACTTGCCTGGTTTATGTAAATTGTTTCATGCATCATGTACAGATGATCCTATTGTGCTCCTATGTGAAAGCACTAACGACATCCTAGTTGCATTAACTCCTCCCAGGCCCATCATCGTAGACTTGATGTGCTCTTACATTTTAGGTCAATGAAGCGCGTTAAAACTGTTTCCAATGATTCTGTTGTTGCTTCGAATTATGATACTCCCTTCATGAAATCACATCATATTCTATTCTTCAGTTCTTTGTTCCAGGTTCTATTACTCTACCTTAATACCATAGCAATTGAACTTTAGCATTATTTTTTCTGAAGCTAGAGAAGCAACTCGATAGTATCAGTCAGGTGGCTGCCATTATTCACAACGACTTCTACTATTTGTCCCAAGAAATTGTTGGTCTTGCATTTGAGGTTTGTATATCCTATTCTCAGCTGCTTGTTATTATGATTGATCTTGGGGTATGTTGATTTATGTGAGTATATTTTTTCTGGAACCCTTCTTACAAAATACGCAGATTTGCTACATGAACTATGTATTGTCTCCCCTGTGTATGTTTGGTTTTGTTTTCTACACTTAGGGCTTGTTTGGATGTTAGGGGGGAAAATCCCAAGGAACAAAATCCCAAGGAGGATTTTGAAGGGCACATGGAATCCCTCTCATTCTTTTGGAAAAATAATCCTCTTGGGTAAATATTGCCTGCCACCATTTGGAGAGACACGGGATGAAAATCCCGGATATTAAAAAAAATCTCTAAAAAATCAGAAGAAATTTAGAAAATCAAGGGGAAAGCATTTGATCATATCCTTACATCCACACATTCAAATTAGATTCATGCAAGCATTTACATATACGTAAAATCTAAACAAGATAGTGTTAACTTGCTAATGTAACATCACATTCACACATAGGTAAAATCTAAACAAGATAGTGTTACTTGCTAATGTAACATCCACGCATCATCAATCTTGATAAGACTTCAAAATGAACAGTTGTTAAGCCTCCTCTTCTCTCCTCCCATCTGCTAATTCCAATGCATGGTGGCTTCCTATGTCTGCTATATTTTTTTATGCATGGAAAATGGAAATAAGAAGACACTTAGGGAGAGATTTCACTCTTAATCCAAAGCAAAATTGATAAGACTTCAAAATGAACAGTTGTTAAACCTGATAAGCATCAATCTTGTAACTAATTCCAGACACAACCTGTAAGACTGCATGTGTTCTCAAAACCATTCCATGTTCAGAAACTACCATGACACTAGCACAAGTTTGCAGCCAACTCTCTTTGGTTCCCGGCCAGGTAAGATTTTTATCCTATAACAGATTTTTATGCCCTTCAAAATGCATGAGAAATCCCACCTCATCAAAATCTATTAGCAATGTGTTCTACTCCAAAATGCATGCATCCATTAATTTGTTTGTCACCTTCCCATGCACTAACCACTAGACTAGTAGTAGTGTATCAACATTTAAAACAAACAATCAGGTTCAGATGTTAATCTCCAACATTTCAGGTTAATTGGTATGTAGTATCTTTACCACTTGCATTTCATCCATTTTGAGCTCAGGCATCATGCATCAGGCAGCAATGCTACTTATTATTCACCCACTCTGCTACATGTGGTACCTCGCTAGTTTCCAGCAGCTAGCAATAGTAATAGCAGAAACAATATGAAGCTCCGCCTAGCTTATGCTCTTGCAAGCAAACAGGGTGATTTGTGACAATTGCAACATTTCTCACAGAATCCACCAACCAGTGTGTTAGAAACCGACCTTCATGGTCATGTCTTTCACAGAATCCATCAACCAGTGTGTAAGAAAAAGAAGGAAACACACTATAATTTAGTGAGCCTGCATGTCTAGACACCATTTCCTAACTATTGGCTATTTAATGCTGGGGAAAAAATAATGTTTCTTAGGCTTGTGATGCTTTTGTAACTTACATGAGAAATAGCTTCTTGTTTGTTGCAGCTGCAATTCAGTGTAAAGAAAAAGAAGAAGTACGAAACACAAATTGAGCAGCTAGCAAATTTTCAACAGTGAGTTCATGATCAGGTGATAAAAGATATAGACGTGTATCTTCAGTCTTGAATCTTGATTGCACATTTCGGAAATTCCAGAAGGTTGCAATAAATTGATAGGGAATTACTTTTTTTGCCTTCCCTAAATCGTTGGCCATTGCATTTGGTTGAAGCCAGGTTCACTAATTCTCACCATTTCACTTAGGCAATCACTTCTACTTTTTTTGTTGTTGTATTCAACATGTTCTTGCACATTGACAAATCAGTGTGGTTATTATGTGATTAATGCAATATTCATCAAATTCCCTCACAATCCATCTCCTACTTTTGCACTGATATCCTTAAATCATATGCCCTCTGAGACATGCCTTCTTCAGCACCTCTACAGGCACCATGCTCAACTTGCAATTGACTACAAAGTAACAACTGGCCCTACCACTTTGATCCATGAAGCAAAATTGATTGAGAACAAGACTTAACAAAGTATGGGAGATCTAGGAACAACAGATCTAGGAAAACAAGACTAACTACTGAAACCCTAAGCAACTTGAGGAGCAACAAAAAATAGTAGGAGACATACCCCGAGCAACAAAAACAGTGAACGACCAACTGGTGCTTCGGTGGCAAAGGAATTCGATGGTCGGTGGTTCCTTCCTCTCCATCCTCTCGTGCCTCAGCAAAACGTCACGAAGAAGAACCCCCTCCTTTGCTTCCTCAAAATGACCTAGGAGCACCGGATGTGTGAGAAATCGATTGATGAAACCTAGCAGCAGGAGGACGAGGGGCTGGAAGGAAGAAGAGGAGCTAACCGGGGAGACGCGGCGCCGGCGTAGTAGGAGATGGAGAGGCGCTGTCACGTGATGCGGCAGGGATAAAATTTCACGAGGGGCAAGGCATTTTTTTCTAACCCCGGAAATTTCGCTTGGATCGGGCCAAAAAAACCCGTCGCGTGGACTCCCAAACGGCCCATTTATCTGGCCCGCTGAAATTTTCCCCGTGGGACTTCAGCCCAGGGATTATGAGGGGATCCTGGCCGGGATACATGTTCCCAAACAAGCCCTTATAGGGTTTATATATTTTTCTCTTTTTGTTTTGTTAAAACTACTGTTTGCATGAGTAACCTAAGATCTGTGTACTTTTGCATCCTCGATTGACGATCTTGTATGATTCAGCCTAAAGTTTAAAAAGAAAAAAAAAAGGTCGTGCCACATATTGCTTTGCTTCTATTTTTGCTCTTTCTAGACTCTGATTGATTTGTTTTTTCACTTTTGAGCTAAAATTGACATGTTTTTAAAACGGAAATGCATTTTACTGGCCTCTCTGGTTGCTTTTGTCCAGTACCGTGCAGATTTTCCTAGTGATCTACAGAAACTAGTTGTGTTTGTGGATTTAGCCCCAATCTTCTCCCAGATGGCAGATGGTGTACTGAGAAGACAAATACAGCTTGCTACTGCTAACTTAAGCGAGGTATTTGCTTGTACTTTTTGTTACATCCTTCTAATTCCGAATACTTCTTTCCCACCTCTTTTGGCATCTGCATATGCATAATCACATTTCTTCCTTTTCCTTTCTTTGAGAATATTTATTTGAAGTTTCTAGTTTGTTACATTATTTTTCAGGCTATAGATGGTGCTGATGGTTTTCAGAACACGCACCAACCTCAGCATTATGAATCGGCAAAATTTAGTATTGAACAGGTATGTTTCATTGCTAAAGAATATGAGCTACTTGAACATTGAAGAAATATGCGGAACAAAACCTAGACCAATTTTTTGTAGTGCTTTTGGAGCGCTCAATCATAGAACAATTTTTCTTGATATATTATTCGTGACCTTCAATGAAATCACAATTGTCTTCTGTTCTTTATGTGGTGCCAAATCCTCAATTGTGGTCAATTTCAAATTGTCAATTTGCTGTCTTGATTTATCATCAAATTAGCCTACCCCAACTTGTTTGGGACAAAAGGCTTGGTTGTTGTTGATGATGATTTTTCATCAAATTGGAGCTATAAATTATTTGTCATACTTTTGCACTCTTATGTACTAATGATATATATTGACTTCCAATCAGGTTGTTTTCATTTTGGAAAAGATTCACATTATGTGGGAATCGATACTGCCAAGATCAACTTACAGAAGAAGTATGTGCCATGTCCTTGGATCTGTCTTTTCTAGAATCACAAAGGATATGCTTCTGATAGATGACATGGCAGAAGAGGAAACCTTACAGGTGATACATATTCTCCCAAAAGGTTTCAGCTGATCACTCGTGATGTTTACTAGTACGTGATATGCTTGCAGATGCAAGGCCTTATCCATTTGGCTCTCGAAAACCTCTCCTCACTATTTCTATCCCTGGTTGAGAACGATGATGGTGACAAAAAGTTTTTGGATCATCATACTTGGATTCAGCTGGATGAAAGTGTACCATATTTAAAGAAGTTCCGGAAGCTAGCAGGTACACTTTGCTTCCAATTATGGAATTGTTTCTTCTATGTTAGCATGTTTATATATGCCTTTTATTTTATCTCCGATAATACTGAAGAGAATAATAATGCTACTCAGAGTTGCTTGATATGTCATTGAAGTCCATCACAGCTGCTTGGGAAAGTGGGGAGCTAGTTAACTGTGGTTTCACATCGTCTGAGGTGAGCAACTATTTTTTTCCCTGTTTAAGTGGAGTTTAGCAGACATGATGCTTCATAGTGCCTGTTTACTATTATGCCTTCATATTATACTACTTGATTTGGATACTTCATGGTGTCACTTGAGAGTAGGTCCCACTTGATTAGAGCTGTTATTTTAGCACACTTTAGAGGCCTAGTGGTTGATAACATTAATGAGGAAGTGAAATAAATTTTTGAGAACCAAAAGAAGCCCAGAAATAGGAGGTGGGTGAGTGGAGAAGTGGCGGTTAACGGATTGAGATGGAAGGTACTGGTTATCGTAGCAGTAGTGTCAGCAGGGTCCCCAAAAGACCTAGTATGATTCGGCCTCATTCATTTGCGGGCCTGTTATATGTGCCTGTGTTTAATCACTGTTATCATGGCGTCGCCTAGGCGTCCCGGCGGCTGGAGGGGCGCGCCATGGCCCGGCGTCTCGCCTGGAGAGCGTCAGGCGGCCACCTAGACGTCCAGGCCTCATGGCGGCGCGACTAGGCGTCCGAACCAGGTGTTGTGGTGGTTGATTGGACTGGAGACAGGGTAATAAGAGGACGAGACACGGGAGTCACGAGCCGAATCGGACTAGCATCGCGTAGAGAGGACGGGTAACCCTAGAGCACCGCCACCAGGCTCGCCACCTCCAATGACCAGTAATCCCCCTCTGCTGCTGCCACCCCGTCGCCAGCAGCTGCAGTCGAGTAGCTACACCCCGGGACTGCTGCTTCTATGGTTTTTGGGTTTGGATACCTGAGAATCCCAGCCCAGCTTGGGTCTAGTATCTGAGAATCCTTGCTGCTTGCCTGCTTCTATGGGTTGGGTTTCAAGACATTCTGGCTTGGGTCTAGTAACTGGAGACTACTGATCTACTTGTTTGATCTGGTTAGATGTTGAAGTGCCTAGTTTTGTAGTGTGCTCAGCACAGCTGAATCATCACATAGGAACAACAACTATGAGTCTATGGGCATAGCTCAGGAGATGTCTCTGTGAGACTGACTGATGTGATGATGTGCTTCTCTAGTATCATTTATTTGCTGCTACATTATTTTGTTTATTTGGTCACCTAACTGTCGCCAAAGTGGGTGCCTAGGTGTTCAGGCGCCCCGGAGGCGACTCGCCTCGCCAGCGCGCCGTGATAAACCATGTGTTTAATATTGTCAAAACAAGTGCATACAAATTGTTATCTTTCTTTGATACGATCCAGGACAGTTATAATCTACATCTTCTGACGTTGTCCCCAGCTAGATTTGTTTGGTCATAAGCTTAGGCGTGACTTATTTTGTAATTTGGAAACGTTAGGATATGCCTTAATTCGCTAAATTGAAGTCTATTTAGTGTAAATTTTATCTAACCTGTTTGCTTTGTGCAGGTGCAGAATTTTATCAAAGCAATTTTCGCGGACTCTCCTCTTAGGAAGGAGTGCTTAGGATGGATCGTTAGGGGACAAGCATAGGATGCAGGAACGACAATTCGTTTTTCACTGATTGATGATTAGTTAGTGACTTGGTGTCTTTGTCTTTTCTGTTGGCCTTTGTACACACTATCTATATTAATTCGCATGCTAGTTCAATTTGCGCAGGAGTCTTCGTCATCTTTGATCTGGCAGTTAAATATTTCAGTCACACAATTGTATGGACAATGAACAAAGAGTAATAAGTCATTTCGATTTAATCTCCCAGTTTAATATTCTAATCAAACCACTGTATATATGGACTCAGAAGACATTTGCACTCGTTCCGTCTCTTGAAAGCACAATGTAGGATGAGTTGTTCTTTATGAGATCATCTCCTAATTTTGGTAGGATAATCTTGTTCCTCATTTTTCCAACGTTACGGGTGATGAGTTGGTAATGAACAATCTATCCCATTCCCCAAACAAGACAAAGTCGCGAGGAATGGAATGGTCTCTGGACTAATATATTTCTGAAACCAAACGCCATATTACTGGTTGTATCGTCTTGTCTGCTTGGAATCCTCTTATCGTGTGTCATCCATGGTTGTCATAGACGCCATGGCGTCGTCAGTGCGAGGTAGGGTGAGCAAAAGAGGTTGACACTGCAACAACATATTAGAGAAGTCCAGAACATAATTAACAAGTTGGAGGACAGACTTAAGGTCTTAAACATGATCAACCGAACAACAAAAGATAATTAGTAGCAAAATCATGGAATTACAAAGGATATCAATAATCATAATATGAATAATCTCCCTCCTGGCCCGCAGCACCACTTTTGTCCATTTGGTGTCAAGGTGTCAAGAGCAGGGCTAGGAGACTCGCTGTAGTCATCTTCAATCTCTTCATCCATCACAAAATTTTCATCAGTCCTATCTCTTTCCTTTTCAACCGGCCATGAGCTTGGACCCACCAAGACGACGTTGATGATAAGACAATACATTGGTTCTAGTTCCAGCAGTAGTGACATGGGCTTTCCTAGGTAAATTGCCACCACGGAGTGCACTTGATGTACCTATAGCCTCATCAATAAGAGTTCAATCTAGATTTTCTGGCTTTGCCTCGTGGATATCTTCAGCACCCACATCAATCTAGTCAGTGTTCCACTCATACTCATCAAATATCAGTGAGTTAAAATTGCTTCTCTCTATATGCATCTTTTGAAATCTTTCAACAATTTTTTGATTATATTTTGTATTAACCAAATCATTCAACCACTTATGCTCCAGCCGGTTCCTTTGCTTTTGTATGCATCTAAAAATGAAAAATGAAAAAGTCAAGATTCAAGATTCAAGATTCAAGATAACATTAAACAAACCGGATGAAGTGAAAGTGATCAATCATACATTACTTATTACTTACAAATTCAGAGGTGCTCTAATTTGAGAGCATCTAGACTCCCTATTTGTATAAATTATGCTTATTATATAAATTTTGGTGTTGATGACTAAAAAGGATACTCAGTGTAATCTGAAAATAGTCAGATTTGATGATCAAGGCTAAGGTGTTTTTCTAGTTATGACTTGGGAGTTGATTCAAGTCATATAGTTAAAATCACCGTACTATTAAGAGAGATTATACATAAGAAATGATCTTGGTTCATATGCAAAATCACTAAGATTACTTGGAGCATAGGTCTTTTCATATTTCTCACTCAAAAATCTAAAGCTCTATCTTCTTAGCCAAAACAATTCTCTCTGGACCAAAACTTCTTTCTAGTTCAGACGCTCAAAGACCTTTAGTTAAAATTTCAACCGAGCGTACAACATGTACGCCGGACCGATATTTTCGGTCCGACGCTGAGAATTATCTTCACCGAGCGTACTCCATGTACGTCGGACCGACTTTTTCAGTCCGACATTAAGAATTCTTCTTTGATTCTTTTTCAACCAAGTATAACTATCATATGTCGGACCAATCTGAATTCCTTCTTTAATTTAGTCTGGCATAAGTTATACTTTCACTCGAAATAAAATTCTAGTCTGTGTTAAAATCTATTTTAACCAGAAATATAAAGTCTGATGTAGACCAGAATTCCTTGTGTACGTCGGACCAACTTTTTCAGTCCGGCGCAAACTTGTTTCTCTCTATTTAAACCAGTAGTTTTCCCATATACGCGGACCAACTTTTTTGATGCAGCGCAAGCGTTATTTCTTTGGTACTCAAAAGAAACAAAAACCATGTGTACGCCGGACCAATTTTTTCGGTCCGGCGCAAGCATTGTCTTGCAGGTATCAAAGCTAAACAATGCATATGTACGAAGGACCGATATTTTCGGTCCGGCGTAAATGGGTCTCTCTGAGTTCAACAAAGTTTCTCTATCCTATGTACCCCGGATCAAAATTTTCGGTCCGACGTGTGTGTAGTTTGACTTATGAGTCATACACCATAGAATTCTTGCAAAAGGGTAGCAGTTGACCTACCCCATCTAACCTACCGAACCCCAACGGGCAAATGGTAGGTGTAACGGTTATTTCTGTTCAGGATCTATATATAGAATGCCTGGGTTCACAAACTTGAGGTAGAGCTTTGCACATTCACATCTTTGATATCCTGAACATCTTTGACATCATTCAAATCCTATACAACTCTTGATCTTTAGAATTCCTGAGCATCATTCTCATCAAGAGTTAGAGCTTCAACTCAGAAAATCACAAACATTCATTCTGAATATTTAGAGTGCTTGCTCTAAGCTAAGTCTAGTTTACATCCAGCTACTGAACCAAGAGACAGGGCTTGTGGATAGTCTATTACTCTTGAAACTAGCTGTTCCTAAACGGTTGGAGAAGTTGTTGGTGCGACACATCCAACAGATGATTGTGGAAGGCCACCATTCTTGTGAAAGGTTGAGACTCACCTCTTGGAGTAGTGAAAGAGTCAAGATAGTGAAAACCAAAAGCTATTGAGATTGGCCGTTTGGTGGAGCAATACTTCTGAGGAAGTGCTCTAACGGGGACGTAGGAGTGATCTCTGAACCTCGATGGAAAATCATTGAGTTCTCCTGTTCTTGTTTATTATTGCTCATTATTCTCTTATAGTTTGTCATTCGAAATTCCCTTTCTTACAAAGTTTTCTTGAACAAGTGTTATGCTGGACTTTTATACTAATTGCTTCCGTTTATATTTTTATTGAGAAAAGTTCTTCATAATAATTAAAAGTTTTAAAGTTGCCTATTCACCCCCCTCTAGGCCAACTTGGTCCTTACATAATTGCGCTCACACCCGAAGACCCAAGCACAAAGACCAAGAAGATGTTCTGCAAACTGTTGGAGCTTTGATGCGTCGCCACGATATGCATCCCACCAATAACTCAAAAGGCATGAAGCAATGAAATTGAATATGCAAAAGACATAAAGCAATGAGATGAAATCGAGTACTTATGTGGGCTCATTTTTCCTTGAGCCCACTTTTCCTTGACTTGATATCGCTAGTTAGGCAATCTCTCTTTTTCTCATAATGTTTTGCTTTGTTAGTTATCTTTGTGGCTAGTGCCTCATCTTCTTCACCAACCATCTTGGAAAGAACATCCTTGAGGTTCCGAGCACGTGCACTATCTTTCTCTTTGAATACATAGAATTTATTTGGATTCAAGTACAGTGCAGCCCTATATAGCTTCACTTCTATTTGGTCTCTTCACCACCTCTCAATAATGTCAATCACACGATCAAGGATAGCCTTACCTTGCGAGGCTTCCTTGATTTTTGCTTGGCAACATCCATAGCTACCAAAGCCTTTAGAATAATTGGTTTCTCATCACCATCAACTATCCTCAACACAATAACTAGTTGTTGTATTCTCTTTTGGAGTCTTGCATAACATTCCAAAAATTAGTAGAGAGCACAACTTCAACTACATTCTTTCCCACTTATGTCTTGGCCAATTTGCACCTAGTTCAATCCTCAGCCACATAGAGATTTCTCAAAGCAGCCCTATACCTGAACAAACTATGCAAGGTCAAGAACAATGTGGCAAATCGAGTGGCTGTTGTCCTCACAAGATCATAGCTTTCTGTCTTATCCCTCATTGCACCAAGAAGCTTCTCATGCCTATAGATAAATGTGGTGACACGCTTAGCTTTGGCAATGCAGCTGCTGAACTGAAGTATCTTCCTAATTTCCTCGAACATGAGGTATATGCAAATGGTACCACATGGAGTCCAAAATAAAGTAGGAAATCTCGCCATTAGAAGTTTGCATGTTGCCTTGAAGTTATCATCGTTATTAGTGATCACTTGATCAACATTTTTCTCACCAACTTTCTCAATTCTCTTATGTAGTAAGTTAGCTAGTATTGGCGTATCTGCCACATGACTTGATGCATCAAAGGACCCTAGGAAGAAAGTCCCCTCCGAGCTGTTGGCAAGAAAATTAATCAAATGTTGTCCTCTCTTATCAGTCCACCCATCTAGCATGATAGTGCAGCCATACTCCTTCCAAGCTAACTCATGTGTCTTCCTGATCAACTCTATCTTCTTCTTTGCCTTTTGCAACCCTAGTTTTCTGAACTTATGATAGCTTGGACCAATATGGCCGAGTCCAATTTGCACAATGGCCTTAACCGTAACCTCAAAGGACCTTGACTTTGCCATATTTAAGGGTATGACATTCAAGTAGAAAAAATCTAATATGTATTCATTGCATCACTCTCTATCTTCCTTTGTCACCTTAGAGTTGTGCCGCTCCATGCATGTTTGCTTCTTTCCCCTTGCATGTCTTTCATGGACCACCTCATGGGAAAGCTTTTGAAGCATACAAACAACAGATTTATTTCCCTTCGGAGGTGCTATACAAGGCTTTTTGGTATTATTGGATTGAAGAGTTGCAGCTGCTAGCTTCCTTTTCATAGTTGTCCCAGAACTTGGAGTCGGCCTTGATGCCGTGGTGGATGCCCGAAGAGAGGGCCAGGATGCTTTCAATGATTGTGCTGCTTCTCCTTGTGGTTCAACTTCCTCAATCTCTTGTGTCTCTTCTACATCATCATCATAATTGATTTGCTTGTTTCTCACTCCTTTCTTAAGGTAGTCTTCCATCTCTCTTATGATGGTTGTGTTTGTCTTGCAGCATTTCTCTACATCTCCAAAGCCCTTGTCAAGATGTTGCTTAAGCCTCTGATTCCCAAAGAAACTTTTACTCCACAAAGCTTGCATTGGACAATATCTTTGTTGCTCAAATATGGCCAAAAATCATACTGCCACCTAGGATCTTTGGACTTTGCCCTTCGTTTAGGATCTTTAGATGGGTCATACTACTTAGTCTATTCGGCTTCCTCACCATTGTTAGCACTGGCACTAGCAACATTGACTTCTTACTCTATCTAGTTTGCCATCACTGCTCCACAAAACACAAACATTCACAAATCAGATAAGAGGCAGAGCAGAGAGGCACACAGTGTAGTAGAGAGAAGCACACCTGCAGATCTCGACAGCAGAGAGATTCATTGAGGCCTAGAGAGAGGGGAGCTTGGAGGTTGTGGAGACTAGAGGGACCATGCTGTCGGCTTTCCTTAGCAGAGGAAGAAAGAAGAATGAAGGATGAGCTGAGCACATCGGGAGTAGAGGAAGAGTAACAAATCAAGAGGAGGTAGAGACAGAGGAAGAAGAAGAATACCTGGTGGATGGAGTGGAGCTCGTCGGAGGCCGGCACAATGAGGGACGGCGCCAGCTATGATTCCATGGGGTCGCGACTCTCTCCCTCTCACTCATTTTTAGCAGAGCGAGACACCAATTTTCCTGCCTCACCCCCTATAGTGCCAACTTATCCCACCCTGAGCCCCGTGCTAGTTGGCTAATGTGCATGCCCAGCCGCTCACCGTGGACGTCGAGGCAACGCTGTGGACGCTACAATTTCCTAGACGCCGGCCTAGGTTGCCAAGGCGAGGTGAGCCTACGGGATCCAAGACGCCTTGGCGACACATTGACAACCATGATGGCATCCATATTCAGCAATTGTTCGAGCTGCCTAAGGTGTTGACAAACTAGAGTCGGGATTTGTGGTGTGTGAAGCAATCCATGGAAATACAGCTACTACACAGATGATTTGTTAGCTGATGGAGGTTCACCAAGGTTTGGGTGATAGATAATGCATGGATTGCAGGTGCTAGTTAGACAGTGACAGAGTTGGCACATTAAAGTAAAAAAAACGAAATGGATGAACACACAATTACTGAATAAAAATTCCTCCAAGGTGGAATGACAAACAATAGTTATGTTTTCATTACGCTAGTTTGCACTGAGCATCGCTATTGAATCCCATTAGTTACAAGAATCTTCACCAATTTTAGTAAGATTGTGCTTAAATATATTAAAAAAAATGTTTTTGACTGATTATTGTACCCAATTTTTTTTAAAAAAATCAGCTACATTTTAAAGCCACCACAATATGAAGCAGTCTCTTTAGGCCTCATTTGGAACATGGAAAGATTTTTCATTCATGTAAAAATTTAAGTGTTTCGTAAAAGTTGTACGAAATCCCTATATTCCAAACGTGTAGCATTCACGAGGAGGCTGAGCCCGAGACATATGTCGGGCCACGGCAGTCAGCGTATCCAGGCCGTTCCTTCTCCCGGCCCAGCCGTCCGATCAGACTCATTACTCCAACCCTTCTTTATCCATCTCTGGAGCCGTTAAGCGCCTCAGCTGTGGCTTCCTCCCCATCCCTCTCCTCACGACACCCATTGAAGAGGAGCAGCCCACGCGAAGGAGGAGGGTCTAGGGTTTAAGGTGTCGAACATGGCGCCGAGGGGTTGAGGTGGGTGGGTCGGCGGAGGAGCACGTGTGGGCGGCGGCGGCGGCGGCGGCGGCGGGAGTGAGTGGCTGAGGTGCTAGCTAGGCGCCGTCGACTGAGCAGGTGAACCTTCTTGATTCAGCCTCTCTTTCCTTCCGCTCTCCCATCGTCCTTCCTCTCCGCGGGCAAGGCCTTCCCTTGCCCCACGTCGCCGCCTTCAACGGCGGTGCCCCATCGGGGTGCGCTCGCGATCCCCGGCCGGCGAGGTATCTGAGAGACGCCGCATCGCGGTTCCGCCCCCGCCGTCGGTAGTGGTGGAGTCCCGCGAGTTGGGCTGCACAAATCGCCTCCCCATAGTCCTCTTCCTCCTCCCCGTCCTCTCTCCCTGCTCCTCTCCACCCTTCAGGCATTCTCGCCCACCGCACGACTTTCGCTAAAAAAGGTGTCGCACGAAATCCCCATCGAAGCACGGGAATTAAGGTTTGGTTTAGCAGTTAGCGCAAATGTACAACCGGGCCGTCTCATTGTGATTGATAGGGTATGTTTAACGGGTAGAATCATCGGTGAAATTTCAATTGTGCAGGTTTTTCTGTCATACTAAATCTCGGTGTATTCAAGATTTTCGTTCTCTTCCTTGCAGGTTGTGGCCCGCCCCATATCCACCAGAGGCACCTTTGGCCAAAATGGCTCTAACACTTCTCCGAGGGATTAGGACACCGGTCTTGTTTAGAACGAATGCCGGTCTGTTCTTTACCACTCTACGTCCTCCATTAGCCCACTTCACCACCAGGGCGGAGAGTGCACAGGCTGCTGAGCCCAAAGCAGTGCCCAAGTCAATTCAACTTGCTAACAAGGAGGCGGCGGAGCAGAAGATGCAAGGTTTTGAAGCGGTCATCGGAATTGAGACCCATGTCCAGCTCTCAACGATCACAAAGGCATTTTGCTCCTGCCCGTACAACTACGGCTCCCAACCGAACACCACTGTCTGCCCCACCTGCATGGGCCACCCTGGGACGCTGCCAGTTCTGAATGCAAAGGTTGTCGAATGCGCAGTGAAGCTTGGCCTCGCTCTCAACTGCGAGATCTCAATGACATCCAAGTTTGATCGGAAGCAGTACTTCTACCCAGATCTGCCAAAGGGGTACCAGATTTCGCAGTTTGACATTCCCATTGCCAAGAAGGGTTACCTCGATTTGGATCTTCCAGTGGAGTTTGGCGGTGGGCACCGACAATTTGGGATCACGAGGGTTCATATGGAAGAAGATGCTGGCAAGCTGCTTCACTCTGAATCCGGCAGTTACTCTCAGGTTTTCCTTGTTCCTGGCTAGTTACCTAATTTCCATTAAAATTTTGTTCTCTTGTCAGGTTACCATGGTATTCTGATATGCCACATGATAATATAATGACTCTGGAACCATGGAAAATTTGACATTCACCTCAGGGCACAGAGCAATAGTAGATTTTCTAAACCAATGCAATGCATTGATAAATGTTAAAGATGGGAAGTCAGGGATTTACTTTTTCAAGAGAAGAATTCTCCGAAACCTCTGGCTATGAACTTAGAAGATCAAGTAACACAAGGGATTGGATTTCTTATACATGTGATGCCAGAGGGACATATAAATAATAAATATAAGCACTACTACCAATATTGACAGGAAAGTCAAGGGAAAAAAAGAGCAAATTCAGCATCAAACAATCACATAGTGGTTCATCACATCAGGATATATAAATTTAAAGTGATTAATCAGTGTTTGCTATTCTGGATGGCTAGGTTGACCTAAATAGAGCCGGCGTTCCTTTGCTTGAAATCGTCTCAGAACCAGATATGAGAACAGGGATAGAGGCTGCTGAGTGTGGTGCTGAGCTACAACGGATTGTTAGGTACCTGGGAGTGAGTAATGGTAACATGCAGGAAGGTTCCCTTCGCTGTGATGTGAATGTTTCTGTTCGGCCAGTTGGACAATTAAAATTTGGTACAAAGGTAATGACCATAGAACTTTCCCAACCGATCATTATGCTATGTTCCAGGTTGACAAAAATTGTGATCAACATGTTTTGATTTGATGGTTCATCACTAAACAAACTTATGTAAGGAGCACATATAGTAGGGCCTAGATTAGTCCTGACAAATTTTTCTGATTGAAATGATGAAATCTCTTTATCTTGGAAAACACAATAGATGTTTTTCGGATTTTTACAGCCCTGCATAAAAAATTGACATTGCATACTAATAATTGTGGGAACATACATAATGCAGTTATTCAGTTAGCCATTTAATAGAGTGTATGAAATGTTCTCACACTTCAGAGTTTTGCTTCTTCGTATGGAGGGTTTGGACAAACATACTTCATGCATGCAGCATGCTTGTTAATTCTGTTTGTGAAAACTGTAGATGTATTCTCTTTTTTCTCTATGAGTCATTTTCTTTATTTTAAGATATCATGTCCTAGAGAAAAGTGACCATGGAGTCACAGACTACAACAGATTTTATTGTTAGGACCATTGACCTGATTATGAAACTCTTAGCGAACATGGACATTTACAATGGAACTATTTTCAGAGAGCAACAGTTCCAATGTTCTAAATAATGGTAAACATCAACGAACGGTCACCCTACCTTTTAGTGTTTATACGGTAAGCGACCTTGTAAACGGTTTTACTATTTAAAATTCAGAGAAATATATACATGTGTTTGCAGTAACAAAGTAAGTATCTAATTCATCTTCTTTTATGCATACAGAATATAACTAACAGGCTATCAACAATTGTTCACAGCGGGGACATAAAGAAAAAGATGACATGATGTGAATGTAATTAAAGAATCATAATTGAATGAATGAACAGCTCAAGTAATAAAAAGCAAAGCTACGTTCATCTCATGTATGTCATAATGTTCCGTGTCATGGCGATCTTTCAACTTTACCCAAATAAATGGCCTGATAAAACGGCCCTGTTAAACGTTAACAACCGTTAAACCGAATAAACAATCCGATAAAACAGGCAACCTTGAAATGTCCATAAATGTAACAGGTAGGGGATCTTTACCTTTTTTACGGTCGTTTACCCTTAGCAGCCTTTATTTAGAACACTGAACAGTTCTTTACATATTAGTTGTTAATGTCTCATTATTTTAAGGGCAGTAAGTTTGAGTGAGCTTATTGGTTTATTCACTATTATTCTGGTTATGGTATCACATGCTTCTTTAAATTCTGACAGGTTGAAATAAAGAATATGAACTCATTTTCTGCGATAAATAGGGCAATAGATTATGAAATCTCCCGGCAGATTCTTCTTCATAAAGAAGGCCAGGCTAATCAAATTGTACAAGAAACCCGTCTGTGGGATGAATCTTCTCAGGTTGCTGTCTCACCTTGTTGGTTAGCCTGTGTTTCCACTTATTGGCCTTTTGCTACCATTTCTAAATTCTTTTTTTATCTACATTCTCAGAAAACTTTTACAATGCGAAAAAAGGAGGGACTTGCTGACTACAGATATTTTCCTGAGCCCGATCTTCCTGAAGTCGTTCTCACTAGTGAGCACATTGACGAAATTCGTAAGTCAATGCCGGAGCTTCCAGAAGCAAAGCGTAGGCGTTACGAGCATATGGGACTCAGCATGCAAGATGTTCTTTTCCTTGCTAATGATGATAATGTAATCAACTAATTATCTTCTGCTTGTTTTCCTTTTCCCCTTACCATTGTTGTGGATGTTTACCAAAGTATATTTAGAAGTCCCTATTTTCTAAACCAAGAGGGCCTGGTCTTGAACTGGCTATGTGATTGAAAGATTTTAATTCATACTTGAACTGGCTATCTGATTGAAAGATTTTAATTCATCAGGCTTGCTATAGGTCCATATATTTTTATTGGATCACATGATGACTTGTGTTTATCATGCATGGAAAATTCCTTCTATTTCTACTTCTTTTTTGGAGAACCCATTTTTTCCATTGTTCACAATAGCTTAGGCGATCTGATCTGTGTATGTTCCACACAGGTTGCTTGTTTCTTTGATTCTACTGTTGAGCATGGGGCTGATGCAAAGCTGGCTGCTAACTGGATCATGGGTGACATTGCTGCTTATCTGAAGAATGAAAAAGTCTCCATTGATGAAATTAAATTGACACCTCTGGAGCTTTCTGAACTGATCACGTCCATAAAGAAAGGAACTATCAGTGGGAAGATTGGCAAGGAGGTAACATTGCTCAACTGATTTGTTGCTTCATTATTTTTGTGTTATGCCTTCTGGATCTATATTTTGGTTGAAGCCTGTACTTTCTGCACTCTATGCACTTGTAGGTTATATGCACTCTCTTCTGATTGTGCTGCTGTACTGAATATGATGGCCAAAGCTTTGGGCTTTGACAGTTTCTTTTGACTATTTTTGTCTGAACATTTGCGTAGTGTGGTAATTATTTAATTTTATACATTTATTCTTGTGTTCTCTGTACAATTTTATGGGGGTGGCTATTGTACAAATAGTTTTTACATAAAGAAAAAACACTTTCACCTCTTTCCACCTCCGCCTACCAGTGAAAGCGTTTGCAGATTGCACAAAATGAACTTTAATACTGTAATTATTCCGAAGTATTTCGCATGCCTTTCCTGGCCGTGTCATGTTACAATCTTTTCTGGCTTTACCATTAGTCATAGTGTAATACCATCTCTGTAAATCTGTCCTTGCAGATTCTGGTTGAGCTCATTGCCAAAGGCGGCACTGTTAAGTCTGTGATAGAGGAGAAAGATTTGGTTCAGGTAACTGGTCACCTTGTTTAGTATTTGGAACCGTGGTAGTTTGACCGTCTAAAATAAATTATGATCCCTGCCACTAGTGTGTGTTATAAAGATATAACTCATGTGCCAGCTTTCAGCTTTTTCCTTTGGATGGGGTCCTTGGGGAACAACCGAACAACGCTGATTCCTTTATGACATTGAGAAAAAATACTGGCGTGTCCTGCTGATTTCATCAGTTTCTGCACTTGGCTGTTCTTATATTTTTATGAGATAGTTTTGGCATTGTTGTCCCAGTGTCTACTCTAATTGATGTAATTTCAGTGCTTTGGTTTCTGGTTGGATTTTTTGAAGTGAATTTGTATTATTGGAAATGGCAGATAGCAGATCCAGAAACAATTGGGGCTATGGTAGATCAAGTACTTGCTGACAATCCAAAGCAACTTGAGCAGTATCGGGCTGGGAAAACTAAGTTGCAGGGATTTTTTGCTGGCCAGGTTTGTCAATTTTGAATGTGTTCACCTCGGCAGCATTTGTTAGCCCCTGCAGTTCAGAGAGCTTATCATATTATTTTAATTGATTCCAGGTGATGAAAGAATCAAAGGGTAAAGCCAACCCTGTTTTGTTGAACAAAATCCTTGGGGAGAAGTTAAAGGCCAATAGTTGAGGGTTTTTTCTGGCACACAGAGAATCTCAATCAGTCCTTGAAGAGTGGAACATCGAATGAAACCCTGCGGCTAGGAATCACTTTTTTTTTCTATTTAAAAAAATCCTAATTTTGGTTTTGTAGTTGTAACTGATAATTTGAATTTAGAATGTGATTCCCCTCCTTTTCCATAAAGAGTGAATTTTGTAAAAGCAGTCCAGTTAACATTATACAAAGATGAATGATACATGTATTCGAGCTGATATTGTGCAATAGAGAACAGAATTTTATGTATTCTATGATAGAATACCTGAGCTGAAGATGAATCATTTGCATAAGCTTCTGATTGACGATGGATTCTGTTCGCAACTGGTAGCAGACGACCAGGAGCTCTTCACCCAAAAATGTCATTGACAATCTCCATCATGGTTTAGTGAATTATTTTTCGCATCGTTGTGACACTGTAACTGTACAGGTTGTCAGTTATTGTGTGCATTTACATTTCAATTATAAACAGCTGTAAACTCCGTTTTCTTATGGACTACTACATTTTTAACAATTCTGCATGCAATTCATCTTTTTTTCATGCTCTAGTTGTCGCTTTTCTGGAACAGTTTTATGCTCATGTCTTTCAAATGTGCAAATGCACGCATGGCCAGTATGAAGCTGTCCACGAAAAATGTGGATTTTGTTGTAGCTACAAGTTGATTTACATCAGTACTTGGTAAATGCCAGACCGCAGCTATCTCGAGATATACAGGCCGATATATCATTTGTTTTCCCATAGTAAGCTAAAAAATTGCATTTGTATTCAATGTCTGAATGACATGAATTCATGATTTGAGGAAGGCACATCACAACATATTCTAGTTTAAGATTACAACGTAATATGGTGACAGAAAATCACTACCGGTTAAATGTAACATTACAACACAAAATTACTGCTTCAATACTGGGTTAAATCTGACAAAACACTTTAGTAGTCAATCATGACAACAATGTGAGGCAACTAGCAAGCAATTATTGGTAAACAGAAAGATTACACGGGACAACTACATAACTGCATAACATCAGCAGCACATCACAGCTAACTGCAGCAACTACTTCTATATTTACATTTTACAACACCAGGAGAACTGTCCTGTTAGTTCATACAATGACAAGATGACTATGCCTAATCCTCATTGTCGTAGTCCTCATCGTCGTCAACTTGCACTGTCAGATGTCCAAAACCAGATGGTCCGACACCAATGTTTCCAATGGCCTCTGGCAAAGGCCAATCTGGCTTACGGTCAGTGTTGGCTTCTTCCACCTTCGAACTTGCAGCTGGCGCTGTGGCTAATGGAGCCTCTACTGGAGGATGTGGGCTTTGAGGTATGCTCTCATTACCATGGATGGTCTCTGGTACTATATCGTCTCCTGGTAAGGGTTCACCTTGTTCAGCAAACATGCTGCTCTCATCCTCGAATTGCACATAACCAACTTCCTTTCTCTTGGTTGGTGGTCGCCCTCGTCCTCTACCACGACCTCTGCCTCGTCCTCTGGGACTGATGTTTGAGCTTCTGATGGCCTGCAAAAGCAACAATTCTGTTATCAACTCGTCCATTAAGAAAACTTTACTCTGGTGATATTTGATGAAGGTATACAATTTTGCTGGATCGAGATTCCTCATTCTCTGGGTCGCTTCCATTTGACAAGGCTTTTCTGAAAAGTGAATTTCAAGCATTGATCAGTTGCCGGTTAGTTGTTACAATGTGTCCTGCAAAGTCTACTATATTAATTGAACTTACCTTCTTCTGGGTAATCCTCTTTCATCTCCGCAAGAGTCAGCGCCACCGAGGTCTGGTACCTTGTTGACAATCTCACTTAGGAAGTCAAAAGAGCTGTACCTCTTCACACATTGCTTTCTAAGCATCTCAGAAGAAATATATAAACCATTAGTTACTAAAGACGCAAAGTTTTAAACACTCAGCATAAACTAATCGTGCAAGGTGGTCTAAAAAAATGTGCAAGCAATTTGAAGAGAACAGAAAGATAATAGGTCATGATTCACTTGTGTAACTTATAAATCTGACAAAAAAAAAGAACAGAAGACACCATATAGCCATACAAAAAATGCCAAAAGAAGAAAAAAGCTTAATCATTAGATTAACCTCAATACAATAGCTCAAATGTAAAGACGTTTAACTTATAAAGAAGTTGGACAGACACATGTTTGAGACCTATGAGAAGGATCATCTCAGTTTCCAAGTCTGAAACTGAAACACTTTCAAAATTTAATATTCATAATTTAAGTAGATTTTTTTGAAGCCCAGACTTCAGCCAGAAACAATCTGTCCATCCAGAAGTCAGGCAAATTCACTAACTAAATCAACAGTCTTCACCTTTTTTTTTTGTATAGGTTAAACCCCAAACATTTTTGTTGAATAGAACAAGGATAACCTATAGTGTGCAATGAGATGATACTTGGGATAGTCATATGAGCTAAACAATTCTGGAAAACTTCTCCAGCAACACAAGTGTAATGCTCTAAATCAGATAAACAATATATCCAAAAGATTCACAAACAAAACAATTTTACAATCCCGAGAGCGCACATAATAAATGATGCAGTTCAAATACTGTCCCACAGGGTAGCAAAAGAATTGAACCAGTAAATATGCTTCATTGCAAAGAAAAAATATTTTTAGGAGAGTTTGCATAGACAAGCCACATGCAATACTTGGATCCACTGCCATAGGACACTTCTTCTTTTTTAGAAAAAAAAATCAATCTCTATCCCTTTTCCAACACAATGAAAAAATTGCTCTCCGAAAGATCTGGAGAAGTAATATTTTGAAAAAGATGTATTCCAAACTAGATCTAGAACTGGAAGTCTATGTATCACCGAGACACGATACCGGTACGACGATATGCAATTTCCTAAAAACAAGAATCCGGTGATACAGCGAGTATATGTGTTTAAAAAAATAAAAAATGTAAGAGGGAGAAAGTGACAACGGAGGAAGAAGGTGCGGTGGCTTGCAAAGGGAGAAAGCAGTGGCGAGATTGTAGAGGGGACAGACGGCAGCGGCGGCGATTAGCAGACTGGGTGGTGGGCTGCCGGTAGAAGGAGAAGGGAGGAGAGGCGATAGTGGCTTGTACATGGAGAAGGCGATGGCGGTGAGGTTGTAGAGGGAGAAGGGGCGGCGGTCACTGAGTTGGGTAGAGGGGTGGCGACGCCTAGACTGCAGAGAGAGAAGGGAGGGGAGGCGGCAGTGGTGGCCTGCAGGCTCGGTGGAGGCAAGAGGTGAGGTGTCGGCTAGTAGCAGTTGCCGGTTAGCTCAATGGAGGGCAGTGGCTACCGGGTCTATGGATTTTATGGGAGTCAACGGTAGAAGAGATGACTGGGTGGAATGAGTGAGAAACAAATATTTTAGGGTTAGGAGAGATGGTTTGGATTGAGCTTAGCTTTGTGTTTTTAATCTGAAAGTATCGGAGAAGGATCGGGGTTATTTTTATTAATTTTAAATGCTGAATTTCACCAATTCTTCGCGATACGATATCGGGGAAGATCGCCATATCCGATAAGTATCAGATACCAATACGGCAATTTTGCGAAGGATCGGTGATTCATAGCTGGAAGTTACAAAAGTAAATCAGTGAGCAATATGGCATGGCATGAGAAATAACAACGGGTAAAATATCATAAATCACGAAAAACAAATTTTCAGGTTAAAATGTTAAGTTCAAACTGCACATGTTAACAGTCCATACAAAGAAGGGATGGCATTCCAAGAGGTTTAAGCTCCAAAGTCCAAGCAAGAATAAACGCATCAATTGAACAATTTCCAGGTTTAAGCTATCAGACTTGATAAATGAAAATTACAATAGAGAAAATCATCGTATTACTACTGAATAATTCATCATAGTACAGTGTTAGATCTTTAAATCTGGAAAATTCCAAGCTTTTCATAGGTCTCGAAAGCATGGAAGGATGCAATACATCACAAAATAAAATCATAAATAAGATAAAAAAAAAGTCAGCAGTATAGAACTCACAGGTGGAAGGAATTCAATGTCTTTGCACCACTTTGAAGAGTAATTCCGTAAGTCCGGTCAATTAAATCTTGCAAAAACAATTCAAGGGCTCTTGCTGCATGTAAACAATATATCCAGAATGTCAGACACTCATATGCTTCATCATGGTATTAACTAGCATTATAACTTATACAATGAAAGCAATGATGCCCAAAAAACCTACAATGAAACATAAATGAAATGCAAAACAAATTTGTTTTAATGGGCAACAATTATTACCAAGATGTGTGTGTGTGTATCCTATTCTATACGTGCGTGTAGAATAGCCTAATCTACGTGCGATCAGTCCAATCGAGCCATAGCGCTATTGAACGGATGCATGACGAGAAGATGGTTTTGGGTCGCGAAATAGACTGCACCAGTTACATGTTCAAACCGACTAGTTAATACGTTTTGTAGTTTGTAAACGGATATGTTTTCTCTTTATTTTAGCCATATCTTTTTATTAGTAGCTCCGATTTGCAAATGGTTTTCAACAGTAGCTTACTGACGACGAGAGGAACAAAATGATATAAGTCGCTATTAAACAATAATTTTGTTGACCGGTAACATAAATTACTATTTTTACAACATAAAATTACTACATCTACAACTAGAAATTACTATCATACAGTATAATAGTATAATCCAATTATACTGTATGATGGTGCATGTGACTAGGACAACAAGCTAGCATTACTCGCATGTATACATTAGCCAAGATAGCTAGCTAGCTCATTGATCATGCATGCACACTGCTGCCATCAATCGTATCAGTTGGAACCATACATATGCATGCGCACTGTTAGTACGGATCGACCTGCCGTGGTCGGGCCGGCATGCTGCCGGATCTCCACTGCCTGTTGGGCCCGGCGTATCGATCACCGGTGGAGCACCTCGACCGGCCAGCACACAGCGACGGAGTTTATTAGTGCAACCGTTGTGCCGTGTCAGGGGCCTCGATCTCACAAGCTGGCTGCTGCGACGTAGGCAGCATGAATTTGATTTTACTGCTAAATGAACATTAAATTACTATCCGTATATATAGATTTTACTACTACACAGACTGCACAGGCTGCTGAACCATTTGGCATGACAGTAAAATCTATATATACGGATTGTAAAATAGATTTCATTTGGCAGTAACTTTGGAGTAAATTTATAACATGGCTTCAAATAATGAGGATTATTGCAGCTAAGGTTTAATATTTCTTTCAGCATCTCTTCCAAAGTAGGATTTGTACTCAAATTGGAACATAAACATTTCAATACATGATGCCATAGATCTGAGTTGTCCAGCTGGCTTGCTAAAAGACCGGCCATACAGATGGTTGCTAGTGGTAAACCACCAGTATCAAGTGCTATGCCAACGATTACGACTTTGTTGACGTGCTGCATGCGCCAACTAAATTAATCCTACTAACCAGGACCGTGCCGACCATGATGAACAACTGCCGACTGCGCGCTCGTGGCATATGGATCGTAAACTCTATATAGATGGATAGTAAACTCTATTAGATTGATAGTAAAATCGAGAAATGCGTATGCCGGATTGCTGTCCAGTGACGGTTTCATGCTGCTCACCGCCCGGATTGCTCCTCCATTAGCGCATCCTGGCTGGTGATCACGACAATGATGGTACACGCTTAACCACACAAAGCACGCACATCAGCTTACCTACACGGGCGACGGCATAGGTGCTACATCCTCCAGCACTGCCATCTCTCCCGAGAAAACGCTTACACGAGGGATAAACACGAGTGGCGGGAGTCAACTCAAAACTCAGAAGCTCAGGCGTAAACAGAAACAACGTCTCACTTACACAGTCCAGTATATATAAACAAGTATAGGAGCAGATAGTTGATTCACAGTATTGTTAGGTCTAAAAATATGTTGAGACAATATTGTTACAAGTACGGAATAGTAATTGAGTCAATATTTGATGCTATTGCCGTTTTTTCCTTGGCTATTAGACTGCGTAATATATTTTACTATCCATAGTAATAGTTTTTACTATCAATTCATATGGAGTTTAGTGGCGAGGCTTCTATCATTATGTTGATATCGTTGTTAGCAAGCTAATGGTGTAAACTGATCGTAAATCGAAGCTGCCAATAAAAAGATATGGCTAAATGAAAGGTAACAAGATTCATGTACAAACTATTGGAACATATTTTCTAGTCGGTTGGGTTTACGTATATGGGTTGGACAGAATTACTAGTCAGCCAACGCGGGTTGCAACATGCGCTTCTCTGGGGTTACAGCTGTGTGTGCTTATCTAGGGTTACAGCCAGCACATAGAGTCCGCGCACACGTAGAATAGCGCTACCGATATATATATATATATATATATATATATATATATATATGAGACAGAAAAATGACAGTTGTAACTATTGCAGCTTTCTTAATGCTTCCATTGTTGATGAAAATTTTGGCACGATACTTTCTTGACAATAACCATTCCTTTATTTGCTTTTTTTATAAGTAGAACCTCTAGAAAATGCAGAACAATAGTGCAAATATCGACATCCTACATTAATACAAATAAAAAGAAAGATTCTTGCCAAACTTACAAACTAAAACAGGCACAGCCAGTGCAATCTTGCCAACATCCTCATCTGCTTGCATTATCTTTTTGATCCGTGCCTATCACAACAAAGAACGAAATTAGGGATATACATATTTCACACAATTTACACGCAATATTTCAAATATATAATCCCCCACCATGAAAGAGCCACACTTGCCAACACAAGGTAATGCTAAGCAAAGCTAACAAGGAAAAGCCAACTTTCAGTAATCAGTACAGACAACACAAAAAATAAAACAAAAAATTTCAGTAATCAGTAGACACACCAAAAGGCAGTTAACGCCATGTCATGTCACGCAAAGAAATAACTAACGACTATTTGGCTAAAAATCATACTAGGCGCTCCTACAGAGAAAACCATATAGGTCCCGTGTAATTTGAAACCTCGACTGATGTCTGTCCATCTCATGACAATAGAACAGTGAAAAGTTTCAAAGGTTCCTGCCAACATAAAAGCTCACGATATAGGGTGCGCATGTAGAATTGTACTGCTCAAGCACTCCGGCGCTACAGAGCATGTCGTAATTTCTTTTTTATCACCAGCAATACGCCCTCGAGTGTTCAGGAGATCTCGTGACCAACTGCGCATGCTATCAGCAGTACTAGACCACAAATTCAGTTCGTTTTACACATCTTGGAGGCCGGGCAATGGAGTGCAACATCACGCTAGGCCGCTCCTTTAACACCTGACCAGGACTAATTATTAGTTTGCTACGACTACGAGCGAGTGATCAAGAATCGTTTCCCTCCCCCCAAACCAAACCCAGCAGGCTACCGAGTTCACCTCACCTCCCATCCTTCCATCCACCACGACCAAAGAACCCAACACAAAAGATTTCATTCAATTCGCTAGCGAGACAGACAAGAACGACTGAACAATTCCTCGCCCCGCGCGCCTCCATCCCGGCGGCGCCTCAATAACGAAGCGGAATCCAAGAAGAGACAGAAAGCGCGAGTCCACGGCAAAGATCCACCGAGCAAGAAACCAAGATCCACCATGGCGCGGCGGCGAGCGAGTGAGCGAGAGAGCGCCCAGATCGGATCACGGGCGCGCAGATCAGAGCGAGAGAGAGAGAGAGAGAGAGCACGAACCGCGGGGAACCGGGTGCCCAGCTTCTTCCTCATCTTCTTCCTCCTCCTCGGCTCCTCGACTCCGCCTCCGCCTCCGCTCGATACAATCGTAGGCTACCTTTTTCCCTTTTTTTTTTCTTCTTTCTTTCTTTTGGACGCTTCGATTTCTTCTTTTCTTCTCTTCCGCCAACTTGCACCAACACGTTCGTTGCGAATACCCAGCACTCAAAACTCGAAAGTGCTTAGTTGGGTTGCAATAGCATCGGATATTTCCCCACCTACTGAACCAATTTGAAACGAATTCGGGAAAGAACGTCAGTATTTGACAGATTTTGCTTCTCTCGAAAATGGGATCAGACTCAACGTAGAAGTATCTATCGAATTCAAAGCTATCTATAAATTTATCGAATAGTATCCGATAAATATATACCGAATATCAGCCGTGAGGACATAACTAGCCTCTCAATAGGCTAGAGTGAGTTATACATATAAATCGACCCACAAAGATTGTTCAAATATTAAAATTATTTTTTTATTTTTAGAAAATACAGGAGATCCAAATAAGCCAAGAAAAATAGCAAATGAACTCAGAATAATTCCAAACAATTTTAAAAAAATACGTTTAAACATATAAAACTTAAAAATATACTTTTGAATATAATTATTGTCGTCAAATTTGCTTGTTGAACTTCTAGTGAGTTGCATTTTTAAATGTAGTACGGTTGGTTAATCCTTTCATGTACAAACAAATGTGAGTTCTGTTTTCATGTGATATCTGACTAAATATCCATGACTGAGACTATCCGCATTAGGCTCAACATGTATTCACTCTGTATTAGTTACCGAGGCAATCCGTATTCATATCCAGCATTATTCGTGTCCGACTCCGATTCCAAGAAAAAAATATGGAATAGGATATAGGACGAGCGATATCCGACCGTATTCACTCCAGTTGGACCCCTACTCAAGACATTACCTTAACCTACTTTTCTTCGTCGCTTTTACCATAATTTTATCAATAATTTCAGCAATTTTCCTTAAATAATTATCACCGATATTAAACAAGATAGCAAGAGTTTGCATACAAACATGGACAAAAATAATAACAATAGTAAACTTGACATCACGCGCCCAAGCACGTCTGAGAACATCCAAGTACTCGCGCTTGGGAATGCTTGGGTTTACGCACCCAGTAACACCCGGATCACATGCATCTGGGAGCAATATTAACTTTTTGACGACGATTAAAAACAAAGATTTATAGACAATAAATAAACCACTAAACTTCTCAAATAATATATAAATTCAACTAAATTCACATCACTATTATTATGGTATAAAAGTTCGATGACTAAACCAACTAGAAACTTTATTAATGCAAGAATGGTCACTAACATAATATAAATGTGATGAATGATGTGACAAGTGAAGTGATGACATTACTCCCATCCCATGCATGTCGTCTTCATTGTTCACTTAAAACATTAAAGAGGCAAGAGTGAGTCCATGACTCAGCAAGTACATAATAAAATAGTAAACATTAACAATTCCATCATCATTAGCTCATTTGTGTCATTCTCTACAATATTCAATGTAAATTTCAACTTTCTTTATTGAAATGCAAATTCTTATGCACATATCTATTTCTTTTTAGCATATACCGATATAGCGGAGTGCAATACCCGTTAGTAATCACTCAAGCCTGCCCTCTTTCATGCGAGGACCTCAAGTCCATTCTCTTTCATATGGGGGACCTCACCTCCAATTCCATAGAGTGCCTACCTCAGTAGGTCTTTTATCTTCCTATTCTTGTAGGATTTTCTATGCACAGTAGGCTATAGATACCGCTCAGACCATCTATCTCTATCTCATGATGCATACGATGCCACATTTATTTTTGAAAGTAATAATCATCAATCTCATATTATACCATTGAGTTGCTATGGATGAATTATCAATAGTAAAACAACAATATGAAAGTACTCATAAATTAACATGATATTTCATCCATAACCATGAAACAACAAATTAATCAATCATCTACTTTTGTACTATTCACTTGCCTTTTTAACCACTTGAGACAGAGTGATAAGTGGTTGAAGCTAAACCTGAAGTTACACCTCCTACAGTAGATAATACCAACTCAACCACATACCAGAATAATACATAACATTAAACATAACAATATTGCTCCTACACACGGTGCTGGTCCTAACTTTCCCTCCTACCAGATTGTCTCCCCTTTGTTGTTCTGGTGGTTGGAGGACCATAACTCGTAGCTCCAGAGTACAAACAAGCAAAACATATATGTTCTAAAAACTACATAATATTCCCTACAATTACCTAGTTGGCCACATGTTCAAATTAATTCATTTAAACCCTTGTTTATAGCCCTGAAGACTATTTTGTTGTTTTACTGGACACCAAGCTTCACAATTTACACAGCAAAGCGTAGTATCTCTGGAATCTATGAAAAAATAACTAGCTTTCTCTAGTTATGGATATAATTTAATTCAACCATTATCTAGCCCTAATTAGCAATGAAAAAATAACTAGCTTTCTCTAGTTATGGATATAATTTAATTCAACCATTATCTAGCCCTAATTAGCAAATCAATACAACTGCACTCAGTAACGACCGATTTTTGGATAGCAACCTTCTACAAGCCATAGGTTTCCATCCACTTAACAAAAATTGACATTCTTATACCCTAATGAAGCTTTAGACAATTTTCTATACTTTTAATAACTTAGACAGGTTATGAAAATGGCCGTAGATACTCAAAACAAGCTCCGAAAGTAGGAGTCGCTATTAACTGAATATCGATCACCTCAAAACATCTTCCCCATGCACTCCAACCATCCCATCTATAGCTATTATCACCACGAGATTGCCCCGCTATAGCGCCAACAGGATGAACATCAATCTGTGGTTTAAACATGCATCTCGAAGTCTCGCCAGAAACGTCGAAAACGTTGATCCTCCTTGTTCCCTGCACATTCCTCGCTCCTTCATGCTTTCCGAAACTCCTGCACCATGTCCTCCAAGATCTTCGACACCTCGTCATGCCCTCACCTCAATGACGGCAAGTCTGTGGCGAGACGACAGAGGTACGACACAGTGACCAGGCGGCTCACGAGGCAGCACAGGCAGTGACGAGCTAGGGTTGGGAGGCGGTGGCACGCACATCAAGGTGGCATGGCGGCAGCGCTGTGGACGACACGCGGCCGTAGAGCGGAGGCAGCTGGCGATGGTGGCGGTGGCAATGGGTACAATTGATACCACGGTTTAGAAAACCATAGTATTAGACATAATATGTTTTTTTCTGGAGTTTTAAAAAATCTACCCATGACCTCTATTTTTTTTTCAAAAAAACTTATTTTTGCCATGACCTTTTGCGACCTTACGTTTCTGCCGTTCTTTAGTTAGTTTGTATTTCGTTTTTATCATTCCGGCTACTTTCCCATCAAGTCAACATGGTTTGACCGGTAAGAAATTTGCCAAAAACATAGGAAAATACCAGGAAAAAAGAGAATGCAGAAAAAAAATCATGGATCACTTCTAAACAAAAGAGTTCAATTTTTGTGAGAATTTTGCAGTAAGAAAATTTTACATTGAGGAAAACTTATCAATCTTCCTCAACATTTGTGGAACATCCTTAAAATGTTCATAGTTTATAACTTTGAAATTCTAAGACCTTTGTTGAGAAGTGATCCTTGCATTGTTCTGTTTTTTTTTTTCATTTTCTATTATTCTGGTTTTTTTCCTTAATTTTTCTGACTTTTTTTACGTATTTCTTAACGGTCACCCCTATTGACTTGTTGGAATTGGGTGGAAGGGCAGAAACAAAATACACAGTAAACTAACAAAAAATAGCAAAAATGAGAGGCCGCAAGAGAAGTAACGGAGAAAACAAAAACAAAAACAAAAACAAAGGTCTCAACTAGCCGTAAAAACCAAGTTACTCTCTCGCGTTCCATCTCTCTATACATTATTACATTCTTCTCGTATCTGCCTCACGCCCTCACCACCTAGGCAAATACATAGGTCCGGCCGTCGGCCACCGGCGATAGGTCCGGCCACCATTTGCGACCCTGCTGAACTCGATCAAGCCCGTCGACGCTTTCTCCGTCATGGCATCTCGCCTCACCGGCCGGCATTTCCTAGATTCCCTTCCTTGATGGCCATGGGGGAGATTGATGAGATGAGAGTGGATGATTGTGTGCACGTGCAATCTGTGCCGACCACATCTGCTCCGAGATCCGTGCATAATGGAAATGCAGAAAGGGAATACGTTCCATATTCTGTGGGGCCTGCTGTGCACAGGTGCATGCATGTGCAGATATTCGCCCATGATAGAACTGGATAAGCGCGATCGTCGCTTTTCACGCGAGCAAATCGAGAAAACGCGCGATATTCGAGATCTTCTTACGAAGGATCTGTGATTTCGCTAAAACAAAAGCTCATTTTCGAAAAAAAAACGGTAGATGAGTCACTGTGGCGCACCACGCCGCGACCGCCGCTACGCACGTAAAAAATAGCAAAAAGGACATAAACGCATTTCCCTTTTTTTCCCGCAAAAGGAGTAGAACGGTTTTTTTTTTCGAAAAAGAACCTAAACGCGATGATCTAAAACACATAAAGGACCTAAAAGCAACTTGCTTTTTTCTTTCAACAAAAAAAAGGACCTAGTCGTATTTTTTCTGTCCGAAAAAGGATCTAAACGTAATTTTCTTTTTCCGGAAAAGAACCTCAACGCGACGCTTAAAAACGCATAAAGGACATAAACGCAATATTGTTTTTCCTTTTCAAAAAAGACCTATCCGTAATCTTTTTTTTCTAAAAAGGATATATCCGTATTTTTTTCACAAAAAAGGACCCAAACGTAATTTTTTTCCCCGCTCGTGAGCCGAGCCGACGCCTTCCCAGCTCAAACGCACGAGAGGCCGGGAAGTCTCCCAAGTTCAATGGAGGTAGTATGTGCTAGTATATGTGGTGCCTCTAGACTAAGGTCACGATTGTTTAGCCTTTTTCTTTAGTTTAAAAGCAAAAAGTTAGAAGTCTAATAAATGAGTGGCTTTTTATCTATACCTTTTTAAAAGTCATAAGCCTTTTTTTAATGAGAGTTCGTTTATCAAACAGCTAATTTCTCTCTACAATAATCTATAAAAGTTTATTCTACATTGCTTTTGATTTTTGCTGGTTATATATGGCTTCTAGCTTATGCCAAAAGTCACTTAAAATCTAACTCATTTGGGGGCTTGCTGGCTTTAAACCCCTAAACAAGGCTTAAGTGCTGTGAAAATTCTCGTTTCCGTATATTTAAAAGCTAGTTACAATACAACATTACAAATGCACGCAGAAAAAAATACTTCCAATTTTTATAATAATGCCTAGTTAGCCACCACTATTTTCTTTAAAAAATATTTTCACAAACCGTGGTATTAATTCGGGGCAATTTCTTATGTCACTGAAAGATTACATCATCCTTTATATACCACTTATTTTTTCACTGATATATAGATCCTGATCTCACATATCAGTGACATATTCAACTACATTCTCAAGCGGCAATCAAGCGGAGGCATGAATGCAAGATGCCAAAGGATTTCTTCAGTGACATACAAGGAATTAATCCTATTAATTGCCTGGTATTTCAAGAACTGCGGTTTGTAAAAACTATTGTTTTAAAATGCAGTAGCATCCGAAGAAGCCCTTATAGCTTTCACTTGTTGGGAGAGTATAGAAGCGCTAATCACATTATAAGAAGTTTAGAACTAATAAATTAATACAATTTTTATGTACCGCTAAACATCGAATACAGAAATGTTGGTGCCGATTTCAAACTACACGAATACACGATTGTGGCCAAGATGCTAAGATAACAAATCTGATATTATACATAAGATGAACTACAAGAATAGCCTGCCCTAAGTTTCAACAACACTGAAGCTAACAAATATGTTTTGGCCAAAAAAAAAATAAGAACGCTATATAAATAAACGTCAGAAAATAACAACTTCTGAACAACTGATTCCATTTCCATTCACGCACGCAGCCAACTAGCGGAGAGTCAACATGAACATGAATGGTCAGAACTGCTTCCACCTTGTAGGCCGCAGGGTTCCAAAATTCGGTGAATTTCGCCGAAATTTCGGACCGCCCCTAATTCTAAAGTACCGGCCGGGGAAAAAAATTCAAAATTTGAATTTGCTACAGTAAACCGAAAATTCAGATTTTTTGGGCGAAATTTCGCCAGATTTCGTGTTTTTTTGCCGGTTTTGAAACTTTTAGGGGCGAATTTGACCGGATTTGGTCCAATAACCCTTAGGAAAGTCATCTCCTATGAAAATTTGTTGAAAAACCGAATTTTTTAAATATTTTAAAATTTTGGCAGAAACACTGTCAGATTTTTATAAAATTGTACAAGCTTGATAATAATCTAAAAATTTTATGGTAATATCCTTAGTAGATTAGAATCCTGTATAAAAAATTTAAAATAATTTAAATTCATTTGTTATCTTTAAAAAATAAAAAATAGAATGAACATAATTGTGACAGTTATATTGTCAGAATTTTATAAATTTTCTTGAGTGTGATTATGATCTAATTTTTTTTGAGAGATTAATAATTGACTCAGTACCATTATGTAAATTTTTTAAAAAATTTAAACTTTGTTTGTTTGGTCAATCAAATCAATGTAAGCATTAAACTTCGTTTGTTATATTATATTTCAAAAATCAAAAAGAAAAGAACATAAATGGTACTGTACCTTGTAAGAATTTTATAAATTCACTGGAGTGTGATCATGAATCAAAATTTTTATGGGATATTAATAACTTCCTTATCACCATTCTATAAAATTTTCAAAAAATTTTATAGTTTACATAATTTTCCATTTTGTTCAAGTTTGCCGGTAAGCCTTTTAACAGGGCAGTAGTACTGTTCGAATTTTTAAAAATTCATACAGTTTTATCATCATCTGAAAATTTTCAGAGAGCATTATAGATACATCATAACTATGCACAAAAACTTTCAACAGTTTCTAACTTCATTTGTACCATTTTCTATTGGGATCAAACTTGTCGGTCAGTGTTCTATCAGGACAGTGTCACTCTCCGAATTTTTAAAAATTCCTCACATGTGATAATCAGCTGAAATTTTTGCGAGAACATTAGTTATGGATAATAACCATGCAAAAAAATTTTCAACAGTTTATAACTTTATTTTTACCATTTTGCATTCGGATCAAACTTGTCGGTCAGTGTTTTATCAGGACAGTACCACTCTCCGAATTTTTAAAAATTACTCAGATGTGATAATCAGCTGAAATTTTTGTGAGAACATCAGAAATGTGTCAGGAACCTCCAAAAAAAATTTAAAATTTTTCGATAACGTTTAGACCACTTTTGAGCCAGTGCAAAAACCCAAAATTTCGGGTTTTTCGCCGAATTTCGGATTTTTATTTCCGGAATGGACCGGATTTGAATTTTCAAATTCAAATTTCGTCCAAAATTTTAAAATTTCGCCGAAATTTCGTTATCCAGTCAGGGACGAAATTTATTCCGAAACCGAAATTTGAAACCTTGGTAGGCCGCGAGAATACGCCACAAGAATCAAAATCACACTCTTTTTCAGCATCTGCACATGCATAGAAGTACCATTCAGAAAAGAATGTGGAAATTCCAGAGTGCACAGATTGTTGGTGAACCCTTTTCTTTTTAACTGCCAGCTGCTACTTTTGAATAAGTAGATTTGGCATATTGAAATGTCCAAAAAAAAAAAGTTTAACAATAAACAAAGCGAATGCTTTGGGAAGTTTTTGTTGTTCATTAGATTGTATGGCTCACACAAATCCTAGGCTGAATCTAAAATATGATAATCATAGAACACTATGACGATCATTCCTTAATTTACACCTGGGTGTTAACCTCGCGTGAACTTAGTTCTCAAAAAAATATTAGATGTCTATGGCGCAACAAGGTTTCACGATCAAATTTGTTTGCGTTTATACGACACAAAAGAAGAGAAATATCAGTGTAACAGTGGCACCTCCTATCACTGCTTGCCGATTTGATATCTTCCAAGTGCAATCGAGTTTGATTTGTAGTGATATTTTGTAGAAATTTTGGAAATTTTCACAGGAAATTTTTGTGCAAATAACACTAAAGAAATTGTAAATAAAAATGCCGGTGACAATACATTTAGAAGTCACATATTATTGAATCATACACAGCTTCTGCATCATCATTATCACCTTCATCTCCACCCTCTACATTCTCCTCATCGTCTTCTGCATCATCTTCATCGTCATCAGTATCAGCTTCTATTTTAGGCATTGGCAGGGGTATGAAACTCGATGTACTTCTCCGACGAGAACTCATGATAATATTGCTCATGTCTATGCCCTCAAGTTCCTTTGCTCTTTCTTTTCTTTTTTTCACTGCTTTAATTTCTGTGCAAAGAAAGCATAACAATTAACAAGCATATCGAGCAGTTATATTAAACATAGCCATTCAATGAAAAGGAGGCTATATTTTTTTTTAGGTTGGTTCGCCAAGCCTATCACAATCCTCCCCTTTTTCCTGGCTTGGGACAGGCTATGTAGAAAACTACATAGGCGGAGTTACATTAAACATAGTCATGCTTCAAGTAATTTACACACGTCTTTAATTATTTATACAACAGTCATAGATGAACAAAACATAACCTACTACAAGAATTCCAGAAAGAGAGATGAGGTCATCCCATCACAATTCACAGTAATATCTTATTATTGGGAACACACACATTCTACATAATATTTATAGTTTAGGAAGAAAAAAAAAGGACGATGTTGACAACCAAACATCCTAATCCTACCAAAATAAGTAGAAAAAAAAAAACAATTAACATAACTTCCCCTGCGTAATTTATTATAATAATATGTAATTCAACAACAAAGTGCACCTTTTTCAGAAGGATTTTTCGACAATCCTTCCTTTTCAAGTATAGCCTCTAACTCCTTTATCAAACAGGCCTCACGCTTGCTCTCAGGAGCCTGCTTTGCCCTCCGATACACAGAAGGTGCGACACTAGTTAAAAGAAAACATATTAGTAAAATTTATCATTCCAAAATTCATAAACTTGCATTCAAGGATAGGGAAGTACCTCATTCCACAAGATTTGATTATTGACTTCAGATGTTCTACACGTTTCCCACAAGCTGGAGCTGGTTGTAGTTTTTTCTGCAAATCAAGATATAAAATAACTAAGCTAACATAACAAAGAATCAAGTTTTCCAGAGCTCAAGTTAAAAACCTTGTTATCTTCCTCAGCACATGAATGGGAATTATCCTCTTCTGCTGAATTTCCACCTTGCTCTTCAGTACTTTTATCTAAATCTCGTTTTGCAACCTTTTTAGACTTTGGAGTTAACAGTTTTTTCTCCTCTGTAGCTTTTTTCTGTCTTTTAATAGCTTTACCCTTTTCAGCCCTTCTCTTTTTTGGCCTTGTAGCCTCATCACTGTCTTCCCTCTCACTATGGCTATCATTTATGTCAGAGGTATCAGAGTCTTGATGAGCTCTTTTAGAGCCTTCCCTTGTTTTTTGGTCAGCATCCTTACGAGACTCCTTTTTACTATTTTTCGTTGTCCCATTTGCAGGTTCTAGCAAAACCTGTGATACAGAAAAATAAAAGAAACAGTCAAAGAGTTTTCATGATCTAAACCTAACTCAAACATCAAACAATATGTGAGCTAAACAATCAATGCTCTTAATGCACATTTTAAACTTACGTTGTCTAATTCTGTGGTAATAAAGCTCTTGTAAGCATCCAAAGCTTTCTTCTCAAGCTTGAGATCTTCTTCTAAAGTCCGACGAACTCCTAGTAAAGTAAGAGTTCTGCATTGCCTTCATTTTGTAAATATATGCTCAACAGCCAAATGCACTATAAGCAAGTATAATGGACACGCCACATGTATACAAAAACATCATTTAATGGGTTTTTTCAGTGGCAACATTCGTATCGTTTAAACTCCAGAGTTCAAACCAAAATCAAGTAAAATACAAAACTACCATGCTTTTGGCAAAATAAAATAGACATGCCTAAGGAATTAACTATGTTAAACAAGAAATCTGAAGTATATCCTTACAACACTTCTTGCCAGATCTCCAACTATTAAAGCAAGTCCCTCAAATTACGTAATTCAATCTCAATGTGACATGTCTTGTACATCAATAGTCAGTGACTAATAATTCATCTCAATAGCAGCACTGTATAATGCAATTAAATTCCTAATTTCAAGTTTATCCACATTCCACAGTTGCTCCATGATTCAAAGAATTGCTTAACATATGGTCCGGTCCTATAGCTTCCACCTCTACTCCAACTAAAGTACTGATTAATTGATGAATTAATTGAATATTTATTCCACAACTGCAACTTATTTTGCTTAGTCAGTTATTCTTCAGCTTCCATATTGTACATTCATGCAGCCCATATCATCCAAGGATTACCACCAAACTTAGGCCAATTAAGCTCCCCACTCTACTGCTCATGTAGCACCATCCTTTACTTGAGGCATTCATCAATAGTCATGAAAAGAGAGCACTGTATATCTGTTTTAGTCCTTTTATCAGCTATTTCACCATGACACAAAATAATTAAATAATGTCTTTCAACTACAATACTCCCTCCGGTCACAAAAAATTGAGTCTTTTTTACTTTCCTTAAACTCCAATATGCAATTTGACGATTAATTTTTTTTCTAATCATAGTACTACAAAATTATAACACCATGACAGTACTTTAGATGGCACATCTGCTTACGCCATGAGGCAAAGTTAGATATTTATAGTCATTATTGGACAAAATTTGTAAATTTTGATTGCATGTATTCAGAGCATAAGCCTTTTGAGATCAGGAGTAAGATGACTTATTGATCAATAAATCCGTCACATGGTAATTTGAAGCATGCACAAACTTTTAATGAGAAGCATACATTAACAACGACAAGTTGAGGACACATACCCTGAGTTCTCTCTAAAATAAGGAGCCCTTTTGTCAATAGCATTTTTTATCATAGCTTCGCTTATATCACTACCAGAAGCTTGATCTTTTTCTCCCTCCGGATCTTTTTTTGTCTCACTGGATCTTGCCCCCTGCTCATCAGCACTGGAGGAAATTTTGTTTGAGCCAGACATTGGTAGGGCATCTTCTGAACCTTCTTTAGATGAATGATCATCTTTAGCTTCGGCCTTCTCTGATGCATTATTACTTTTGTTCTCGTCATCAGGACCAGAAAACACCTGGTATTGTGCTTAGCCAAAAAGGAAAGTAAAAATGAGTATTACAGAAAGCTGAGTAAAAATACAATTTTACTGAATATTCTAAAATACAAGCTAACAGATTCCAGCTGGGAATAGAAAGTATAAATATTAAGGGAACTAGTTTTCTGAACTTCAAAGAATAAAAATCAAGGGAACTAGCTATCTGAACTATCTTGGCACCATTTGAAAAATAAATATAATTATAGGATCTTAGTTCCCAATTTACAGAAACAGGGTGCAGAAAGTATCAAGGCTAAGAAGTGCTTAGACGTGTGTACCAGAATAGATCATAGAGCCAGTACAAGTCCCAGCCCCCAGGTACAGATTAATGTACTCAAGTGTTTACTTATACAATACACTTGTTGTATCAAGTAAATGTTTATCCGGAAGTCTCGACAAAATATGTTATGTTTGCTCAGCTGTCACATGCGCATGAAAAGTCACAAATTGATCTTGAAGATGAACTAGTCAATTAGACTCTGTTATTGACATTAATTTGGTTAAATCGTAGGCAATCACCCATTACTTGTACGTGAATTGGTTAAATGTTTCTGAAATAAGATCCAACAATATGGAGAAAAAAATATCTTGATCTTCTTAGTCTAACCAGTGCAGTAAATCCGCAGAAAGACACTATTTGCATAATACTCAACACTAGTTTAGTAGGAAATAAAGAAATACTGATACCCTGCCAAGCAGTAAGATCAACTGAGGGAAACATATCTGTCTACAGATATCAGCCCAACGGCTTCTATTAATGTTAGAAGTGAAGAAGTGAAGAAAATACATCGTTAAACTAGGAAATGCTAGAAACTACAGTGCTCACAGAGGGACACCATTAATTGCACCGGTCATATTTTTTCCATGTTAATTATTACGCCAGAGCAGGCCTCGTGTACATTAATGTCCATCGTACCTTGTCTACACATTGCTTTATGAACTTTTTGTGGGCATCAAGTGAGTATAGCTCCAAACCCATGTCCTTCTCCAGTGCTCTCCTAACACCTTCAAGGGTTAAGGAGCTGAAAAAGCAAGATGCTGGTGTTACATTCCTTTTTGTCGACCATACTAATAAATAAGAGAGCAGAAAAGGTTCAAATTCCTGTAGTAAAGAAATAAGAAGAAACTGCCAGCCTCTTCCGCCCGCAGGCATGGGTGGAAGGACCCTATCCCAGGCAGCTAGATCTGCAGCAGCAGCTTACATTTGCCATCCCTCCTTCACATGTCACCCCTTTTTTCTGTCCTACAGCTTGCAATTGCATACACAAAGGGACACAAGAAATCTGTTGCCCAGCCATTTACTATCCTTACAAAGTCGAATTCGAGAATGCGCATGCACATGAGGGAGGTGCTTCTATGCATATGTGCTTCTATGAATCAATTTTTTTTAAAGTTGCGCAGATATTAAAGCATGAATGGAGCAAAACAACCAACCGTGCACGCTGCATTACGGGGCACCATTGTCTAATCAATTTCTCTTGTAATCCATGAGCCCATACACAACACTGCATTGCCAGCAACATTGCTAGAAACAAGCAGTCCACGCACCCAGGACATTTTTCATTCCCCTTCCCCCAAGGCCTAAACCCTAGAAGCTGCACGAACTACGCATTACGCAGAAATTCTGAAGGCCATTGAATGAGTGCAGCATCTTGCTACTTCTTGCAAGCGGCAAGCTCTACCAACCACCACAACAGCAGAAGCCCCGCAAAGACCTAATTGAACCCACCCGGCCAAAACCCTCCCGAGTTCGAAAACAACCGAACGAACACTAGCAAGCAACGAAATCGAAATTCACACGCACACCGGCAGCCCCAGTCCTGCGGCCGAAAACCCTAGGCCGGAATCTCGCGCCGTGCTGCAACCGCCGAAAACCCTAGAGGGAGTAAACCCGCCCGCGCGGAACAGCCGACCAGGCCGGGAAGGTGGTGAGGGGGAGACGAGGGAGGGGAGAGGCGCTCACTCAGCCTGCTTCTTTAAGTCGGGGACGCGCGCGCGGATCGCCTTCTCGATCTCCGCCTCCCTCCCACGCTCGGCGGCGCGGTCTGCCTCCATGCGGCGGCGGCGGCGGTGACTCTTTGTTGGTGATTGCTGCGACTGTCCCGTCGCCCGCGCTGTCTTGTTCTACTGCTGCCTTTTTTTTTTCCTCGGCTGCAGGGTTCACATAACCAACCCCGTAATAAACTGATCTAATTTTTTTAAAAAATCAAAAAAAATTATTTATTGAAAACCACTCGAAAACCGTTAGAAAACCGCGGTTTTCGCAAAAAACCGCTCGAAAAACCGTTTTTCATGAACATTCAATTGGTCGGCTGGTTTTTCGCGAAAACCCGCGGTAAACCAAAAAAACCGAGCGGTTTTACGTTGAAAACCGAACATTTTCAAAAAAAAATTATTAACCTTTCAGTTTCTGACGGTTTTCAAGCGATTTTTGCGGTTTTCACGGTTTTGATTTTTGCGATTTTCACGGTTTCGGTTTTGTAAACCCTGCTCGGCGCACATGAAGAACACGCGGAAAAAAGCTGCGCGCCGGGCCCTCGTGGAACGTGTGGTGCGGAATCGTGACGGTCGGGTGATTGGTGATTGTAGTAGAGACGCCCGAACGGGCGGTCCGAGGCACGACACTATTGATCTGATCCGAGCACGGTATGGTCCAGCCGTAAACGGGTCGTGTCGGCATGGCCCACTCGCTCGTGTCGTGCTTAGGTCGGTATGGCACTGTCTTTTTATGGGTGGGCCTAGTTCGGCCCGACACGATTAGGATTTTTTCAAAAAAAAATCATATTTTTCTGCATTTTTTTCATAAATTTTCTATTTTTCGAATTTTTTGATTTCTTTTGGCGCTAAAGGGCTAACGGGCTGACACGACCGTCAAGGCTCGTCGGACCCGTGCCAGCACAGCATGGCATGTTAGCCTCGCGGGGCTGTGCTTAAGCTGCCTTCTCGGCATGTGGGCCGGCATGGCATGGCCCGTTTATTAGTTGGGTCGAAACTGACGGTGCCTAAACGGGTCGTACCGTTTTTTAATCGGGTCGCCCATTTGGGCACCTCTAGGTTGGAGTGGTGTCCAAAAGTAAAACGATCGCTCGTCAAGGCATGGTTCGCGTAGGCACGGCTCATTTAGGCTTGGCTAGCAAACGGGTCATGTCATATTGGTTTATAGGTTGAGGCATAGTTCAAGCACGGTCCGAGTGACTCTAGGGTCGTGTCATACTGGTATGGGTTTAAACGAACCGACAGCCCGTGTTGTGCCGTTTGGGCTAAAAAATCAAAAAAAAAAGTTAGGAAAATTGAAAAAATGTAAAAGTTTGAAAAAATATAGAAAAAATTGGAAAAAATCTACAATAATTAGAAAAACTTTTTAAAATCTTTGTAAATTAGGAAAAGCAAAAAATATGAAATAAAATTATAAAAAGAGAAAAATAATTGGAATTAAATAATGAGCTTTATTAATGTTTGGATGTTTCGTTAAAAACTTTGCTAAGTCAAAACTCAACTTAAGAAAACCTTAGTAAAGAAAAAAGAGTACAGCCTATAGCTCAGTGATACAGGAAAAAGTGAAGATTACAATTTTTCTTCTTGACTATCTAGATACAGATTTTCAAACGTCGCCGCCAGCTCAATATTTTCTGTAGTGTGTTGAGCTCGTTGATCAATTTGTTCCCAATCTTTCACAACGAGAAGTATTTTCACTATCTCACTTGTCAGATTTGTTCTTCTCTACTCAATTATTCTTCTGGATAGACTGAAAGCAGACTCCGAAGAAACCGTGAAGACAAGAACTATTAACACATCTCGTGCTAATATGGAAAGCACTAGATATGTTATGTTGTGCTCATGCCACCACTGCAAAATGTTGAGTCCTCCTCTTGCTGCTCTCGGTAGTTGACAGTGTCACTATTAAGATAGACAGCTAGCTCCCCACCACTTCTTGTTGTATCCGCACTTGACGTTGTTGTACTCGAACTCCTTAAGGTAGAGCCACCTGCACCCCATATCTTTGTCCACACAGTTTTCTTCTTACTTGTTGTGGGTGCTGGTGGAGGTCGCTACAGGCGAACTCCAGCAAACTTCTAATCGTACTTAGTATAAACTTGAGATAAGTTAGCACGAACATTTGAAAAATAACTAGAATAATCAATGTGCACCGCATTACTGAGAAGTGAGAGAACATTAGCAAATCCTCGAACTCTAGCTATAGGATCTAAAAAATGCAAATGTATATAACATAGGAATTTCTTTCCAATATTTTAGTTTTCATAGCACAAAAAGATTCATGTAAAACATTATCATTTCGTGGTTCCTTAAGTGGGTAGCAATTTATAGAATATGATGCATAATTAAAGGAGAGGTTGAGTAATAAACTCCAGATAAAGCAACAGTGGAATCCCAAAAAAAGTTCTAAAAATGACAGCAAGTATTCAGCAATATGCCAATGTTGCTCTATGAGTAGCGATACGATAGTGCGTGTTAATAAAAACAGAAAATGTGCTTTTATAGGGTAGGAGTGACTTAAGCATCAAGTACAGTTCCATCTAATAGACATATCCAAACCAAACTTATGCAGACGTACCTCCATTGCAATACAATAGGTCTTATATGTTGCTACTCGTTGATTCGAATTATTTAAGAAAGAAATTACAGTGCGAAAAGGTTCAACGTACGGGTCTAATCTCTTCAAACCAGATTTAACTATAAGATTAATAATATGGATGAGATTCAAAATCCAGGTCGGATAAAAAAATTTAAATTGCTACAGTAATTTTTAGAAATTTTGACATAAATCTCGCTGAAATCTTGAGTTTTTTTTACCGAAATTTGACTTTTTTGATCGGATTTGGCCCAATAACCCTTAAGAAAGTCGTCTTCTATGAAAATTTGTTAAAAATTTGAATTTTTCAAATGTTTTATAATTTCGGCAGAAACACTATTAGATTTTTTATAAAATTTTACATGTTTGATCATACTTTGAAAAATTTATGGTACTATCTTTAGCAGTGTAGTATCATATAGAAATTTTACCAGATTTTTTAGACCTTATTTGTGCAGTTTTCAACCCTCTTTTGAAGCCTAAATGAAATGTCAAAATCTGAAAATCTAGTTCATTGAAACCTTTGTGGTTTTCATATCTTTAAATTGGTTTTAAGTTGGAAGAACCTCTCAAAACAAAACTTGAGCATGTTTAAATGTATTAACTCTATGATCTATCTTAGAATATTTTTGGTGCTTGTTTATTCAAGTTTTGTATATTTGGAAGATGCTCTCCTTTTTGGCTATGTCATGTTATCAATAGATCTTGAATTGACATATAGTGTTGATCTCTGAGAAAATGAGCTTGTTTAAAACAAATATCAATATTTTTCTCAAAGTGGTATCCTCATGCAAAATGATCTTTACAAGTAATATCTCTATAATTTGAAAAACAATCTTTACTTATTGTATCAATTGAAAAATGAGCATTACAAGTGGTATCTCTTTAAAATTGATATTTACAATCTTTATGTTTTCCTCAAGTGGTATTATGAGTGATGCTTCTTTACAACTTTCTACAAGTGTTTTCATGAAAATTTCGAAGCTCGTTTGGATGTTTTCCTCGTTTAAGCGCTATTAGGCTCTCAAAGACTCTTTTGTGAGTTTGTTTGCAAATTAAAAAGCCTAATAAAATAAGGAGTTTATTTGAATGTGATTCAAATATCTTTTTAATGCTTAAATTAAACTATGGACTCTTTTCAAGTTAGTTTACTCTTTTGGGCCATATAAAGAAGAAGTTTGCAAAATTCTTGAATCTTATTGAAAATTCTTAATCTTTACAAGTGGTATTTTATTTAAGAATTCTTTTGAACTTCAATAGGTCATATGTATTCATTTCAATCTCGTTATGACTTTATTTCAGAGAAATTCTTGCCAAACTCTCTTTTTCAAAGTGGTATTTCCTTGCCAAGCTCTATACTCTAAAAGGTCTTCTTTTTGGATTCATTTTCTATTTTTGGTGTTTAATGCCAAAAGGGGGAGAATTTGTGGAAGCTTAATAACTTATTTGGTTAAAGGAGATAATTTATTGGTTGTTTGGGGTATTTGGTTGCAAAGAAAAATTTATTTGGATGTTTTGTGCGTGTCTTGAAGAGAAGCATATTTTTTATTCTAAAAATCTCTCATATGCATTCTCAAATTGTTAATGCTTAAATTGCTCAAAGGTATGCTTACATGTTCAAATAGATTAAATTATCTCAATATGATAATTTTCATCCAAATATGGATATTAAACTTGGATTTATCATCAATCACCAAAAAGGGAGAGATTGAAAGTTCAAGCTCTATTAAGTTGGTTTTGGTGTTAATGACAAAACTAATATTGAGACTAACTCTTTTCATAATCATAATTTTGATTAGTCTCAATTATTAATTAATGACAAATCTTTTATGAGACTAACTCTTTTGTTGAGTATAACTCTTATTAGTCCCTTTTGGATGAAAAAGATGGAAATATCAAAGGTATGCATTCGAGTTCATATTATCATATTTTGTTGCATTCTTTGATGTCAAATATGTTATGATTTTATTGATAAATCTAAATGTGAGACTAAAGTGTTTATTGAGTATATTTTTGAATAGTCTCATGAAAAAGAGAAATGGAGATCCAAAAGGTATGTATCCAATGCAACTTTATTATTTCTAGATACATTCCTTGGATTCAAGACAAAGGGTGAACTCCACTATTGTTTTAACCTTAAAATGTGTATTTTGTTTTCAACTCCATATATACATGAATGCACACATTTAGGGGGAGTTCATGCTTAATCTTGAAGTTTCAATAGTATTGATCTAATTCATCTTTCTATATTAGGATCATTACTTTGAAAAACCCCTTGAGTATATTTAACTTGTGTAGTTGTAGTATACTCATGGCAATATAGGATAAATTCCAAACCAATAAAAAATTGAATATGTGCATATTGATTCAAGTTCAATTAGTTGTATGCACACATCTAACGGAGTTTATTCTGTAATTAATGGTCTTAAGAGTATTGATCCCTTTCCACCACTCCATATAAATTGGATTATTACTTTTAGATTCCATCGAATTGAGTATATGAATCTTGTGTAGTTAATATATAGTCATGATAATTTAAATTATGTTCGGTTGCCATTCAATCAACAAAGAACTAGTCATGTGTTGATGGTTCACTTTGTTGATCCTAGGGCAATAGAAAGTTCTTGTATATATGAAGCATTAGTTGCATTAGTATACACAAGGCACAATTAATCTTTCAATCAATTATCTTTGGGTTGTGCTCAATCGATCTTGAGGGCATCCATTATGTGTTAATAGAGTGCATTGATGATTGAGAAAACCATGTGTTTTGCCCTAACACTTTCAATGAGTTGAAATAGGTTAAGTCTAAGCTTGAGATGGATAAAGGGGACAAGTACGTCATCATGTGTTGATGAGGATCAAGAGAGGATCAAGAGAGGATCCCGAAGCTAAGACAAGGGGAGTTCATCATGTGTTGATGGACAAGATGAAGATCCTGATTTGGAGAGAAGATGATTGGTCATCATGAAAGCTTCAAGTGGTTGCGAGAGGCAAATGTATAACTAGCTAGGGCTAAGGATGTGTTCCTAGTATTTTAACGGTCTCGGTGCTTGGATGGGAGACCGGGTTGCTAGTACAGGTTGCCGTACTATTAAGAGGGGTCGAGTCTTATTGCTTGATCTTCATCATGTGTTGATGAACTCAATCTGGTTCACTCTAGCTCATTCTCTATTTGGTTTTTCTATGAGCTAAGTATTTGCATGTGTTGCAAATAAGAGAGCTCATACTTGCTTCTTATTGAATCTTGATTTGGTTTTTGCATAGAGCTATGGATTTGCATGTTTTGCAAAAAGGGAGATAGCTTATGCAAGTTGGTTTAAATTGTTGTTTGTATGGAGCTAGATATTTGCATGTGTTGCAAATAGAGAGCTCATGCATCGGAGTCTTAACTTGTGACTTGATCATGTGTTGATCATCACAAAGGCCAATATATGTTTATACTTTGTGTTTGCAAAATGAGTTTTTGCAAAATATGATTTAATTGAGTCTTATCTTAGAGCATGTGAGAATAGTGTTTGCAAATTGGTTTGATCATGTGTTGATCATCACATGGCTCAAAGATATGATCTTGATTGCTCTCGTTTGTAAGATTTATATTTTAAATGTGTTTTGCAAAATATTGGTGTTCATGCATTTGATATTGGAGCATGTGATTAGAATTTGCAAATGTATTTTTGCAAAAAAAATTTGATCATGAGTTGATCATAAAATGGCTCAATATTTGATTTTATTGAATCTCTCTAGATTGTAGTCACGCTCTTGATCAAGTCCTTGTGAGGGATTTCGAGAAATTAGATTTTAGACTTGAATGACTACATTAGAGTCTTTGTTTTTGTGATATTTAAAAATATCTATGGTTTCTTAAATCTTGAAAATAGGTGAAGATTGTAGCCCTCATGATAAGCTTCGCATAGAGTCTAAGATCACCCAAATCGGAGTTCGGAGTAAAAAGTTATTAGTGTTTTAGTAGCTGAAACAGTGGTAGCACCGCCCCTAGTAGGGCGGTAGCACTGCTCGGCGGTGCTACCAGTCCTAGATGGGCGGTAGCACCTGCCTGAGTGGTGGTACCGCTCAAAAGGGCGGTGTAAAAAGTCCAGAACGTGTGTTTTTAGCCCGAGAAAACGAAAAAAGGCCCGGTGCTACCGCCCGAAGCTCGGTAGCACCGGATTTTCTGAGTAACGGCTAGTTTTTCTAGCCGTTGGCCTAGAGGCCGGTGCTAGCACCGGGTTTACTACACTTTTTGCCCATTTTTGCACCCCAACGAGTTTTCTTTGGAGAGGCTATACAAGGAGCCTTGGGGCTGGCATTTGGGTGTTGCTGCCTTTAGGGAAGGTTTGTGGGAATTGTATGCATGTGTTGCTCTCATTCATTTAGTTTTTGAGTTAAGAGTGAGCCCTATTTGCATGTGTTGCATTTAAAACAGGATTGAGAGCCTCTTGTGCATGTGTTGCATTCGGTGATCACTATTGTACATGTGTTGTATTTGGTGGAGCTCAAGTTAGAGAGCTTGACTTGTTACTCTTGGTGTTTGCTGACACCTAGACGTCATGTGGAGGCGTCGTGCACGGTGAACTTCTCAAGAAGATTGTGAGAAGGGCCGACAAAGTTGTGAAGGTCGGAGCTCACTTACCATGAGGGGGAAAGAGCTACCACTAGTGGAATCGAGGAGGGTGCTCAATTCGTAGAGCCGGTCTAAAGTGATTTGAGCTTGCCTCAACGTGGATTAGGGGAGACCGGTAAGTCTCCGAACACCACGGTAAAACATCGGTTGTCTCTTTGTGCTTGCTTGCAATTTTTATTTATATTATTGCAATTTACATTCTTAGAATTAAATTGCTTGATTGTCTTTATGATCGCATATTCTTGTTAGAGACATAATTATCTAGTGCACTTAGTGAGCCTAGTTGACTTAGGCTTTAACTGTCAAAACCTTAGTTTATCGCTTTCGCATTTATTATCATCTAGGTTTTGATATAAGGGTACTTAGACGAGATTTTAATTAATCGTAGAAGAAATTTTTAAAGCCGCCTATTCATCCCCCTCTAGTCGACATCCTCGATCTTACAAGAGGTATCAGAGCTTGGTCTCTCATTTATTAGGCTTTACCGCCTAGAAAGTAAGGATGGCGACTAGTGGTTTAGTGTACTTCACCGATTCACATATTTTTGATGGATCAAATTATGCTTATGAAAATTATTTATGATTTCTCATTTTAAATCAATGATCCCCCAAATATGGTGGATCGTAGATGTTGACTTTTCTTTTAGGTTGAATAAATTTGCTCCAACTAAAGGAGAAGAGAAATGCCTACATCTCGGCGCTCAAGATACTAACGTTTTATTTAGTGTTATGAGCGTAGATGTATTTAATACAATATGCAATCTCAAGAGTGCTCATGAGATGTGGACAAAGCTTCAAGATTTGTATGATGTGTCCAACTCCCCAAGTGAGGATTCATACAAGAATTGGTGTCGAGAGATGAAACCTCAAGTTCTATCTCAATTGATGAAGAACCGACAACACCATTGACCTCAACCTCTACCTCAAGCGATGATGAGCTTACCATTCTATCCCTTCCATCGCATTGATTCATGGCAAAGGTAAAATTGAGGTAAGTGATGATGATGATGGATCCTTATACAATGACTTAGGGTGTGTTTGGTTGTCTGCACCACCCTAGTCTGTCCCGTATAAGCCATCCAGGCTAGCTTTGGCCTGTATGAGTGGATGCAGGTTGAGTTGTTTGGTTGCTTGTTATGCATCTCATGGCCCTGCATTAGAGAGAAGCTCAATTTTTGTGTTTCCTTCATCCTGCATGAGTGGATGCAATTGCACCCATGCAGGAAACCAAACACACCCTTAATGGATATGTTAGAGCCTAGAGGAGCTCAATGAATATCTTGGGAAGGAGAAATTAAAGTATAAGATTTTGAAGCTTGAGCACGACTCACATCAAAATGATTATAATGTGCTTAAGGAAAATCATGAATCCCTCCTTCTCAAGGAAATCATTAAGTCTAAGGTGGACATAAGCATAACTTATAATTTAATTGATGAAATGCTATGCTCAAATGTTAATTCTTGCATTTCATCTAAAGTCAATATGTCCACCTCTTGTGAGGATTTAATTGATATGTCTTGTTGTTTTAATGAAATTATTTCAAGTTCCTATATGTGTTTAGAGACTAATCTTATAGAGGAGAATAAAGAGCTTAAGGAACAAGTCACTCAATTGAGAAGTGACTTAGAAAAGTGCTACAAAGGGAAGGCCACTCTCGACGACATTCTAAGCAAGCAACATGTCTTGCAAGACAAGAGAGAGATCGACTACATCTCCAAAAAGAAGGAGAATAGCAAGACACTTGAAGACCATCAAGTGCCTTGGTTGCAATAAAATGGGACACCTCGCCTCTGTGTGTCCTAGCAAAGTGGAGAACAAGTTCACATCACAAACATTGAGGCAAATCGGTAAGGAGCAAGACAAAAGGACCAAAAGAGAACCTAATAGCGTCACTTGCTTCAATTACTGGGAAAAGGGATATTTCGGTAAGAATTGTCCCAAAGGTAACACTCCTAAGCCCACTCTTGTAAATGATCATTATTTGTTTAGGAAAGACAAAAATGATAATGTGTTTGGTAGGTTTGTCAAATCTCCTAAGTCTATGCAAAATAATGATATTCATTTGCTTAGGAGAAATAAATCTAGAAATGTGTTTGCTAGATGTGTTAGTGCTCCTAAGTCCAATCCAAAAATGTAAACAATTTGCTTAGGAGGAATAACAACAGCAAACCACTTGCTAGATATGCTAGATCCTCTAAGCTTATTTATTATAATGATCATCATGTTCTTAGAAAGGATAAAACTAGAAATAGACTTGCTAAAATTGCTAAGATTCCTAAACCTTCTCAATTCAATGCTAATAATTCACTTAGGAGGAGTAACAATTGCAAACTATTTGCTAGTTGTGTTAGTTCACTTAAGACTATTAAAGTTAGGGCTATTTGGGTTCCTAAATCAATTGTTACTAACATTCTTGGACCTAACAAAAATTGGGTACCAACAAGTGCCTGAAAAATTATTAGGTACTTGGAGAGGTATTGGATGCTTGGCTTCTTCAAAAGGGAAGATGACTTCATTACTGGCAAAATAGAGTCAAGCAGGAAGACCATCACTTCAATCATGAACCAATGCCATCTCGAGTCACAAGTATTTAAATTGATAATTTTAGCCTATAGCCTTTTGTAGGTTATAGTGCATTATCATGAAAATCAATTTAAATTGTTCGTTCATGTTCTTGCTCATGCTTATTAGTTGTATTGTTGCAATCTTGAGTAAATTTGGGAAGTGGCACATTAAGAGGGAGTGCTAAATCATAACCATGTGTATCACATCACTATGTGTGTCCATATTTATATAAGTGCTAATATATATTTTTTTCAAAATAAAGCCATTTAGCCAAAGTGCGCGATGACCTTCTCAAGGAGATTGTGATAAGGCCTGACAAAGTTGTGAAGATCGGAACTCACCTACCCGGAGGGGTAAAGAGCTACCACTAGTGGAATACATTCTTAGAATTAAATTGCTTGATTGTTTTAGGATTGCATATTCTTGTTAGAGATATAATTAGCTAATGCACTTAGTGAGCCTAGTTGATTTATGCTTTAATTGTCAAAACCTTAGTTTATCGCTTTCGCATCTATTATCATTTAGATTTTGATATAAAGATGCTTAGGCGAGATTTTAATTAATCATAGAAGAAAATTTTAAAGTCGCCTATTCACCTCCCTCTAGTCGGTATTCTCGATCTTACACCATTTTGTAAAAGTTTCAAAAATTCTAACTATTTTTTTGTTATTCAATCAAATCTACGTATTGATCATTAGGCTTTTATTAAGACAGTAGTATTATCTTAATTTTTTAAAATTTCTCAGACTTGATCATTATATGAAAATTTTATGAAAACATTAGTAATGCTTCAGGATGATCCAATTTTTTTTTCAAAACATTCTAATATGATTTGGACCATTTTTTATTCGGTTGAAATTTGACAGTCAGCTTTTAGTAGCACTGTCATAATTTTTTAAAATTTCTTAGAATTGATTATCATCTAAAAATTTTATGTGAGCATTATTAATGTGTGAGCACCATCCAAAAAAATTTCAAAATATTCTAACGTGTTTTGCACCATTTTTCATTCGGTTGAAATTTTATCGACCAGTCATTTTTCAGGACAGTAGCACTTTCAGAACTTTTTAAAATTCGTCATACTTGATCATCACCTAAAATTTTTATGAAAATATTAGTGATGTGTTAGGGCTATACAAAAAAATTCAAATTTTTTTAACATAGTTTCGACTATTTTTTGCTCGGTTGAATTTCATCAAGATTTCGGCATTTCTCAGCGAAAATTCGGTAATTTCAGCCAAATTTTGGTTTAAAAATCCGTATTTCAAATTTCCTTTTTAAATTTTGACCGAACTTCATCCGAAGTTCTTCCGACGTGAATCGAAAAGGAAATTCGAAAGCCTGGCCGCACATATAGCCGGTCCTGTTAATAGCTGGGGGCCTGGGGCCCACGGCCTAGGTTTTCCTCATCCCTTCCACGACCTCCCACTTTTCCCAGCCTCCGTCGCCATTGCCATCCCCCAAAACCTCTCGTCTCCACGTCGATCGGCGTCTAATCCGCCGCCGCCCGTCCCCGATCTTCCGGTCTCCGGCCAGATCTGCTCGCGCCGGGCTCCGAAGAGGTTATAGCTTCCGGCCGGATGCCGCGCGACCTGTCGCGGTCGCCACCGCGCCGGCGCCGGCGGTCGCCGTCCCCGCGGTACCGCGGCCGGCGGAGCCGCAGGGATCGCAGCCCCAGCCGCAGCAGGTCCCCCTATCGCTCCTCCTATAGGTGATCTCCCCTGTCACACGCCATCGCAATCTGGCGCGCCTTTCCCTTTTTTCGCCACTTGTCCCTCCTTGTGTATACTGTATAAGAAAGATTAGGGAAAAGGAGATGCTAAGCTTCTGATTAATTTTTTGTTTTTATTTTGTGGCATGGGATGTACTATAATGCAAACTTGCTTAATGGAATGGAACTTGTGGTTCTCCTCATGGTTCTTGGATCTATGAATAATTGGTTTACGTGATTCTTAGAAACTGCCGGTGCGTTCTGCTGTTAACTCAGTTCATGTGATTGTTCTATGATATGTATAGCATTCACCTCGCTAAGGAGCAATTAATGTTACGGAGGAAATATCGCTCCGTTTTTCTTTGTTGCTTAGACATGAACATGTGTTATATAGGAGTTGCTTGGATATCTTACACGGTACTCAGATCCTGTTAGGAAATTCAGGATAAGATTCTTCCAGGAATGTAATTCTATATGGAAATTTTGGGCACATCTTTTCTCGAGGAGAGGAATACTGACCATGCCATGGTGTTGGGATAGAGCAGAGGGGAGAAAAGTAGTGTTACATCTTACATGCCTTAGGTGCGCCTTTTGCTCACTGTACATGGTTAATTGTGTTTGGCAACAACACTTTTGTTGCATTTTTCCACCAGCCCATAGTGCCATTCGGAAAATGAGGAGATTAAGTAAAAGGGCTTGTCTAGTACTTTCTTTTGTCAAGAAGAGCGGTGGCTTGAAAAAGAAGATGAAACCGTAATGACGATGCCTCATGAGATAGGACTTGTCTTGCTGCCGGACTGCCTTCTGTAATCCTGACCATGAGATAAGATTCGTCTTGCTGCCCACAGCCCCTTTGTTCTAAACCCACCTCAGCTGCAGTAATCACTAATTATCTGGATGATCAAGCCATCGGAGAGGAAGCTCTTGAGATAACCATAGGGGAATACCAGGCAACACTGTCTTTGTATAACATCTTTAGGTAAGCAGAGCCGCAAGGGCCAAAAGAGGGGAAGGGGAGGAATATGGGCTGCAATGAAGGGTTAGGTTTATGTCTGGAGAATGATGTTCTTGCAAAGTTGCAGCCTTTCATGCCAGTGAGAAAAATGGCATTTTTTTTCTAAAAGCTTTTTTTAGATATAGAAACCAATAAAATCTGTGACAGCCATTTTGCATCCAGACCAAGAAAACATGTTAAAGAAGGAATGCAAAAAGAGGCGACTTAGAATATATGAGCAGGTGATGCTTAAATATAGTTATCCCGTATTCTGCATTGCTTGCCTGTATGGACTAACAAGAATTCCTTTGGTAAAAAGCATGGAACCTACAAAGATATTTACTCTATGCTGTATTGCCGTGGAATCCTCCAAAGGTTATTCTAACAATGTTTGAGGTAACTGCTTTCGCTCACATTTTAGGGCTTCTGTAACTGATAGTGAAACCCTGTTTTATGTTGGTATGCTTCTATTTCATCACAATCATAATCTTTGTATTGCAGAAGGATGAGCCCTTCACTTTCCCCAAGACGGCGCAAAAGCCGTTCTCCATCTAGGAGGCGCAAAAGTCGATCTCCATCAGAAAGACGTTACAAAAGAAAGAGAAGTCGGAGCATCACTAGCCCTCCAATTACCAAATCTCAAAGTCCTCCCCTTGGGTCTGCAGAGAATAGGAATGCCATTGATAAGCAAAGGCTAGAAGAAGAGAAGAAAAGGTGGGGAGTATCTGCTTTGCTACGTAGTGTCTTAGATTATGCCATCTAAAAATCAAACTGTTTTCTGTTTATCCACTTTCCCATATCTCTTTTATGATGTTAACAAGACATTAATCAACCTTTTCAAAGTGCTGTTGAATTGTGTTCATCTAGCTGCTGTTTGCACCAGAATATATCACGAGGTCAGATCTATTTGGCTATCTGTGCTCTAAAATATATGTTTGTTCTGAATACCTATGTATTGCAATTTATTTATTCTTTTATTAAATAATAATGAAACAATTATGGCTTAGTTAATTATTGATTCTGGATCGCTTTGGTTTATGAAATAATTCCCAGTTTGCCAGGAGCTCTTATTTCTCTCTGGATATATTTGTTGGCTTAAGTTTTTGCAAGCTAGCTCTGAAGAAGTCATCTATGATGGGCAGAGTGCATGGAAATAAGATGACTTTTCTTTAAGTAAATTCTACCAAGCATGAAATCCAATGTTAATTTTGTTCTTTTCTGTCCACTAATTTAAGTTAGCTTCTGAGCAAGACAGTTTTTTTTCCTCATATGCTATCTGCTAAGCGATGGGATGGCTTCTTTAATGCATACTTCGAGTGCTTATTAAAGGGTTATCAAGCAACATAGGAGTTGATAGGTTAAATTTATAATTCTGAAGGGACCCACTTGTCCTTAATCTCCGAATTAATTTATTACTATTTCTGTATGGATGTTCTCATTTTCTTATGCTTATTCAATTGGAAATGCCAGATAGAATTTATGATGGCTAATGTGTTAACTTGGGGACATCAGCAACCATCCTGTGGTTCCTATATAGTGGTGTTCCATTTTTTGTTTTTTGCCCCTTTAGCTTTTGTGTGTTTTGTGCTTTCTGTAAAAAACAGTATTGTTTTTAACTACTGACCCAATAGAGTGAAGTTCTCATGTTTTGGGCTTTCTGTAAAAAAAAACAGTATATCACTCTCCTGGTTGTTGAATCTGGATTAGTTTGTCCGGTGCACTGAAATGCAATCTATAAAAGGGAACGAAACCAAGGCAGCAGAACTTCAAATATGTACCACAGTGTCGTTTCAGCTTACCTTGGCTCATGTTTTCTAATCTTTAGTACGTTCTACGTTGTGACTGCAGTTAGTTTTTATTCCAGTTAAGTTATCCCCTGTTGTATGTGATAACCTGTCATTAAAAAGTTTGTTAAATCAGTTTTGCTTCCACTAACAAGTAATAATGAACAAGTCATTTTGTAATTGCTTTGAACTTCATTTTGAATATGTGATAACCTGTCATTAAAAAGTTTGCTAAATCATTTTTGCTTCCACTAACAAGTAATAATAAGCAAGTCATTTTGTAATCACTTTGAACTGCGTTTTGAGTAGATGTGAAGGATACAAAAATATGATTTAGTTGGAATATTGAAATGATTACATGATTAGCTCTAAACCTGCCACAAGTTACTTGACATTCTTCTCTACAGGCCTTTCCGAAGGAAGCTACTGCTATAGTTCCACTTGTTATATTTGATGATGCAATTGGTGATCCTTTATCTACTCTTGACCAGTTTTGATAATTCGTTTTTTGGATCTGGAATCGTACTAGAGGTATGCCTGAAATGCATTAGCCTGTATTCAACACTATGCTGATGAAAGGCATAGTTGATCATAGATAGTGTTAAAGATTGTAAATCTTGTGCTTTACTTTAAGCTGCTTTTGTAGCCTTGAAGATCTGAAAGTGTTGGCACTCGCAATATTCTGTTTTGCAAAGTACACTTTATTAACTTCTTGTCTCAATTGCAGGCGCCAAAAAGAAGTTGAACTGAGACTATTAGAGGAGGAAACTACGAAAAGAGTTGAGCAAGTTATTAGGAAACAAGTTGAGGAGTGTTTGAATTCTGAGGAAATCAAACAAGAAATACAAAGACGTATTGATGAAGGGCGAAAAATGATACATGGGGAAGTAGCAGTCCAAATTGAGAAAGAAAAGGAGGCAGCCTTGATTGAAGCCAAGCATAAAGCAGTAAGCATCCTGTCGCTAGCTCATTGCTCTTTTACGTTATGACAATATTCCATTGATGAAACAAAAAGATCATCTGGACATTTTACCAATATCAATAGAGGATTGTGGATAGAGGCTACCGTATAGATATTTGGAGAAGATTATAATATTCTTACTGTTTACCTCTGTTGCTTGATTATTGGGTTCATGTTACAATAATGCTGCAGAAATCTGTCATAGTGCGTTTCTTTATTGGGTTTCTTGTTGATGCAGGAACGCGAAAGGAAAGAACGTGAGGAGCTAGAGAAGAAGCTTGAGGAAGACCGAAAGAAAGCAGAGGAGGCTCAGATGAAGGAAGCGATGGAACAGCAGCAGAAAGAACTAGAGCGGTACCAGGAGCTGGAGAGGCTTCAGAAAGAGAGGGAGGAAGTCATGAAGCGAAAACAGACGGAGGAAGAGCAGCAGAAGCAGAACCAGATGAAGCTGCTGGGCAAGAACAAGTCGCGGCCAAAGTTGTCGTTCGCTTTTGGGATGAAGTAGGTCTATCTGCCAAGAGAAATTAGTTCTTAGTTGATTTGTAACCACCTATCTTTGTCTAAAACAGCTCTTGCTGGTAAATCGCTCAAACAAATCGCATTGTGCTAAAAATTTCTCGATCTGCTGTTTTAAGATTGGATGCCATTTTCCCCTCTTGTCTCGAGTCGGACAGAGATCAGGTGCAACTGCAACTACACAATAAGCGACTGCACATGATTACTGCCCATTTTATGTGCTACAGTGTTGATTTGCTACATTACCACGGACGATCTGAGCTACAATCTGGTATACTGTGATGCCATTGCAACATTGCAGTGCACAGGAACCTTTTCTTCCCGACTCCTCTCTCCTGTAGGATACTGATCTGCTGTTGCAAGATGGGAGCCGGGGCAGAGTCCCTCTGGTAGGAGAATTTTTTTTAATAATACATTTTTTAATTCAAATTGCAAAGATATACCACGAAATCAAAAAATTTCAAAAATATACTCTTGTCGCCTGTTGGTTGGGCGACAGGAGGGTATCGCCCTCTGGTTGGCGACGCAAAGAGATGTCGCTCACTGGTTGGGTGATATGTGCCACGTCAGCAAGCCGTTAGCTGTGTCGTCCTCCTAACGGGCGACAGCAAAGAAATCGACCGACGGTTGGGCGACAGGCTGGTGCGTGGTCTCCTGTCGCCTAACCAGAGGGCGACTGGGGGTGATTTAAAAGCGGCTGCCCGCTGTATTTCTTCGGCCGAGAGAAGAAAGGGAGGGAGAAGAGAAGAGGGAGGAAGAAGAGAGAAAAGAGAAGAAAGGGTTGCATTTCTTCGTCCGGCTGCAGGTAATCTTTTTACGATTCATTTTATTTAGTGTTTAGGGTTAGGGTTAGATCTAGTTATTTTCGCGGTTTATTTTGTTTAATGTTTAGGGTTAGGGTTAGATCTAGTTATTTTCACGGTTTATTTTGTTTAGTGTTTAGGGTTAGATCTAGTTATTTTTGCGGTTTATTTTGTTTAGTGTTTAGGGTTAGATTTAGTTAAATGTAGTGTTTATTTTGTTTGAAATATCTGTGTAGTTTTAGGGTTTATTCTGTTTAGTGTTTAGGGTTGTATTCCTGTAGCAGCTGTAGCAACGTCCGATTTGTTTAGTGTGTAGCAAAAAATTATGGTAGTGTTTAGCAACAAAATGTAGTTAAATCTAGTTATATTTTTAGTAATTTAGTTGGTTTGTGAAAATGCATGTATATAATTGTTTTTACGAATAATAATATGTTGTTACGTTTTTTAAAGATAGATGTAGATACATATGTTATTTTACATATAAAAGTGCACACATATATATTTTTAGGGCTGTAGATATTTTTTTAGAAATAGAAGTAGAGAGATGAATATTTTTAGTAATGTAAATATTTTTCGCATAGTTTTCAAAATTTAGTTTTGTTCCATACCAATATACATGCTAATTGAACAGCTTGAAAATTTCGGGGCGTATTAGTTTTTTGCATCAGAAATGGGCACATTTGGTTCCTAAGTAATGATATTTGTAGGAATGTAGATGTTATTAAGAAATAGAAGTATATAGATGTATATTTTTAGAAATGTAGATAGATATATATTTCTCCAAGTGTAGATATACATATGTATAGTTTTTTTAGCAAATAGATATAGTACTTTTTACGAAGAGTAATTAATTCGTGTGTGTTAATGAATAAGTTCGCAGATATGTCAGAACGAGTTCCATTTAGAATCTTTTATGGAGAAGGGGTTGTCATGTATGGTTCAGAGAGTGCGGATCTGAGTAACTTTCAGTATGTGGATAGAAGTTTAAGTAGGGTCGAAGAGCGAACATTTACTTCTGTGTTGAATTGGTTGTATTATACATTTCGGATGGAACCAGAGAAGTGCCAGCTCAAGTTATCTTGCCTTTGTACCATGCGAGATGATCCTGTTTATTGGGAGTTAGTTGAGCTAAAGGGAACTGCATCTTGGAGGTCATATGTGAGGGGCGGAGCAACGTGGATGGTATCGGGTGCTTTTAGTGCAAGCGTATGAAAGGGTTGTTACCCCGTAGCAGCCGCTGGACGCCGGTGAGTGTAGTCAGCCTCAAAATGAGTTCAATTATGGTGACACTGAAATTGGAGAATCTAGCCGGGAGCAGCATGTTCAGAGATGCAATGAGGACATCGTTTGCCAGAGTGGTGAGCAAGTTGAGATTGGGCAAGATGCGCGGGGGCAAGTAGACGAAGGTGAGGAAATTGAGGAAGTAATAGCACAGATGGAAGAGGAAGACCTTGAATATATGAGAATAGAAGTGGAAGACGACGATGACTCGGATGAGGAAGATGAAAGTGCTGAGCCGCTTGTGCCAGCAGATTGGAGCACGCATCAATTTAATAACCTGGTTGTAAATGAAGGCAATGATACACCTTGGCAGTATAGCGACAATGAGGTGAGGCCTAACAGCATTTACCCAACAAAAGAGGCAGTGCAGGATGCTGTTAAAGATTGGGCCTTATCACTAAGAAGAACTTTCAGGGTTAAGAAGTCCACCCCAACCTTCTACGACGTGGTGTGCGAGATGCAAGGGTGCCCCGGGAGAGTGCACGCGTACAAGCCCAAATGGGGCACCCACTGGCTATGTTCGAAGGTTGAACACCATAGTTGTATGACTGAGGAAACCCTGGTGGCTCACAGAAACCTGTCGTCCGGGTATATCGCGAGTATCATGTACCCAGAGATAGTTGAGAACCTGAATTTTGAGCACCGTGCTATTATCCGAGCAATTGAGAATAGATATCAGTACGCAATTAGCTATGGGAAGGCATGGAGGGCGAAGAAGAAGGTCTTGGAAATGAGATTTAGGAAATTTGAAGACTCGTACCATAATCTGCCCGCACTGCTCAGTTGCATTCAGGGAAGAAATCCTGGTACTTATTATGATTATCAGGACTATCCGTCAAGCAAGTGGCCGAACAAGAGGCATCTGAAAAGAGTTTTCTTCGCATTCGGAGCTTGCATTAGGGCGTTCTATCACTGCCGTACAATGTTGTGTGTGGACGGCACATTCCTGAACGGGAAATACAAACGACAAATAATGACAGCTGTGGGCGTCGACGCAAACAACCAGATTCTGCCTGTTGCCTCTGCCTTTGTGGAAAGCGAGAACTATGAGAGTTGGTTGTGGTTCCTACGGAACTTGAAGATCAGGGTGGTGAAAACTCGCCAAGATGTGTGCATACTGCATGACAGGCATGCTGGTCTGCTTAGTGCCATTAGACAGTTGCAAATAGGGGAAGAGGAGCCATTTCCATGGACTGACTTGCAGAGCCAATGATGCATGAGGCATTTGGGTGCAAACTTCTATAAGCAATTTAAGAACAAGGAACTGATGAACATGTTCAAGATGCTATGTAAGCAAAACCAAGATAGCAAGTTTCGTACTCTATAGAAGAATCTTGATGAGCTAACAAAAAAACACAAAGAGCCTACTAGCAGTGCAGCACAAGAGAAGGCGGAGCCTCTATTCCCTCTAGCAACAGAAGATGAGGCGACGAATCGTCGTCGAAGGCAAAGGCCGATCAAATGTTTCTCGGACTGGATAAAGCCCGAGCCCAAAGAGAATTGGTCATTGTTACATGACACACATGGTGCTACATACGGTGTCATGACGATCAACTTGGCGGAGGTATACAACTGTGTAATGAGAGAGATGAGGTGTCTCCCATTGGTAGGAATTGTTGAGGGAGTGCTGCGGGTACAACCAAGTATTTTGTGGATAGGCATCGAGACGCTGAAGTAGTAATGAGAGATAAGAATGCCTTGTACTTAAGCATGATAAGTAAATACATGGATAAGAAGAGTAAGAAGGCGGGCAAGCATAGAGCTATCAAAGTAGGTTCACGAACACCTCCTCAAGGGCCACCCGAAAGCCCCGACTTTTGCGAACACAGCCTGCAGGCAGTGGTTGATACCTGCCACAATGATCTAGCGGACCGAAGATTCTACCAGTGCCCCTTGGCCAAGGATGAATGTTGCGGCTACTTCAACTGGGTGGACCCGGAGACGTACCACCCACATCTCAAACTTCCTGTATGGGATAACTGGGGGGACCAACCCTCTCCGTGTTGCTACTACCGCCCAGAAAAGCCAGACCACGAGTACGCCTACGGTATTATTCAACGACCACAGCGGGCATACTGCATTGACTGCGGGGCACACTTCTGGTTATACAAGGATAAGCCCAACACACACCTCCTGCACCATATAGTGGAGTGCGAGCCGAAATAGAGCAGGCGTCTCGGCAAGTCTCCGCCAACGGCCAACGCACCAGAAGTGCAAGAGGGTACCTCCTCTCGAAGAGGAAGGGACAAGGGGAAGCAGCCGGCCGAGGTCCGCACTACGCAATAAATCCTTGACGCGTTACGCAGACCATCCGGGAATCCGGGTGGTATTAACATAGGGGGCGCTGGGAATCGGGGTGACATGCCCATATGGGAGGGCAGAAATCCACAAAAAAAGACAAAAAAATTCTATCTTATACACCCGAGACGTACGTCATAGACCACCCAACCGGCGACAGCTGGGAGCACTGCGGATCCCCATAGAGTTCTTTCATAGTAGGGATTGAGTAGTGTCCGAGAACAAATCGCAAAATTTACACGGGTGATGTAATATGCAGAAAATATTGGACATCATTCCCGCTCTACCCAGATAGGCGGAACGATCACTTGTTCCACCATGACAAACAGTGCTTTCGTTAGTTAGTTCGTCAAGCAATTTCGTCACTATTGTAATGCCCTTGTAATATAATCTAATCTATTGCTTATTTTATCATCTGAACTTTCGGTGTATGTGCCCTTATATATGTTCAACAAATAATTTAAGTGCTTCGTGGGAACTATTCATAACATGAGTTGTTGTCGACTATAATACTTAGGGTTATTGCACTAGTGAAAATTAGATGCAAAGCAAGGTGTAAATTAAATATTTTTCCAGAATATGGAAGTGCATATATGAAAGATCAAATGTGGTCCATTGTTCATAAAAATTTCATTTAGACATGATATTTTACGGGCCGCCGAAAACGCTAAAAAATATGACATGAGTTGTTGTCGACTATAATACTTAAGGTTATTGCACTAGTGGAAATTAGATGCAAAGAAAGGTGTAAATTACATATTTTTCCAGAATATGGTAGTGCATATATGAAAGATCAAATGTGGTCTATTTTTCATAAAAATTCCATTTAGACATGATATTTTACGGGCCGTCGAAAACGCTACAAAATATGACACGAGTTGTTGTCGACTATAATACTTAGGGTTATTACACTAGTGGAAATTAGATACAAAGCAAGGTGTAAATTAAATTTTTTTCCAAAATATGGTAGTGCATATATGAAATATCAAATGTGGTCCATTTTTCATAAAAATTCCATTTAGACATGATATTTTACAGGCCGCCGAAAACGCTAAAAAACATGACATGAGTTGTTGTCGACTATAATACCTAGGGTTATTGCACTAGTGGAAATTAGATGCAAAGCAAGGTGTAAATTACATATTTTTCCAGAATATGGTACTGCATATATCAATGAGCAAATCTGGTCCATTCTTCCTACAAATTACATTTAAACATGACATTTTACGGGCTGCTGAAAAGGCTAAAAAAAATCACACTCCCTGATCTTCGAATCACTCTCTCTCTGATCTCTCTCCTACCATCGTTTTGCAATTTCTAAAAAAATCAATTCTTTCAACAATTTTGAATTATTGATTGCCCGGACTTTTATTAGACACATTTATCAGTACCTAAGTTCAATGACAGTTGCCCAGCCAATTCCTCCAAAAGAAGTGTTTTAAATATCTTTGCCGAATTTTGAGGTTTCGGGAAAGGTTTAACGAAAAATCAGGTTTCGGGTATGGTTGGGCTTTTCATAAATACGCAAACATGTTGTATCGATTTGTAATTACAGATCGTATTTTGTACTGTATTCCAAAAATTCCAAAAAAATCGAATAACAAAATGTATTACTTAAAAATGGCTTTTGTCGCCACGCAAACATGTGGTATATTTTTGCAATTTGAATATAAAAATGTATTATTTAAACAAAAAATTCCACCGAAGAAGAATGACGAACAATGAAATTTAATTTTTTTCCCGAAAAAATTTAACTGATAAATAATTTTTTTTCCATACCTTCATATCCTAAAATACCCTAAAATGTATATTCTAGGTTCCAAAATTTTTTTCTAGATTTTTCTGCATAAAGGAAATTGCCTTTTTCATTTTTCCCTTGAATTTTGAAAATTATTTAAAATTTCTCTAGAGCCTCAAAATATTTTACTTGGATCCTAAATGATGTACACTATTTGTCCAAATATTTTCTGTCTCTCCAATTTTTTTTAAAAAATTTCTAAATTTTCTAGCCGAGTATACCCCATGTCGCCCTACGGTTGGGTGAGTACACCCCATGTCGCCCTACAGTTGGGCGACTTCTCTTTATTTCACCCTATGGTAGGGCAATTTCTCCTGTCGCCCAATGGTAGCACGAGGACTCCTCTCGCCTTGTCCACCTCACTGCCGAGTCAGCACTCCCCCTCTTGTCGCCCAACCAATGGGCGACAGGGGTATATTTTTGAAATTTTTTGATTTCGTGGTATATTTTTGCAATTTGAATTAAAAAATTTATTATTTAAAAACAAATTCCTGGTAGGATCCCAGGATTTTCTGCGGCGGGGAAGTGGCCAAGTGGGTGGGAAGTTGCTCCATTTGACATGACTGACAACTGGGCTCCCGGTACGGGTTAGCGGTATGGGCTGGACAACATTGCAGAACACACACGTGTGTGTGTATATATATTATAATTACTTGGTGTGACGCCCCCACTTCGCCTGACCAGGCCAGAACCAGTGGAAACATCACAGAGCAGAGTGCGCCAGGATTAGGCTAAGGAAAACAACACATGTAGAACTGAAACTTCCACCAAATAGTACTCGAGGATTATTCTTAAAGTACATATAGTACTGTCTTAGGTCTGGCTACGGTGATTTCTACACCGCCCGCCTAATATTACATTATTATTCTAGATGCCTCCCTCCTGAGGGTAGATTTATTTCCGCCAGGTCTTGGTCGTCAGCCCCCTCATATTCATATCCCTCCACGGCAACGTTGGTATCATCATAAAGATTCACATCATCATGACATTCACCTTCTATCTCATCTGGTTGGGTGGACTCAACATATTCTGAAAAACAACAGAGAAAGCAAGGCTGAGTACACGAAGACTCGAAGCCCATGAACCTTTATGCATGGGTATAAAAATATACTTTTCGGGCACCGAGCCGCTACTCCAAAGTAGTACTTTATCCAAAGTACCCTTTTACCCATTTGTTAGAAAGTGTCAAGTTTTAACTTTTAAATCTACTGACAGCAAAACAACGTGGGGTCTTACATCCTGTGTTAGAGGAAAACCCACACGACGCACTTCCAAAACCCGGAAGTTAGGAGTGATATCACATTTGACTCTGATCAGAGGTGTACTGCTTTGCCCATAGTATCACTTTGGCTTACTGTCACAGTGTGCTTCCTTAGGCACACAAATAAACCAAGGAAAACAGAACGTTTGGCCAACCGTACACTAACCTTTGCCATACCCCTCGCCTCACCAAAGGCACGCGGGTCGAGACTCCTCCCCCGACGTCTCGCCCTAGGGTGACTGCCCTTACTTGGCACAGTCACCTTTCTCACCTTGGCAGAGTCAGCTACTTGTCAGTTACTTAGTTCAGCCCGTCCCATACCGAGTCTATAGTCAGCACGACTTGCGCCGATTTTGAGGTAAGCGTCAGTTTGTGTTGTCCTTAAATGATATCCTATGTGGAGGAGCCCTGACTTTCATAGCAACCCAACCGAGGTTGCTCATACCCTGAGCTCTTCCACCCACCAATTACTCCATAACCTCACCAAGGTTATGGTTCTAACACTGGATCTAGCTGATCCAATTGGTGTGATTTTTTTTTTAGAAATTAGCTTTTGAGATGAATGCAAGAGTTTCAAACAACCCAAGCCACAAAATCAGTTCACAAAACATGGTCGAAGGGCGACTTGCCTGAATGTATGATCACAGAGCTGTCCACAGCATGAAGTGGCTCTAGCTGTCCTCTGTTGTTATTATGGAGATTTCCTATTAAGAGTATCAAGCTTTTAATATTTATTTTTCTCCAATTGGGTTTAAATCCTAATGTAAATTTTCCAACAAACGATTTGTAAAACAATTTACTAATGCCTGAATTTTGGGTTCAGTGACTTTTCATTCGATTTATCTATATATGTATGCATGGTAGTTGGATCTTAACTTATTTCAGAGAAAAGAAAATGAGAAAAACAAGAAATAAATTGTGGATTTGTTTCCTATTATTTTTCTTGATCTGTTTTCTTATTCTGGTATATGCATGGGTTCGGATACATCACAAGTTATTTTATTTCATATCCATTTATTTGTTTATCAATTTTTTTATAGATTATATTTTTTTTGCCGGCCCACAAATCTGGCCCATTCGGCCCGGCGACAAACCAACCGTAACCCTACTTCTAATCCCCACCCTCTCTCTCCCCAACTCCCTCCGGCCGCACCTCTCTCTCCCTCTTACTTTCCTCCTCCTCTCCCGAGCGTCGCCCCCATTCACCCGAGCGCCGCCGCCTTCGGCCTCTACCGCGCGCCACCGCCGCCCCTCGGCCTCCACCGCGCGCCATCGCCGCCCCTCGGCCTCCACCGTGCGCCACCGCCGCCTCTCGGTGACCCAAGCTAAGTACTACTCCCCCCCCCAAATTTTTTTCTTCTTCTCCTCCACCATTTCTAACCCTATTCTTCCTCCTTCTGAGCTCCAGGTTTTCACCGCACGACCGGTCTCCGGAGGTGGGCATCAACGCCTAATGGCCGCACCCGTGGTGGCGCCATGGCCATCTGCCCCGGGTCATCCCCCTTCATCTCCCCCAGGATCCGAATCTAGAAGCTAAGTGCCTTCCCAAATTCATCTCCTTTACTGCACGTACCACTACCGCCATTTGCGCAATGCTCTAGGTTTGAGTTCATTTATGCTAGCTTTAGTACTAGATTTGTTGAGCCACTGAGTGATGTTTTGAACATAAGGAACATATTGATATCATTTACTAGTGCCACTACTGGATATCTCTGCTCTGCGCTTAGTTGTTCTGAGTTTGTGCTAGAAGGAAATCAAAGCACTGCCAAATTTTGTGAGAGAAATTTATGCCTGACTGTTGCTCTATGAGCTATGTTCTTGCTTATAATATAGAGTGCATTTAGGTTACTGATTTGCAAGCTTTGGTCAAAAGATCTGAATTTTTAGAGACATTGAGTAGTGGTCGTCTCGAGTTTATAATTATTGTGACTAAGATATGCATGGTTCAAAGCTTCCTTGAGTGATACTTTTCCCTCTAGAGAGTAGTATGCATATATACATGATTAGTTAAGATTGTTTTGCTTGATATTATTCTTCCTGACTGCAAAGTAAATGGAAACACTAATGCATGCATATGTGTGGATCTGCTTGGATTGCCAAAATAAGGTGTAATATAGTAACTCCATACTTTGGTTCAGATATGATATATTTCTACCTAGCCCATGCTTGACACTGGTAAATGTGATTGCTAAGAAAAAGCTTGTTTGCCTTCTGATTTGATTTACATTAGTTTGTGAATATATCCTAATTATTGCTTAGCTTTGCATGAATATATGATTCTCTTACTTGATTACCAGAAAGGAACTTTAGTGATTAGAGTGCTGTTATGGGTCATAAGGTGTATGGACTGGTATAGATTTAAGACTGAATATCTTACTTGCGGTTTTGAACTTAAAGCATAGAGTGATTATGTCAGTGCATGAATATTTGAGTTGAGACGGCGAGTGAGAATCAATGTAATGCTGAATTTTGTGTGAGCACCTGAATATAACCATACATGCATGATTAATATTCTGTATATATTCTTGTTCACTACTGTCTTTCTGCTTCTTAATTAGGCTGAGTTAAGGTTGCTTGACTGCAGACATTCTTTTGCTGATCAAGGCTTAATAAATAACCCTAATGTGCTCTTATTTTCCTAATTTATGGTTTGGTCATTAAATCAGAATGCATGCATGTTCAAATATTGATTCTTGTGCTTGCTTGAATGTAAAGCAGCTTAGAAGTTGTAGTGCACTGCCGTTGGTTGAAAAGGGCTTTTACAATTTGTGCTTTGTGCTCTCATGTGATTGAGGAAGACTTTTATGTTGCTTTAGTTCCATGCATGAGATTGTGGATGTAAGATAGACTGTCAGTAGGAAATAAGAATATTCATGGTGTGAAATGTGCTTGGATGGCAATGAGTCAGATGTGTCTAGTGTTAGATTTTATATGCTGACATTAAGTGCTTTATGTGATTGGAAAAAAAAGGGTTGGATAATTGGCCCTTGCATACTGTGATTTGCATGAGCATAAATGTTTAGCTAGCAAGGCCAATACTGATAGATATTTGCTGATACTTTTGAAGATTAGGCTTTAGGGGATAGTGTATGTATTATGTGTTTGCTTATTAAGGCACAGAAGGACATAATATTGTTTCCTGCCATGATCATTATGTTGTTTGAGTATAACTCCATAATTATCAATATGTCATGATGCTTTGATCCACCATGCCTTTTAGGTTTTCTCAAATCAAATTATGAATGTTTATATGTATTATGTTCTACTTGTTCTGGTTAACCAAAAGAAAATGCATGCGATTGTGTAAGGATCTGGTTCCTAAATATGGGTACCTTGCTAATAAGTCGATCACAGTTTAGAAGAGAGGTTCAAAATGCTCATATTCTGACTTTAGTTGGAGCTGTTAAATTGATGGCTTATACACTTATGAACAGGACAGGGAGGGTGTATATATGTATATTTGCTTGTTGATTGCTGCACTTTGCCTCTACCTTCATTTGACTAAGAGTTATATGTGTGTTGTAGAATAGTACTAGTAGATTTCATTTATAGCTACAGGATTAAGCTGAAAAGAAAGGTACTCTAATGATTTGCACCTGGTCTTTGCAGAGGAAAGGTGTGAGGTGACGATGGGGAAAGATAGGAGGAAGGGCAGATGGCTATCTTCTTCCTCGTCCTGCTCTCGGCTACTTCCTCTTGAGCACCAGGTCAGTAATTGTGGAGGGTGAAAACAGTGGGAAGTTGGTTTGGCAGTGAATTTTTCTGGCAGTATTGCTTTGACCCCTTATATAGTGCTAACTTTTCCTCTCTTTTTTGTGCAGGCTAAAACTAGGCACTGTGCAAGAAACCATGGGCTGGTTTGCAATGTGGCAAGCATGCAGAGTTTAGCTTCCCCAGATGGCCAAACAAAATGGGCAAAAGCTACTGGTCTCAAGCTGGCAGAATGGGCAGGGTGGAGGCGTGGCAGATGGCTGGCTGGGAAGGAGAGAAGATGAGGCAGGAAGCTGTATGAATGGAGGGGAGGTCGGTTCAAGGAACCAGCAGTTCAGGCTGATTTGATAGAAGTTGATTGAACTTAATAGTATACATTGCAATATGTGATTTGGCGAAGCTTTGATGCAAATGTAAACATCTTGTATAAATTTCTTGATAGACTGAAACAATATGGGTGATGTTATAAACTTGAGTATTGGTTGATCTGGTGCAAACACTGAACTTTGTGGAGGCGACAAGGGTTTTGAATTGTATACTTGTGAACAGGAGTAGATATATGTAAGAAGTATTTACGTGAGTGTGTTAACCAGAATTTTGAGTGATTAAGAATAATAACAATGCATTACTTATATTGTTGATGATTGTGTTGTATTAATGTGTAGCTGGACAGAGATGTGCATTATCACAATTGTAAATATGATTGCTGGGATTTTGAGTAATAAAGAATACTGGATGAGCATACTGTTATCGTTGAGTTTACGGTCTTTTTATTTAGGAGAATTGCATATTACTATTTTAGTTTTAATTGGACATGACACTGAGGGAGATTTAGGGAATGGATTTCGTGTAGGTTTTTACACTTGGGGCATCAAACTAGGTTTGAACTGAAATTTAAACTAGGGTTTCCTTTTTTTATGATAGTTTGTTTGTAGGTATGTGCTGATTATATATATAAATCAGCAAAGCATTCAATCTAAATTCGTTTAAAATCTTTGAATTCGAGTATATTTTTTTCAAAGGTATGTATTTCATTTGAATTGTTATAGATGTGTATATACCCTAAAACTACATTTTTTGAAAAAATATACCGGAATTTAGCTTGAATCTGCGCATTTGAAATCATGGAGCCTAAGCTCCATGGTGCCCCATTTCAGCTTCCTATATATATATATATATATATGTGTGTGTGTATATATATATATATATATGTATATATGTATATATATATATGTATATATGTATGTATATATGTATCAACTTATGTGTGGGCCATTGCATCTTTATTTTTTTATTTTTTTTTATTTAATGAATTATGTGTAAAAATTTCATCAACACAAAGTCTATCTGGCAGTAACTTGTTAGGAGCTTGAGCTTCACGTTGAGGAGCGATAATGGTCTATAATTATTTACCCTTGTGTTGGCTTTTTTGGCATGTACGTCACGCTTTCTACGAAAAGGTCCTTCGAAAAATTTGAAATTATATTTAAGTCATTCGATCGGTTTTTAACAGAAAGGACACGAAAAAAAATCAAAATTGCATTTAGGTCCCTCCGCGGTTTACGTTCAGATCCTCTGACGGTTTTTAGCGAAATCGACCCGACAACAAAAAAAATGCATTTAGGTCACAAGAAATCGGTTTTTAGCATATTGGACCCGAAGAAAAACATAATTATGTTTAAGTTCCTCCGCGGATTTCTCCAAAAAAATCACAGATTCGCCGACGGTTTATAGCAGTTCACAAATTCGCCGACGGGTCCTACTGACCTTTTTTAAAAAAAACAAGAAAACCGAAGTTACGCAAAAAAACAAAAATACATTTGTTTTCTCTCAAAAACAGAAAAACAAAGGTTCGCCGACGGTTTGTAGCAATCCATAAATTTACCGACGGGTCCTAGCGACCCTTTTTTAAAAAAAAAAGAAAACTGAAATTACGCAAAAAAAAAACATAAATACATTTGTTTTCTCCCAAAAACAAAAAAACATAGGTTCGCCGACGGTTTATAGCAATCCACGGATTCGCCAACGAGTCCTAGCGACCCATTTTTAAAAAAATCAAGAAAACCGGAAATACGCAATAAAAAAATAGCCCATTTTTTTAAGAAAAAAAACCAAGAAAACCGAAATTGCGTAATTTTTTTTTCATAAATATCCGTCGGATCAAATTTCGCGCGACGCAGTATTGCGTGACCAAATTTCCCAAAATTTGTACGACACAATATAACGCGTGACCCTAGCTAGTTAGTGTGATGTATGGATTTGTTGGGGGAAGGGGTCCGCACACCGGTGGTCAAGAGCATCCCGACCCGAGTCATGACACGACAACGGGGTCCAAGGGTCATCCGACCGGGCTGGATAGCCGTATGCAACGCGGGGATAGGGTCCTGAGGCAGTCCAGCGTCGGATAACCAACATAAGTTCGAAATCTTAGGCTTTTTCTAGGTTTTTTTTTTCCTGCAAATCTAGCTCCTATCCGAATGTATTTGTAAAATATAATCCTCTTCTCGACCGCGAAAGGAGCGATAGACTACACGTATCGTCTACCTCGCTCGTGTACTGCGGAAGGTGCCTGGCAAAGAAAAAAATCGCGCTACCGCGCACCCCTAGCTCAGCAGGTGCTTCCGAGGCCGGAATGCTCGGCAAGAACTTGCCGAGCCACACCATCGCAAAAGTTAGCTCGAGCCGGAGTGCGATGCTGGGTTAAATGACTAATTAATTAGTGATTACTAAATAGTGATAATTAGTGATAGTTATTAATTAAGGACCAATTAATTAATTCACTAATTAATGCCGTTCCATCAAGAAACCATCGGCGGTGGTGTGGCTCGATAGGTGCTTGCCCAGCACTTCGGCGACGGAAGCACGTACCGAGCCGAGGGTCCGCGTCAGCATGGCTATTTCCGTCCCTAGTTACTTTTCGCGGTGTATAAGTACCGCAGACAACACATGTCGCCTATCGCTTATTCCACGTAAGGCTATTTTAGAAAAGTTGTTCGAGTGGGAGCTAGTATTTTTTTGCATACGGGCTAGAAAATCCAAAGCTTCCATCAATTCGTTGGCTACACTGGACCTGTGGCACGGGGTAGCAATTTGGGTGCCTTTAGAAATCACTAGATAACCATACGCGGCGTGTCACGCCGCGAGCGTCGCTCCTCACACGAGCAAATCGAGAAAACGTGCGACTGTCGCTCCCTACACGAGCAAATCGAGGAAACACGCGAAAAGGACTTAAACAGAATTTCATATTTTTCGCAAAAGGGCTTAAATGTAATGCTAGAAAAATGAAAAAGGACCTAAATGCAATGTATAGTTTTTTTTAAAAAGGATCTGAACGTATTTTTTCCCAAAAAAGACCTAATCGTAATTTTGATTTTCAATAAAAGGACCCGAGCGCAAGGCTTAGAAAAGCATAAAGGACCTAAACGTAATATATATTCTTTTTCAAAAAAAGGACCTAATCGTAACTTTTTCAAAAAAAAAGATCTAACCGTAATTTTTTTGAAAAAGGACCCGAATGCAAAAAAAAATTGGTGGCTCGGCTTGAGCCGTGAGCCGAGCCGGAGCCAAGCCGGCTCAAATCATCCTGGGAGCGCCATTTCCACCAAGTTTAATAGAGGTGAGATACCGGCCACGGTGGAAATGACTCATTTGTCCCTGCTCAAGTGGGGGAAATCAATGACAATATTGTAACTTTGCCCCTCCTCTATATATATGATCCATGCAGGGGTGGAGCTAGCCTAAGTTTAAACCTCGAGCCGGTTTAGGTTGGCCTAAAGTTTGTCAGGCTTTTTATAAGAATTTCTCTATTCATCTGTATGGAATTTTTGGGTCAGACCTCAGGCCCAGACTCGAGTGACCCGAGATCTGACTCCGCCCGTGAACCCATGTAGACGGGGAGGGGGATCCCAAATTTGATGCGAGTTAGCACTCGAGTCTCTCTTGACTTTGCTTCTCACTCACTTTTAACGCGATCTATATGCACAGTCAAGAATAACCCGAGCACACGGGTTTGTTGTTGCTTTTCCCTTGAGTATTTTCACGGTTATCAATATCTCAGGGAACGGTTGGCAAAACAACTAGGGATACTAAATATTACTAACAAAAATATTAAACAAACTTTATTAGAACTAATTACTGTAGAAAAGAAATTAACTTGGTTTATCTAAATACGATTAAATCCTCCTCAGGGCTAGGTTCACAAGTAAGTATATCCAAGAATAATATGTATGAGTTGGTACTAGCTAGGGGTTGTTTGGGGGGCTGTGCTTCAGCTTTGGACCAAAAACTCCCCCAAACAGCATGGCTGCAAAGCAGCTGAGAAGCTAAGCCACAACAGAAGCACCGTCAAAAGCTGAAGCTGCTGGGGAGGAGCTTTTCAGATGTGGCTTCGCTTGACCACCTCCCACCTCGCTCGCTCAGCTTTCCCGACCTCCGCCACCCTGCCTCATCGTCTCCACGTCACCTCCCCACTCGGACGGCGCTGTACTTCGCTATGTTGCCACCTCCCCACTCGATTTGTCCCCAAAAGCCACAGTTGCAGCAGCTAGTTTGCCAAATAACATAACAAGAAAAGCCACACCGCCCACTCACATTGCTGGCCCAGGCTTGACTTTGGCCAAAAGCTCCTAAAGCAAGATGGATGCAGCGGTGGGAAGCTAAGCCACAACAGAAGCACACTCAAAAGCTGTAGCTACTGAGGAGGAGCTTTTCAGCTGTGGCTTCGCTTGAACTCTTCCTAACTCGCTCGCTCCGCCTTCCCAACCTTTGCCACCCCTCCTCGCCGCCTCCACGTCACCTCCACGCTCGGATGCTGCTGTACTTCACTATGTTGCTACCTTCCATTTCGGTTAGCCCTCAAAAGCTACAGCTGCAGCAGGCAGTTTGCCAAATGTAAGGACCCGAATCCACTGATTCGAACCCACTGTGTTTACTGCACTAGTCCAAGGATCAACGCTACTGCACACAGCTTATCATTGGTACATATCACATCATACACAACGATATAGAATAATAGTTCATTTATTGATATAACTGAATGTATGATCTTATGACCAACTTACATTATTAAGCCACGCAGGGCAAGACTGAGAATATAAACTAATATTTAAGCAGCGGAAAGTAGAAACGTAGATAGCTCATCAGTTCACCACAGGCAACCGACAAGGCTCGGACCCTAATGACCCGTGTCTTCTTGGACTTCATCTTCCAACACAGGTGTAGATTCTTCAACTGTTGATTATTGTTGTTTGGCAAGGGTGAGTACTTAAAGCACTCAACAAGTTGTGCACAGAATGCAATTCTATGTATCTATATGCAAGGCTTATTCCAACGGATAGGCTATCATGGCTATTTTGCAATAAGCAGCATTTATGAACAAATACAGTATATAGATTGTAAAGACTGTAAAACAAATAACAATAATGAATAAGTTGATAATTCTCGAGTAAACCAAGTTTCCAATCCTAAATCAATTTCATCTTCCACATGGCATTCCGCCATCCCCACCAAGTTGTCCGATTAATTAAGCTAACCCTTAATCAGTAATTCCGAGCATTGCTCAATACCGCGAGCACGGCTATCCGAATAGTTTTACACTCTGCAGAGGTTATGCACTTTACCCACGTGATACAACCAAACACCACCAAGGCGAGTGATTATAACAAAGCCTTTACAATGCTCTGGCTTAACCCGATACTATCCGCTAAGGTTTCAACATGGTGGACTGGTTACCACATCCAGGCCCCCTCTTGCGCCATGTGAATTACACCATAACTCGGGAACTCACACCGACCACGATAGCATCAAAATTAAGACATTACAAATTACTCGGCTAGGTGGCCCATACGGACATGTGGTTGCATGATTGACTCGTGTCAAAGGCTTGCAAGGTTAAGTCCTTAGTGTGATCGAGGCAAGACTTCCACATACCCTCGCCCATCGGGCCCACCTTGGCATCCTCGCCCTTGTCACTTGCCCCAATCTAAGTTATTATCACCCGGTTGATTACCAAGCACCACGTGCCATCAACAATTCAACATCATTGCGTGACATGACTCGCCACAACAACTCAATCTCATCGTGTGATCCCACATGACACACAAGTTCATAACATTGTTCCATATTCCATTAATCAAGATTAATTATCAATGATCCTGACACATGTGATGACGTGACAAGGCTAAGCAACTAATACGGTCTAAACCTCCAATGTTGATTATAATTATTAACCAACTATAATTAACCAATCTAGGGTGACAATGGATCATGGCATACAAATGACAAGGTAGGTTATAGATCAATCTGGTATATTAGCTAAGCCCAATCTAATTTGAAACAATTGTATATTTGAAACATATGCAATAGGGTAAAACAAATATAGCAATTTTATAAACATGGGTTCAACATGATCAAAGCACAACTTGCCTTGAAATAGGTCCTGATCTTGATCTGAAGCTTGCTCTTGGGTTGCTTGATCTTCCTCCGAAGCGTCGCACAATTCAACGTCTACGCGTACCGAAGAAGAAAAGCAAAAAATACCAAAACAGAGAGCAATTGAACTCCAAAAATCAAATAAAATTCACCATTAAATAGATCTCAATTTTACAAATTTTTAGAAACTGGAATTACTCAAATCCGAGTTACGATGCAAAAGATATAGCCTTTTGAAATTTGAAATAAATACTGAAATCAGAAAATCAGAAAATCGAAATTAACAGATTTACTTTTATTCTGAAAAACCGATTTATGACGTCAGCCCTGGACCGAACGAATCAAAGGCTGCCACGTGTCTTCGGCGCATAGACCCGGTCCACGACTCCCTCGGGTTCACGGTGCACCCGGTCCATGGCGCCTCGACCTCTGCGCCTGACACATGTCGGCTCCTGATTGGTCCACACGCGGCGAAACCCACCGCACTGATTGCATCCAACGGCTGCCGTTCTCCACCTACGTGGCTAAATCGACCGCCAAATTCGATCTAACGGCTAAGGCTTGCGAGGAGTTCCGCATTTACGCAGCGACGTGGCACGATCCTGGCCCTTCGCTGAAGATCCAACGATCACAAGCTTACCCGAAGCAAATGGCGCGCGACGGCGAGAAGACCACCGGAGGCGAGGAAGAAGACCGAGATGGCGGCGTTCGGTAGCGATTCAACGAGAAGGCGTAAGCGTAGTCGACGCAGCACACCTCGGCGAGTTCGGATCTTGAACCAAAACGCCAAACCCGACGATCGTGGCGCGACGAGCAAAATCTGCGGCGGTCCCACGCTTCAACTCCGGCGAGCTTGCGGCGGTGTTCTATGACTGCTCTCGCGAAATCTCTCCGACCAAAAGACGCGGCGTTTGACTACGAACCTCGGGGTGCTACCCCCCTATTTAAAGCCTCGGCGTCCGAGCTCTACACGGCGAGGAAGTCCAACGGCGGAACGGCGGCGGACTCGAGTCCGAGCGAAGACGACAACCATTGGCGCTACGCGTGTCCCGATCCGACGGCCAGACACGAAGTCCCACGTGGCTTCTTACGAACGCCGATCATGATCGAGCGGCCAAGAATTAGGGTTTCGGAAGATGGCTCTCGCGGGCGACTTGGGCCGACCGACGAAGGCTTCACGCGCGCGATGTTGGGCTCGGCCCAACAACATTCACAAGGTTTTAAAAGATTTCTCATTTAAAATAATTCACGAAATTCATTTAATTTGTTTTAGGCAATAAAATAATCGGGAAAAATCCAAGAAAAATCTCAAAATACTTTGAGACATTCTGGACTCAAATAAAATATTTTTGTCAAAACTTTATTTCAACTTTGCACAGATTTAAATAGTTTTGAATAAAAGGCAATAAACTTGATTTCAAATTAATTCTAATAAATCCAGAAAAATCCAAATAAATTCCAGAAAATCACAAATGCACTTTTAAACAATAAAACTTAATTAAGCCAAATTTTGGGATGTTACAAACCTCCCCCCTTAACAGAATCTCGACCCGAGATTCAGGGCTAACTAGAGAATAGGTTTGGGAATTCTGACTTCAAATCTTCTTCTCGCTCCCAAGTAGCTTCACTTTCGGAATGATTGCTCCACTGAACTCTGCAAAAGTGAATAGTCTTGTTTCTGGTCTTGCGTTCCATAACATCCAAAATTCTGACTGGTTGCTCTTTGTAAGTCAAATCTTCTTGCAGTTCTATTGCGTCCAGCGGGGTTTGCTCGGTTGGCACTCTGAGACACTTCTTAAGCTGCGACACATGGAATACATCATGCACTCCTGCCAAGGACTGAGGCAACTCTAACTGATAAGCCACCTCTCCTCGACGGCTCAGAATCTTGAACGGACCAACATATCTTGGTGCAAGCTTCCCTTTAACATGAAATCTTTTAACGCCCTTAAGAGGGTAACCACGAGATACACATGATCTTACGGTTCAAAACTCAAATCTCGGCGACGATTATCTGCGTAACTTTTCATCTTGGTGTGCTATCTTCAACCTCTCTCTGATCATTGAAACTTGACTTTCTGCTTCCTCGAGAATATCTGGCCCAAAAACCAAACGTTCTCCTGTTTCGTTCCAATTCAACGGGGTACGACAAGCACGTCCATACAATGCCTCAAACGGGGACATCTGTAGGCTAGCTTGTTAACTATTATTGTAACTGAACTCCGCGTATGGCAAACACTTATCCCACGTCGTAGCATACGCTAGAGCACAGGCTCTCAACATATCCTCCAAAATCTGATTTACTCTTTCGGTCGACCATCATTTGTGGGTGATATGCGATCTTCAAATTCAGACGAGTCCCCATTGCTTCATGCAACTTATTCCAAAATCTCGAGGTAAATTGGGTACCTCTCATGCGACACAATCTTCTTGGGCACTCCATGCAAACATACAATCCTTGACATGTACAACTCGCTAAGCGATCTCCGGAGTAAGTGGTCTTCACTGGGATGAAATGAGCGACCTTAGTTAGACGATCCACAATAACCCAAATAGAATCGTAACCTTTCTGAGTTCTAGGTAAACCGGTGATAAAATCCATTCCGATTTCCTCCCACTTCCATTCCGGAATTTTCAACGGCTGCAACAAACCAGCTGGTCTTTGATGCATGGCTTTTACTCTTTGACATACGTCGCATAAAGCAACATGCTCAGCTACTTCACGCTTCATATTAGGCCACCAGAATCTCTCTTTCAAATCCTGGTACATCTTGGCACTTCCCGGATGAATTGAGTACTTCGAATCGTGAGCTTCCTCAAGAATCAATTGCTTTAATTCCTTTTTATCCGGCACACAAATTCGGCCTTTAAAGAACATAGTTCCTTGCTCATCCAGAGTGAAATCTACGGCTAGGCCTTCTTCCTTTTTAGCCTTGATCTTAGAAATTTTATCGTCATCTTTTCGACCTTCTCCAATCGACCCTTCGATGTTGGTTTTACTTCAATGCAGCTATACTTCCTTGAACAACTTCCGCTTTAGCTTCGAAATTCCTTGCATAATTCGGTTGATTCTCCATTGTCAATGTATTTGCGCTATGGCTCTTTCGACTCGAGCATCTGCTACCACATTGGCTTTTAGGGATGATAATGGATTCCCACATTATAATCCTTAATTAGTTCTAGCCACCTTCGTTGTCTCATATTCAGATCCGCTTGAGTGAATATGTATTTTGAGCTTTATGGTGCGTATATATCTCACATCTATTTCCTATGAGATAATGGCGCCATATCTTTAAAGCATGCACTACGACGACTAACTCCAAATCATGCGTTGGGTAATTCACTTCATGCGGTCTTAAGCGTCTCGGCGCATAAGCAACGACTTTGCCTTCTTGCATTAACACGCATCCTAAGCCTTGCTTTGAAGCATCGCAATAAATATCAAATCCATTCCGCACATCCGCAATACTAATACAGTAAATGTTGTTAAACGCTTCTTTAGTTCCATGAAACTTTTCTCGCACTCTGGCGTCCATGCAAACTTCTTTTCTTTCTTCAACAACTGCGTAAGGGGTTTAGCGATTGTCGAGAATCCTTCTATGAATCGACGGTAATATCCGCCATTCGTAAAACTACGAATCGGGTAGCGGACTTGGTTGCTCGATGCAACACTGCGTCCACTTTGCTTGGGTCAACTGCCACTCCTTTAGTAGTCATCACGTGACCAAGATATTCGACTTTTTTCTTCCAAAATTCACACTTGCTAAACTTAGCATATAGTTGATGCTCTCGCAGCCTGCCTAAAACCATTCTTAGATGTTCTGCATGGTCTTCCTCTGTCTTTGAGTAAACCAAGATATCGTCTATGAAGACTACAACAAACTTATCCAAATATTCCATGAAAACCTTATTCATCATGTTCATGAAATATCTTTGGGGCATTAGTCAATCCAAATGACATATTTGTGAACTCATAATGTCCATATCGCGTAGAAAACGCGGTCTTAGGTACATCCTCGCTCGGATCTTCAAGCGATGGTATCACGAGCGAAGATCTATCTTAGAGAAAACTCAGCTCCTCTTAAGCGATCGAATAAGTCGTCGATCCTGGGCAACGGATACTTATTCTTGATCGTTACCTCATTCAGTGCACGATAGTCAATGCACATCCTAAGACTTCCGTCCTTCTTACGAACAAACAAAATCGGGGCTCCCCACGGTGATGAACTAGGTCTAATGAAGCCTTTCTCTTGCAGTTCCTCAATCTACTTCTTCATTTCTACTAACTCGTCGGTAGGCATCCGATATGGTCTCTTTGATATCGGTGCTGTACCTGGTGCTAACTTGATGACAAACTCGATATCACGGTCCGGCGGCAGTCCTGGCAAATCTTCTGGGAACACATCTGGATATTCTCTGACTACTGGCACATCTTCCATGCTAATGGCTTTCACGCTGTTGATCACTAACTGCCCATCTCGAACTGCGGTTGCTTGAAATTCTACTTTCTTGCCACTAGGGCCTTCCAATGTTACAATCCTTCGGCCACAATCCAAAACGGCCTTATGCTTAGACAGCCAATCCATTCCAAGGATGATGTCTAGGGATTGCGCATCTATCAAGATAAGATTCGCTAGGAATTCTATCCCATCCATAAGCAACTTAGCTCCCAAACACCCAATGCTAGATCTAAGCTCAGATCCTGGGGCTTGGACTAAGAGCACACACTTAAGATTCACCACTTTAAATCCATTCTTGGTTGCAAAACTTTGAGAAACGAACGAATGCGAAGCTCCAGAATCAAACAAAACTGTAGCAGGTACTGAGTTAACCAGGAACTTACCCAGTACGACGTCTGTAGCTTCCTGAGCTCCATCTGCGGTGATGTGGTTGATCCTTGTCGGGACCCGAATTTGCAAATTCGGACCCTCTGTGTATACCGCACTAGTCCAGGATCACGCTAGTGCACACAGGCGCAACATAGATGCTATCATAGTCGTACACAGCGAAATATAGCATAAACTTCAATGATTAATAATAACTGTTGTCTTACATGAATAATGCCTCACAGGGCTTAAATAAAAAGTATCAATGAAAAGCGGAAATAGAATAAAGCGGTGGCGCTCCGATTCGCCACGAAGCAATCGATGAGGCTCGGACCTAAGCATTCGCATCCATATAATCCTCCTCCACGAAGGCGTAGATTCCTCCTCTTCGAAGTTGTTGTTGTTGGGGTGAGTACATAAAGCACTCAACAAGTTGTGCACAATAATGCAAGCCTAATATTCTATATGCTTGGCTTAATCCAAAGGAATGGCTAATATGGCTATTTTGCGAAGCGACATTTAACAAGAATATAGTAAATAGATTGGAAAGCGATAAAACAAATACAATAATTAATAAATTGAGCATTTCAAGTAACCAAGTTTCTCAATCCTAAATTATTTTCCACTTTCCATGGCACCTTGCCATCCAAATAGGTTTTGTTTAACAAAAGTCTAACCCTTAGCTGTAATTCGAGCATTGCCCAATACCGTGAGCACGGCTATTCGAATAGATTGTACACTCTGCAGAGGTTATGCACTTTACCCACACGATACAACCAAACACCACCAAGGCGAGTGATCGTAACAAAGCCTTTACAATGCTACACCTAGACCCAAGATCTTTGCTCGCTAAGGTTTCAACAGAAGGGTTCAACCACCACAACAGGCCCCCTCTTGCGCCATGTGAGTTAAACCGTAACCGGGACTCACTATTCACCACGACGAGATCAAATCTAGGTTTCACAAATTATTAATTTGGCTGTCCCATTCCGGACATGTGGTTGCAAGAAGGACTCGTGTCAAAGGCTTGCAAGGTTAAGTCCTTAAAGTGATTAAGGCAAGACTTCCACATACCCTGCCATCCTCGCCCACCTTGGCACACTGCCCCTTGCCACTTGCCCCAATCTAAAATCATTACCACCCACTTGATTACCAAGCACCACATGCCATCAACATTTCAATCTAGATGTGTGACCTCCTCGCCACGACAACTTGATATCACGGTGACACAAAGACATGACACACCAATTCATAAACATTGTTCCATATTCCATTAGTCAAGATTAAGTATCAACATTCGGACACATGTGATCACGTGGCATAGCTAAGCAATCTATGACGGTCTAACTAGCCCAGGTTGATTATCAATATTAACCAACTATAATTCCACATCCTAGGGTGACAAATAGATCATGACATAAAATTGGCAAGGTATGATTTAATTCAAATAGGCATATTATCTAATTCCCAGATTAATTGAAATCATTTATACACATAAAATATCATGCATAAAGTTTAAGAGACAAAATAGCAATTTGGTGAAAATTAGGTGCAACATGATCAAAGCACAACTTGCCTTGGAGTAGGTGCTGGTCTTGCTCTGAGCTTGGGTCTTGAAGCGATGAATCTTCCTCCGGATCACCGAGCAGTTCAACGTCTACGCGAAACGATGCCAAAATAGCAAATAAACACCAAAACAGAGAGCAACCAAACTCCAAAAATAAAATAAAATTCACCAATAAATAGATCTTGATTTTACAAATTTTTAGAAATTTGAATCACTCAAATCCGAGTTAAAATGCAAAAGATATAGCCTTTTGAAGTTTGAATAAATACTGAAAATACAGAAAATAGAAAACCGATTTTTCCGAGTTATTTTCTATTGGAAAAGATCTTTATTGCGCAATCTCGACGTCAGCCCGCCCGAGCCAATCGGCGACGACCGTCACCTCGGCGCTGAGACCGGTCCACGGAACGCCTCAGTCCACCGTGGGACGCGGCTCACGGCGCCGCACCACGCGCGCGACACGCGGCGCATCGATTGGCTGCGGCGCCGCCCGTGCCGATGCTCGACACGCGGCGTACATCCGGCGATGATCCAACGGCTAACGCCTAACGCACACGCGGCGCGATCTCAACCGAACAAACTGATCCAACGGCCGATGAAGCTTCCGGCGAAGATGGCAAAGACGGCGGCGATGCGCTTGCCGGGCGGAGGACGACGACCTCGAACGGCGTTTGGCGCGACTCGGCGAGATGAAGTGGCTACCCGATGCGGCTTGACGCGACGAGCCCGGATCTGGAACCGATTCGCGAACGGCGGCAGCGGAGACGCAAACTAAAGAAAACGGCCGTGGCGCTACGAAAAAGCGGCGAAGCTCTCATCAGACGGCGGCGGCGACTCGGCGGCGAAGGCTAGCATGGCGGATGCGCTGCGGGATGGCGATCCTCGAAGTGCGGTCCGCGCTTTAAATAGCCACGGTGAGCGCCCGAAAAGGCAACCCTAAAATCACAGCTGCGGCGGCGGCAAGCGGCGGATTCGAAACCGAATCGGAGGCGATGATGCGGTCCGTCCGTCTGCGATGAACGGCTACGATTAGATCCGGCGTACGATCCGATCCGCTCCTTCCAAATCCAACGGCGAGATCTAAACTTACCAAAACAACGCAAGGAATCCTCACGCGTGATCTTGATCCAACGGTAGGCGCTAGGGTTTCGCGAAGGAGATAGCCGTCGATCGGATCCAACGGCACACGCGCGGGCGGCGGCGAAGCGGGTGACGGCCGCACCGCGATGGGCGCGACGCACAAGTCTTTGGGCTTGGCCCGATCTTGTTCAAGATTTTCAAAAGCTTTTGATTTAAAATAATTCCCGAAATTAGATTAATTCATTTAAGGCAATTAAAATATCAGGAAAAATCCAGGAAAATTCTCATAAATACTTTGGGACATTCTGAGCTCAAATAAAATATTTTTGGTAAAACTTTATATTAACTTTATCTATATATACATTTAGTTTTCACTAAAGGTTCAATATACTTAATTAAAATAAATTCAAATAATTTCTGGAAAATCCAATAAATTCAGAAAATCACCAAAATGCACATAAGTGAAATTATAGGCCAAATTTTTGGGATGTTACAATCCTTCCACGCACTGTTGATTGCGGTGTTGCTCCAGCTTGACCTGGCGCACGATTTCCTCCTGAGGCTGGTGCCTTGGCAGGTGTTGTTCCCAAGTTAAAATGAACTGGCGTGATGCCTCCCTTCTGTGGACACCTATTAGAAAAGTGCCCTGGCTCGTTGCATGTGTAGCATCTTTTCACTTTGATCTTGATTCCTCTGGTGCATTGTTGCCTGTCTTTGGTGTTTGAAAATTCTGATTGGCAGGGCGAGGTGCAGGGGTTGATGTCTTATTCACAGCTGGTGGTTGGAATCTAGCAAATTGTTGTGGTGACATCCTCAAACGTAGGTGGTTTGGGCGTCCACCCGATTGGTCATCAAGCGCTACGGTTTCACCCAACTCTTTGCGCTTATCCTCCGGGATCAAAGCCTTATTCACTAGCTCTTGAAAGTGCGGAAAATTGTGGGTAATCAATCCCACTGAAGTCTGAATTGATCCCTTCATGAAGCGAGGCGCCTAGCCTTGTCCGTCGCTACGTCTTGAGGGCATAGCGAGCTAAGCGAGTAAATTTGTTCGGTACTCGGCCTTTGGTTGGCCTCCTTGTTTCAAAGCCACGAACTCCTCCTTCTTAAGGTCCATCATTCCCTCGGAACATGATCTTGGCGGAAAGCATTAGTAAACTCCTCCCAAGTGATCTCTGTGGGGCTCCATGAGCGGCGATAATTCTCCACCATTCTGGCGGTTCCTTCCAATTGATGGGGCGTAGAGCACCTTCTCATTGCCTTCACATTGCGTGATATCGACTTCTTCTCAATAGTTCTAAGCCACCATCGGCTTCCAAAGGGTTCACATTTCACGAAAAAGTTGGTGGCCTAGTCCTCATAAAATCGATAGCTTTGAGTGAGGTCGGGTCCACCATGGTTGTTTCGAGCTCGTGGTTGTTATTGTTGGTGCTGCGTTGGCCATCTGTTGCATTCTTTGCATCATGGTGCGCATCGGTTGAGTCTGCGCGAAACGCTCCCAGATTCTCGCATGTCAATTGGTGGTGGTTGAGGGTGCCTCCGTCATTGGGGTTGTCGTTACAGCGCGATCCACTTCTGAAGCTCCGTTGTTTCCTCAGTATTCACCATCGATGATTGCCTCTTAGGTTAGGAAAGGTAGATGTAGCATAGATAAGAAGTAAGACTTTCTAAAGCGGGAGATAGGTTATACCCAAACTGAAATAATTCTTTATTATTCTCGGTATGGCAGCTTAGTTAAGCCTCTGAGCTTTGCAACCCATCTTGCACACTCGGCATTACAAAGAAGCAAACTAACACGAAACCTTAACGTCAACTAAAAGGTAAAGACTAACTTAAAGACGCGACTCACACTCGAGTCTCAACACAGCTCAAGGTCGACACTCACTCATCCACCACCTGGCCGAGGCGATCCGGCGCATACACCGCGGGTGGTGGCATAGGAGCGAACCTATCACGATGACCTACTCTGGGTCCTCTGCAACCAAAGTCTGCACTCCCCTCGGCTCCCACTCTCGCTCCTCTGGATCCTCCTCGGACTCCTCTGCTGCTCTGAACTTCTCGAGTCACGCGCTCCGGCTCGTCCTCGACCGCCTCTAGGGCCTCTCCCGGCTCGGTGATCATCCCGATAGGCTGAAGCACGGGTCACCTCAAGCTCTGCTCGCCACTCTGAGTGCCTCGTGCCACGATCTCTAGCTCTGAGTAGTATCTCTCATATGATCCTCCCGGCAAGGGCGAACTCGCAAGGTGCGTCGCGATGCACACTCGTCCTCCACGATCCGTCGGCGTCGGCATGCTTGAGCGTCAGGTGAAGGCGGAACACCGAGTCGTGAAACTCGTCGGCGTAGTCGCGGCGGAACACGACGAAGAGCAAGGCGAGCGACCTCTGAATTGCAACCTCGTGCGAGAATCTTGGCGGAGATGTTGATTGGCTGCTAGCTTCCTCGTTCTCGGCGTAGATAATCGACTTGCAAATAAATCCTCGGTGTACACCATTCAGCGACCAAGCGCCTCCTCGGTAAAGCGGACGATAGAAGCCTCCAAGCGTCGAAGTACTCTCCACAGACTCCTTGGCGTAGCCGCCGGTGACTCCTCAAAGGTCGAGCGATCGGCATCCGCTTCACAAGAACTTTGAATAAGTTCTCCACTCAAACGACGATAAAGCGGTAAATTCAGCAAAGGTGAGAAGTAGAGAATGAGATGAGTCGAGAGTGTTTTATTAGTCAAATTTAAATTTTCCTTTAGAAAATAGTTTTGGACACACTCATACTATCTAGGGCCAAGACCTACGGTCGGTATGCTCGATACCACCTCTGTAAGGACCCGAATCCATCGATTCGAACCCATCGTGTTTCTTGCACTAGTCCGGGATCAACGCTAGTGCACACGACTTATCATTGGTACATATCACATCATACACAGCGATATAGAATAATAGTTCATTTATTGATATAGCTGAATGTATGATCTTATGACCAACTTACATTATTAAGCCACGCAGGCAAGAGGCGAGAATATAAACTAATATTTAAGCGTGGAAAGTAGAAGCGTAGATAGCTCATCAGTTCACCACAGCAACCGACAAGGCTCGGACCCTAATGACTCGTGTCTTCTTGGACTTCATCTTCCAACACAGTGTAGATTCTTCAAGCTGTTGATTATTGTTGTTTGGCAAGGGTGAGTACTTAAAGCACTCAACAAGTTGTGCACAGAATGCAATTCTATGTATCTATATGCAAGGCTTATTCCAACGGATAGGCTATCATGGCTATTTTGCAATAAGCAGCATTTATGAATAAATACAGTATATAGATTGTAAAGACTGTAAAACAAATAACAATAATGAATAAGTTCAGTAATTCTCAGGTAAACCAAGTTTCCAATCCTAAATCAATTTCATCTTCCACATGGCATTCCGCCATCCCCACCAAGTTGTCCGATTAATTAAGCTAACCCTTAACTGTAATTCCCGAGCATTGCTCAATACCGCGAGCACGGCTATCCGAATAGTTTTACACTCTGCAGAGGTTATGCACTTTACCCACGTGATACAACCAAACACCACCAAGGCGAGTGATTATAACAAAGCCTTTACAATGCTCTGGCTTAACCCGATACTATCCGCTAAGGTTTCAACACTGGTGGGACTGGTTACCACATCCAGGGGCCCCCTCTTGCGCCATGTGAATTACACCATAACTCGGGAACTCACACCGACCACGATAGCATCAAAATTAAGACATTACAAATTACTCATTAAGGTGGCCCATACCAGACATGTGGTTGCATGATTGACTCAGGTCAAAGGCTTGCAAGGTTAAGTCCTTAGTGTGATCGAGGCAAGACTTCCACATACCCTCTGCCCATCGGGCCCACCTTGGCATCCTCGCCCCTTGTCACTTGCCCCAATCTAAGTTATTATCACCCAGTTGATTACCAAGCACCACGTGCCATCAACAATTCAACATCGTTGCGTGACATGACTCGCCACAACAACTCAATCTCATCGTGTGATCCCACATGACACACAAGTTCATAACATTGTTCCATATTCCATTAATCAAGATTAATTATCAATGATCCTGACACATGTGATGACGTGACAAGGCTAAGCAACTAATATGGTCTAAACCTCCAATGTTGATTATAATTATTAACCAACTATAATTAACCAATCTAGGGTGACAATGGATCATGGCATACAAATGACAAGGTAGGTTATAGATCAATCTGGTATATTAGCTAAGCCCAATCTAATTTGAAACAATTGTATATTTGAAACATATGCAATAGGGTAAAACAAATATAGCAATTTTATAAACATGGGTTCAACATGATCAAAGCACAACTTGCCTTGGAATAGGTCCTGATCTTGATCTGAAGCTTGCTCTTGGGTTGCTTGATCTTCCTCCGAAGCGTCGCACAATTCAACGTCTCACGCTGCATCAAGAAGAAAAGCAAATAAATACCAAAACAGAGAGCAATTGAACTCCAAAAATCAAATAAAATTCACCATTAAATAGATCTCAATTTTACAAATTTTTAGAAACTGGAATTACTCAAATCCGAGTTACGATGCAAAAGATATAGCCTTTTGAAATTTGAAATAAATACTGAAATCAGAAAATCAGAAAATCGAAATTAACAGATTTACTTTTATTACGAAAAACCGATTTATGGCGTCAGCCCTGGACGAACGAATCAAAGGCTGCCACGTGTCTTGGCGCATAGACCGGTCCACGACTCCCTCGGGTTCACGGTGCACCGGTCCATGGCGCCTCGACCTCTGCGCTGACACATGTCGGCTCTGATTGGTCCACACGCGGCGAAACCCACCGCACGATTGCATCCAACGGCTGCCGTTCTCCACCTACGTGGCTAAATCGACCGCCAAATTCGATCTAACGGCTAAGGCTTGCGAGGAGTTCTTTGTTTACGCGGCGACGTGGCACGATCACGGCCCTTCGAAGATCCAACGATCACAAGCTTACCGAAGCAAATGGCGCGCGACGGCGAAGACCACCGAGGCGAGGAAGAAGACCGAGATGGCGGCGTTCGGCCGATTCCGACGAGAAGGCGTGGCGTAGTCGGCGCGGCACACCTCGGCGAGTTGGATCTTGAACCAAAACGCCGAAACCCGGCGATTCGCGGCGCGACTTGAGCAAAAACCGTGGCGGTCCCACGCTTCAACTCCGCGAGCTTGCGGCGGTGTTCTCTGACGATCTCTCGCGAAATCTCTCGACCAAAAGACGCGGCGTTTGACTACGAACCTCGGGTGCTACCCACTATTTAAAGCCTCGGCGTCCAAGAGCTCTATCTGGCGAGGAAGTCCAGCGGCGGACGGCGGCGGACTCGAGTCCGAGCGAAGACGACAACCCACGGCGCTACGCGTGTCCCGATCCGACGGCCGGGACACGAAGTCCCACGTGGCTTCTTACGAGGCGCCCGATCATGATCGAACGGCCAAGAATTAGGGTTTTGGAAGGCGGCTCGCGGGCCGACTTGGGCCGACCGGCGAAGGCTTCACGCGCACGAGTGTTGGGCTCGGCCCAACACATTCTCACAAAATTTTAAAAGATTTCTCATTTAAAATAATTCACGAAATTCATTTAATTTGTTTTAGGCAATAAAATAATCAGGAAAAATCCAAGAAAAATCTCAAAAATACTTTGAGACATTCTGGACTCAAATAAAATATTTTTGTTAAAACTTTATTTCAACTTTGCACAGATTTAAATAGTTTTGAATAAAAGGCAATAAACTTGATTTCAAATTAATTCTAATAAATCCAGAAAAATCCAAATAAATTCCAGAAAATCACAAATGCACTTTTAAACAATAAAACTTAATTAAGCCAAATTTTGGGATGTTACACCAAACAACATAACAAAAAAAAGCCACGTACTTGACTTAATTTGCTACATTGATAAACCAAAAGCGACTTTTGGCCTAGCCACGGCTCCCCGATCCGACAAACTAAAAGCGACTTTTCACCCAGTGCGGCTTCCCAAATAGGCCCTAAGATCGCGCGCTCTCATGTACCCTACGAAACATACTTTTTCACTTGTTCAACTGTCACGTGGTAAGGCTAATATTAGCATAGCAAGATTTGCGCTACTCGATACAAATTGGTTGACTAAATCCAAACATCATGTTTCAATCTATCAACTAACAGGTTAACACTGCATGCAATTAACTAATAACACAATATCTAGCTAGTATTCTGATAATAGCCATTAAGTACCAAAAGTTTCATACATAGCACCATAGCGGTAGGTTGCAATAAGAACCATCGAATCCCAGGATACCTGTGGGACGTCGTCCAGCTCATTATCGGCAATAGCCTGTGCATAGGCTATCCAACGTGTGTTGACGCTGTCGTCGTGAGTCGACGTGAACATCACCCATCCGAACAACCAAAGCAAATAGGCCTCAAGATGCCGTGCAACCTGATAGTCGGTGGGCATCGCCGCCAGCACCTGTGATAATTAAAATAGGGTAATATTAGGTTAAAGTAATGCAAAACTAGAATAACATGTTTATGTACAACCACTAATCTCAATCTGGGCCAACCACCTCCTCGATGTCCTGTGCCTCTTGCTGATCTGTATTTTGGGATCAAGGTCCACCACTCTGGTGAACCCGGCCTCCAAGTCTGCCACCCACCCGACAGGAGTCACCGAGGGTCCAATCAGTGTCCTAGTGATCGGCAACCCTGTAAGCATGGCGACGTCCTGCAGGGTCACCGTCACCTCGCCGAAGGGAAGGTGAAAAGTATGAGTCTTCGGCCTTCAACGGTCGACCAAACACGATAGCAGGGACCGGTCAGGAAAACGCTGCGATCGCTCTAGACCATCCACACCCTCGGCCAGATCGTCGGGCACACTTGCGTCCTCAGCTGACCCCTCAACCATGCGAACGAGAGGAAGCAACCCAGCATGTGCCAACCTATCGATACAAAAAAATAGTTGCATTATTTAAATATAAGTTATATAAACTCAAATTATGCGAACAATGAAACATGTAAATGTAGTGCAACTCACCTAGTGTGGAAGCGTGGGTCAACGCACCATACCTTCTTAGGCACACGGATCTGCAATAGAGGCACCTTTTCATCGCCTTCTGTCGTGTGGATGAACGCACGGTGCCACAGGTCCAAGACAGTTCAGAGGTGAGTTGGATTGCTCCATCCCTGCAAGTAAATAATGAAACATTTATTGTACACAACATATGATAAACACGATATATATAAATCAAAATACATAAGGGTCCAACATAAATAATGCTACATAACATATGATAAACGTGATATATATAATCAAAAGATATAAACGTCCAACTTAAATAATATTACATAACATCCCAGAGACATGATATATAACTCAAAATAATTAAGGGTCCAACGTAAATAAAATTACATAATTCGATACATAACTGATGATACACACTCCTTCACACACTCAGATAGCATAACTATGATGAGTTGGTGGATTCGATCTCAAGGTTTCGCCACCACCACCTTCTGAACCTACAGGATACGGGCATTGCTTTATCTTGTGCCCATACTCACCGCACTCAGAACACCTCCTAACAGGGCCACCCACATCAGATTTATACATGTCATTGCGAATGCACTTAGTTTGTGGACGACCGTGCTGCCCTTCCGCACACCTTCATAAGGTTGGATCCGGTAAACATATGCGCTCATCTCTGTTAATATCAGTGAAATCACCGTGTGCACGAAAACCACGGAACTCACCGGACCAAGTATGGACAACATAATCCTTCAAGTAGAAAGGGGACACGTATTGCGACATATTCATTCTAATTTGCCTACAAGCATCTATCACATATGATCAAGGAATATGAAGAAGTCTTGGCTTGTTGCAGGTGCTTTCACACCATCCAGTGTCCCCTTAGCCTAGATTAACCTCATGTGTAAGAACCGCTGTGTCGGTTCCCAATCCCCCTTTGCACCGGAGAGTCACCTCGAAGCGGTACTCAGTGATTTCGAAGCTACGCACCATATGCTGCTGAGCTTTTATGGTTCATTCCTCCATGTAGGTCATCATCCGCCAACAGTATAGTGTTTGCAATGTTGTGGCATAAAGTACAGCCTCCGCATGCCTTTTCTGGAAGTAGGAAACGATGCGGTGTAACATGCCTTCCAGGATGGCCACAAGTGGTAGCGGACGGAGGCTTCTAATGGCCCAATTGTAAACCTCGGCTATATTCGTTGTCATGACACCAAACCTGTTCAACATATATCAGTTAGTACAATAACCCTATTTGTTCAACCGTCATAAATATCTTAATTTACTATACTAACCTAGCATCTCCAGTGTCATGGAGCAATGTCCACTTCTCTAGAGGTTCTGCCTCTATCTAGTGTGAGATATACTTTATGTTTCTTGACGATCGTCTCCTCAGATTAGGAGGATCGAGCTCCCCAAGGGGTTCTAGCCTTTTGGGTGGGCAATCGTTCGGTGTAGGTGGTTGCTTCTTCATCTCTTCGATATGTGCACTAGTGTGCTTATCCAACTCGAACAATAGCGCGTTGAACTTACGTGCCTGATTCCGCTTGCATAACCTCTTAAATAGGTTCATCAATTTCTTATTCCTGAACTACCTGAAGAAATTTGCTCCCAAATGTCTTATGCACCACCTGTTCTGCAAGTCACACCATGGGAATGGCTCATCAAGGTCCTCCTATAGAGTCTTAATTGCCAAAAGGATACCTTTATAACGATCATGAATGATGCACACGTTAGGCCGATTACCAACTACCCCGAAATTCAGATGTCTGAAAAACCACAGCCAGCTATCCCCGTTCTCACCCTTAACAAATGCAAAGGCCAATGGAAGTATGTGGTTGTTCGCATCAACTGCAATGGCCGTTAGAATCTGCCCCTTGTATTTCCTAGTAAAAAATGTACCATTGACACAAAGCAATGGATTATGGATGGCAGTACCTGAATGACGCAATGCAAGGACCCAATGAAAAAAGCACGACGAAATGTCGAGATCCCATTACTATCTTCTTCACTTTCTTTGAAAGCGGTGTATGTGCTAGGGTTGGTTTGCTTCAAGACATCAAGCACACGAGGTAGGTTGCAATATGAAGCCTCATATGTACCAAACCTCTTCTCTAATGCTTTTTGCTTCGCACGCCAGACCATCGAGTAACTTATCTGGTACTTAAATGCTCTTAAGATTGCTTTCTGCATATACGAACACTCGATATCCCGTTTCTTAATGATTTCATTGAACATCACGCTAGCAATTAGAGCCGCATTCAAGTTGCGGTGTTTCACTAGAACATTTTTTAGTCTGCATGTGTGCTCCTCCACTCGTGATGCAATCCAATACGTCTCGCACTTCAGCTTGTATGCATGAACTCGGAATTCACATCCATCGGTTCTGCACTTAACTGTGTACCTATCTGGCCTAGTCAAGATAACCCAGAACTCTCTCTACAGCGACAGTTCCCACAGCCTTCCTGCCAACTTTAATTCAGAATTGTTTAGGAATATTTGATTCAGTCGAATGGCATTGGTACCATACTCCCAATGCGACTCATGGCCTCACAAAACTTCTATACCAGCTTTGTTTTGCCTGTTCCATTCGTTAGGGATGGGTATCTCCGCTGCCCTAGTAATACCATACATTTCATCAACATTATCCCCCCTTCCTCATCTTCGTCGATGCCATCATCAGACTTCAACATTTCAGCTTCCTCTTATATCGCCATACGGTCCACCCACTTCAAATGATCAACAAGTTGCTCGATCTCCTCCCCTTCATCGGCCCGACCTTCTACGTTTGCTGCATCCCTATTATCATGCCCCGCTACTACCTCAACTGGCACCACTGCCTGAACTTGTTCAGCTGTAGCCGATGTGCTGCTCTCGCCCACACCACTAATATCCATCTCTTCTCTAAGACATGCCTGCACCAGCATCACACATTCAGGGCGAGATCCCTTACAGCACCTTAACCATTTCTGCCACAAGTATGTCCGATCTACTTTCTTCAACTCCCACATAGCCGGGTCACCCTTACTACGCGTGAATAAGATTTAGATGATAACAGAATAAACACTTGGATCTAAGAAAAAATATTGAGTCAACCAAAACTTTATATCACGAATGCTAACACTATCGAAGAACGAGTGCTCAACCATGATGATCGGAAAGCTGCTTAAATCAACACCATTCTGCCCAGTTTTTATTTCACCATCGCCATAATATACCCTAAATTTCACTGAATCCGACATTACTGCGACGACATAGATAAAATAAATTTTTAGATCACCACCAACATGTAATATCGCTAACCTAAATTAAACAGTGATAATTTACTATCCCGCTACCAATACTACAATATTATAGTACACATCTAATATCACTAACCTGAAAAAGAAACATTAATTAAACTAACTCTAACATAAGCTACAATATTACTATCCCTCGCTAACTAATAAGAATCATGTAAATTCAAATCTTACGTCTAATATTCTTAAATATCTCTCTAATATGACTATCCTACCATGTTTTCCTAAACAACTAACAAGTAATATTAAAAAGTTATAATGTTACCTTCTTCCTTCCTCTTCTTTCTTCCTCCTTCCCTCTCCCTCTCTTCCTCCTCTCTCCCTCCTCTCTCTCTCCCTCTCTTCCTCCTCTCTCTCTCCTGGGCTTCCTCTCCCTCTCCTCCTCCTGTCTCTTGGTCGGCGCCCGCTCGCTTCCTCCCTCTGTTTCTTCTCTCTCTTTTTCTCTTGGCCGATGCTCACAAGCGAAGTTTTGAAGCCTAGTCGTCGCTACACGGTGTGGCGACAATAGATTGTCCCCGAACCGTTAGACAACAACCTATTGTCGCCGCAACATATGGCAAAAATGACATGTGTCACGCGTTGCTGCCTCGGCTCTATCGGTGCAACGCTGACCGCGTGATTAAGGAGTTGTCGCTATATAGTATAGTGACAATAGGGTCTTCATCCAGCCCGCTGGCGACTACTCCTATTTCACCGTACCGTTTGGCGACGGGGTATTATTTTTGCAATTTTTCTGATTCACGCGTTAATGTCGCAATTTCTTTTAAAAAATATATCATTAAAACAAATTCGATCAAACCTCGAGGTGAGGATGATCTCATGGGTGGCCCGATCTTTCACGGCGGTAGAAGTAGAACCCCAAAGTTGATATGTGGAGCATGAATTACTGGATGAACCCCAAAGTTGATTTGAGAAGCATGAATTACTGGATGCAATTTGCAATTGGATAAATAATTTCCCTCCCATGCACAACACAGTACACGATCGAGAAATAGGGAAAGATCATCGGGTAAATACCTAGACTACAGTTGGAAACAGCACGTCAAGACGAGAACTCTCAAAAAAAAAAACTATCACAAAATACAGGGTTACCCCTAAAGCCATCTCAGCTAAAGCTCAATTCATAATCATAAACTCTGAAGAATACATGGCGATTTATAGCCGAACCAACATGCCACGCGGGCCCAAAATAACTTGCTTACACGACTGAAGAAATATATTTGGATTCGGCACAAAATGAAAACAACGCTGTAGACCCAATTACAACTCCATCGAGACGAGAAGTGTTTCTATACTTTCTCTTCCAATACAAGTTGCATAAATCATAAAGCAAACGAAAGGGTAAGCAATTATTATCTACTTTTTATTTATATTTTAATATTTATGTACCTTAAAAAACATAGTAGTACCTCTCGATACTCAATTATTTGGCGCGCTATCTCCATCTCGGAGACAAATAAAACAGTGGGGAGAAGACACTCCAAATTATCTCCTCCTGGACACGGCCAAATAGGAATCCACCTCGATCACGTTTTGTATGCAAGAATATCTTCTCGTCGTCCTTTCTATTTTCATGTCATTGCTCTTTATTAGACGTGTGAAGATGACGAGTGATAAGGAATGCAAATTAGTCGTTTCCCTTCCATCTTGGACTCCTCTGATTTACCATGTTGCAATTGGAAATTAGCCAGGACAGTTTGGGTATGTTCTTACTCCAGTGTTTAGCCCTCGACGTAGAGATTTGAACTTAGCAGAGATGATGGCTGCAGCATTTGGGCCTCGGCTGAGCAGATTCCAGTGAAGTAGGATTTCTGTTTTCGGCAATTGTCCCATGAGCTAGCCTAACCGTGTATCCTACAATTAAGATTAGAGCAAAGCCTGACTTGATCCCTACTCACCGTTTATATATATATGCTGTCATATACAGGTTCACAATATCGATATCGTGATAATCGATCATATCAAGGTTTTCAAAAATCTGAAAAATTAGGTCGAAAATCAGTAGAAATTGAAAGGTTTCGAAACCAAACTTTTTGAAGAAAAAATTCAAAAAAATTGATTTTCATCGATAATCGCTTGATATGTTTCGATAATCAACTGAAAATTTTGTGAACTTGTGTTCTTCGGCGGACGATTTTGTGAGTGATTTTCACTCGATATTCATCGAAAATCGAGCCATATTCAATGATTATCGTGATATTTACGTAGCATAAATTTTTCTGATTTTTTTTTAATTTAACTGATTTACCGACCGATATTATATACGATACCCGCTTATATGGTCGATAATGGACTGCCGACCCTGGTCATATATAAATGAATCATATTTTAACACGCGATCCGTCTGCGAAACGTACTCTCGGGCCTGCTAAATCAGCGTTTGAGCCAGATTCCCAACAGTAGTGGGCGCTTGATTAACTTGATCGATCGATCGATAAAAACCGAGGCCCTTGCATCCAGCAAGTGGATCCAATCTTTCTGAAAGTTCTTGCGCCGATCGATCGGCCGGTCGATCCCGTCTGGTTCTGCTGCATTGGCGCAAGTTTAAAGTCTGCGCGCACCTCGTTCGTTCAGCCTTGCTGCTGGCTACGATGGCGTCAGGTACGTGCGCATCTCTCTGCGCGTTCGCTCGTAGTTGATCGAATTAGGCGGATTTGCCCGGCTCCCACTTGGTCGGATTTATTTGTTCTTGCATTGGGCAAATGGCGAATCACTCGAACTATGTCCATCGATCTCTCGCATGTTATTTTCTTCTTCCATTGGGTTCTTCACCTCGCTTTGCGCTATATTACAGACGATGGATCGACTGCAACAGCAGCTGAAAGAACGGGATCAGAGCTCACCCTTCCAGAGGTATGATGTGATTGCAATCAAAACAAGGGAATCGTCTCTACTGTCAGTTTGCACGTCTGTTTGTAATTCGGCCCTAACTACTTTCCATTACAGAAAAGTTAGCATTACTAATTTTTATTCCATGCTTGTTTCTGCAGGATATCCTTCACCAGATACATGCTCTCATGTCAATGCGAGATGCTGCTTGTGCTGCCTGCGTGTCCCATGGTTTCCTGCGTTCCTGGAGAAGCTATCCCCAGCTCATCTTTGACAAGGAACCACTAGGAGTAGATTCACCCCCGTCACTTGATTTCAGGGCACTAATCAAGAAAGAATCACCTCGTATAAAGGATCTAAAGAGGAGGAGTATTATCATGTCAACTGGAGAGTATTTTACTCGGAGTGAAGAGGCCCCGACAACAAGGGAATTTGTCGGTAGAGTCGACCACATTATGCAGAACCACTCTGGAACTGGTGTGAAGACGTTCAGGCTCCAAACTCCCTCCATGTTCTACATGCACCCTGGCCATCTTGACCGCTGGGTTCAAGCTGCAATCACACCTGGGATCAGAGAATTCGAGCTAGATCTGAACATGATCAACAAGATAGATCACGACTTCCCGTGCTTGCTTTTATCCGGAAATAAGGGAAGCTCGATCCAGTCTGAACCTCGCCGGATGCGCTCTTCATTCTGTAGACACGGTTGGCTGCTTGAGTAGCTTGACGAGGGTGCATCTGTATGAGGTTCGTATTACCGGGGAGGAACTAAGCTGCTTTCTGTCCAAGTCTCCCGCCCTGGAGGAACTGGACGTCTCGCACTGCCGAATCTTCAGTCTCTTGTTCTGTCATCATTCTACGAGGTCAGCGTTGGCTTTTCCCGCTTTTTGTGTACTAATTTGTTGATCTAAATCCTTAAGATGTAAGATAACAGCTATGTGTACAAAATACTCATATCTATGCACATAGTTAACATTTGGAGCATCTCTTTCTTCAGAAGGTCAATACACCAATGGCGCTTGGCAAATTCCTCCACCTCAAGTACTTGGAGATACAGCTTGGTGGACCAAGTGACTACGATTTGTATTCTCTGGTTTCTTTTCTTCGTGCTTCTCCTGACATGGAGACTTTCATTTTGCATGTAAGTCGTCGTTCATCCCAAATTAATAAGCTTATCTATAATGAAAACAAGTTATCCTTGGAAACCTCTTATCTTCATATATGACCTGACTAACTAGTCTAGCTCAGCATGAATCCTCCTTTGGAAAGCGTCGCGCACAGGCCTTTCTGTTTTTATGTTGCATCCATCAGACAATTTCATAAGTCTGCCGTTATGCAACGCACAACTAATCACGTAACAAGAGCGATGCTGAATTGCCTATTCAAACACCTCACCTGCTTTTGGTGTTGAGTTCTCTGTAATTCTTCATCTGTACATTTTTGTTCAAGAACTAACATTGATACCAATCTATATATGCAGTTAGCGCTGCCATGCAGAAGGCATGATTCCACTCTTGGAGATTCTTATGGTGATTCCTCGCAGCCAAGGTGTCTTACAGGACACCGCCATGACAAGCTCAAGAAGGTGATGGTCACTGGCTTTTGCTCGGCAAGAAGCATGTTAGAGCTCACAAAACCACATCCTTGAGAGGGCACCGTCGCTACTGTGCCTTAGACTGGACACTACACATGGTTTGTTATGGCAGGAGGCATTCTGAGACTCACCGCTGCTTACCCTTGACAAGGAATTTACTCATGGAAGCCCGGAAAGCACTTGCTACCATCGAAAGATACATACAGGGAAAAGTCCCGTCAAGTATTTGGCTACAGGTTGTTGGTCCCTGTAGCAAGTGCCACACCGAAAAGTAATGCTCTAAATAAAACTTATCCGATGTTCAACTATGTAATCCTCCTCTCTGTACGGAGGATACCACCTAATTCCTAACATTGGAGGCACGATTTCTCAGGGAGGATATAGTTAAACGAATTTTTTTTGCTTTTTTTAGCCCCGTGCAAACTTTTCTTTCAAATATAACATCCTCTAAGATTATTCGTAGATTTAGCCCCCCATGAGTCATCTTCCGCGCTCGAGTAGCTCTGCAGGTCGTCTGCCGCACTAAGATTCCTACCGAGCTCCCCTTCCTCGGTAGGAATCAAATTCACTAATTTAATTATACTTCTTAATTAATCACTTAATTAAAATCGCTAAATAATCAAACTCACTAGCTAATCTAGGATGCCGAGCCCTGTTGGCTTGGTAGGTGGCTGTCGAATCCTTTCAAGCCCGTTGGCTCGGTAGGTCAGTGCCAAGAATCCTAGCGAGATTTGGGAAATCGGTAGCTTCCTGCCGAGCTCTCCTGATGCGATAGGTGACTCATATTGTTTACCGCGCTTTCCGAGCTCACTAAAGGAATTATGCCTATCGTGCCTTCCGAGCTCACCAAGGGAACTAGTTTTGCAAATTTGATCGAAAAAGTTAATTTAACAAAAAAAAACCAACTTTAGAGGTTTAGAAAAAGAGACAGCTTCTAGTTAAACCACGGTTTCGAGAGCCTCAAATGAAATCACCTTAGTCCCTTTCGAGACAGTTTCTGCCCAGCTTCTGATTAAAAGAAAATCAGACTATTTGCTGAATTGGAGGATTCTGGACAACTTTTCCTACAATTAGAAACTGTTCTCTATATAGAATCAGAATCCGAGTGCCAACTGATTCTCGGTAGCCCTGTCCTTCACCTCCAAGCGCAGCCGATCCGGCCCGACTCTCCCACAATCAGAAGTAGCTTCTCCTGTAATCTAGAATCTACACAATTAAAAGCTGTCTTGAAGGGGGCTATCCTATCTATATATATTGGCATGTGGCAGGACTTTATTTGTCGATTTTTCAGGAATCGATAGCTTGATGCGCCTCCCAGTTACTCCGTGGTAACTAACTGTACCTCTTCTGAAGGAAAAAAAAAATCACCATTTAAGAGTTGTATAAATATTAAAGCACAAATAAATGATAGATGATGATTACTTACCTTTTTATTTGCTTTAAGATTTATACAATTTCTAGATAAGGCATAGAATAACTGATCAATAATAAACCCTAAGTCATCGAGGTACGACTACTACTACAAGTCTACAACTAATCAATCTTGTGCCCCACTGGCGACGTAAGTTACCACTGTGTTGACAATGACATCCCAAAATTGGTATTACTTCTCTTGAACCTCAAGCTAAAATAAATTAGTTTACAGGAGGAGAGGAGGCTCCTGTATGTGGTCGATGGGTGGCGACGATGAGGTCAAGAGGCGAAGCGAATTATGTGTCAGGGTGGCTGGCTGCGGTGAGGGCGGTCGGCGGTGAAGGCATTGCCGGCCGCGGGAGGCAGTGATCAAAGTGCGGTGGCGTGCACCGAAGGCAATAACGGTGGCACTGCCAAGTGCCAATAGCTTAGCGTGTTGGTCGCGCCTGTTACTTTTATCACAGCTTACTGCAAAGTTGCCCATCCGTACCATTTTGCCACGCACAGTGCATACATTGTTCATGAAATTACTAGTCCACTAAGTTTTGGCAAAACAAGCGGTATATGACGTGTAAACGGATCGTGAATTTCGCTCAAATTAGAGCCGAACGCACATAAAATTTGATCTACGCTATCAAATTTGAAATCATCACATTTTTAAGCCCCTGACAAGCTTTTTTTTAAATCTAGTCCCCTTACAAATGAAATTACAAAAATAGCTCCATCCCCGATCATATAAGTGTCACCAGGTGATATATGTCACCTGCTACGCTCTCGCACCACCGAAGGAGCTACCGAGCTTGCGTAGCTCTACAAACCACCGAAGCTACCAAGGTCCCATGCCTCAATAGCTTCTTCCGTGGTGCAGGAGTGATGTAGGCGATATATGTCATCTACCGACGCTTACGTGGTCAGGGATAGACAATTTTTCAATGGTGTTCAAAAAGATATTAGATTTGTAAAAAAACTTATCATTAGGGTTCTAAAAAAATAATGAATTCATCGAATTATGGTAAACCCTAGGATGTATGCTTTCGTCTGCATGTGGTACTCACGCCAGCCAGCGGAAAAAAAATTATGTGGCACGAGGTGCCATGTAGTATCCCGTCCAAAAATTAGATATACGGCAAACATAAATCTCAAAAATAGTTAAATCATCTTCTCTCTCGGTATCACTCACTTGGCTTTTAGCTTATCTATATAGAGGTTTTAGGCTTTTTTTTAAGTCCGGATTAAAAGTTGTTTTGACTTTGACTTTTTTATTTTTTAAACCGTGAAAAATCCGAAGTAAATATGCCTATATATACTACAGAACAACTGATGCCATAAAATTTTTTTTCCACGCCAGCTGTATGGGAAGTGTCAGACTGTCAGTTCGGTGGCAAACCGGCAACATCAACACACGGACACGCTCACTCAAAAAGGAAGAAAAAACTCTGCTTTCCCAAGCAACAGAGCAGCCTTTTCCCACTCCTCACTCCTCCCACGGCGGCGAGCAAACTAGCAATGCCGGCTGAGCCCGCAGCCACCGGGGCGCCCGACCAAGAACCACCTCCGCCTTCTCATCCACCCCCGCCGCCACCTCCCCGACCGCTCTCGCTCGCCTCCACCCTCCCCTTTTGGTTCTACCTCACCGCCGCTGTCTCCCTCCTCGCGCTCCTCCTGCCCCACCTCCTCCCTTCCTCCACCTCCCCTCCCCTCCCGCCTCTCCTCCGCCTCCACCTCTCCGATGGCCGCGTACTCAAGCTCCACCCCGACCAGGACCTCTTCGTCGTCACCTCCCGCCCCGCTGCGGCCGCCGCCTCCTCCCACCACCCCGTCCTCATCCTCCCCGGCCTCGCCGCCGGATCCTTCTCCTTCCGCCTCCTCCTGTCTCCTCTCTCCTCCCGGGGACTCCGCGCCGCCGCCGTCGACCTTCCTGGCCAGGGTTTATCGCCGGTTCCTACCACCCCCTCCTGGGCCAGCCCTCTCCAGGAGATCAAGAACCGCGGCATCTTCCACGCCTTCGAGCACCTCGTCCAGACCGGCGAGGTGCCGTTCCAAGAACCGGCCCCCGAGCCGTCCCACTCCCTGTACGCGGCCGCCGAGGCGGCCGCGGCCGTCGCCCGCGCCGTGGATGCGCTCGGCCTCGCGCCGGTCCACCTCGTGCTCCACGACACCGCCCTCGCCGCCGGGGCCGCCTTCGTGTCGGCCAACCCAGAGGCGGTACAGAGTGTCACTCTGATCGACGCGACTGCCACACTGCCGGCGTTCCCTGCGGCGGTTCTCGGTGTGCCGGTGCTGGGGAGGCTGGTGCTGCGGGTGCCCGCATTGTTCACGGGACTGATGCGTCTGTGCTGCACACGGGGAATGGGCGATGAGGAGGCCGAGGCGCATCGGGCGGCGATGCGGGGGGAGGGGAGGAGGGAGGCAGTGTTTGAGGCGTGGAATGCTCTGGAAAAGAGCTTTGACCTGAGGGAGTGGAGAGGCTCTTCTGAGGAGGTGAGGGCGCTGCCGATGATGGTGCTGTGGTCAGGTTCTTGGTCGGATAGGTGGATCGATGAGGGGAAGAAGGTGGCGGCGGCATTGCCGGATGCCAAATTCGTCTACCATTCCGGTGGTCGATGGCCTCAGGTCAGCGTGATGGTTTGCAATTGCTTATTGATTTCATTCTTTACCTTTTTTAGGGATTATGCTTAGTTATCAGCCATGGTTGGTCCTTGTGTAGCTTAGTAGAGGTAGAGACATGGTCATGGTTGGCCTTCTGCCTCTACTATAAGTGGACTACCATTTATCATTGTGCACAACAAGGTTGAGAGTGGAGACAGAGTTGAACTGAATTGTACTTGCTCAAGTGAGACTTGTAGAGACTAGATGTTAGATTATTATGGGGCTAGCCCATAATTAATTTAATAGAAATTCCAAAAGGCCCATTAAAATTCTAGGAGTCATGAAATTGGTTTAGTACCATACGGGAAGTTGGGAGAAGTTTTCCTCAAATTAAATAGTTGAGTTGTGTGTCTCTCAATTAGAAAAGTGGAAAAGGGAAAAGGTGGTGCCGCGCGCGCCGAGCCGAGCCGAGTCGAGCCGTGGCGCAGCGAAGTCGAAGGCGGCAAGGCGATCCCGGACGTCTTTGGCGGGAAGCGGTTTGTTTTGCTGTTCGATGATTAATGTGGCGGTTTATGACCAAGAATCGCCGCCGCCATTAGTAACGGATGTCTTGATGGAGTCGGCTACGAACGGATGTCTTGATGGAGTCGCCATTAGTAACGACGCCTTGATGGCCTCCTATTAATCGCCGTCGATTACTCGCCGCAAGCCTATATAAGGAGGCGTGGTGTGCCTTTTCTCTATCTGCTGGCTCCCACCGAGTTCTCCCGCAATACTCGTTGTTTAATCTCAGTAGGCCGCTTTGCTTGTCTCCCACCTCGTTTTCTTGCGCGCACAAGTAGCGGAGGGAGCAGGTCTCCGAAACCTCGTCCTTCTTGAGATCTTGCTCGAGATAGAAGGCCGATAAGGTTTTTGGGAAGCGTACCACACGACTACTCAAGTTTTTGTCCCGACCAGAAGCATCGGCGTCGGAAGGAGCCCTTCTACACTGCATCAACCTCTCCAATGCACCAAAGGCTTCTCTGCGACAACCTGTGATCCTCTACACCGACCGTCATGGCGAACAACAATGAGCAAGTCATTGTTCCGCCTGTGCCTGTGCCTGTGGTGGCACCGGCTCAAGGGTATACTCTCTTATACCGTATTTTTACCGTGTTGATTTCTTGTTCATTAGCCTTTGTGTTTGAGATAGATAGTTTGTTATCTAGTACCTTTGGCTTTGAACTAGAATTGTGCAAATGTTTAATCATATTTACATAATTTTGTGGGTTAAAATATTGAGAAAATTCCTAATATTTCCAACAATCCAAAAACCTTATTCTAGAAATTTTACAACTACTGGTTTCGCTGCCGCGCTTAAGCCAACTGTATTTGACGGCGCAAATTACAAGCGTTGGCGCGCCAAGATGATTCTGTGGTTGACTGCTATGAACGTGTATCACGTTGCGCAAGGCAAGCCACAGCCTGAGGGTGGGCTCTCTCCTGAGCAGGAGAGTGCCTTCACGGCTGCGGATAACTTGTTTAGAGGTGCCGTGATTAGTGTTCTTGGAAAAAATCTTGTTGATGTATATATGATTTTGCCAAGTGGTAAAGAAATGTGGGATGCACTTGAGGCAAAATTCGGAGTCTGACGCTGGTAGTGAACTCTATGTCATGGAGCAGTTTCATGACTACAAGATGGTTGATGACCATTTTGTAGTAGAACAGTCTCATGAGGTTCAAGCCTTTGCGAAAGAACTTGAGAATTTTACATGTGCATTGCCCGACAAGTTTGTGGCGGGATGCATTATTGCGAAGTCGCCACCTTCTTGGAGGGATTTTGCCACTACTCTAAAACACAAGAGACAAGAGTTCGCGTTCTTGGTCTCATTGGGTCTTTAGATGTTGAGAGAAAGCGAGGCAAAAGATACACGTGGGAAAGGAAGTTCTAGGGCCAATGTGGTACAAAAGAAAACTGTTCAATTCAACAAGAAGAATAAAAATAAGTCTGAAAAGCCTGAGAACAAGAACAAGGCCGCTCAAACTACTAGCTTCAAGAAGAAGAAGAATAAAGGAAAGGGAAAGCGCTTTGTTTGTAATGGATCGATCATTGGGCAAATGATTGCCCCGATCGTAAAGACAATAAGCGAGAAAAAGTCCGCTAACGTTGTTATTGGCACATCTTGAGGAGGAACATCCGGGTATATTTCAATACCTACCGTTCTATCGCGTATGTCGTTCAATTGATTGGTGGATTGACACGGGCCAATATACATGTTTGTGCCGTGGATCCTTATTCTCTTCTTACCAGTCACATGGGCTACCTCCGTGTTGATGGGAATGGGTCGCAGCATTTGTACGTGGAGTCGCACGATTGACTTGAAGTTTACTTCGTGCAAAGTCGTGCGATCGAGGAACGTGCATCACGTGCTGTGATAAATAAAAACCTTGTCGTGGTCTCTATTGTGTAGAGATGGTTTTAAGTTAGTTTTGAATCCAATAAATGTGTTGTTTCTAAAATTGGAACTTTTATTGGAAAAGGCTATGAGCGGAGGCTTGTTCCGCTTGTCTGTGATGGACATGAATAAAATTGTGAATCATGTTTGTAATCATGAGACTGATGTTTGGCATTCACGACTTTGTCATATTAATCTTGGTTGCATGATGCGGTTAGCCAGTAAGAATTTAATCCCAAAATTTACCCAAGTCAAAGGTTCTAAGTGTCAAGTGTGTGTGCAATCTAAGCAACCTCGCAAACCTCACAAGGCAGCTGAGGCGAGAAACTTGGCACCGTTAGAACTAGTTCATACCGATTTATGCGAGATGAACGGGGAGTTGACAAAGGGTGGTAAGAGGTATTTCATGACTTTGATTGACGATTCTACTAGATATTGCTATGTGTATTTATTAAAGTCAAAAGATGAGGCTTTTCACTATTTTAGGATTTATAAAGCTGAAGCTGAGAACCAACTTGAGAGAAAAATCAAACGGGTTAGGTCAGATCGTGGTGGAGAATACTTTTCTAGTGAGTTTAATTTATTCTGCGAGGAACATGGACTAATCTATGAGAGGATGCCTTCCTATTCGCCCCAATCAAACGGGGTTGCCGAAAGAAAGAACCGTACTCTAACTGAGATAGTTAACGCCATGTTAGAAACAGCGGGACTTTCCAAGGAATGGTGGGGTGAGGCTATATTGACTGCTTGTCATGTCCTAAACAGGGTTCCTACAAAGAATAAAGAAATCACACCATTCGAGGAATGGGAGAGAAAAAGATTAAATTTCTCTTATTTACGTATTTGGGGAAATTTGTTTGGCTAAGGTCAATGTGCCTATCCCAAAGAAGCGTAAACTTGGACCAAAACCGTTGATTGTGTCTTTATTAGTTATGCTCTTCACAAAGATTGGATATAGGTTCTTAATAGTGAAATCTGAGTACCGATATGAGTGAAGGTACAATTTTAGAGTCCAATGATGCCACATTCTTTGAGGACTTATTCCTATGAAAGAGACACTTAGCTCATCGGCCAAGAATCAATCTTCTCTCCTAAACCTTCCACTCCTATACAAATTGAGCCCACTTTTGAGGAAAATCCAATAGATAAGGACAATGAAGTAACTCGTAAGAGTAAGAGACTAAGGATCAGAAAGTCTTTTGATGATGACTTCATTGTATATCTAGTGGATGATACTCAAGGACCATTGAGGAGGCTTATTCATCTCGTGACGATGTTGGAAGGAAGCGGTCCAGTGAGATGGATTCCATCTTGAGCAATGGAACTTGGGAAGTTGTTGATCGTCCATATGGGTGTAAACACAGTAGGATGTAAGTGGGTGTTCAAGAAAAGCCGAGGCCCGATGGTACGATTGAAAAGTACAAGCCAAGGCTTGTGGCCAAGGGTTATACCTGAAAGAAGGCGAGGACTTCTTTGATACTTACTCACTGTTGCGATTGATCACTATTAGAGTACTACTATCTTTGGTCGCTTCCTACGGTCCGATCATTCATCGATGGACGTAAAGACGGCTTTCCTTAATGGAGATTTGGAAGAGGAAATCTATATGGATCACTGATGGATTTGTAGTAAAGGGTCATGAAGGAAAAGTGTGTAGGTTATTGAAGTCTTTGTATGGCCTTAAGCAAGCACCTAGCGATGTACGAGAAGTTCGTGTAACTTTAACATCTGCCGGTTTTGTTGTGAATGAAGCTGACAAATGTGTGTATTACCGCTATGGTGGGGTTAAAGGAGTGATTATGTGTCTGTATGTTGATGACATACTGATCTTTGGGACGAACCTTAATGTGATTAAGGAAGTCAAAGACTTCTTGTCCGAAAACTTTGAAATGAAAGATTTGGGAGGAGCGGATGTCATCTTAAACATTAAACTGTCAAGAGAAGGTGACGGTGGGATTACTCTTGAGCATTCCCATTATATGAAAAAGGTGTTGAGTCGCTTTGGCTATAGCGATTGCAAACCTGCTCCAACGCCGTATGATCCAAGTGTGCTATTACGAAAGAACCAACGTATAGCAAAGAATCAATTGAGATATTCCCAAATCATTGGTTCACTTATGTATTTAGCTAGTGCAATGAGGCCTGATATCTCGTTTGCTGTGAGCAAACTAAGCCGGTTTGTTTCAAACCCGGGAGATGATCATTAGCATGCTCTTGAGAGAGTAATGCGCTATCTAAAAGGGACATCAAGTTATGGAATTCACTACACCGGGTACCCTAGGGTACTTGAGGGTTATAGTGATTCAAACTGGATATCCGATGCTGATGAAATAAAAACCACAAGTGGATATGTGTTCATATTGGGTGGTGGAGCCGTTTCTCGAAGTCTTGCAAGCGCACCATCTTAACGAGGTCTACAATGGAAGCGTAACTCACGGCATTAGATACCGCTCTATGGAAACCGACTGGTTGCGTGAACCCCTGATGGACTTACCGGTGGTTGAGAAATCGGTGCTCGCTATCCTTGAACCGTGACAATCGACGATGATTGTCAAGGTGAAACGATTCTAAGGATAACATGAAGTCATCAAGGCACGTTAAGAGGCGGTTGAAGTCCGTCAGAAAATGAGAAACTCCGAGTTATAGCGTTGAACTATGTCCGCATACTAAAAACTTGGCGCATCCTTTTACAAAGGGACTATCACGGAATGTGATAGATGAAGCATCGAGGGAGATGGGCTTGAGACCCACATAAAGTCATGTCTTAGTGGTAACTCATCCTATGTGATCGGAGATCCTGTGAATTAGGATGTGAGACAAGCTAGTGACTGGCTGAGAGGAGAGTACCTTTGTACTTAGCCTCTCCGCTTGAGATGCAATAACTCTCCTATTCTCGTATGGCAGTTGGTTATACCTTAATGTATTCCGAGTGGCTTTGGTAAGCAGAGATGTTGTCCTACAGAACATCTTATGAGGAATACACCTATATGAGTTCGACTGCTAGTCACAGTCTATGAGATTGGGTGATCTCTAGAGGCTCATGAAAGGCCAAGGAGTATGACTTATATCTCCAAACCGAGGGGATGCATTTAGCAGCCCAGTATCAGTAAAGGACTTTGGTGAAACTTGCTCGCACAAAACTGTCAATTTAAGGCATAGTCCATTGTTCAGTTGTGGATGAGTGTAACCTTTGTTCTAGGTGGAAGTTCAACTTAACAGTCTCCATCGAAATCTTGGTATATCAAACTACATTGGAACTGAGAGTATTTCAAATGTGCCTTTGAAATTTGGTGGGGATTGTTAGATTATTATGGGGCTGGCCCATAATTAATTTAATAGAAATTCCAAAAGGCCCATTAAAATACTGGGAGTCATGAAATTGGTTTAGTACCATACGGGAAGTTGGGAGAAGTTTTCCTCAACTTAAATAGTTGAGTTGTGTGTCTCTCAATTAGAAAAGTGGAAAAGGGAAAAGGCGGTGCCACACGCGCGTGTGGCGTGGCGCATGGCGTGGCGAGGGCGAGTCCGAGTCGAGCACGCGCGCGGCACAGGCCAGTCCGGACGTGATGTGCTGGATGTCTTGATGGAGTCAGTTACTAGTAACGGACGTCTTGATGGACTCCTATTAATCGCCGTTAGTTACTCTGCCGCAAGCCTATATAAGGAGGGCAGCGGCTATGTCTTTCTCCATCTGTTGGCTCCCACTTGAGTTTTGCTTGTCTCCCCACCTCCGTTTTCTTGCGCGCACAAGTAGCGGAGGGAGCAGGTCTCCGAAACCTCGTCCTTCTTGAGATCTTGCTCGAGATAGAAGGCCGATAAGGTTTTTGGGAAGCGTACCACGCGACTGCTCAAGTTTTTGTCCCGACCAGAAGCACCGGCGTCGGAAGGAGCCCTTCTGCACTGCATCAACCTCTCTACTGCACTAAAGGCTTCTCTGCGACAACCTGTGATCCTCTACACCGACCGTCATGGCGAACAACAATGAGCAAGTTATTGTTCCGCCTGTGCCTGTGCCTATGGTGGCACCGGCTCAAGGGTATACTCTTTTATACCGTATTTTTACCGTGTTGATTTTTGTTCATTAGCCTTTGCGTTTGAGATAGATAGTTTGTTATCTAGTACCTTTGGCTTTGAACTAGAATTGTGCAAATGTTTAATCATGATTTACATAATTTTGTGGATTAAAATATTGAGAAAATTCCTAATATTTCCAACACTAGGGAATGGGATACTGTAAATTAAACTGGCAAATAGTAGGACAAGATCCACATTTAACACTCCGTACCTGAGTAACATGCCATTAGGCCGACCTGATCTAGATTGCCGTGAATTGATCATGAAATTTCTTGAAGAAATAGTTTTACTAGCACTATTATCATATTTTCAATTGGCAAAGGCTGTAAATCATTTTGAAAAAGGAACCAACGGTCAACTTCATCGCTAAACTTCTGGACCAACCAAGTCATTCTTTTTCACTGAATTGGCTGTTCATATTATTCTCATTTTTTATTTTCCTGCAAGAAGGGCTCCTTAATTGTAGTTAGGTTTCCATCATCCTAGTGTTATTTTGGACACTGCACTCAGAAGTCAGAAGTAATGCTTCACCCCAGACGTTACTCCACTTTAATCAGGCATTGGTGTATGAAGTTCTATTATAGCTAAGTGGCGAGCCAAAATTACAACTATATTAATTTCAGTGCTTTGGAATTTCAGGAGGATGCCTATGAGGAGATCTCAAATCTGATAGCAGAGTTTGTGACCTCGGTACCACCATCTAAGAAGCAGCAAAATGAGGAGTACCCACCACAGAATATGGACCAATCATTTGAAGAAGCAACAGATGGTTACAGTGACCAGCCAGCCGTATGATGAAATATAACCACCAGATTCATGGCCATGTTCAAAGACCGATGTTCTGATTAAGAAATGCCTTGTGATTTATGAGCATAAACTACGTACGACTCGGCTAAGTGTTATTCTTCTACCTTGGACTAGTCATAGTTCCTGCTGCTAGAAGGGAATGCTTAACTATTTACAGTCACCCTGCTCTTGGCCGTTTCCCCCTTCATGTACGATAATCCTCCATGAATGTTTGAACAGATGCATCCATAGAGCCTCATATGTTAATCTTTTAGGTGATGCTCGAAGTGTAACTTGAGACTGTTTTGCTTCAGGATAGCTTCTGTATCGAGTTTTGACTCACATAACCACTATTGCCACATTGTTTTCTGTTCCTGTATTGTTAACTTACTTGCATTGTGACTGTGAGGCACGGAATCTACGTAGCCATGAAAAATGCGAAGTACAATACATTCTTAACCCGATCAGCCAGCTCACTGTCCTATTTTAAAGCTGGTTTATACCAATCATGCCCTATGATCCATACTAGCTCTGAGCATTCAAGCAAACTATCTGGTATCACCTCCTACAGTTTTCAGTATTTTAGCTAAAAGTTCAGTAGAAAATCTGATGGTACAGCACGTTGTAGACAAATTCAAATGTGTTACCTTGGTACACAGGCATGAATTCAACTTGGAAACCTGGTTTGGAATTTTGAATATTCTTCTCCCTCCTAGCATGCAAAAAATAAGAAAAATTCTTTACTGCTATAAAATACTCAGTTGGTCAATGCTCAGTGATGCGTTCTCCCCTCCCACCTCTCCTTTCCACCTCCCTAGAAAACCTCTGGAAAACAACTAAAAAAGTCAATCTCCCAAACAAACAAATTAACTTTTAATCAATTTTATCCGTATCATAACAACCATTGCTTCCTGAACAAGGCAATAGTAGACCCTACAGTTGCTGGGTCATCCTCTTCATCGCTATTGAGTTGAGGATGCCTCTCCCAGCCTTGGCGACGGAGGCGTGTCGTGGACCACCCCGGCAGAGCCGAGGCCAAAGTATAGGCCGGGCATGGCAACGAACGCACAACGCAAGCTCAGCGGTGGCCATGCCGAAGCCGAGAGTGATGGCCATGCGGGAGAATTGATCATTTGCACTGTTTTAGTTGATGCAATTGATCATTTGTCCCGTTTATCTCACTGACATGTGGTCTCTAGGCTCGCATGTCAGTGAGACATCACGGGATAAATAATCAATGGTACAAGTAAATGAGAACAAATCATCAATTATTCCTTTTCCTTTTATCGATAGCATCACATGGCATTGAACTAGTAGGTGGTAAATTCCCAACTTTGAAAGTCTATGTAATGTGTGACGAAAGAGGAAACCAGCGCAAAATTCTGTAAAAACATGTGGTTCACAATTTCTAAAATTTTACATTTATGAAATCCAATTTTCATCTAGATGGCAATTCAATTTTTTTTAATGTTAGGAGTACAGAATTTCTAGAATTGTAATTATATGATACCCCCTCCATTCTTGTTTACTCGACGATTTGTATTTTCATGGTCTCTCAGGTGCGACTTTGATCGCTACTTTTTATAACCTTACACTAAGATATACCAATAAAATTGTAATATTATCAGAGTATTTTTAACGTCATATCTATGATATAATTTTCGTATAGCCAACCTAGATAGTTTCAAATCTATTGATGGTTAGAAAGTTTGACGGCACAGATTCTAGGAAGTCAAGTAAAAAAGAAGGGGGAAGTACAGTGTTTCAAAAACTGAAATTTAACCTGCAAGTATTAGGTTCTGAAGTGGATTGAATACCCAAAAGAGGGTGAATTGAGATTCTTGTCCACAAAGGCTAAATTATTACTTGCAACCATAGGTATTTTTAAATATCACAAAAACAAAAAAGTCCAATGTAGTCACTCAAGTCTAAAATCTGATTTTTTTTTTCGAAATCCCTCAGATAGACTTGATAAAAAACGTGACTACAAGCTAGCAAGAGTCAATAAGATCAAATCTTGAACTATGTGATGATCAAAACAATTTTGCAATACACATTTGGAAATTCTAATCATATGCTCTAAGATAAGATTCAATTAAACCATATTTTGCAAAAACTCATGAGCTCTCTATTTGCAACACATACAAATATCTAACTCTATGCAAATAACAACTTAAACCAACTTGCATGAACTATCTCCCTTTTGCAACACATGCAAATCCATATCTCTATGCAAAAATCAAATCAAATAAGATTCAATAAGAAGCAAGCATGAGCTCCTTTATTTGCAACACATACAAATACTTAGCTCATGCAAGAACCAACCAAGAGCTTGAGCTAGAGTGAACTGGATTGAGTTCATCAACACATGATGAAGCTCAAGCTATAAGACCCGACCCCTCTTAATAGTATGGCAACCTATACTAGCAACCTGGTCTCTCATTTAAACACCGAGACCAGTAAAAGACTAGGAACACATTCTTAGCCCTAGCTAGTTATACCTTTGCCTTTCGTAACCACTTGGAACTTTTATGATGACCGATCATGTTCTCTCCAAGTTGGGATCTTCATCTTGTTCATCAACACATGATGAACTCCCCTTGTCTTAGCTTCGGGATCCTCTCTTGACGCTCATCAACACATGATGGCGTACTTGTCCCGTTTATCCATCTCAATCCTGGACTTAACCTATTTCAAACTCATTGAAAATGTTAGTTCAAAACATATGGTTGTCTCAATCATTAATGCACTCCATTAACACATAATGGATGCTCCCAAGATCCTTTGATCTTATCTTTTGATGACTGACCACAACCCAAAGACAATTGATTGAAAGATTAATTGTGTCTTGAGCATACTGATACAACTAATGCTTCATATACTTAAGAACTTTCGATTGCCTTAGGATCAACAAAGTTAACCATCAACACATGACTAGTTCTTTGTTGATTGAATGGCAACCAAACACAATTTAAATTGTATTTAAATTGTTATGAGTATATATTAACTACACAAGTTTTATATACTTAATTCAATGGAATCTAAAAGTAATGATCCAATTTATATGGAGTGGTGAAAAGGGATCAATACTCTTAAGACTATTAATTACAAAATAAACTCCGTTAGATGTGTACATACAAATAATTGAACTTGAATCAATATGCACATATTCAATTTTTGATTGCTTTGGAGTCTATACTATATTGCCATGAGTATACTACAACTACACAAGTTAAATATACTCAGGGGTTGTTTTAAAGTAATGATCTTTAATATAGAAAGATGAATTAAATCAATACTATTGAAACTTCAAGATTAAGAATGAACTCCCTCTAAATGTGTGCATTCATGTATATATGTAATTAAAATATTAATACACATCTTGAGGTCTAAATAATAGTAGAGTTCATCCTTTAATTTGAATCCAAAATATGCATTAAGATATCATAAAATGAATACGAGTGTATATCTTAGGTTTTTCATTTTTTAATGAGATGAGACTAATCAACGATATACTCAATAAAAAAGTTAGTCTCATTAGAAGATTTGTCATTAATTAACAATTGAGACTAATCAATATTATGATTATCAAAATAATTAGTCTTAATATTAGATTTATCATTAACATCAAAACCAAATTAACGAAGCTTGAACAGGAGACCGGAGCTTCGTTATCTCCGCTGCCCCATCCGTCCCATGGGTCTATCCCTCTTCCTCTTCTGGTAAGAGGAAGGGGTATCTAAGCAAAGGAGCTCATTGGCGACCTTCGAGAACCGGCAATGGCGATGGCGCGACCACCTTGTTCTCTAGTCTGGCATGACTATGCACGCGCCGGTGAGCCCCTACCACGTACATCGCCCATGACAACAAGGTGTGCACGTCGACACTGCGCTCACGCACATCGGCGGCGTCATCACCGTCGACGAGAAGTGGCATGAGGCCGCTTACACCCAAAACTTGTCCATGTCAAGGCGATGTCAGTGAAATAGGATGGTTTTGGTCCAGAGTAAAATGGCCAATATTAAGAGTTAAGGGTTGTAAAACATTTGATTTTATAGTTCCGGTTGAAATTTAGACTTTTGTAAAAGGAATAAAGTAGATTTATTCCTAAATAAAATATGGGTTTGTCAATTCTCAGTAGTCAGAAATATTTTTTATCTCCAGTCAACTAAAATCGCATAAGATTAAACCTAAAACCAATGGCGGAATTAGAAAATTTTCGTTGGAGGTGTACACTTCATACGTACAACTATATAGTCTTGTACAATGATTTTGTAGGATCATAAATCCAACACGTATATTTGAAATTTACTGAAAGTATAATACAAATAGTTCTAAGGTCTTAAAAATCTCAAACCACTAAAATTTGAACCAATTAAATCAACGAATTTGGTCCATTAAAGGAGTGATATTGTAGAACTTTTCAAAAAAATTGCCCTTGCCTAACATTGTAGTGCTAAGTAATGTGCAATTTTGGTACCACTCTACTGCAATTTTTATTTCAATTTGTTTTTGTATTCGTAGGGTTCACTTATTTTTGTCTAGGTTACATTTTTTGTGTTCGTATTCTGTTGGGGTTCACCTGGGTTTACTTTATTTTTGTCTAGGTTAGAATTTGCTTTATTTGTGTTTTTGCATTTGTTTTTGTATTTTGTAGAGGTAAAGGATGGATAAAACATAGTAGTCATTGGATGCAAATCCTATAACTCGAAAAAAATGACTGAGATTGAAAAAAATAAAGCAACTTATAAACAGATATCCCGTAAAATATCATATCCCAGTTACATCAAGATTCTATTTGTTAAGCTGGTGGCTACTGCCCCTCTTGATGTACCCTAGGAAACAGAAGCTCGTGTATTTGTTTCTCTGCACCGAACTCCGAAGTTACCTACAGTACGAGACATTCAGAACCACATGAGAATGAAATGCAACCTACAGTGCAAACAAGATTCAGAACCACAAAAGAATGAAATTCGACCTACAATGCAAAAATATTTAGAACCACGTGAGAATGAAATGCATGTATCTTCTTTCTATCAAGATTCTCTTTTTTCTACATGTCTGGAAAGTAATGTTCCTTCACCTTTCATCTATTTCTCACACATCAAACAAATTCATACCCAAAGCTTCCACTGACCTTTGTAGGGAAAGCAAATCTCAATGTCTGCACCATAGTCACAGGATACGGGGTTGATGTCGCGTCCCGTGACTCGGGATCGCCGTCCCAAATCGCGGGTCGGGGTCACCCTGGGTCGTCGTCCCGATCGAAAGGGGATCACGTCCCGTGTATCTGCTGTGCGCCGCTGACCTTGGAAGACGCCACACCGGCGCCGCTTGAAGATGCAACACTGCCCGTGCCGTATGAAGGTGCAGCAGTAGCAGTGTCGCTGCCTTGGCATGGCCATCCCTACCCCTTGTGCCTCTGGTTGTGTTGTCATCGACCCATTGGACTCGGATTCACGTATCAAATCCACGATTCACGTCCCATAGAGGTATACCCCCCTCGTACTATGTTTTTTTCAAGTGTCGCTCCTCGACCTGTGACCCCGTTCCTCGACCTCGTCGACCCGGGAACTTTGTGACTATGGTCTGCACTTGTGTTCCTGAGCACACTCTCAAGTCAAACCAAAGGCAGTCCACTCCGATGATTGCTGCTTCCTGCAGAAATATAGCCGGCACAGTGATTTAATACCGATCTCAAGGGGCAATGTACTTCTCTTCCACAATGTTCAATGTTAAAAGAGTGTCGGCGAGCATTCTGAAGAAATTGTACCTCTACTTGAATGGCCTTGCACCTCCAACAGAGTGATTTCAGAGCTTTTGTTATCTTGTCTCCACCCGTTCTCAAGCGAGATATTATGTTCGGTGTGGCATGCGCAATGATGTCCAGCCTAGCTTTCCGGTATTCTTCTATCTTTACCTTTTGCTATAAGGGAATTAGGGCGTGAAGAATACTAGTGGTCAAGAAATATACAATGCCAATTCTACATTTCCATACATTGTCAATTGTTCAGTTAGACTTACAGAATTGCTACGAATTTAATTATCAACAGATGTGGAAAAGTAGAAAGGCATATCAAATGAAAGAGACATACCTCAGTTCCATATGCAGTGATCAGCTCAATGCTCAGAACTTCGACATTGAAAAATGTAACCCCACTCTCTTTTTTATCTTTCTGTGCTTTATCACCTTCAGAAATTACAGAAACTGTAGGAACCCTATGTTCCAGAAAAGGGATATCTACTGAATAAAAGGTTCATTTCTGGGTTCATCGCATCTACTTGATAAATGTCTGGCAACCATGGTGCTCTTTTCAGCAAAGGCAGGTCTCAGCTGACCCTCAACAACAAGGTTTGCAAACCGTCAAAAAAAACAAGGAGGTTTGCAGGTGGTCGGTCCAACCAATCTATATTAGAATTAGTTGTGTGGTCTGGCAATAAAAATTAAGAGCACAATTGTTAATGAAAAATGGCAATAGAACTGATGGATAATAATATTCAATCATTTACCTCTACAATCATCCTTGCAAAGTACAATGGATGGCAAGGTTTCAAGATTGGACCAGCTAGGTGGAGCTTCATTTTCATCGTCTTCGTCACCAATTTCTTCGTCAACTGCAAACACACCTTCCTACTTGTTTTCTGAAGGACCGGAAATAGCGATCAAAGGAGGGATGAATGATCACCAATAAATTTTTCCCCTAAAAGAACCAATCAAAACCTCTCTAAATCAAAGAAGTGTGGAAAAGCGAATTTTAAGAGAATTTCACCTTTGGGGCGGCATACCGCAGTGCAATGTCCGATGGTACCGGAATGAACAATAAATCAGGCACTACCACAGTGCAAAATCCGGTACTACCAGATGAACAGTAAAATTAGGGTGTGAATAGTAAACTCAGCACGATTTCAAAACCAAAATTTATGTATCATTTGATCGGCTAATCCAAACCCCATGAAACATTGTATGCATCTTCTTAAGGATGTCAGGATTCTATTCCAACTTTCAATCGCAAGGATTGATGTCAAAGTTCCGACCTTTTTCAAGTTTACCGACGGTTGCACCAAAACAGGGTCAAATGGAAGAACTTCGCCCTGAGCTTGCTCATGGGGTTTTGATGATCAAGATGATCTTAAATGACCTCCCACATGTCACAACAATAAAGAACACCAAAGAAATTTCCCTCAAACGCTCAAGATCAAGATCTACCTCAAATCATTCCTTCTCAAGCCAAAAACCGATTTCTTGCAAAATCTGTTGATGATCATGTTAGAACTTACTTAGATGATTGGGATATGATTCACAGAGGATTTATCCTTCAATCATTTATCTTTGGCAACACAAAATCAAGAGAAGAAGAAATCACCAAGAAAGATTAAAAACTCAAGAAAAGGGAAGATCAAAAAGAGAGGCAAGACTTGAGCACGAATTTTGATTTCATTTTAGATCACGAGGAAGGATTACAAAGCCACCTAAGGGTAAAACTCCCAAGGAGCGCTCACACACCCACACAAGAAAACCAAAATCTTATGAAAACCTTAATCCTTTCTCCTAGGCTTAGTGGCTTAGAGCCTCACCTCCCACTACATCTCCTTATATAGTGGAAACAACCATAACCCTAAAACCTGGATACATATGCGGATACCATGTATATTTACATAGGCTAACCCATTAACCCAACACCATACCGGGTTTACACTCACACAAGCACGCTTCACAAAGCGACCTTCACCTTGACGCCCAATTTGCTCCACAAGCCCAAATTTGCGTCCATGTCCACTTTGACTTGACCTAAACCACTTAGGCCACCGCCACGATTTTCCAAACTGTCTCGATCGCCAATATTAAACAAATTATCAATTTGCCCAAATGACCGGTCTTCCATCCTCTCGAAGCATAGCCCATGCTTCGAGTTTTCCGTGTGGCCCCAATGACTTGCCACTAAGTCTCTCATGTGTCTTGACTCCCCCAAACCTGCTGGGGAACGGGTAGGCTACCTTAGCGAAAAACAAAATTTTCTACCGTTTAACCAAGGGACCACTGCAAGTTATAGATTACAGAATTACCACTAGACGCGCAGACCCGTAGCGGAAGTAAAGTCGATGTAGCGCGGTAGGCAAATGCAGTCGTACTAGCATTTCTCCTCCTCTAACAGCTTCTTGTGAGCATCTTAGGTTGCGGATCGTCATAGCGTTGAAGCTTCGCAGCAACGCCTCCAAGGTATCCACACGTATAGGGCAGGAACACCACGCGTCAGAGTGCTAGCGCCGACTACGCGGTTCTGGGCGGAGGAGGAGTGACGGCTAGGGTTTCAGGAATTCCAAATTGCTATATCTCATCCATCTCAAAGGCACCACCTCCTCCCTTTATATAGATGTCCCATAATGGGTTTCAACCCTTGAAGCATATTAGGAACTCTAAGCCCATTACAACTCGAGTCCCTATCTGAATTGGTTACAGCCCCTTAAGTGTGTGACTCTATAGGTTCACATGCACTCGGACATGGCTGGAGTACCCCTATCAATCATTGAGTACTCCTACTTGACCATCGGGTACACCTACTCAACCATCGAGCATTCGATCAATAGTCGATAGCGGCCCCTAGCAGGACTTATCAACTCCCAAGAACATGTAAAGATTGGACGAACCTCAACAATGTCCTATATGCATTTCCTTTTGCCTCACGATATTGGTCAAACCCAAGGCAAGTTGTTGTCATCCTTATTTGGATGGCTCGACCACTCTTTCTCGATGTCGTGACTCAGATTCCCGAATATATCGAGTTAGCTCTTTGACTCGATGACTCGAGTAACACTTTACTCGAGTAGCATAGCCATGAGTTTATGGAATCCGTCCACTCGAGAGGCTTAGATATATCTCTCCCGTTGTATGAAGGGGCAAATCCTATTTTGATCGACCATGCCTCGCAGCATGTTTCATGACAAACTCGAAAGCCATCTTTATAACTACCCAATTGCGGAGTAGCATTTGACAACCCCTAAGTAAGCCATTACGCACCTTGAGAACATGCGACAATCTCAAGTCGAAAGATATAGCATACACATCATATATGAGACCAACTGATGACATGAAAGAATACAACGTTCTCGCAGTATCTCATAGTGGGTCGATGTCCAACACCATGTTCTCTAACATGTGTCCATATTATCGGTTTGATATCTCCATATCTATGACCCGTGAAACATGGTCATCGACCAATACATATGCTAGTCTACTCATATGTGTCCTCATATGATTATTGACTAGGGACCCCCTTTTAAAACGAACATCATAAAGAAGAACACAGAGTTTCACAAACAAGTCACGTACTTGTTAATCAATATTCATGATGTTATTCAAAGAATAATATCATAGTTTATGAATATTTATGAAAATATAATAATCTCTATGATTGCCTTTAGGGCATATTTCCAACAAAACCGTCCTTGCTTGCAAGCAGACCCAAATCATTTGACGCACTACGTGTCCTTGATTGCTTCACTATGACGGCACCGGCTTTCTTGACAATTCTCGAACTCGACTCCTCGCTGAGCCTAGTCTCGGTCCATGCCGTTGCCTGTCATGTCCATCACTAATGCTTCACGCTCCGACTCCTTGTCTTCCCGGTTCACAACCACCTCCCGCCCTCAATCATCTTTTGAGGTCTCCTAACCATTCTAGACCTCAGCTCTCCTAGCCTAGTCCCGGTCTCCTTCGCCTCGCCATGACCTAGATCTAAAGTCCTGCAACCACACAGACAACCAAACCATCAAGTAGCATTATTCATAATGTATGCAATTAACAATTACATAATCAACAAAGAATGCACCACAATTCCCTAGCAAAGTCAGCATTACCGCCCCTCAGGGCCAGTAGTACCGCCTCGATACTATCGTCAACCTGGGACTGGTAGTACTGCCCTGGCCGAACCATTTTTCACTTACTAGAAAATAACTACCACCATCTAGGGGCCAATAGTACAACATCCTACCACTACCGCCCCCTATGACCGGTAGTACCACTCTTGCAAAACCCAAAGAGAACTCTCACCGGAAAATAGCTATTGCTTCACAAGCCGATACTATCACAGGTCGGCACTACTGCCACTCCCAGACCGGTAGTGCCGCCTAGCCAGCACTATAGCCGTTCCAAGGCTGGAAGTGCCGCTCTAGCTGACAGTAGCTCAAATTTCTTTAAATTCAACGAGAATTCAAAACAAACTCAAACTTGAGCCGCCCTACAAGCTCAACAACTATCAATTACTCATCGCATACGTGGGTAGACCTCACATGATCTTTCGTCTTCTGAGATGCAGCATCAATGTAAATCACCGGTTGCTCCTGTCAAGTATTCACAATTGTTTGGAAAGAATTCTCATCACCTCATCAAAGTCATCGTCAAAGTCTCTTTCCTCATCATCCGAGATGTTGTCGTCTTCTTGGGCAAAATCAGTCGCTGACGCCGCCGCTAGATCCAAGTCAGCAAACACCTGTGTGTCATCCAATCCAATGATAACATGTTGCCCGTTTTCAAAAAAATGATAACATGTTGCAGGTATAAAACATCACGGACAAGCTCAGTTGTAACATCCAAAATTTGGGTTTTCAAAAATCTTTTGTTTAGTTCATCTTTCCAAAAATCCCCGCTGATTTCCTCGCTTTAATAAAGCTTAATCTGGAATTTTCTAATGCTAAAACAATTTAATTTGACTAATATAAACTTCAATTAAAATAAATTTAGCTTTATTTGAGTTCATTGTGCTTCAATGAATTTTCTGCAATTTTTTGATATTTTTCGGAGTTCGTTTGCTATTCATTTGGAAATTAATTTAAATTAATCCTTTAGTTAAATTTAATTAAATACTACAAAATTTTAAATATTTTTTGGTTAAAAAAGTTTATTCGAGCTCCAAATGTCTTAAAATATTTTCTAGATTTTGTTTTAGAATTTTTATGGTATTTTTATTGCTCTAAATGAATTATTTTAATTTCTAGAATTATTTTAATTCGAAAATTGGATTGAATCCACGTGGCAGCTCCAGAGCCGGCCACGTCATCGCCCAGCCGCAGCCCTCCGATTCCCATCCGATGCACCACAACTCGCCACGTCATCGTTTACGGTTCATCGCGCGCCAGGTGTTCGATCCGATCCGTTTTCAATCTAAATCCGGTTTTTTTCGTGTTTCCTTGCATGGCACGACTCCCTAGCCTATATAAGTGTTCTAAGACCCCTCCCACGCAACCCTAATCCCCAGAGCACCTCCCAAACCAGAAAACTCTCAGCCGTCATCTTTCGGTGCGCCGACCTCATCGGCCGAACTTGGCGTCGCGTTCCCCATTGTTCCGGTGAGTTTTTCTGAAATCCTCTCACGTCATATCGTGCATTATGGTATAATCTAGCTCTCCACAAAATTTGGTGCATTTTCATCCGCAAAATCAAAAGTTATGGCCGTTCCAATCTCTAATCTTGCCATCGCCCGTTCTCCTTCGTTTTTGCGAATTTGACCGTGACATTTTTACTGTAGACTCATCTTGATGTCCTCTACCTGGTGCTCACACTAACTCAAGGTTTTGTCCATGGGATTTCTGCAGAAAATGCAATCTTCCCGATCGATCGCGACGTCATGGTGAAAACTTCTCGTATGCCTCGTTGATCCAGAAGGTAAAACTCCGATCCTTTCATGTCATATTGTGCCTTAGGGTCCCAGATAGCTCTCTGTAAAATTTGGTTAGGTTTCATCCATTTTTTTAATTGTTATGACCGTTTGATCTTTTAGCTTTAGCAGCCGTTCATCGGTAGTTTGTGATCTGTCCATTGGGTTGCCGCTAAATCCGCTTATACCGTTGAGCTCATCTCACCGCGTTCTACGTGATGCTCACTTCCCCTTTGCTGTTCCATCAACCGAAAATTTTAATATTCGTTAGCCGTCGCCTTTCGTCAGTGCCGCGCGCCGTCTTTTGCCGTCAACCATCTTAGTTCGCCTTGTTTGTGTCATCATGTCCAGTAGGCCATCATTCTCTGGTTTGCCCATCTTTAGAATTCTTTTGGTCTTCGGTTGCCATCAATGCCATATTCTAGAATCTACCCGTCGTCTTCGATCTAGTCCCTTTCATTATCGGATCTTGTTTCGGTTAACCACCATTGGTAATATTTTATCGCAGAGCCAACCCTACCTATCCTATCCCTATGCCAAGTGGATCTATCCGCGAGTCATTCCTTTCAAACCCTAACTTAACCTTGGGTCCAATCTGTCGTTGACGATGCATCATGTCATATAAACCTCGCAACTCGCAGATCAATCTTGAGCCATATCATAACCTTGCTACCATATCATTGTACCGACAATCGATATCTCATCTTTGCATGAGTGTCCTGTCGTTGCTTCGCTATCATCGCATGTGTGCATGCTCGCAAAAGCCCTAGTGTAATATCATCATCCTCTCTATCGCCTTATTGTAATCTAACCCCATCACCTATGAGTTTAGCCTTGTCTTCATTTCCTCACTGCCTTGTCATCGTCAAGCCTCTTGATCGACGTATGACTGATCTCAGATCGAATCGCATGAATGTCAACCCCGCTTGTCTATGTCATATTCTTGAATATCTAAACTGCCATTGACCTAGAAGTCATTCGTGGACTTGGTCGATAGACCATTGGCCATATGTCATATCCTTGTGTCATATCTAATCTATTGGTCTATCTTTCTTTTGTTTGACTGTGTATCTGTTTAGTCAACAAAAGTCAGCATTGAGCATCAGTTTAGTTCATTGCGAACTAACATATCTTTATGGACCCGGTTTATAGATCGAGAGCCCATATGTCATAGTCTATCCAATCAAGATAATAACTTTAGAAGAAATATTCTTTGGAATATTATTCTTTCTTTCTCAGTTATCAGTCTTTTCCTTTTCGGTGTATTCTGAAAGCTCGTTCTCTTTTGCTTAATCTCTGATCTAATCCATTCAAGTTCCTAAATTCATCTAAGCCTTTGTGATCCAATACTATCCGTTCTCAATTTGGATTTTATTTGATTTATCTTTTGAGTTGGTTTGTATTTGCTTCTTCTTTAATCGTTAGACGATCGTCCTAAGTTGTTCTAAGGAGTCAAGATCAAGAAGGTAAAGATCAAGATCAAGATCAAGAATCAAAGATAAAGAGTAAAGAACAAAGAAAATCGCAAAGGCCGTGCAAGTTGTGCTTTGATCATGTTGAACCCATGTTTATAAAATTGCTATATTTGTTTTACCCTATTGCATATTATTTCAAGTATACAATTGTTTCAAATTAAATTGGGACTTAGCTATTATACCAATTTGATCTATACCCTACCTTGCCATTGTATGCCATGATCTAATTGTCACCCTAGGATGATTAATTAATAGTTGGTTAATATTGATAATCAACATGGGTCTGGTTAGACCGTCGAGATTGCTTAGCCATGCCATGTCATCACATGTGTTGAATCATCACCGATTAATCTTGACTAATGGAATATGGAACAATGTTATGAACTTGTGTGTCATGTGTAGTCACACAATGAGATTGCGTTGAGGTGACGAGTGGATGTCACACAATGAGGTTGACTTGTTGATAGCATGTGGTGCTTGGTAATCAACTGGGGTGGTAATGATTTAGATTAGGGCAAGTGGCGAGGGGCAGTGTGCCAAAGTGGGTCAGATTTGGCAGAGGGTATGTGGAAGTCTTGCCCTAGTCACCCTAAGGACTTAACTTTGCAAGCCTTTGACCTGAGTCTTACTTGCAACCACACGTCTGGAATGGGTCAGCCTAACCGACTAATTTGTGATGTCTAGATTTCAGTACTGCTGTGGTGTATAGTGAGTTTCGGGTGTATGGGTAGACTCACATGGCGCAAGAGGGGGGCCCGGAGTGTGGTAACCAGTCCCTTCCGTATTGAAACCTCAACGAGCAGTATAGGGTCTAGACAAAGCATTGTAAAGGCTTTGTCATGATTACCCTGCCGGCACACCAAAGGAAATGTGCTAATAGCTTGGTAACAAGGGACGATCATGTCGTGTGGGTAAAGTGCATAACCTCTGCAGAGTGTAAAATCTATTTGAATAGCCGTGCTCGCGGTATTGAGCAATGCTCGGGAATTACAGTTAAGGGTTAAACTTTTATTAAACAAAACTTATTGGGATGGCAGGATGCCATGGAAAGTGGAAATTGACTTAGGATTGGAAACTTGGTTTACTTGTCAAATGTTGAATCTATCTATTATTATTATTTGTTTTACTACAATTTCAATATATTTACTGTATTTTTTTATAAATGATGCTTTACTGCAAAATAGCCATGATAGCCATACCTTTATACTAAGCCATGCAAATAGAATACTAGACTTGCATTCTGTGCACAACTTGTTGAGTGCTTTACGTACTCACCCCTTGCAACACACAAAATCATCAGTTGAGGAGAAGACTACAACTTCGAAGGAGAAGTTCCACGAGGAGGCGAATATCTAGGAGTTGAACCTTGTCAGTTGCCTGTGGCATATTGATGGGATCCGTCGACGTTCTTCGTTCTGCTGCTGTTCATTTATTTTGAGTTGAAGCCACCAAGACCTCAGAAGTGTAAGTTTGACCTTAAGGTCGTTCAATAGTTCTATATTAATAGATGAAGTCTTTATTTATTATTCTGCTATATATGATTGTGATATTTCATCTATGTTGAGACTGTGTGCACTAGCGTGATCCTGGACTAGTGCTGAATACATAGAGGGTCCGTATTTGTATATTCGGGTCCCGACATCATTGCCACACCAACATAGAGTATGCACAATACATATCCTGTTCATCAAGAGAATCACAGAAACAGGAAAGAAATGGAGAGAATAGAATTGCTACCTTGAAGTAAATATCTGAGCATATTGCTACAGAACAGCTCCGAGAAGAAAAATAAGAGTGTTCCGAGCAAGTTACAAGAACCTTTTGGGACAAGAAGGCTAGCCGCTGTATAACTAGCCCAAGTACTCAGTTGCATACCTCCATTCTCGTCTGTCAAGTAGGGGAACTCCGGCAAGATGATCGTCTCGTGCACGCCCTCATCGATGAGCGTGGAGATCATCACCGTCACCTTTTTATTCACCTGCACATGCAGCAATTTGCTCAAGGACTCCCCATGAATTGAATGAACACTACCAATTCCATTCCATGCTAAGTGATTCAGCGAGAAGAGAGAACGATGTTTCGAGAAACCTCGACAATTGTTCGAGCGCACTCGGTGTCGGTGAGGCGCGCCAGCTCGCCTGTTGTGATCACCGATTCAATCTTCACCTGTCAATGTTGTCTTTGTCCCTGCTTGCATGCCACCAGCCCAAACTCAATTGATGGAAGTTCAGAGATAGCGCAGAGCAAGAACCTGAGAACACAAATAGCAATACAGCAAACAACGAAAACAATGATTTTTGTGCTGCAATGCCGCCACAGCGTTTTCTTATTTCTCATTACTCTTATATAGAAAAGTTACAGATATGTTTTTGAAGATCTCCCAAACAACCTCATAATCTAAACAGACTCTGTTAGCTGAAACAGATAAAACTATAACTAACGCGTCATACTGTAGCTAAGCCGGCAATCAGCTCAACCACCAACTAAACCAACTCAATTACGACAAGATAAAAACTGGACTCTGCAAATATCTAAACAGAACAGAGAAACTACCCAACAAGCGACACATAAACTTAGTTTTCTGGGACTCTCAAATAGCAAGTTTAGTTCAACAATCACCTCCCTAAACTTGATGTTCAATCCCCACATCCATCACTCCCAACTTTTGTCGTGCTTCAAGGAATTTTGCTCGTCCAAGTGCTTTTGTCAACATGTCATCCTTCTGATCTTCAGATCTGACATAAGTAACTTCAACTTCTTCATCTTCAACACATTTCCTTATAAAATCATACCTAGTATCAATGTGTTTGCTCCTTTCATGATACACAGGATTCTTACACAAAGAAATTGCTGCTTTATTGTCAACTTTCAGCTCAAATTTCTCCTTTGGTTTCCTTTGAAGGTCGCCAAAGAACCGAGCCAGCCATACTCCCTGACAAGCAGCGCTTGCAGCTGCTATGTACTCAGCTTCACACGATGAAAGAGCAACAATTCTCTGTTTTTGTGACATCCAAGTGATCGGGCTTGACCCCAAGAAATATACAATCCCAGTGGTACTTTTTCGATCACTTAAGTCCCCAGCTAAATCACTGTCTCAATAGCCTGTCAACCTCATCTCTTCACTGCATTCTTTCTTGTAAAAACATCCAAACTTTAGTGTTCCACTTACATATCTCAGAATATGTTTCACCACCGCAAGGTGTTGAGATGTTGGGGCTTCCATGAATCGGCTGGCATATCCAACAGCAAAGGCAATGTTCGAACGGGTATTCACCAAATACCGCAAACATCCAACTATACTTCGATACATAGTTGCATCCATTTTTGGATCATTGCTTTGCTTGACCAGTTTCAGCCGATTTTCCATGGGTGTTTGACAAGAATTACAGTCCTTCATGCCGAATTGCTCAAGCACTCTTGCAGCATATCCAGCTTGACACAATAAAATACCTCTAGCACTTCAATTCCCAAATAATAGCTTAAGAGTCCAAGATCACTCATATTAAAAAGCTTCTTCATGTGATTCTTGAAATCTTCAATGTCTTCATGATATGAGGAAGTGATGATTAAGTCATCCACATATACTCCTACCATAATGACAGAACTCCTGCTTTGCTTCCGGTAAACAGCATGCTCATGAGGACATTTCTCAAAACCAAGTGACATGAGGCTTTCATCAAGTTTAACATTCCACGCTCTAGGTGCTTGCCGAAGACCATATAGTGCCTTCCTAAGCTTTAGCACAAAATGAGGTTTATGATTATCAACAAAACCAGGTGGTTGTGATATATATACCTCTTCCTTCAAGTCTCCATTCAAGAAAGCGGACTTAACGTCCATATGATGCACCTCCCAATTTCCATGGGCCGCCATCGCAATGAGTAATCTTACTGTCTCAATGCAAGCTACTGGAGCAAAGACCTTTTCAAAGTCAATTCCCTGTTTTTGTACATACCCTTTTGCGACGAGACGAGCTTTATACTTGACAACCCTTCTAGATGAATCCTTCTTAACTTTGAATACCCATTTTAAGCTAATTGCTTTTTGTTTTTCCGGTAGGGATACAAGCTCCCACGTTTCATTTTCCTTAATCGACTTTATTTCTTCTTCCATTGCTCTTTTCCAGCTACTTTCCTTCATTGCTTCAAGATAGCAAACCGGTTCTTCCAATGCTAACAACAGCAACCCAGATTCTTGCAATTCTATTTCAGATGTGGCTTCATATATATCTTCTAGTAACTGATAACATACCGATCCTTCTGAAGACGAATCTGAGCTTGGTGTTGCCTGTTCTGATGCATCTGAAGTTCCTCCAGGGCTTACTGGAATTGGAGAAGAATACCCCTCTGTTTGTTATGGAGTTTCGCCAGTGTCTTGATCATTTACTTCAACATTTTGGTCTTGATCAACCGGTTCCACTTCCACAGCTTGTGCATTTGAGCCTGATGCAACCCCAATATCAAATTCAACCGAGAAAATCCCTTGATGATTATTGTCAGACTCTGTTTCATCATTCTCGTCCCAAGTCCACTATGCCTTTTCTTCAAAAAACACATCACGGCTGATTACCACCTTGCCAGAACTTGGGCTATAAAATCTATAGGCTTTTGAGCCGGTCTCATACCCAATGAAAACTACCTTCATACTTCTGTCTTCAAGCTTCTTCAGATAAGGTACAGGTACTTTGATGTGGGCAATACATCCAAAAACCCGAAGATGACTCACATTCGGTTTCTTCTTGTACCAGAGTTCATATGGAGTTCTAGTTTCATTGCTGTGGGTTGGAGCACGATTCAAAAGATAAACAGCTGTAGCCACTGCTTCTCCCCAAAAACGTCCTGGCACACATTTGTTCTTGAGAAGACATCTCGCAGTGCCGAGTATCGTCTGATTCCGACGTTCTGCAACCCCATTCTGCTGCGATGAATAAGGAGCTGTCAAAAGTCGTTTGATCCCTTCTTGTGCACTGAAGTCTTCAAAGTCATGTGAGACGAACTCTCCTCCCCGATCAGTACGAAGTGACTTCATTTTTCTTCCAACTTCAACTTCTGTCGTTGCTTTGATCTTTTTGAAACCAAACAAAGCTTCATCTTTGCTTTTGATCAGTACCACCCACATAAACCGTGAGTAATCATCAACCATCAACAAGAAATACTTATTTCCTGCTGGTGTCGGTGGATTTATCGGACCACGCAAATCAGCATGGACGAGTTCCAATGGGTATTTAGCCCGAAATAAGGACTTCTGAGGAAATGGCTTCCTTTTCTGCTTTCCCAGCAAACATGCTTCACATAGCTACTCCTTGTGCTCGATTTCTGGCAATCCACCGACCATACCACCCTGTGACAAGTTCTTCAAGGATTGAAAGCTTATGTGACCAAACCTGGCAGGCCAAAGCCAATCTTCTTCATCATATTTAGTCATAAGGCATATGGGCTGTGCATGTTTCAAACGATGCACATATAGCTGATTCCAGGTTTTTTTCACCTTGAAGAGTAACTTGCCACGTGGATCACTTACTCTTAGCATGCCATCTGCAATCACAATCCTGCAACCAAAGCTATCTAGCAGCCCAAGGCTGATTACATTACTTCTTAGACTCGGGATGTAATATACACCCGTGAGTAACCTATGTTAATTTGCCACTCCTTCCAGAAGAACAGACCCTTGGCCATGAATATCGACAACAGATCCATCGCCAAACCTGATCGATCCTTTGATTGAGGTATCCAATTCAGAAAAGACTTTCTTACATCCTGTCATGTGATTAGTTGCTCCAGTATCTAGATACCACAGATCATTGGAACGATCTTCATCATGTCCCTGATTAGGGTCTACTGTTTCTTCATTGAGCATCACCCTCTCTGTTCCATGATCTACCGGCGCTGAGAGCACACAGGCTTCAAGCATCAAACAAGCTGGATCGTCATCTCTAACCTTCTCAACAAAATGTGCCTTCTCTTTTCTTGGTTTCGTGCACTCAGATGCAAAATGTCCCATCTCGGAACAATTGTAACATTTAATCTTCATTTTGTCAAACTTCCGATACGGCTTCCTCTCTCCTTCAACTTCACGGCCATTGTAACCACCTCGGTTGAATCTTCTATCTGCATCGTCTCCCCGGCCATTTATGTGACCGCGACCACGTCCTCTGTTCCATCCACGACCTCCGCCTCTCCTAACCCAGCTGCTGGTACCCTCTCTGCTCTTCTTCTCTTTCACAGATTGGGTTCCCCACTGGCCTTGCGAAAGAAGCAACTACTCCCCTTCTTCCTTGCGGTGTCGTCTACCTTTGATGGTTTCTTCAAACATTCGAAGTCTACCAATTGCCTCAGTCAAAGACATGATTGATAGATCACCCCATTGCTCAATTGTGCCGACAATAGGAAGAAATTTGTCAGTCACAGCGCTGAACAATTTCTCAACTACAACATCATCTTTTACCTCTGTGCCTAAAGCACGTATCTCACCAACTAAACCAGTGAGTTTTTGCTTGCATTACCAAGCGATCAAGTTGTCTTCTCAGCATCTGCACCCTCGCCTTCCTGACGCGATCCTCTCCAACTCGCATCTCCACGATGGCTTCCCAAGCCTCTCTTGCCGTTTCTTTTTTTTTGCAATTGACAACATTAAAGAATCTGGTACTGCTTGAGAGATTGCAGCCAGAGCTCCCTGATCTTCCTCTTCTTCTACAGGTGAGTCTCCTTCAATTGCTGCCCAAACGTCGAGAGACCGCAAGATGATCTTCATCTTTACTGCCCATAAGCTATAGTTGGAATCTGTGAGAATCAGATATTGAATCGGCACAGTCCCAGTTCTCGATATTGTTCTTGCTGAGGAAGATAATTCTGTACCGTTCCCAGACCGATCACTATTTACCGATGTGCCTGGTGGTAGCACCATGGTCTCTAAGCCAAATAGCTCTGATACCAATTGTTGTGATCACCGATTCAATCTTCACCTGTCAATGTTGTCTTTGTCCCTGCTTGCATGCCACCAGCCCAAACTCAATTGATGGAAGTTCAGAGATAGCGCAGAGCAAGAACCTGAGAACACAAATAGCAATACAGCAAACAACGAAAACAATGATTTTTGTCTTTGCAATGCCGCCAATGCTTTTCTTATTTCTCATTACTCTTATATAGAAAAGTTACGAGATATGTTTTTGGAGATCTCCCAAACAACCTCATAATCTAAGCAGACTCATTAATAAACAGATAAAACTTTAACTAACGCGTCATCATCAGAGCTAAACCGCAATCACTCAACCACCAACTAAACCAACTCAATTACGACAAGATAAAAAATGGACTCTGCAAATATCTAAACAGAACAGAGAAACTACTCAACAAGCGACACATAAACTTAGTTTTCTGGGACTCTCAAACAGCAAGTTTAGTTCAACATCGCCGTCATCCAGCTGCAGTGTCTCGGCGATCTCCTTGAAAGGATGGTACGCTATGGGTGCGCGTAGTAATTTCTTACGTGTAGCTGATATGCTTCGGGTGCGCGTAGCAAAATCTTGATGAAAACATAAGCTGAAGCCGAAGAAGCCGAAATCGAAACAGAGTGGAGCCCAAAAACCGGAGCTGAGAAGCCGAAGTCGGAGTCAATTCGGGAAGCCGAAAGCTGGAGCAGAGCCGAAGCTTGAGAAGACGGAATTCAATCCCAGTTGAGAGATCAGTTTTAAATCCAATCAAGATCTTGTCTCGTCTCAAGATCTCATCTCTGATACCACTTGCTAGGGTTAGAATAGCATATGAAAACGGGATACGATATTTAACATGAAAAAACCACCGGAGACAAATACACTATTTTGTTCAATGTATATGTACATAGGGGTGACATTATATAGCCAAAATAAAGAGTTCAAATATGGAAAGATTTGGTATATGAAAGGATTGGATGTCGAGAAATTTGTGATTATCTCTAACAAGACGGCGGCGGAGAAAGGCGGCGAGAGGGGGAGAAGGAGGAGTAGGAATCCAGCGCAGCAGCAGTAGCCGCCGCCAGCAGCATGGATACCATCTATACCCCTTTATAATGCATGTAAATATTCTTTTCTATGTCCACCCCAAATAATGCATCCCACTAGAGATGACCCAACATTCGTGCACCCAGCGAAACGTCCACAGAAACTTGCCTCCATCAAAATTAACCTCTCAGATCTTTTCTCAGCTTTACTCACCCACATCCGATGGCCATTATTTAGTGTGTCTAATCATCTCTGTGACCCACAACAGACCTCCCCCACCTACATATTTGGAAGGAGAGCGAATCAAACAAGGAAATAAACAGGGAGGATCCGCATGCAAGGAAACCAGACTTGAATTTTTTACTTGCCAAAATTGTACGTACTACATATTTGGAAGGAGAGCGAATCAAACAAGGAAATAAACAGGGAGGATCCGCATGCAAGGAAACAAGACTTGAATTTTTTATTGTCCTGGCATCGTGATCGTATTTTTTTTTCCAAATGTGACCCTTCTAGACTTTTTTACGGATCTAGCCCCATAGAGCCTAATTTCAGCTGCATTTGAGAGAGCCGAATTTTTTTATCCACGGAACCAATGCTGCGGAGTGCCGCTTAATTTTTTCAATTTTTCTCGCGGAACCGGCAATGGCGAAAGCACTGCTTAATTTTATCTTTTTCCTTGCGGATCCAAATGGTCGGCGAGCGATTTTATTTTTTCATATTTTTCAAATCATCCTCAGATCCCACAAATGCACCTTCCCTACCTCCAAAGATCAACAAGGAAAAGGAAACAAACGTCTTGGAATCAAGGAAAAGGAAACAAATGTCCCGAAAAGGAAATGATCATACATTACGTGGCCGGGAAAAAGAAACCGGGAGATGGAGCAGCGTGGCCGGGAGATTGCACGCGGCAGCCGGGAGAACGCAGGTCTGCAACGGCTCCACGGTCGCCATCGGTGGCTTTGCCGACACGGTGAGGTTGCTGGTCGGCGACCTCGCAGCCGCCGTGCCTCGGCAAATTTATAATTCAATTTTTTTTGAAAATAATTTTATTAAGTACAAAATAATCGAAAGTTTTTTTGAGAATTTTTTAACCTAATTTGCTATCTTTTCAAAAGTCCTTTTATATTTAAAAAAAATGAAGGCAACCCACCTGTAACTTCTTCTAGCTACAGCCCAGACTAGAGAAGCTTCTTCTCTTCCCTCCCTCCATTAAAGCAAGAAAGAAGCTCCAAAGCTCCATCGATCCCGTACCAAATCTCCTCTTTTCATCTATGGTGTTAATTCCCTAAATTTCGTGCTCCATTGCTAAAATTTCCTCCCAATCTGATTTGACCCCAAATTATGGTTTCCATAAATATGCTTGTTTCGGGGCTATAAAAGCCGGTGAGCTCTCCTCCACCCCATCGCATTGCGTAAATCCCCAAGTGCTCCCTCTTGTAAAGATCGCCGGATTTTGAAGGTAACCTAATTCATCACCGTCATCTTTCCCGGCGAAATTCACCGCAACCGTGACTCCTCCCCCACAGGCGCCGGTGCTGGCAATTTCGCCGCACCAGTTGTCGACTACCGCGACCGCCACCACCACCGCCTTCCTCCACTTGCGCTGGCCAAGCACAGAGAGCACAGAGTGCTCTCTGTGGAAGCTGCAAAAAAATAATCCAAAATCAGAAAATTCTTTTTTCTTTCTCTTTCTTAATTTAAAATCTTTTAGGAGCCCGTTTTCGCTCATTCAACCTCCATTTAGTTTCATTTTTCTTTCTAAATTTATTTAAAATTCTAAATTTCTCTTTTATTATTAAGTGTTGTATTCATACTTATCTTCTTATTTAATTGATAAGTGGGTGTACTGTCGTTGTAGCGTTAGCACGGGCACTATACTAGTGGAAGGGAGGTGGCTGAGCTGAGGGGCTGGTAGTTTTATGTGGAGAAGATAGTTCCCAGCCCGCCTCTCACTTCCTATGCCTAAACGAAGCGGACACGAATAATACAAAAAAGGATTGCAGTTCTCCGTGGGTTGCAAGTTGCAACTCTCAACCCAAATAAATTCGGAATTATTAGCAGCCGGACGTCTAATTTTTTCGGACACTCTGCAGAAAAATGTTCCTACGCGTGAAACATTTTTTTTCCTACGCATGAAACATTTTTCCTTCGATAACAGTAAAAATATGAACGGGAAAAAAGTTGCACACGTTGAAAAAAATATTGCACCGAGCGTCCGATGTAATATGTTGAGATCGGACGTTCGGGTGGTAGTTCTCCACAAATAAATTTGGAAAGAACAAATGCAGGTGAATTCACCGTTGGCGCTCTGAATGATAATCGGTCCGGCGGGCACGGATAGTGGTGGAACAAAACTATGCCCACTGGGCTTCTTTTAGCACTAACGTACCGATGACCACAAATATGATATGAAATCTAGATAGTTATGTGAATCTTTACCACCAGTAAGATTAAACTGTTATGATCCTAAAAGTAAGTGCAAAAGTCACTGCAATGCCAAATAGAGCCTCATACGGATGGATGCTATGTTTTTGCTACAGAATTCAAGATATAATTAACACTGAAAAATTAATTTCAGGGAAAAAAATACCGAAAGTAGATGTTTTTGCTCAGACAATAGATAAAATTTACTTCATTTTATACTGCCAAAAGAGTATATATAGCTAGCATTTCAAATTTCATTTCCAACGGTAAGGTACATACGTAGATAAGTTCGGATTAGATTTTGAAATCTAAAGTAAACGTGCAACTAGACCCATTAACTATGGGAAAATGTTCAAATAGTTGGTTCGAATCGGCCACTGCACTATGAAATCAGTTATTTTACCTCCTGTACCTGCAATACCATATCAAATCATCACCTGATTGGCTCGCATGGTGGTTTTGAGCTGACTTAGGCCTGTTTGGTACAGCTCATGCTCTCAGCTTCTTGATGAGATCTTGTATAGCTGCACTAATAAATACTCAGCTTCTCAAAATGATCAGATTCTGATTCTCACGAGGAGTAGAGTTGAAATTAAACTATCAAAGAGAAACAACCTTAAGATAATTTCTCGTGAAAAAGCCAGCACACCCGAAACAAAAATATCCCTTCAAGCTTGAGATAATTGCGCCCGCCGCAATCCTCTGCCTACCTCGACAGCGCCAAATCCCGAGCGACTCGACGTCGTCGGCCTCGGATTTCTCCTCCGCCTAGCCCATCCTGCCTCGTCGGCACCGGATCCCGAGCACCTCAACACGCCGGCCTCGGATTTCTCCGCCGCTGAGCCCCTCCTGCTTCCATGGCACCAGATCTTGAAGCTCATCGCCGCCGACCGAAAACCCTGTACCTGCCGGATTCGAGCCCATGTTCTTTGGCCTGGATCCTAATGCATCAGGCCTCGCCGCCGGAGACCCTTCACCGCAGGAGTCCCGCGTCGCAGATCCCGCTGTGTCTCACCGCTTCAAACTTGGAAGTACCTCACCGTTGGTCCCGCTGTTTCTCGCCGCTTCAGCCTTGGGACTTGGGAGTACCTCTACACATCTCTGAAAGTTTAGATCTTGAACCGACCGGCGACCTCTCATTCAAAGCCCTGTGAAAGTTCAGGTCTTGAGCCCAGAGAAAGTTCAGTTCTCACAGCTATGGATAATTGAATCTTGAAAGTCACCTTTCAAAGGCTAATTTTTTCAACATTTTGTTCATCTCATATAGAACTTTAATCGCTCATATAATTCCTTTTTTTTCCCAGAGATTTCTTGGTGTTCAAAAGCCAGGGCTACGTATAGTTCCCTCATTTACAGAGATGTGTAGATGTTCATATTAAGTTACATGCACTACTAGCCGGTTCACTCAAAAACTTAAGTTGATGAGCAAAGGTAGACAATTCACTTATACTTCAACACTTCAGGTGTAGGCTTCTTCAGGTCTAGGACGTGGAATAGAAGTGGGCTGCAATTATTTTTCTTTAATTGCGTCAATCGGGTCTTGAACTCGAGACCTCTTAGCTCTGATACCATATTGAATTAAATGCACAAACCAGTTCACCCAAAAGCTTAAGCTTATAAGGAAAGGTGAGCAATTCACTTATACTTCAACAGTTCAGGCTATAATTGTTCAGCTGAATAGATGCCAGGCTGTGTATAGTTCCATTTTTTCATAGATGTGTAGATGTTACAGGCTATTTGTTTGAATTTATAGATGCACGACAGACAGGACTTGTGTTCGGTAAATTGTTGAGGTTACTTGTGTTGCATAAATTCCATTTGTAACCATGTAGTTAACTGAATGCGCGTGCTTCCGTTTGTGTTCAAAGTTCATAAATGTATACATTGTCAGAGATGTGTAAAACTTTGAGAGGGCAATGCCAATTTCTGGGTTTTGCAATTGACGAATACTCATAAAACAGGGGTGCACCAACGGCCCAATTGCAACAAGCAAAGCCCAGAGCAGCAAGCAGGCGGCCTCGACACGGCCCACCTAAACAGCCGTCCCCGACTGCTACCCAAATGCCTACGAGACCATTCGGGAGACCATTCCCGGCCGGTCCCGACTCGACTCAGCGAGGTTCCCGACCCCGGCGGGGCGGGATCCCGACTCCGACTCAGCAGGTTCCCGACCCCGCGGCAGGCCAGGATCCCCGGCTCCGACCGAACCATGATAATCCCGCCGAGGGCGCGTCGCGCGCGGAGTCCCGTGTCAACCTAAGGCCACGTGCCCCACGACGGTCATTCGGCGGATCGAGCGAGGGTGGTCCTTCCCAAGACGATTTGATAGGCTGCTGAAGCCCGTCTCTGCCCCATGACCACCACCCACGGTGCAAGGACACGCCTCTCCGAGGCAACTCCAACGTCACACGCGACACGTCAAGACCCACATGGATCACGAGAGAGCGCTACGCCACTTCGGAGGATTACCTAACCGCTCGATCGGCTAGACCACCGACCAAAGATAGGCTCGGCAGCGGCGACGATCGGCGAGCAAGCGACGGTCGGCGAGAATGATTGGCCGACGGCGGGGCAAGACCGAAGCCCTAGAAGTAGCTCGCCTGGCACTTCGCCAATTCTCGATGTAACCCGCCGTCTTGAATAAAAGGAGGCGGGAACCTCCTAACAGGCAATGAGTAAGAGCTACAAGAGAGCTTTTTCCTCTTCTTCCTCTTCTTCTTTTTCTTCTCCTTACGAGAGCTAAGTTTAGATCATTCTAGTGTTGAGGCTCCACCTCTCGCTTGTAAAAACTTCGGTGCGATCATCCGCACTTGATGAATACAACACCAACGCACGCCCGGATTAGGGACCTTGGCCGAACCAAGATACATCTTGGACTGTGGTCTAACCATTCGGAGCTGAACGCGGCCCTTAGACTTACAAATTTACTTGCCGGCGCTCAAACGCCGGCGGTTAGCGCGCCAGTGGTAGGAGGCTTGCGCGTCTTGGCAAAGATCTCCGATTCCCATTCGTCTCCTTGATGGCATTCTTCTCCAACGACGGCATGGCGTGTTCGGGAGCGGATCCGCCGGCTCCTCGGCTTCACCGTCACCTCGGAGGAGAGCTCACGCTCATCCCTCGCTGCCACGGAGGGCGGCGCTGCGAGAGCCCGACACCATCTCCGGCAGCCGCCCCACTCCGGCTTGAGGCGCCTCGCGGCCCCAAAGCCGGAACACGAGCGCTATACCTCCTTTGGCGAAAGCCCCTCCGAACTGCGCAGAGATCCCGTCACCTCCCGCTTTGCTCACGACTTGTAGCTATGGTCGGCTACATGCCAACCTCCGTCCACGAGTTCTTTGGAAGACTCTTCTAGCCACGGCTCCGGCTCCGACACGGAGTATCCCGCCAAGCAGCGGCACTCTCGAGTGCAAGCGTGGCGGGCCACCGATTGGCCGTAGCCACCGCGGCTACGACGGTCCCCGTCCGCCGCGACCGAGGCACGGAGGGGGAATACCAGCGTGGGAAGGCTGAACGCGCTTCGGGCTCGCGTGGCCCGAGCTCCAACGGCAACGCGAGAGCGGAGGAGCGAAAGGTCGAGCTCGGCCGGCTCGAGCCAACTCGAGGCAGGGCGAGCCGAGCGCGCAAGTCTTTGGCGACGCGCGACGCGCGCGCGCCAAGAGCACCACAAGTTGGGGGCGTAATCCGGCGCCCCGCTTTTCCCTCACGCAAGCCAAAGCGTGGCTGCGGCCGCAATCTTGCCCGAGGCCTTCCGAGCCCGCAAACCCGAGGCGAGCTACCTACGGAACCTTTGGGGGTGGTGGAGCGCGTGGCCGTAAAGACATCAGAGCCTCCGCTCCTACCACACCGGCGCTACTTCCGGCCGGCCCGCACCGCCGCATGGAGCGGTGGTGCGCCAAGACCGCACCCCACCATGAACCACCCTGGCCTCACGCACCGGTGCGCGGGCCTCGGTAATGCCTCGACATCCGCGCCACCTCGAGGCGCGAAGAAAGATGGCGGAGGACGCCGCCACTCACGTGTTGCGGATGGTGAGCGCCACTACTGCGGCCCGAGCCACGATGGTCCGGACCACGGGCTTTTGCTGGCGGATCCGCCAGCGGATTTCCGCCCGATTCCGGCGCCACCAACATTGCCAAGTACACCGGGCCACCAACCAGTGTCGGCTCAAGATTGCGGCTCGCGTCTTGCGGCCGGGGAGCGACGGATGATCTCTTCATCATCCAAGTACCTCCCATCTACCTCGCGGACTCGGCTCGAGCACGGCTCGAGTACCGCCTCAAAACTGTCGAGGCCGGGTGACTTGAAGAATCTCTTCGTCGGTAACTTCCGTGGCACTTATAAGCGCCCTGGTAACTCCTGGGACACGAAGGGCGCAGCGGCGGCCGGGAGACTCTCGGGACTACATCAGGAGGTTTTCCGCCCGAACGAGCTCCCGACATCTCCGACGCCGATGTCGTGGGAGCCTTCATCTGGCACCTCTGCAAGGCCTTGGTGCACTGGCCGGGCGCCTCAAGCCCGGGACCACCAAGGAGCTCCTCGACATCGCCACCAACCACGCCTCCGTGAGGAGGCCGTAGGGGCTATTTTCGAAGGAGGAAAGGCCAGCCAGAGCCCGGCGTCAAACCGGTCTCTTCCGACCGCCCGACAAGCTAGGCGGCACGGAAGCGATCCGTGAGACCCAAGTGGTCGCCACGGTCGGCCGCCGCCTTAGCGGCGGCGCGGCCGGCCGTCGCGCCACCACCGCCGAAATTGATGGACGGCCCATGCCCGAACCATGGGTTCTCCGTCAAGCACAAATACCGGGGCTGCGAAGTCGAGGCGCTATCTTTCTAGCGTCCCCACCACGCCGCGAAGCAAAGGAAAGAAGCTCGCCGTGGCCCGCGAACAGCGGAGAAGAAGGCGACGACGAGTTCCCGAGCCCGACGGCCGCCTCATGATCTTCGGAGGACCGGCTTGCTACGCCGACAAGCGTCGGCTCAAGCTCGCATCTGCGAGGTCCACACCATCGCACGGGCGTCCCCAATATCTTCGGTGGTCGGAGTTCCCGATCACCTTTGATCGGACCGATCACCCGATCGCGCCCCACGCCGGAGGTACCGGTGGTGGTCGACCGTCGTCGAACGGCGCCTCACGAAGGTGCCGATGGGCGGGGCGGCCTTAACATCCTCTACGTTGAGGCGTTCGGCGCTATGGGGTCCCGCTCAAGCCTCGGCCAAGCAAGGCACCTTTCCATGGCGTCATCCCGCCGACAAGCCCATCCGCTCGGCGGTCGACCGCCGTCACCTTCGAGGCCGGAAACTTCCGCGACCGAGACCCTCACCTTCGAGGTCGTGGATTTCCCGGCGCCTACCACGCCATCTGGGAGGCCATGCTACGCCAAGTTCATGGCGATCCCCGCCACGCTACCTCAAGCCGAAGATGCGGACCGCATGGAGTCATTACACGCGGCATCGTCTTTCGGCTGCCTTCAGCTCGCCGGCGGTGCATGCGAGCTCGCCTCGGCGATCGTTGCCTCTGCGGAACTCAACAAGCTCGGGAGGAAGCGCCGAGTCCGCCCTGAATCCGAAATCGGCGGGATCCTTCAAATCCGCCGAGGACACGAAGGAGGTCACGGTCGATCCACGTGATCCGACCAAGACCGTCTTGGTCGGAGCCACGCCCCGCCAAATAGGAAGCGCGCTCGTCGACTTCCTCCGCACTAACAAAGATGTCTTCGCATGGAGGTCCTCCGACATGCCGGGCATTCAAAGGAGGTCGCCGAGCACTCCTTGAGCGTCAGACCGGGCTCAAAGCCGTCGCCCAACGCTGCGCCGCTCGACGAGGAAAGCGCGCAGGTTATAGGGGAGGAGATCGCCAAACTCTTGGCGCGGGGTTTGTAAAGAGGTGCGCCACCACGAGTGGCTAGCCAACCCTGTACTTGTAAAAAGAAGAGCGGGCAATGGAGAATGTGGGTTGACTATACGAGTATCAACAAAGCATGTCCCAAGGACCCATTCCTTACCTCGCATCGACCAAGTCATCGACTCCACGGCTGGTGCGAGTCTCTTTCCTTCGGATGCCTACTCGGGCTACCACCAGTTGCGCTAAAGGAGTCCGACCACTCGCGACTTCCTTCATCACTCCGTTCGGCTCGTTCGCTATGTCACAATGCCCTTCGGCCAAGAACGCGGGCGCTACATACCGGCGATGTATGCAAGCGTGCTTCAATGACCGGATCGGCCGCAGCGTTGAGGCGTATGTCGGCGATATTGTCGTAAAGACCGAGAAGGTCGGCGACCTTATCGCCGACCTAGAAGAGACTTTCGCGAACCTTGACGGTTTCGCATAAAGCTCAACCCAGAAGCGTCTTGGGGTCCCCAAAGGAAAGCTCTTAGGCTTCATCGTCTCGGCGAGGCATCGAGGCCAATCAGAGAAGATCTCGCGATCGCAAGGATGGGCCCGGTCGGCAACCTCAAAGGGGTCAGAGGTCGACCGGTGCTCGCGGCTTTGAGCCGTTCGTGTCGCCTCGAACGCGAATGCCGCTCTACAGGCTGCTCAAGAAATCCGACCGCTTCAGTTGGACACCTGAGGCTCAGGAGGCCCTCACCCGCTTGAAGGCCTTCCTGTCCTCGCCTCCAGTCCTGGTCGCCCCGGCACCAGGTGAACCGCTGCTCCTCTACATCGCTGCCACTACCCAAGTCGTCAGCGCGGCCCTCGTGGTGGAGCGAGCGGAAGAAAGCCGTGAGCTCAAGGTACAACGGCCGGTCTACTTCATCAGTGAGGTACTTTCCGAGTCCAAGACTCGGTACCCACAGGTGCAGAAGTTACTCTACGCGGTGCTCATCGCAAAGAGGAAACTCGTTCACTACTTCGATCAGCACGCCATCACTGTGGTGACCACGTCCCCACTAGGCGAGATCATCCACAATCGCGATGCCTCAGGAAGGATAGCCAAATGGGCGCTCGAGCTTAGCGGCCATGGCATAATATCGCCCTCGGGACGGCGATCAAGTCGCGATCTCGCCGACCGTCGCCGAGTGGACCAAGCCGAGCACCACCGGTGGTGAAGACCCCGAGTACTAGACAATGTACTTCGACGGGTCTTACACCAAGAATGGCGCGGCGCGGAGTCGCCATCATCTCCCGCTCGAACGAGCTGTACGCCATTAGGTTGCTCTTCGACGCGACCAACAACATTCGCCGTCACGAGGCTCGTCAACGGTCTCCGGATCGCCGCCGACCTCGGTGCCCGTGGCTCGTACGCCCACGGGACTCCAAGCTTGTCGTCGACCAAGTCATGAAGGTGCGGAGCCCGAGACGCCCGCATGGCCGCGTCATCGTCGAGAAGTACGCCGGCTCGAGGAGCGGTTCAAGGGTTTGAGCTTCACTATAGCTACCGACGCTACAATGGCGCAGGCCGATCACCGCCAATCTTGCCTCCAGAGAGCCCATCCCGCGGGATCTTCGTCTCCGACCTCCTGCGGCCTTCGCCCGGTGGACTCGGTGGTGGCGGCCACCGACCAATCAAAGCCACGGTCACCCGGCCGACGCAGCGGTCGGGCGTAAATTGGCGGATCGCCCGCGATGTGCTAGCACTTGAGTCCGTGGAGGAGGCCCTACATCGACCGCTTGACGGACGGGTCACTTCCCCCGACCGACCGAGGGCCGGCGCCTCGCCGTGCTGGCAAAATCTTTAAATCTGATCGGCCGGACCTCTACAAAGGAGTCCCTCGGGGTCCTCCAAAATGTATCTTTGACCAAGGAAAGGAAATTTGCTGGGCGACATACACGGTAGTCTGCGTCACCACGCAGCACCCGATCTCTTGTGGGAAAGGCCTTTCGACAAGGTTTCTACTGGCCAACCGCTGTGTCAGACGCCGAGCATATCGTACGCACCTGCGAAGGATGCCAGTTCTTTGCTCGGCAGACGCATCTGCCCGACCAAGCTTCTGAGACGATCCCCATCACGTGGCCTTTTGCCGCTGGGACTCGATTTAGTCGGACCTTTCGAAAGCGCCGGGGCTTCACCCACTGCTCGTCGCGGTAGATAAGTTCACCAAGTGGATAGAGCCAAGCCGGTCGTGAGCGTCACGTCGGTATAAGCGGCCATCTTCTTCCGCGACATCGTTTTTAGGTTTGGAGTCCCAAACTCCATCATCACCGACAACGGAACACGTTCACGGGAAGGAATTTCTCGGAGTTCTGTGGCGACTTCAACATCCGTGTCGATTAGGCGTGATAGCCCATCCGCGGACTAACGGCGGTCGGCGCACTAACGGCATGATCCTTCAGGACTCAAGCGCGGATCTTCGATCGGCTCAAGCATTTCGCGGTATTTGGGTAGCCGAGCTGCCTCCGTCCTCTGAGTGCGGACCACGCCGACCGGCGGCCGGGTTCACACCCTTCTTTATGGTGTTGGTGGCGAAGCCATTTGCCCATCGACACGGAATACGGCTCCCGAGATTGCAAGCCTTCGATGAGGCTCGGGGCTCGCCGCAACAAGACGCCATCGACCAGCTCGGCGAGGCGCGCGGCGTGGCAAATCTGCGGTCGGCGGATATCAACAAGCCTGCGCCGCTACCACGGCCGCCAAGTTCGAGGCGATCCTTGGTATTTGGCGACTTGGTTCTGCGTCGGGTCGGACAACCAAAGATAAGCTGGTGGCGCCCCACCGGGAGGTCCTTTCACCGTCGTGGAAGTTCTCCGACCTGGCACCTTCGACTAAGGGCGCCGATGGTCGCATCCTCCTAATGCGGAACATTGAAAAGTTAAGGCGATTCTATCCCTAAGCTCTTTTCTTTTTCTGGTATAAGTCTTTACCTTTCTCCCAACCGAGCACACTGGTCGCCACGTGACGACTCGGGCTGCCCGTGGCGCCCGTTGAGCCGCTTCCGGATGGTGTCCGTGCGGTCGGTGACCCACCACCACGAGGTCTATCCCGGCGGTAACCTCTCGACCCGAGTGCTCGGCCTCGCCCGGTAGGCTATGGTTGCCCGAAGAGCACTCCGCGAAGAAGGAAGCTTTGAGTGGGATGACCTTACAGTCGATTGGGAACAATCTTCCCCACACGAACTCGGCTAACTCACGTACTCATGTGGGTCGGTGACCCGACTAGTCACGAGTCTATCGGCGGTAACCCTCTCGACCCGGCGCACGGCCTCGCCCGGCTATGGTTGCTAAGTAGCACTTTGCGGAAGAAGGAAGTGCCGAGTGGAAAAACCCTTGGCCGTCGGGAACACTCCGAACCCCATGAGTGCGCGTAACTACCGCATAAACAAGACTCCTATCCTCTTGGCCCTCTCAAATTGACCCGACCCACGATAAGCGACCCGTGGTCCTTGAGGCTATGGTCGGTCAAACCCAAACGCAAAGGAGAGCAAAGAGGCAAGCCGAGCTTACAATTACTTACGATCGTTTACACAGAGTCTTTGCAAAAAAAAAAAGGGGGCTAACTTCTTTCTTCCTCTTCTTCTGGTGGCCGACCGCACGGAGGAGGAGGACTGGCATCTTGAAGGCGACCTCGGGCGGGGCGTGGTGGCGATCTCCGAGCATGCGGCTCGACCGAGCTCGAACTCGCCGACCTCGTCGTCGGTCCGGTTTCGGCGATGCCGCTTACTCACCATCTGCGAGGTCGATCACCGTCATAGTGCGAGGCGGTGTTGACGGTCGCGGGCGAAGCTCGATCTGCGCCCGCAATCGGCCCGCCTCCACAAGCCCGGTGACTCGGGCGTAGCGAGGCAAGTGCGCTCGGGCTGCCCCGTGCCCAAGACTTGGCGCAGACCTCTGGCCGACCCTCGAAGGGCTTCGATTCGGCGCCCATCTCGGCCCTACCATCCTCGGAGACCCTCGGCGCGCGAGCCTCGCGTCCACGGCGCGATCGCCACGTCGCGGTCTCGCGCGCGATTCCGAGCCTCCATGGCGGCCGCGAGTTTTTCTCGCACCTCTGCGAGTTTTGGCGTCTCGGATGAGTCTCCTCTACTGGGTTACCCCAACCAAAGAAATCAATGGAGAGTTGAGATACTTACGATCGCGAGTCGATCAGCCGCCGACCTCCTCTGAGACTCGTAGGACGTCCTCAAGGAAGCCTCCTCCGAGCAGTCTCTGCTCGGGACCGAGCTTGTTCGGTGTCCTCGGCCCGATCCGCTCCCGACCGCAGATGGGTCGCCGCTGTGCCACCCCCTCGGCGGTGGCGGCGTCCTTGGCCTCGGTGACCTCCGCCAGGAGGATTCAAGCTCCACCACCCTTGCCCTCAAGGCCTCGCCCCTGGCGCTCGTCGTAAAGGGCCTTTGAGGCCTCCTCGACTTCTAGGCGGAGTTCTTTCGCCTCCGTCGCCCAATGTTCAAAGCCTCTTGGGCAAGGCGAAACTCAAGCGCGCACCGACCACTTTCTTCCGCTGCGGCGCCGGCTGAGCATCCGAGCGACGAAGGAGCCCGGCTGGCGCTTGAGGCGGCCCGCAAATGTTGCACAACAGGACATTCGTCACAACCGCGAAGCATATCGAGAGTTACAAAGCACGACTCCTTCGCTCGGCTTACCAAACTTACGGGTTGAATCCCCGACCATCACCTCCGGCGCCTGTTTGAAGACTCTAAGGCTAGGGTCGGACCCTTATGGATCAGCCCTATCTCCTCCTCCATAACCGTGGCGCCTGCAGAAGGGCGCCCACTCGCTCCTCGGCCGGGTCCATGGATCCCGCCCAGAACACATCCGGCACAGACCTTCGCCTGCGCTCGGAGGAGCGGCGCCCGACCGAGCGCCATGGCGAGGCGATGAAGTCGGCCCCTCGGGAGCCCTTGGGCGGGGTCTGACGCCTCGGCATCGGCGCCGCCCCGGCCGCGCGGCCGCCGGCGCTCGCCGACCTCTCGAAGACTATCTCGACCGCACCGCCGGTGGGTCGGCGGTCGCTCCACCTCTTCCGCGGCGCCCGATCGGTAGCGCAATGGCGGCGGCGTCGCCGTCCCCTCCTCGGGAAGACCCTCGCGTCGGCCGTGGCGTCGGCGGGCGGCGGGAGCCTCGCCGGCCTCGATCTCTCCTCCTCAAAGGAGCGCGTCCTGATCGCGTGCTCCATAGCGCCGACCGATCGGTACCACCGAGCCGCCGTGACCGCCACTTGAGAAGTGGTGGCGGCCGCCCCACAATCACGCCGTGTAGGCGCTGCGCGCCACGATATTTAAAAGTCGCGGCGGCTTTGCTACAAAAAATGTTCCAGCGAAGGAAGAAATACTTCTTGAGCGGAGCGGAGTCGCGGACGCAGCGCGCTCTTCGTCGGCCCCACCAAGGGGCGGTCGGTGGCCGCTTCCCGGCTACCACCCATCGGGCGCGTCGACAAGCTGCGCCGCGAGACGCCCTTCGCTGAGGACGCGGCGCGGGAGCTGCTGTCGGGCCAACTCGAGCCACCACTCACCGGAGGGTCGGGAAGGAATGCTGTTGTAGTCGGGAAGCTCCCCACTGCTCGTAGAAGTCGTCCCCACCGTGGTGGACTCCGTCGTCCTCGCGCGCGTGCCTTGCCGCGCGCTCCTTCGCTTCTTCTTCCTCCTCTCCTCCTTACGCCTTTGCGGGAATCGGCCTCGGCGGTCTTCGCGAGAGGCCGCCTCGCTCTTTCTCCCGGGAGCGGTGCCCGGAGGACATGCCTGCGAGCCCCTAGAGGATACAAAAGCGACCGATCAGTCGACGCTAAGAGCGAAGAAGAAAGAAGCGAGAAGAAAATCCCACAAACTCACCGATTGGGGATGGCCGACGAAAGGGCCCGGGTGGCGCGCGCGCCACCGTGGCGCTTCCTCGATAATCGCCGCCACGGGCCTCCACCTCGGACGCGCCAACTCGCCACCTCCATCCTTGCCCGGTCGGATGGCCCTCATATGGAACATGGGGTGCGGCACGAGCGCGGGTCGCACGCGCATCCTCATGAAGGCGCACGACAACATCCGGTCGGCCCGTTTCCTCGAGCCCCGATCTCCTCCACGATCGTGGCCACCTTGTTCTTCTCCTCTTCTCGGCGCCCCAGTCCATTGCTCCATCGCGACAGGAGCTCGCGTAAAAGCCTGGGCGCTGTTTTCAACGTTCGGACATAGATCCATTCGAGCGCCATCCCTTGTTAGAGGGCGGCGGCTTGATGTCCAGTGCTCGGAGCTCCGCCCGCTCAAGCTGGAGGCCAGCCGCCCATGGGCGCGTCGCGTCGACTACTGTCTTTCCAAAGCCTCGCCGGAAGAAGTGCGCCACGGCGCCAATGCGGCTCAATCCTAAGAAGGCCTCGCACGGGGTAATGAAAATGGCGATGTGAAGGACCCGTTAGGGTTGAGGTGGTGCACCTCCACCTTGTAATGGAAAAGAAGCCCTGGACGAAAGGGTGGAGGCGGCAGGCGGAAGCGCGCCAAAAACGAGGCGGGGACCACAACCTCGTCGCTCTGCGGCGCGGGATAACGGCCCGGTCGGCACTCTCCACCGGAGGTGCCTGCGGCGGAGGAAGCCCTTCTTCACTAGGCCGAGCGCGCAACTCTCTGTGCGGAGCACTCCGCCCACGACATCTTCGCGGGAAGCGGCGGAAGGTGAGAAGAAGAGGGGTGAGGTTTCCTTCTCGGCTCTCTGGCTTTTTCTTGCTTTAGGGACGGGAGGCGAAGAAGGCGAAAGCGTGGCTACCCGAGGCACCCCAACAACGTACTTATAGGAGGCGGCGGGACGCCGACCGAACGGACGCCTCCTCGAACGATCGTCGCGTCGCCCTCGTCATCACGCCGCCTGGTAACTCCGATTTCCAATTCCGCCGCATTTAATCACGTCGCGTCAAAGTTGCGAGTCATAAAGACGCCGCCCCGACAGCGTGTCCCGTTACCTCTTGGTCTCGCTTTTGGCGGGACGGTTGTTCGGGCGCGCGAGGCCCATGGGCATTGCGGTCCCAAGATGGCAAAAGCTTTGTGGCTTGCGCCAGGGGCCCACCAAAGTCGTGGGTTCAAAAGGCCTAACCCACCGGATGGCGCGTAGGCCGCCCAGTGAAACTTGAGCGAGGGGCAAGTACGAGGTGAGCCCACGGTGGGTCCCGGTTGGGTCGGTGACGACCAGTACCCTCTACTCGCGTCCGAGACCATAATTCACACTCTCCGGGAGCTCATCGATGGCGACGGCACGGTGTGCTCGGGTGGTGACGACCAGTGGTCCATACGGATTGAGTAAAGAAAGGTTTCTTATGGGTCGCCCCACAGCAGGGCCAGGACACCCTACTCTGGGACCGTCCGCTCGGAAGGTCCCCCTTGGGCGGGACCTCCCAGGACCCACTCGGACTACCCGTTACTAGCTCCAAGAGCACGGCGTTCAAACCAACGCAGGTAAATGCGCGTCGCTCACCCCCTCCAGGTCCCACACCTGCGGATGGGGTAAACTTGTGGGATAGACGGCGGCTACTCTCTCGCAGCTTCCCTCGCCGGACGGGGACTCGGGATGGATACCCCGCGTCCAGCTACGACGTTAAACGAGCACTCGGACACCGGAACCTCGCGGAGGCATCCGGTCGTCCTTGCCGACAAAGGCACTCGGACATCGGAACCTCGCGGAGGCATCCGGTCGTCCTTGCCGACTAAGGCAGCGTCTAGCTACGACGTTAAACGAGCACTCGGACACCGGAACCTCGCGGAGGCATCCGGCCGTCCCTGCCGATCAAGGCACTCGGACACCGGAACCTCGCGGAGGCATCCGGCCGCCCTGCCGACTAAAGCGGCGTCTAGCTACGACGTTAAACGAGCACTTTCGGACACCGGAACCTCGCGGGGCATCCGGTCGTCCTTGCCGACCAAGGCACTCGGACATCGGAACCTCGCGGAGGCATCCGGCCGTCCTTGCCGACTAAGGCAACGCGTCTAGCTACGACGTTAAGCGAGCACTCGGACACCGGAACCTCGCGGGGCATCCGGTGCGTCCTTGCCGACCAAGGCACTCGGACATCGGAACCTCGCGGAGGCATCCGGCCGTCCTTGCCGACTAAGGCGGCGTCTAGCTACGACGTTAAGCGAGCACTCGGACACCGGAACCTCGCGGAGGCATCCGGCCGCCCTGCCGACCAAGGCACTCGGACACCGGAACCTCGCGGAGGCATCCGGTCATCCTTGCCGACTAAGGCGCGCGTCTAGCTACGACGTTAAGCGAGCACTCGGACACCGGAACCTCGCGAGGCATCCGGCGTCGCCCTGCCGACCAAGGCACTCGGACATCGGAACCTCGCGGAGGCATCCGTGCGTCCCTGCCGACTAAGGCGGCGTCTAGCTACGACGTTAAGCGAGCACTCGGACACCGGAACCTCGCGGAGGCATCCGGCCGCCCTGCCGACCAAGGCACTCGGACACCGGAACCTCGCGGAGGCATCCGGTCGTCCTGCCGACTAAAGGCGTCTAGCTACGACGTTAAGCGAGCACTCGGACACCGAACCTCGCGGAAGCATCCGGTCGTCCTTGCCGACCAAGGCACTCGGACACCGGAATCTCGCGGAGGCATCCGGTCGTCCTTGCCGACTAAGGCAGCGTCTAGCTACGACGTTAAACGAGCACTCGGACACCGGAACCTCGCGGGGCATCCGGCCGCCCTTGCCGACCAAGGCACTCGGACATCGGAACCTCGCGGAGGCATTCGGCCGCCCTGCCGACTAAGGCGGCGTCTAGCTACGACGTTAAACGAGCACTCGGACACCGGAACCTCGCGGAGGCATCCGGCCGACGCCCTGCCGACGTTAAGCGGCACTCGGACACCTCGGAATCCCTCGCGGAGGCATCGCGGAGGCATCCGCCGCCCTGCCGACTAAGGCGGCGTCTAGCTACGACGTTAACGAGCACTCGGACACCGAACCTCGCGGAGGCATCCGGCCGCCCTTGCCGACCAAGGCACTCGGACACCGGAACCTCGCGGAGGCATCCGGCCGCCCTGCCGACTAAGGCGGCGTCTAGCTACGACGTTAACGAGCACTCGGACACCGGAACCTCGCGGAGGCATCCGGCCGCCCTGCCGATTAAGGCACTCGGACACCGGAACCTCGCGGAGGCATCCGGCCGTCCTTGCCGACTAAGGCGGCGTCTAGCTACGACGTTAAGCGAGCACTCGGACACCGGAACCTCGCGGAGGCATCCGGCCGTCCTTGCCGACCAAGGCACTCGGACACCGGAACCTCGCGAGGCATCCGGCCGCCCTGCCGACTAAGGCGCGTCTAGCTACGACGTTAACGAGCACTCGGACACCGGAACCTCGCGGAGGCATCCGGCCGCCTTGCCGACCAAGGCACTCGGACACCGGAACCTCGCGGAGGCATCCGGCCGCCCTGCCGACTAAGGCAGCGTCTAGCTACGACGTTAAACGAGCACTCGGACACCGAAACCTCGCGGAGGCATCCGGTCGTCCTTGTCGACCAAGGCACTCGGACATCGGAACCTCGCGGAGGCATCCGGCCGTCCCTGCCGACCAAGGCACTCGGACATCGGAACCTCGCGGAGGCATCCGGCCGTCCTTGCCGACCAAGGCACTCGGATATCGGAACCTCGCGGAGGCATCCGGCCGTCCTTGCCGACCAAGGCACTCGGGCACTAAAACTTCCAAGGCATCCGCCATCCTTGCCGACCAAGGCACCGATTAGCTCTGGCGCCCAAACGAGCGCAAAGGAAGATTTCTTGAGGAACAAACCGCGAGTTCGCACGTCCGACCACTCGAAACCGATCGACGAACTTTCTAGCGCCGAGGTGATCAAAGCGTAACAAGCAAAGCTAACTCCTTCATGAAGTCATTCATAGAGAGAAAAAAAGGATTTCATTAAAAGCCGCAGCTCAAAACTTTACACCACTTTACATGAGGCACACGCAAGACTCTCTATCTACACCTGCACTCTAAAACTCCCTACGACAACGCCGACGGTAGGCCCTTGCTCGGCCGACGGATGCACTTGGGGTCGGTGGACCGAGGTCGTTGGAGATGACTCCGGTAGGCTCCTTGCCTTGGTCGTCAAGGTGAAGCCACACCGCGGAATGGCATGCCGCTGCTGCTCGGCGACATCGACGCTGCCGCGCCTATCGCAATCGGCGCTCGCGCCATTGCCTCTAGGAGGGCCCCTTGCCACTCCAAGCCTCGGATCGCTCTCAAGTAGCGCGTCAACGGCAAACAACGTCGCGAGCTACTTCTTCTCTCTTTGGGAGTTCGGCTATCGCCGATCATACTCAACCCAAAGCTCGCTCAAAGGGTCTTCCTCTTCCACCACGATGTCATCACCAAATCAAGACTAAAGGGTGTCTTGAACACATTTCAAGAAGGAAAGGATTCTCGTCTAAGAGTCTGCCGCCGAGCAACCCGTGGCGCTTTATATACCCATTCAAGGAAGATCAAACGACTCAGAATAAATGCCGCGCAGAAAGCGGCGCCCGCCACCGGAACCGGCGGTCAAGAAGACGAACGAGCAAAAACACACCTAGCCGCGGCGCGCGCGCACAACGGCAATTAAGAGGCTCCCCGCGGTTCGCATACCTCAGAACGTAATCCGGGCGCACGCCGGATGCGTTGAGGCACGTCCGCAAAATCGGTAGGCCCCGCTGGCCCACCTAGTTGAACGGATTCATCAAGCTCAACCCCAACCGAGTCTGCGAACTCGATTGGAGGTTGGGGCTCTTGACGAATACTCATAAAACAGGTGCACCAACGGCCCAATTGCAACAAGCAAAGCCCAGAGCGCAAGCAAAGCGGCCTCGAATACGGCCCGGCCTAAACAGCCGCCCCGGCCGCTACCCAAATGCCTACGAGACCATTCAGGAGACCATTCCCGACCGGTCCCGACTCCGACTCAGAGGTTCCCGACCCGCGGCGGGGCGGGATCCGCGACTCGACTCAGCAGGTTCCCGACTTCGCAGCAGACGGGATCCCCGCTCCGACCGAACCATGATAATCCCCGCCGAGGGCGCGTGCCGCGCGCCGGAGTCCCGTGTCAACCTAAGGCCACGTGCCCCACGAACGGTCATTCAAGTGATCGAGCGAGGGCGGTGGTCCTTCCCAAGACGATTTGATAGGCTGCTGAAGCCACGCCTCTGCCCCATCACCACCACCCACGGTGCAAGGACACGCTCTCCCGAGGCAACTCCAACGTCACACGCGACTACGCCGACACCACATGGATCACGAGAGCGGCCACGCCACTTCCGGAGGATTACCTAACCGCTCGACCGGCTAGACCACCGACCCAAAGATAGGCTCGGCAGCGCGACGGTCAGCGAACAAGCGACCCGATCGGCGAACGATTGGCGACGGCGGGCAAGGCGAAGCCCTAGAAGTAGCTCGCTGGCACTTCGCCAATTCTCGATGTAACCCGCCTTCAGATCTTGAATAAAAGGAGGCGGGAACCTCCTAACAGGCAGCGAGTAAGAGCTACAAGAGAGCTTTTCCTCTTCTTCCTCTTCTTCTTTTCTTCTCCTTACGAGAGCTAAGTTTAGATCATTCTAGTGTTGAGGCTCCACCTCTCGCTTGTAAAAAAACTCGGTGCAGTCATCCGCACCCCAGTGAATACAACACCAACGCACGAACTGGAGTAGGGACTTTCGGCCCGAACCAGTATACATCTTGGACTCCAGGGTCTAACCATTCAGGGAGCGGGAACGCGCAGCCCTTTAGACTTACAAATTTACTTGCCGGCGCTCGAAACGCCCACAGCAATCTTGGTTAGTTTCAGATAATGATTTTAGCTCTATTTGAACTTCATTGGAACTCAAACAGAGTTCTGATTTCTATGTATAAACTATGTTATAGTCTGAAGTCTCCTGATACAAGCAGCAAAATATGTGACTGTTATGAGTACAGCTGATCCTATTGTACTTGTCAAATTTTTCGTATGATTCATTTTGATATAGTATGACGACAGTATTTGGGCATGTGGAAACAGTAGCATTATGTCTCAAATGCTTTGAACACTTGTATTTAAATGCATGTGACATTTGTAGAGAAATTTCATAAATTTGTGTACAAATAGAAACGAGTAAAAACAAATAGAATTGAAGTGTTAAAAATAGGGGTCTTTCAAAAAAGAAGTGTTAAAACTAGGGGTAGTATGGTCTTTTTGTCTTCATTCTTCTTTTTCTAGGTTTTGAGAGCCAAACTCTTACCAAACAGTTTCTTTGACTAGCTCTAAATTCTTAGAGTAGGGGATTATTAGAGAATCAGAGCGAAAAAATCAGAATCCGAAGCTTTATCAAATAGGCTTTTACTTCTGACTAAGTAGATAAGATGATATGTCATTCAAGTCAGATAACTAGTAATGGGTGCTTTGAGGCTTAACATGTGGGCCAGCTTGTCCATGGTTCAGACCAGGGTAACCATGGCGACGTCTCGGGATGGCTTCGCCAGCAGCGAACGTGACAGCAACAGTGCTTTGGTTTGGGTCAAGTAGCTCAGGGCGAAGCTACAAGTGGCGATGGTTCATTCGAAAGTAGGCGGTGACGAGCTAGCCGGCGACCATGGCGTTGGTGGGTGCTACAACCCATGGTGGCCAACGCGAAACCATAATGAAACCTCAGAATTGAATGCAGATTCAACAAGATGAGCCTAACCGTTCCATCCTTGCCCCAGATGTAGGGGTGAAAACGAAACAGAATTTCCGACCGTTTCGGAGAAAAACACAAACGGAAGTCTTTTTTCGGAAACGGAAACGAAAAATATCGGTACGGAACGGAAACAAGTTTTTTGTCGGAAACGGAAACGAGAGAGCCATTTCTATCGGAAACGGAATTGGAAATTCCTTATAAGTGAAACCGAAAATTCCGTCTGAAACTTGGCCCACTTGGCCTAAAAAGGTGAATGGAGAATTTACATTTATTTTCGAATTAAAATAATTTCAGAAATACAAATGACTTTATAGAAAATATCAAATAGAGTTAAAAAATTCCGAAAAAATTCTCAAAAATACTTTGGAATATTTTGAACATAGAAAAATTATTTATATCATATTTTTGTTTCATTTTTCATGAATAAATTAATTATATAAATCTGAAAATAGTAAAATGATATTTATAAACTCTAGAAAATCCAGGATAAATTTCATAAAATCATAAATGAATATTGAACAATAATATGCAAATTTTAGGGAATGACATCTTTATAGTTGGAGGAGCAAGATGATGTCGATGATAATGATGTGGAGGAGGATATGATGGTTTGATCAGGGGGACAAATAGCGAGCCTTCAACTGACAAACTTGAGAAAAAACTTTCTAGTGATACCGGTGAACATAACATTGTTCTTGTATCCACCTTTGTGATGGAATGAGTTACATTGTTTTTGTGGTCATGTATATTATGATCATGTATTACGTCCTTGTAGAATTTTTCACTTTCGTTTCCGTATCCACTCCGTTCCGCATCCGTTTTGGTAATTATTCGTTTTCATATCCATTTCCGGGGTTTTCTATTCCATTTCTGTTACCGGTAAAAGATGTGGAAACGGAAACGGAACAACCATTTACCAACCGTTTCCGTTCCGTTTTCATCCCTACCCAGATGGTTGTAGGATCAAGGACAACCAACTAGAGTAGGTGAATAGGAGGTTTTTAAAATATTTTTACTCTAATTCAATAATTAAAGCAAATATGATACAATTATCAATTCTATAACAATTAAAGCCTAAATGAGCTAAGATTTGCTAAGTGCACCAACAACATAAGTCTAGGCAAGAGCAACAATCCTAAAGAGATAATCAATCACTAAGATCACTAGGAAAGTAAATTGCACGATTATAATCACAAAACAGCAAATCACAAAAGGATGAACACGATGATTTTTCCCGTGGTCTCGGAGATTTGTTGGTCTCCCCTAATCCACGTTGAGGAAGCTTGAACAAATCAAGCTCACTCCTTGCGCAATTGAGCCTCCCTCGATCACTAGTGGTAGCTCTTTCCTGCTTTAGGTAAGTGAGCTTCAACCTTCACACCAACACCGGGTCCCTTCACAATCTTCTTTGAAGAGATCACCGGTTCCACACCTTCAAGCCATCTAGGAGGCGGCAACTTCCAATAGAATAGACTTTGGCGCTTGTTTGAGGTTGATCAAGTGTCTAATGGCTCAAGAATGAATGCACACACTTGAATTGCTCTCACCAACTCACAAATGAGAATTGAATGCACTAGATATGATGAGAGAGTTGCTAGGGCTCACAAATATGCAATGAATGACCAAGAGTATGCCCTTGTTGCAGGTGAGGAGGTATTTATAGCCCCCAACCACTAATCTTGCCATTGAGGCAAAAGTTTTTAAAAAAAAATTAGCAAACCCGGTACTACCGCCCATGTAGGACCAGTAGTACTGACCCCCAACTCAACTGTCAGAACAGTGCATTAAATGCAAAGTAACTAGCCATTGCTACAGTACCCTGATACTGTCGCCTATATAGGACCAGTAGTACCGGCCTTTTATCCTAAAATGATGCATTTTGGACCTTCTCTGGAAAATAACTGCCGTCCTAAGGGCCGGAACTACCGCTACTAGTTGGGTGGTAGTGCCGGCCGAGGATTTTTGATAAAAAACATCCCGCTCTGGAATATAACTACCACTTAGGAGAGTCGGTACTACTGGAGGTCCGGTAGTACCGCTCCCGGTTGGGCGGTAGTGCTGGCCTTACTGTTTTCACCAAAATGCACAGCTTTTTAAAATAACTACTGGCCTTAGGGCCTGTACTACCGGACCTCTAGTAGTACCGCTCCTACCTAGGCGGTAATGCCGGTTTTACAGATTTTCAGACTTTTTCAGAAGAGTTTTTCAAGGAATGCACATGACTAAGTATGAGCATGATTTGAGCCATGATAATTGATCATCTTCAAGCTACTTACCAAATGTCTCTCTTAATAGTACGGCATCTATTCTAGCAACCTGATCTTTTCTCTAAACACCAAGATCGGCAAAAGCTATGAAAAGGTTCTTAAATTTTTATACCTTGGCATTTAGCTTAACACTTTGATTTTCTTTGTGCTTCACACTTTCACCTCTTTATGTGCAATGTCTAGGACCAACCTATTTTCATAACCTCAAGAGAAATTATCAGTCCTTTAATCATGATTGTCATTAATTATCAAAACCAAACTAAATTAGGGGCCTAGATGCTTCAATGGTGTTGTGTGCTGCTCAGTCCACGGTAAGCTACAATGGCACGGTGAGGTTCTATGAGGCGGTGGAGCTACATAGGCCTGCGCATCCGATTGGCTAGCCTATAAAATTTGCTTTATAAAGGAACGTGTGGGAATAGGAGGTCTTACGTAGAGTTTAAGTAGGGAAGGAGAATGGCTACACGATGAAGGTAGGCACACTCCAGGTCAGATCCAAGGTCGACAAGGTGTTCCAGCCTCCATGTGGTGAGACGAAGAGTGAGAGGGAGCAAAAGGAAGAAGATGTCGAGGCAGACAAATGCTTGAAAAAACTAGGGTTGCTTACCGAAACTATCAAATAGGGTCTACTCAAGGTGGCTTTGTAGGATGGCGCACGAGGAAATGGCAGGGCAGCATGTGGAGTAGCAGCAAGCCCAGCTTCAACACCCGGTGGAGGCTGGTGGCACATTTAGGCTGCCGGTTTGGCCAAGAGAAGGAAGAGAGAGAGAGTAATCGAGAAGAATAAGAACAAATGATTTGGAATTGGTTTTTTTATGTTTGTTGGATTTTCTGTGGCTAACCTGTTCATGCATTTGTGTGGTATCGTGATAGCTTGCCACATCAACGCATGAGAAGCCAACTCAACACGCAAATAACGCTAGTGTCTAGTTCAGACTCAATTTGATCTAGTATTGCAAGTATATGGACTAAATAAGCTATTTGATAGCACAAGGTTGATTCAAATCAACTTGAAAATAGAGGTACCAAATATGGGCATTTTCCCTAATTAGGGGTGAAACCGTGCAAGATTTGTATATCTATTCATGATTTTTTTTTAAAAATAAATATTTTTAATTAATATTACATAAATAAATCATCGTTAAAGAAAATTACACAAATAACCTCCTGTCACCGACAAAAGGCATGTCATCAAATGAGGGGGATGACCTTCTTACGGCTCAAAAAACTTGCCAAAATTCACTTTTATTCTAAAAAGAAAGAGGGGGATGAGAGGAGAAGAGAGGGGGAGAAGTAGTAGATCACTCCATCCTAGAGGTGAGTTTTCTGTTTCTTTATAGATTTCATTTTAACACTATGGTTAGGTTAGCAAATAAAATGATTAGATCTGTAGTTATTTTGGGTAGTAGGTATATGTGTATATAGTGTGGCTGTGGATATGTAGTTCTTTAGATTAGTTTAACATAGGATTTATTCTTATAGATCCATTAATTTCTCGTAGTAATTATGTAACATCCAAAAAAATTGAGTTTTAGGATGTTTAAGCATGAAAGTTAACCATTTGCATTTTCCCAAATTAACTAAAGCTTAATTTGAATTTTTCTTTATGTAAAATATTTAATTTGACTAAACTATACATCAAAGATTTCCGGTTATAGTTGGGTTCCTCAAGCTCTAAGGAATTTTTTTGTAATTTTTGAAATTTTTCTGAATTTATTTGGATTTGTTTGAATTTATGGCCATTTTTTAATTTGAAAACAATTTTTTTTGAAAAACCCTTCGGGCCGTTTTGTTTCGCTGGTCGTTCCTATCCCCCGTTCGGCCCATCTCCCTAGCCCGCTTCGCCCTGACCTGCTCTTGCCCACCTCGATCCAATCTGCCAGCTCGGCCCAGCCGCACGCGTCGTCGCCGCGCGGGACCCAAACCCTAGCCGCCACCGTGTAGTCGCCGTGTCTGCGCTTTCCTCGGCGTCCGGGCGAGACACGCCTCCCGAGGCTATAAAAAGCTCCGGGGATCCTTAGTTCGGGTTCCTTACCTCGCGCCGCACTCGAAGCCCTCCTCGCTGTCACCCGAGATCCTCCCGTCACCTCGCGCTAGCTCGCTGGAGTCCCCAAGCGCTGCTACCGCCAGTTGGAGCTTCCTCCACATCGATCTCCGCCGTCGACGAGCCTCCGCCACTCCCGTGTGTGTCTTTGACTTCCCCGCATTGCCTGCACCCGATTTCACCGAAATCCCAAGCCAATCCATCACAAAGATGTCGTCGGCTACATCGTCTTCTTCTCCTCTCGCCAAGGTCGTGCCACCGCCGACCCTCGTGATGTCAGCCGATGACATCATCTGTGCTGAGTCAGCCACATATGTCAGCACCCCGTCAGCCCGCGTCAGCGATGAGTCAGCCCTAGCCTCTATGCTGTGAACTTGGTCTACCGTAGACAGATCTGAACCCGTGGACCTGGTCTATGGACTAAGGGTCCACCTGTCAGCCTCTAACCAATTTTTCAGATTTGTTTTATTTTTAAAAATTAGCTTGACATCAGCATGATGCAATAAAGTGTTTTTTCTTTAGAAAAATAATTCCATAAAATTCTCTTGTTCTATTTTCTCTGAATCTAATCTTTCAAAGGCTTGTTCTCTCTCATATGAACTCCGATTGAGGCGATTCAAATTTCTAAATTTTTCTAAAATCAATCTCTTCATTTATGAGCCATTTATTTTCAATTTTGAGTTCATTTGAGTTTCTATTTGTTATTTATTTGCATTTGTTGCTTTCTTTTTCATAGACGTTAATCCCGAGGAAGCGAACGGAGAATTTGAAGATCAAGATTCAGCAGTAGATCAATAAGGCAAGTCATAACCTTTGATCATAGTGAACCTATGATTGTAAAAGTACTTTGTTTTATACAACCTACATGCTATTTATGCACAATGAATATTTGTTGGGAATAGCTAAATACGTAATTGACATTATGCCACCTTGATTATTGGAATACCATGTATCCAATGTTAACCCTAGGTTGGGACATTATTAGTTGGACATGATCATATTACCAATATTGGGTTATCGTAGCTATGCTTAGACATGATTAGTTGTACAATGGGATTCCTATTACATGTAAAATAATGTTAATCTTGACTTAATGAGATTGAATTATGGCCAGTAGCCACTGTTGTAAAATTTGTTGTACCATGATAGGGTGTACCATTGGTCTTTGTTGTACAAAATAGTTTTCCCCTCAGGCAAATGATCATGTAGTAAAGGGGGTGCTGTTAGCACATTTGGAATGTGGTTATCTTGCTTGAGACAATTTAAAAACTTAATATTGTGTGCCATTGAACTGGGCTAATCGTACAACCACATGTCTGGTATGGTACAGACTTGTTTGATTAATTTGCAATGTCTAAATTTGAGTATTGCCATTGGTGGTGTGGGTTCCGAGATGAACGGGTAGATTCACATGGCTCAAGAGGGGGCTCTGAGGGGTGAAACTTTATTGGGCAGCATTGAGTTTAGACATCATTATAAAGGCTTTGTCATGATCTCTCTATGGCACTTCAAAGGAAGTGTGTTAATGACGTTGCACAAAGAGACGATTATGTCTTGTGGGTAAAGTAGTACAACCTCTGCAGAGTGTAAGACTATTCGAACAGCCGTGTCCGCGGTCATGGACATGCTCAGGAATTTCACATGAGGTATAGGTTGTTTCATAAAATGTTAGATGCTGAAATTATTGGGATGTGAATGGTGAGTTCACTGTTGTTCTTGTTGTCTAAAGATAACACTGATGAATTTAGTGGTTTGATGATGGTTTTAGATGGTGTTGGGTGAAGCCTCATCATTCTGTTCATGTTGTCTACCATTGATTTACCAGTTTTTTTATTATCTTTTCAAAATTATGCTTTGAATCTATTTATTGTATTTAAATTCAAGTTATTGCTTTCTGCAAATGAACCATATACTATTCTTTGGCAAGCCTTGTATGAATATATTGCATCATTTTTCTACGGCTTGCGGAGTACTTTTTGTACTTACGGCTATAAGGCTTTGTTGATCAGTTGCTGAAGAAGGACTAGAAAGTACAAGTTCTATGAGGAGGATTATTATAAAAACTATGTGAACTAGGAAGGCATTCACCAATCGATTGCCTGTGGTATGTCGAATGGCCCAAGTTATTTTATTTCTGCTACAATAGTTTATTTGTTTCTTAAGCCCTTAAGACATAGTGGTGTAAACTTTGACCATAAGGTCTGTTGCTTTATTTAATAACAATTTGTTACTTTTTTAGTTAATTCGTTGTATGGAATGATATTTCATCTATGTTGCCATTATGTGCACTAGTGTGATTCTAGACTAGTGTAGTATACACAGGGAGTTTCGGATTCGTAAATCTGAGCCCCGACAAATTAGTTGTAGTGCACCGATTAGTTTTAGAATTTTAGACCTACTAGTTAGGTCTATTCGGAATATGGAGAGGAGAATGTGTGTAGGATTCATTATTATCTATATGTGATACGTAGGTGAAGCATGATTGGTAATTTCAATTTGTACGAAACATGCATGATTGTTTGTCTTTCTATGGGTGTTGCACGTTAGGGAAATCTCCTCATATGCAAGTCTATTCTCTCAGTAGCGGATTTGGTATTAGGTCTATTTCACAGTATTTAATAAAATGAGCACATGTCAATAGCATCATATTAATTATTAAAATCATCAACATGTATGATTGAACGAGTATCTTTTAAAATACACTATGGAGAAGAGATTCCACATATGGGAGCAGAAGGAGTTGATTTGCACGATTTTCCATCTATGATGACTAATCTATAAAATGTAGAGAAGCGACCATAGGGCAATGTTATGAGATGGTTGTACTAGTTATTTTCGCTGGACTATATGTTGCATGATTGGAAGTTGCATGGTGTTGCCACCCAGGCATAACAACACACATACTGGCAGTTAGTAGAACTGAAGGAGCCAAATTTGTGGAGCCAATACGTGAGATTAGCGAAGGAGCATGAACGGTTGCTAATCTCGTTGGTCCAAGCCTTTGAGAAAATCCCTCTGTCTTATGTGACGTAGGAAGATGCCATTATGAGCTACGCTGAAGAAGTTGGGCAGTCTAGACAAAGATCCATATTGTATGAGAGAAAAAGATGGAGGTGGTACTGACTCAGTTGAAGCTAAAACTGTATACCTTTCCATGGCCAAAGCGCAGGAACCCATAGGGATTGTAGATGAAGGTGAGTAGATCAAATCCTTTGTGGAACGGATACAGTTTGAAGACCATGACTGCGTGGCAATGTCAGATGATGAAGGTTCTGATGATGAACAAGGTGGAGGTGATTAGGTTGTTCGTTCGAGTGGAACACATACCAATTCGACAAACAAGTAGCTAGTGAAGGTGAGCGAGTGGCCTAAGAGTACCAACAGAATGAGGTTAGGTAAAAAACGTTAAAACAAAAGTAACGAGGAGGTGCATGATGTAGTAAAGTTATGGGCAGTATAATTGAGGATGACATTCAAGGTATTGAAGTCCAGCCCGCGTGTGTATGATATGAAGTGTGAGATATAGTGATGCCCTTGACAATTCCATACATACCAACCTACGTAGGACACCCATTGAAAGTGCTCCATAGTCGTTCCGCACACATGCATAGTTGTAAGTTCAAGCTCCATTAGTTTTGGTGATTGATTTTAGATTAATGCCTAATCTTTGTTTAATGACAAAACTAATCATTATGAGACTAACATGGTTATTGAGCATTATTCTTATTAGTCTCAAATTTGGATGGAAAATAGAAAACCCAAGGTATGCACTCGTATTGACTCTATTAGTTTAATGCATATTTAGGAATCAAGTTAAAGGATGAACTCTTCTATTGCTTATATATTAAAGATGTGCATTATGTTTTCAATTCCATATATTACATGTATGCACACATTTAGGAGAAGTTTATAATTTAACTTGATGTTTCAATAGTATTGATCCATGTTCTCTTGCCAAATAATATATAGGATCAAGACTTTGAAACAACCATTTGAGTATATGTAACTTGTGTAGTTGTAGTATACTCATGTTAATATAGGATAAACTCAAATGCTATCTAGGGTTGATTATGTGTATATTGGTTCCAAAGTTCAATTATCTATATGCACATATTTAATAGAGTTTATTATATAGTTGAAGGTCTCAAATGTATTGATCTCTTTCCATCACTCAAACATATTTGGATCGTTACTAACCATCATATTGAATATATGAAACTTGTGTAGTTATATATACTCATGTTAATTTAAATAAAGTTTAAATTGAGTTCGGTTGTCTTTCAATCAATCAAAGAACATTTCATCATGTGTTGATGGTGTCTTTTTGTTGATTAAGGACAAACGAAAAGTTCTTAAGTATAATGAAGCATTAGTTACATCAAAGTACTCAATACACCTTTAAATCATTCAAATTGATTTGGGTTGTGCTCAATCGATCTTAGAGGGATCCATTATGTGTTAATGGAGTGCAAGTGATGATTGAGGCAACCATGTTTGTTGGACTAACGATCTTCAATGAGTTGTGAAGTAGGTTGAGTTTAAGAAGATAAAGAATCGGGAACGAGAAGTTGTCATGTGTTGATGAGCTTCAAGATGTGATCCCGAAGTGAAGAGAAGGGCTAGAAAAGGTTCATCATGTGTTGATGAACAAGAAGAGGAAGATTCGATCCTGGAGAGAAGATGATTAGAAATCATAAAAGCTCCAAGTGGATCGCTAGAGGCAAAGGTATAACTAGCTAGGGCTAAGGATGTGTTCCTAGTCTTTTACCGGTTTCGGTGTTTGGATGGGAGACTGGTTGCTAGTTCGGTGCCGTACTATTAAGATGGGTTGAGTCTTTTAGCTTGAGCTTCATCATGTGTTGATGAACTCAATCCGGTTCACTCTAGCTCACTCTCTTGTTTGGTTTGTGCATGAGCTAAGTATTTGCATGTGTTGCAAATAAAGGAGTTCATGCTTGCTTCTTATTCGAATCTTAATTTGAGTTGTTTTGGTTGTTTGCATGAAGCTATGGATTTGCATGTGTTGCAAAAGGGAGGTGGCTTATGCAATGTTGTTTATATGGTTATTGCTTGGAGCTAAGTCTTGCGTGTGTTGCAAAAGAAGAGATCTCAGGCAATTTAGTTTAAAGTAGTTGCATGGAGCTAGAGATTTGCATGTGTTGCAAATAGAGAGCTCATGCACTTGAGTATGAGTTGTGGTTTGCTTGGAGCTAAGATTTGCATGAGTTGCAAAAAGAGAGCTCAAGCATTTGAGTTGTTTTGGTTGTTTGCATGAAGCTAGGTATTTGCATGTGTTCCAAATGGAGAGCTCATGCATTGGAGATTTATCTTATGACTTGATCATGAGTTGATCATCACATGGCTCAAGATTTGTTTTTAAGTGGTTGGAATTGTTATTTGCAAATGTGTTTTGAAAATGAACTAGAAATTATGGGTTTCGATCCTAGAGCATGTGTTGGTATTTGCAAATGTGTTTTGAAAAGTGTCGGGATCATGTGTTGATCCTTACATGGCTAGAGGATTGATCTCATAGGTTCTCGGTTTATTTGCAAATATGTTGTGCTTAATGTGATTCTTTGGAGAATGTGAATTGGGTTTGCAAATTGCTTGATCATGTGTTGATCATCACATAGCTCAAAGAATCAATCTTTATTGGTGTTTGATTCGAAAATAAAAGATTTTTGTGTAAAATCTGGTTCTGAGCTGGGTGGTCGGTGCTACCGGCCATGGTAGCCTGGTGCTACTGGCCGAGCGGTAGCACCGGCCCCAGTGCGGTGTATAGAAACTCGAGAGGGTGTTTTCGGGTTTCAGGCAGGGCGGTGCTACCGGGCATGGTAGTCCGGTGCTACCGGATGAGCGGTAGCACCGGATGAACCCTCGGTGTAGAATTTCCAGAGAATGCTATTTTTGGGCTGATTGGCAGTCCGGTGCTACTGCCCATGGTAACCTGGTAGCACTGGAGGTCCGGTGTGAAAATTCTAGAGGAGGTGTTTTTGTGGTCAGCTCGGGTCCGGTGCACCGGGGTCCAAGGCTGGTGCTACCGCCCGAGCGATAGCACCGCTCCCAGTTGGCCGGTGCTACCGGATTTTTTGTAACGGCTAGTTTTGTAGCCGTTGGCCTGTAGGCCGGTGCTACTGGGCCTAGTAGGGCGGTAGCACTGGGAATTCTGAGTTTTTTCAGATTTTGCCCCTAACGGCTAGTTTTGGCTTGGAGGCTATAAAAGGAGGCCTTGGAGGGCATTTGCTGGTTGCTGACTTTGGGGAGAGTTTGTGGGAGTTGGTTGTATGTGTTGCACTCTTCCAATTGGTTTTTGAGCTAAGAGTGAGCCCTAATTGCATGTGCTGCAATTAAGAAGTGGATTGAGAGACTCTTGTGCATGTGTTGCACTTGAGGAGGATCCTAGTGCATGTGTTGCACTTAGGAGGTCACCGGAGTGCATGTGTTGCAATAGGTGAAGTTCAAGCTAGAAGGCTTGACTTGTTACTCTTGGTGTTTGACGACACCTAGACGGCGTGTGGAGGCGTCGTGCGCGGGAGCTCTCAACGGAGGTTGTGAGAAGCCCCGGCAAAGTTGTGAAGGTCGGTGCTCGCCTACCCGGAGGGGGAAAGAGAAACTACTAGTGGATTCGAGGTGGGTGCTCAATTCGTGGAGCCGATCCAATTCGTTTGGGCTAACCTCAACGTGGATTAGGGGAGATCGGCAAGTCTCCGAACACAATGGAAAAAAGTATTGTGTCCCTTGTGCTTGAATTGTATTCGTTGTTTATATCCAAGCAATTTATATTCATAGAATTAAATTGATTGATTGCTTGTCTTTAGGATTGCAATATTTGTTAGAGACTTAATTAGTTAGTGCACATAGTGAGCCTAGTTGATTTGGACTTTAATTGTCAAAACTTTAGTTTATCGCTTCCGTATTGATAATTGTTAAGGTTTTGGCATTAGGGGTATTTAGGGGTGAATTGCTTTGTAGAAATTCGTAGATAGAAGAAATTTTTTAAAAGCCATCTATTCATCCCCCTATAGTCGGCATCCTCAACCTTACAATGGTGACAGAGTCTATGCAATCCCACGTAAACTTGTCTTCGGGCATTATTGCAAATGTCATGTATGAAGAGATTCCATGTTCCATAATTCTTGCTATAAAGGAGAGGTTTCGGTACACAATTAGCTATGCAAAGGCTTAGAGGGTGAAGCAAAAGGCATTTGAAGTAAGGTTCGATATGTTCGAAGACTCTTACCACAACTTGCCCGGTCTTCTCCAAGTTATACAACAAAGGAACCCTGTGACCCATGTTGATATTCTAGAGATCGTGTCAAAGTAGTTCCCTAGGAAGATGGTACTTAAACGAGCATTCTTCGCTTTTGATGTGTGCATCGATGCATTCACACACTATCATCCATTGTTTTGTGTGGATGGCACCTTCCTGACTAGGAAGTAGTAGGGCCAAATATTGACTGCAATCGTAGTGGATGGCAACAACCAGATTCTTTCTGTCGCACTTGCATTTGTGGAGAATGAGAACAACGATAATTAGTTGTGGATTCTTAGGAACGTGAAAGCTGGTGCCGTAGGCGAGCCTGCGGGTTTGTGTCATGCATGATCGATATGCTAGGTTATTGAGCCAATTATGCAAATACGATAAGGAGTAGATGAGGACTATCCATCACACGCGTCATGCACTAGGGGGCTATATATCTAGTGCAGATGAGATGCCACCTTTTTGCTCACGTGACGTCACCTAGTGTACGACATCTTTGTTGAGGCATATGCCATGCACCGGGTGATGAGACAGTTTGGATGTGATATTCATTCCCCATAGACGTATGTGGCCATCTTTCAGCTGCACACTCTTGGGTGAGTTACACATTCTACCATGTTTTACTTAATAACAGATGGAAGTACGGAATTACTAACGTTCTATGTTCTGGGTATCTGTAGGCACACAAGGAAGGGTGTCACAGGACACATAGGGTGGCCCCGACGCATAGAGCCATACGTCCAGTAGTGGACACTTGCGTTGTAGGATGTTCACCAGGAGGTTGACCTGTATAATCAAACGACGTACAATACCTACATCAAGTGGTATTGCACACACACCTAGGTTCAGGTCATTCATGTAATAGAGGGTCCCTTGAGGCACATCGCTACCATAGAAGACACCTACCCTACCTAGCTGGACTCCGCATTCCATCGTTCAGTTAGGAAAACACAATCAATTATATTATGTTGCTTATGGTCGCATTGATTCTAACATATTTCTATTGTTGCACAGAGCGACCTCACCAAGGAGACGTATGACTATATGACCTCTCTACTGTCTCAAATTGGGGACATGATAGACTTGTGGGCAGATGAGCTGAGAGTCGCGCTTGGCCGGATTAGGGGCAATGTAGTGCAGGCACCGCCACATACTTTTGTGGTATGTGGTCAAGGGGTCGCCACAGTACAGTGCCCACATCACATGCTCCTACCCTACCTCCTCCAAAAGTGGCAAAAGGTTCTATCTGACATCTTCACGCCCCTATGCTAGTGTCAAGTACCGTTGTGTTAAATAATTTTATGTAATCTTCCGCATGAAGTTTTTGTGTTGATGACAACTTATTTCCATAGGACCATTGTTCCATGGGTATGCTCATTACTCCTAGATGTACCTAGGTATACTTTTCCCTCTTGTTGCATCTGCTCAACTTTGGGAACACATTTCAATTGTACCCTATCTTCCTTGCAGTCCAGCATCCACAGGTTCAAGACTATGGGGACGATACGAGAGGCCATGTGATGTAGGCGGAGGATGACACGACTGGCCATTAGACGCATGCGGAGAACATCGCAATGGATGACTTGTTGGTAGAGACCCCAAGGGACTCGGGTGCCCACATACTAGGGGCTTCATAGCTCTCTGGTGTGCCATGACCAAGATAGCCGACCTGACATGATGTTGTGACTGTAGTCATTGCAAGCACCTGACCACTCGACCTACCTGTTGTGACATGCATAGCGTCGGCCCAAATGTTGGGGCCACTCATGGGGTAGCGCCTAGGCGAAACCACGAGTAGAGTTTCTCATCTTTCTTGAAATTTATTTTGGAGTTATGTTGTAGCTTGCAGTTCTTATAGTTGGTCGTTGTAGTTAATTTTTATGTTTTACTATTTATGTTTTACTAAATGCTATGATGTTCATGTTGTTATGCTCCTCTTTGTTTTGGTTTGTTTGTAAAGTTGTTCCATTGCATCCCCCTAGTCGACATCACGATACAAGGGGAGTGTTAAATGATTTCCACTATGATATGATATAGCCTCCCTTGCTCGGTAGCGCGATGATGTGGTAATGCTAACACTACGTATCACGACAAGGCAAGTCTGTAGCCTTTTCAGTTAGAAATAACAACACCATGCTGCAACCTTTTTCAGCTTGAAGTGACATCATTTTGACCATCCCTTCTTCAGACAGAGGTGACAACACACTGTCACCTGCTTTTTAGACTAAAATGACCGTAGCTTGTTTGTAGCACAATTTATGTGCCTCAAGTCAATCACCCACATCTGAGAGGGCCTATATATTGTCCAATGCAAAGAACCCACGTATCTCCAACAAATTCCTCTAACCACAACATGGTAAACAAAGTAGGTAGCTTAAAGCGAGGGAGGGGACAACAAGCACGTACTAGGGAACGAGGCTATGACCCTTACCTAGAAGACACACATCTATGGTCCTTTAGAACCTGGCCCCCTAATCCCTGATCTTTTGCTTAAAACCAAGGAGTTCTACACCCCTACAAATCCCTCCCGCAATTATCGACACATGCTTGAGCCTTGTCTGCAATGCTAGCACAAACTTGACGTGGTGGTCCTGGTTTCCAACGACGAGGGGAACCCAAGACGTTGATTCTTTTGATACCCTTTGTTCATGGTTAGTAGTTCATTTCCTATCTGTACATCCACATATGTATCATTGAATTTGTCGTCTTCTTTATAGACCATGGATTGCAAATTCACTGAGTGAGTGGATCAACCATATCCAATATATGCCCAAGTTTACATCCGCACTCTCTAGATCCGCTTAGTTGAGTTGTGTGAAGAGCTTCAGACCGAGAGGATCAACAACTTTGAGCTCCGCAGGTAGAGGAACAATGAGGAGATGGTCCACCTCGGCAGCGATTACTACCCATACTACTGCTGCACCAACCCGGGCTATATTGTGTCTGCCACTAATGTGACAACTAGTCGCTTCTACGCCACCTTGATGATTGTCACTCCATGTAAGAGCCCTATGATGTTCCATTTTCTCCTTATGGTGTTCTCCCACAAGTCTGATTAGATCGACAACCATCATGTCGTTTTTCTTTCAAAAGGTGGACATATATGTTAGTTCTAGTGAGGTTGGTTGGGTTGTGTATCTTGCCATTTGTACCGTAGGCATAGCCAACAAAATATGCACTCAAATGAACCCTGAGAGCCATGTAACTCCATTGATATTTCACATTTTTCGACTGAATTTACTGTAACATGCCAATGTTTCAGATATAATTGACCATACCATGCTATGCCACCTTTTCAGACTAAATTGACAACACAAACCGGCTTTTCTCAATGGATTGACAACACGCACCAGCTTTTCTTAGTACATTGATAAAACACACCAGCTTTTCTCAGTGATTTTACAACTCGCACCAGCATTTATTAGTGAATTGACAACACGCACTAGTTTTTTTAGTGATTTGGTAACTCGCTGACCTATCATGTGACCAAGGATTCTTCTTACGAATTTGAGTGCACTTCCATTCGCCAAAATTTACTCCCCAACGCTACACACTAATCGCCTATAAAAACAGGATGCACATGTACCACCAGAGTTTCCATGCCCTGTAGTGCAGCTACAGTAATTCGAGATAATTCAATCCACACTTCTAGACATTGCCGCTCGGGCGTACTACATATGCGGCGATTACCGTGTATGTAAATGTCACATATTGATATTTCAAATTGTATGTTGCATTTTACATGTCGCTAACTTTATCTGTAACACATTCGCCCAAAATCCGCTCAAAGCCCAGCCTACACATGCATAGCACTCCACTTACACGTTCGTCCCCACTTTGTGTAAAATGGTTAACCCAGAGGTGCTACGTTTGAATCCAATATGCATTATATGCTACTACAACTCACTTTAGATAAGCAACATGGGACTAAGCCTACTATCGCTTCACATGGACCATACGGGCCTTCACACTAACGGACAGGGGTATTACAATCACCCCCTTGTATAGCACCCATTATATTTTCGTCATCGCTTCGTGTAAAAGGGCTAACCAAAAGGCTCTACATTTTGACCTAACAAATATTGTATGCTACTACAATTCACTTTAAATAAGTAATATGAGACTAATCTCACCACCACTCCACATAAGCCATATGGGCCTTTATCCTAACGGGGTGGGGTATTACATTATCTGTGTATAATGATATTCGTGAGAGCATTGCTACTTCTTCCAATGGATCAACAGCCTGAAGAAGTACGATAGAACATTCATCTAGTAAAAATACATGTTGAACTACATAGTTGCACCCAAAAACTTCACTCGTTGGAAACCTTTCTCAATTGAGAGCGAGAAAGATAACGAAAAGGCACCGATAGTCTGTAAGAAAATGTCATGATGGTGGAAGCCCCGTAGTGTCCTTGAAGCCGAACACGAGGAGGCCTTGGAAAATAGCCGGGCCGAGAGGGAAGAAGACAAGGAAAATACTGATCAAGACCCGGAAGACAAGTATTGGGTTTTCTTGTATGGGAATCAATGGAGGAAGGACCTTGATGCATAGGATGTATTATTACAAGCCTAATTTCTTTTCCATCCTCCAAGTGTTTTCGACTATTAAAGGCGCATATGTATGTTAGTTGTAGTTCGGATTGATAGTTCGTACATATTGCCATTTGTTTTATAGGAGTGGTGAGATAAATATATGCACATAATTAAACCATACACGCCATTTAATTCGAACCTTCGTTACGGAGTGTTATGTCGAACTTTAAATGGTTTATTTAAACAAAAATTATTACTAAATTTTCCCACATGCATACAACAAACTCTTTAAATTCTTTCTTTAATAGTTCGCTATTATTTCAAAACTGCTCATTAAATTAAAATAATGTAACATCTATCATCATTTAAAATAGCGATAGAGTCTCTATCACTATTTAAAACTAACATAGCCTAGAGCTACTTGTGGTTTCAAACGGCGATGGAAAAAAATCCTCTGTTAATTAATGTTGCAGCCACTCGAACAACCCACTCCCAGAAAAGGAAAAAAAAGAAATGAAGAAAAAACATCACCTTCCCTCCCAGGATTCAAATTTCGTTTTCGGATGAAATCTCACTGGTGACCGAAATCCGAAATCTCATCGAAATCTCAAAATTTTGGGTAAATCTCGGACGAAATTAAAAAAAAATCAAATCTGGTTTTATTTCTACTGGGAAAAATGAAATTTCGGCTGAAATTCCCGTAATCTCGGTGAGATTTGTCGAGATTTCGGTGAATTTGCACCTGACGAAAAATAGCTCAAACGATATATAATTTTTTTAATTTTTTTTGTGAAGGTTTCTAACAAATCAATTATATTTCCATAAAACTTTTAGATGATTATCTAATCTGAGGAATTTTCAAAAATTAAAATATTGCTACTGTCCTGATAAAAAACTGACCGGCAAGTTTGAACTGAATTAAAAATGGAACAAAACAAGTTATAAAATTTTGAATTTTTTGTGCATATTTATGGTGCATCATTAATTTTTCCATAAAATTTTTAGATGATGATAAATCTTCATGAATTTTAAAAAATTCGGACAGTGCTATTGTCGTGATAAAAGCCTTACCCGCAAACTTCAATAAAATGAAAATTGGTTCAAACCACGTTAAAAATTTTTTTAAAAAATTTGGATGGTCTTGATGTATCATTAATGTTTTTTGTAAAATTTTTGTATGATGATCAAGCTTCAAAAATTTCTAAAAATTCTGACAGTGCTACGTCTTGATAAAAGCCTGATGATCAATATATTGATTTGCTTTAACAATCAAAAAAGGTTTAGAATTTTTGAAAATTTTACAGAAGGGTTATAAGAAAATTCTTAAGATGTCATAAATTTTTTGAATCATGATCATTTATGTTCTTTTTGTTTTTCATTTTTGAAATATAACAAATGAACTTTAATGCTTACATAGATTTGATTGAGCAAACAAAGAAAGTTTAAAATTTTTGAAAATTTTATAGAATGGCACTGAGACAATTATTAATCTCTCATAAAAATTTCAGATCTTGTTCGCACTCAAGCAAATTTATAAAATTCTAACAAGTTTACTGTCCCAATTATGTTCATTCTATTTTTGATTTTTTAAAATAACAAATTAAGTTCCATTATTTTGAAATTTTTATGTATGATCCTACACTACTAAAGATAGTATTATGAATTTTTTAGATCATGATCAAGTTTTTACAATTTTATAAAAATCTGATAGTGTTTCTGATTTTTTTTGAAAACATCTCAAAAATTCGATTTTTCAACAAATTTTCATGGAAGATCACTCTCTTAAGGGTTATTGGACCAAATCTAGTCAAATCCGGCCATAAAAAGTCAAAAACCGATAAAAAACCCCAAGATTTCGGAGAGATTTGGCAAGATCTCGCCGAAATTTTTGAAATAGCTACAGTAATTTAATTTCTTTTCAATTTTTTTACCCGATCTAGATTTTAGATCCTGTACCCAACTGAATCCGAAATCTTGGTCCAGATTTCCGAGATTTAGGCGTTTTAGTATTTCCCTTTTTTTTTTTAACTATTCCCACTCGTCCGTGCGAGTGCGAGCCACTGGGCCCAATCCCCTCCGTTCCCTCGCTTCCTCACCCGAATCCACCCACCCACGCACCCACCTCCCCGCGCCGCCGGCCGCCGCGATGGACGCCGCCGAGGCGTCGGACCTTCAGGCGCGGCTCGCTGCGGCCGTGCACGCGCTCAACCACGGCGCACACCCCTCCGCCCGCCTCGCCGCCAACCAGTGGCTCCTCGGTCTGCAGCGCTCGCCACAAACGTGGGAGCTGGCGACCTCGCTGCTCGCGTCCCCGGACCCTGCTCGACCCGCCGACCTCCTCTTCTTCGCCGCCCAGATGCTCCGCCGGAAGATCCAGTCCCCCGGCGCGCCGCTCCCCCACCCCGGCGCGCCGCTCCTCGACGCCCTACTCCTAGCCGCGCGCCGTTTCTGCCTGGGGCCCCCACGGCTGCTCACGCAAATCTGCCTGGCCCTCGCAGGCGCGGAGACGGGCTCTTCGCGCGGATGCATCACCTGCCCAACCCCGCCGTTCTGGAGCTGCTCACCGTGCTCCCCGAGGAGGTGGCGCAGGACCTGAGCTGCGACACGGGGGTCGACGCCGCCGCGCGGTGTAGGTTCACGCGCGAGCTCCTCGCGCACGCGCCTGCCGTGCTCGAGTTCCTCCTCGCCCAGTTCGAGAAGGCGCCCGCGGACGACGGGGTCCCCCTCCACGAGCGCAGCCGCAGAATCTTGCGATGCCTACTAAGCTGGGTACATGTGCGCCTCCCTTTGCTTTGTTTCGCGCTCGCCTTACGCTAAGAGAAGCGACGACGTTGTAGGTCCGCGTCGGATGCTTCTCGGAGATGCCGGCGGCTGCACTCGCCGCGCACCCACTTCTCACTTTTGCGTTCAACTCCCTGCAGGTGCGAACAATGCACCCATTGATTCTTTATAAGCTCCAAAAAATGTACTTTTCGGGATTAGTTGTGCATTCACGTGCTCACGTTCTGTTTCGTTCTTGTGTGACCAATGAAGGTGCCCTTCTCGTTTGACGTGGCCATATAGGTCACGACCGAGCTTGTCTGCCAGTACCAAGTAAGTTCTGTTCTTCTGATTAATTCTGCAGGATTCTGTATTGCATTAGTGTAATCAACTGGTCAATTTGATAGTTGCATGAAATAGTGGTTGGATTGTGCCAAGTTTTCACACAGTCCTACTCTACCCTTTGTTGCCATGTGTATTTCTTTCAGTTAAAACTTTAGTATTTGGGAATTGGTATGTGCCATGGAATGTTTTGCACAATTCAGGTTGTGCTCTTCTGGTTGTGTTAAGACACTGATTTAATGCTTGAATAACTGGAACCAACTAATACATAGCTCATTTCGGATTAAATCTTATGATGTTCAGAGCGTCATTTAGTTCATGAAGCATGTTTTGCCTTAAATAACTATGTGACATGAAGATTAAGACCGGAAGCATTGCAATATTGGCCCCCTTTCTCATTTGTTGTCTATCTGACAATATCTGATAAATTTATTCTGTATAAACTGTGATTCTTGGACATGTCGGCTGGTTCATGTCTTGATTTCTTGCATTTTGTGCTGCTTGTGTGGTTGGTGCTCTGAGAAGCTCCAGTGGCATGGCATGAAGTAGGAGTACATCACCTGAGTTAATGATTTGATTGCTCCTTGTCTTTCTTGTTTCACTATATGTTGTCATCTATTGAATTGCCCCTGTTAAGTAGTTTGACTTATAATTTTGTTGAATGAACAATGGTACTGTAAAGTTTCTGAATAGCTGCTGTTCGATTGTTGAATTTGTTGTTTTACAAAATACTGTATTAATATACTTTCAACTCATAATAAACTGAGAAATCCTTTGATGTATGCTGCTATCTGGTTGTAGGATTTACCTCAGGCTTTTCTGAGTAAGATGCCGTACATCAGAGAAGTTCTTCTTCTACCAGCTCTAGCCAACAGAAATGAGAAGATAATTGGTGGTCTTACTTGTTTGATGTGTGATGTTGGCCAGGCAGTAAGTTCCATCTCACTTGTGCTTTAGTATAATAATTTATATCCTATTTACAACATGTCTGTTAGTCAAAATTAACCCTCTCTGCTAACGTTGAATTGAACATTAGACTTCTGATATAGTTGAATTAGTTAAATGTTAGTGGAGTGAGTGGCCAACTGGCCATATACCTCTCCCATCATGTAAGAGTAACACCCTGGCCCAAATTCGCTCAATGTCCAACCCACCCATGGGGCGGACCCACGCACACATAGCACCCCGCTTACACTTCCGTCCGCGTTTCGTGTAAAAGGGTTAACCTAGAGGCAATGTTCTCAATAATGGTAAACGATTAATGAATGGTCACCCCACATTTTAGCGTTTATACGGTAAGCAGCCTTGTAAACGGTTTTAATGTTTAAAATTTAGAGAAATATATACATATGTTTGCAGTAAGAAAGTATCTATTCATCTTCTTCCCTGAATATAGAATGAAACTACCAAGATCTTAGCAATTGTCTACCGTGGTGATATAAAGAAAAGTGATTTGACAATGTTCTACACTTCTATTTGCTAAATACTTTATATGAGATGCTCATGTTGAGCCATTAGTCATCTTCGTACCCATGATGTGAATGTAATCGGGCTTAGTACCAACGATAAAACGGGCCTAGTAATCGTTAACGGCCATTAATCCGTATAAATAGCCGATATAACAGATGAACCTTGAAATCTAAATAAGCATAACGGGCATGCCACCTTTAACGTTTTAACAACCGTTCACAAGTCTTTAATAGCCTTTATTTAGAACACTACCTAGAGGTGTTATGTTTGAACCCAATGAACCTTGAAATCTAAATAAGCATAACGGGCATGCCACCTTTAACGTTTTAACAACCGTTCACAAGTCCTTAATAGCCTTTATTTAGAACACTACCTAAAGGTGTTATGTTTGAACCCAACAAGTATTATATATTACTACAACTCACTTTAGACAAGCAATGTGGGAATAATCCTACCACCGCTCCATATGGGCTATCACATTAACGGTCCGGAGTATTAAATTCACACTCCTTAAGGGCCGATGCCCTCGGCAGCACACCGTATACATGACAAATGCCTAGAACCACCCCTTGGTACATGTCCGTGTGTCTAGTTCCGGCGCATATGCCATGTCGTGTGTCCACTACGGGCCCACACGTGCCATGCGCATGGCCTATGCCCCTGTACCACACACGCCTGTACAGCGAAGGTTAATGCTCTGATATCATCTGTAACACCTTGGCCCAAATTCACTCAATGCCCAGCCTACCCATGGGGCAGGCCCGCGCACACATAGCATCCCGCTTGCACTTGCGTCCTCACTTCGTATAAAAGGGTTAACTCGGATGTACTATGTTTAGACCCAACAGACATTGACCCCCCTTTGGTACAGCTTAGGCTTGTGCAAAAGCCAACTTCTAGCTGGCTACCCTAAAAAGCCGCTTTCCAGAAGCTTTTACTTCTCCTCACAAATGGGCTTGGGTTTAGGCAAAAAAAACTGAACTACAAGCTAGCACAACTTGTGGCTTCTTCTGGGGAAAAGCCAAGTCCAGAAACTGTGCCACAGAGGGCCATTATATACTAGTAGAACTCGCTTTAGACAAGCAATGTGGGACTAATTCCCCACCGCTCCACATGGGCCATCACATTAATGGCCGGAGCATTACATTAAGCTGGAGGGTTGAGGAGTCCAGGAGCTATAACATGTTGATGCAGTAATGCATTTGTACTAGTATTCTGCTATCTGTGAAAATAAAATGCTCCTACAATTAGAAGAGGGGGGAGGGGAGGGGATGGGGGGCAAAAAATAAGCCTTGGAGAAATCCCAATGTAAGGTGCCATAGTACACAGAGAATGAACCTGAGGGAAATTCCGATGTAATTTGGCATAGTAATGTGCAGTTGTTTCTTACGAGTTTGAGACTCTATTGAACACAAGCTGATAACTGTTGAACTTTCTTAGGCACCTGCTTTGGTTGCAGAAGGGAGTAGTCAAGCACTTGCTCTTGCCGAAGCACTTTTGAGGTCAATCTACTGTATTGTTTATGTGGTACTTTTTCTTGAGTTTTTAAGTTATCTGTTTCGATGCTTCCAATGATGCAATACTGTAGTTCAGTTCACTCTATTATTTTGTCTGATCCCGAAGGATTTTACCCTCAATTACAGGTGCATAGCTTTTTCTAGTGAAGATTGGGAGATTGCGGATTCAACCTTGCAATTTTGGTAATAATGCTTACCTCTTTTGCATTTTTATGTATCTCAAACTCTTCCTTGGTCTGTATTAATTAACAATTAGTGTGTACTCTTTGGAAACATATTATTCCCTCCCATAGTTGTCACGGCGAGCCCGGACCGCCTGGACGCCTAGGCGATGATTAGACAATGACAAGATACAAAGGTCACAACACCATCAAGCCAGAGCATCAAGGCAAAGCATCAAGCCATCAGTAGCAGTAGCAACGAAAGCATCAGTAGCAACAACATCATCAGCCAAAGCACCATCAGCCAAAGCATCAGTAGCAGGGCATCATCAGCAGTTAGCACAACAGAGGTGGCAGATGGGGCGTCGGTGGCGTCGATGGCGGCTGTTGCAGTTCCCGCCGTAGAGGGGGATCGGGAAGGGGGCTTGGCTGCTCGGGAAGGGGGCTCGGGAAGGGGGTGGAAAGGGATCCGGAAGGAGGAGCAGAAGGGGCTGAGGGGATCCTTGGTTGCGTCGCTCCACTTCAATCCCGCGCGCATCCTCTGCTTTACTTCAAGCCCGGATCTGCGCATCCTCTGCTCCAAGCTTGCTGTACAAGCATCCTCTCGAAGCCCGACACCACCGTTGGCCTCCTGTCCTCCAAGCCCGACGCCACGTTGGCATCCTTCATGTCCGACGCCGTCGTTGGCCTCCTTTGCCCGACGCCGCGCCGGCATCCTCTGCCCCAAGCCTGACGCCGTCGTCGGCCTCCTCACTCCTTCCACCGCGATGCCCAGTCGTCGGCCTCCTCTGCCCCAAGCCTGATGCCGCTGTCGGCCTCCTCACTCCTTCCACCGCGACGCCCAATCGTCCACTGCGACGTCCAGATGGCTAGGTGGCCGCCTAAGTCCTTCCAGTCGAGGCGGCCTTCCTAGTCGTCCCCCTCCGGCCGCCTGGACGACTAGGCGTCGCCTAGGCGATGCCGTGATAACTGTGTTCCCTCCTTAATTTTCTTTTCTTTTTCTTTTCTTTTTGTGTGTTGGTTGTGTTCTGTGTTTTGTTGTGTAGAAATTTAGGACGGTTGGGTGGGTTGGTGAGTACTTCCTGTATCCTTGCGGGTCTACATGCCTAGGGGGAGCACAACGTTTTTGGTGTTAAGATGGAATATTCTGACAAACTCTCGAAGAACGACTTATGTTTCTATAATTCATGACCCGTTTCAATAAAAAACACGGTAACTCATTAAGAGTGAAACACCGTCTAGTTCTTCTAGCTGTGTCTGGCTGTTTCTCATCTTGTTATATTCCACCCAGGGCTAACACTATAGGATTTTCCATATAATATTGGTTATGAGCGTCAATGGCAAGGAAAATATTAGATTATATAAGTGTGCTGATTGAATATCTTTTCCATATTATATTATTCCGAAGTAAAACTAACTACCAGTTTTCACTATATTAATTTTTCTTGTTTGTAATTAGTTAATTATTATATGCACTGAGTTGAAACTTTGCAGGTGCAGTTTGGCACATTTTATTCTTGATGTTGATGTACAAACACCCAAAAGGAATGCTGCACGAGAGTTGTTTTTCCCTGTGTTTTCTTCACTGCTAGGCACTCTTTTATTTCGTGCTCAGGTTTCTCTCTTTGCCCTTGATAACATTATTTTCTCATGATCAACTGAAGCTCCTTATCTTAGAAAATTTTGCCTTTGCTTCACATTATACCTCATGTATTTTCTACTTTCCCCTTTCTTTATACTAAATTACTATTCCAATTTGCCTTTTTGTGTATCCAATTGTCTTGAACAAAAATTTCGTAAATCCAACTGTTTGCTTATGCCTTTTATTTTTGTTGATAATTCATAGGTTGACACTGATGAGCATGGCACGGATGGAGCATCTTGTATACCCGATGGACTAGCCCAGTTCAGAATGAACCTGGAGGAACTTCTTGTTGATATTTGTTTGCTTCTTGGTGCCCCTGCATATATTAATAAGGTATGTGATATTGTGATTTTTGCTTAGAGATTGCTTATCCACCATGGCTATACATAAGTGGTGATATTTTATTGACTTGCAGTGTGCATTGCGCAGATAATATGTACCTAGACCTCTGATTATCATAGGCATGATTTAAGAACATTTCTTGTAACTTGTTGCTAAATACAAGACAACACCCTTTGGTAATAAAATGAAGCAGTGTGTCTAATGTTTGTTTGTTTGTTAGAATTAAGTTACTTAGAAAAGTGGCTTAAAAGAGAGTGCATGATTATATATGATAATCAAGGAAGGCCCTATAGCTAAAGTTCTATGGTTCTCAATCTTTTAACTATTTGTTGCAACAAACTAACATATGCATACTTTCATCTTTAATTTTGTTGTATCTAATGATTTTGAATTAGGTCTACTTAACTTCTACTCATTGCTTCTAATGTTTCTGATATGTGGGATCATTGAAAAACATTTTTGTGACAATTATTTTGACATTTTTTCTTGTGCTCTCTTAATGAGATCATTATGCTACTTTTATTTACCCATGTTTTGTTTTATTTCTAGCTTTTTTCTGGTGGATGGGGTTTGGCTAGCCAATCAATTCCTTGGAAAGAGGTAGAAGTTAGAATGTATGCACTTAGCATGGTAAGTGCGTTGCATCTCTTGGTAGGCTTGATTGACAATTTGCTAGATAATGCATGCTCCTGTGTCTTTGTTTGGTTGGACATAAGCATGCATGGAAAATATGTTTGATCTACATGATTTTGCTCATAAAGTACTGAATTTCAGGTTGCGGACACAATTTTACAAGATGGAAGCCCCTTCGATTTTTCAATTGTAATGCATTGTCAACATTCTGTCCAGCAGAACACCTGGTGAACTGAATGGATGTCTGTTCTTGTAAGACTCTCAATATGCTTCCTAAGATTATGATCAGATTGTTTTTTGGTTGTAGTTTGTGAAGCTAATGTTTTCTTGTGGATTTTCCTAATTGTTTTAGGTATACAAATCATTTGGTGATGTAATTTGTTCATATTCAAAGTGGTTATCATCTTCTCAAAGTAATATTAAACCATTACTGTAAGTATTTTGAATATCTCAAGTTTAAATATTGTATTTGTTCATCATACTTCAATATGTTTTATCATTATGTTCAGCCTATTCTGCGCTTCAGGGATTTCAAAATCCTTATCATCAAATGCTTGCTCCTTAGCTTTGCGTAAACTTTGTGAGGATGCTTCTTCATTCATCCATGAGCCTCAGAATCTGGATATTCTTTTCTGGATTAGTGAGGTAACAATACGATTTCTACTTTAGCAAATTTATTCTGCCATGATGGTTTGGTTAGGGACCAATGCTACTGGTTATAACTTAAAAAAATGTATTGAAAATGATAACCCAATTAAATGTTAATTTTGATTATATTAAGTAAGATTGCACATGTAACACTTCAGCTTTTGAAAAAACTGCTTGACTTAAATATCATCTCTCCTTAAAGTTTTTCCGGTGAAGACATGAGCTTTGGTTGAAACTGCTATTTCTGATATCTTAGATGGGCTTGTCTGTATTTGTCAAGGTAAAAATGTACACACAATCCTATCATGTGTTACTGAGTTTTGATTACATGATTGGATACAATAGCAGTATAACTAGTTTTGATTATATTATGCTCACTGGAAGGCAAATCCTTTTTATTCATCATTTCTTTGGCTGTAGCTGTTCATATGTGCTCGCGGCTTCATGTTTTAACATTTGATGACTTAAGATAATTTAGTTATATGAATATGGTCTACCACATCACCCTCTACCTTGTCAATTTAGTTCTTTTTTGGATTGTATGCAATGCAGTATTCAAACAACAGTGTTCTTACAGGGCATGGACAAGGGGAACCTGCGGATAGAGGATGAGGTGGAGATCATTAGTGCAATTGCCCATGCTCTATGTTCTGTTCTCGACCGAGAGTTAAGGAAAAGTTCACTGGTCAGATTACTTTGTTCCAGCTACTCAGCAGTCGAAAATATTGTATGTGCTCTCTCCCTAGAGCATCCTTTCTTGGAACGTTGTCTGATAATTTTATTATTTTGAATTTTTTTATCTGTATTATCATTAATTGGACCTTAAGATTAGAACCATGTCCATTATAAACTTTTGCATGAGTCATCAGCTGTGTTGACAACAGTTTGATGGTTGTTGTTCTAGAATCTAGAGCTCCGTTGCCTTTCTTCAATGCTGTTTGTATCTGAGCTGAGTACATTAATGGCAACAGCTTTACTTATGTATCTTAGCATCTTTGCTAAAGTTGACTCTAGTGAAGTAATCAGGACAATTTCTTTATGAATTTAGCAGAAATTATTTTTCATTTTGGTTTTGTGGACCTGCATTGGTGGTCAAAACATTTTCTCGTAGGTGGCCTTTGAAGGTTTTTATGCCAATACAAAAGTTTCAAGTGAAGCATTTTCAAAATATCTTTCCAGCTATAGAATATAAATGTTTCAGCTCTTAGTTTATATGAGGCTTTCTGTCCACTCTACTGTAGTATATGGATGACCGAGACTAAATAGGGAGCAGAGGCTCACAAGTTGCAATAGACTTATGTGGCTTTTCCTGCTTTATGCAGTAAGCTTGTCAATTTGTTTTGTAACCGTATCATGGTGTGCTCCTTCCTCTTTTGCTGTTTCTGAAGTACAGTGTATTTTATTTTAGAGAATTCATGGAGATCTAAGAAACCATTCCATTCATGAACTGTTATTGACCATGACATCATCTGAAAAGAAAATGCATTTTTCCCTTTTCCTTTCACAGATTGACATAGACAGAGATCAATCACTAAGGCAAAATCCTGCTGCTTATACACAAACTTTGAACCTTGCAGTCCGAGGTCTTTACAGGTGCTTAACTTTTTAGTTCTTGTATTCTTGCATGTTTTGCTTTGATGTTTTGTTACTAGAAACAATGCTTTCATGCGTTGCCGATACTTTTTTGCTATCCTGCTAGCAATTTGATTGACTAATTCAAGCATGGTCTAGTTAACGATGGAGCAAAAAAAATCATTTGTAGTTTTGAAGAAAAAGAAACATTTTTTTTGACTCTGAAGAAAAGAAAATCTGACTTGTGTGTGATTGTGCTTGGCACCAAGAAATTATAGACTATTGAACTTGAACTGTTCAAAAGTCACATGTTGATGATGTGAACAAAATTATATTTCCCATGGATGTGGGAGCAATATATCATAGTTCAGAACAATGGTGTGTAGAAAGAGGAGAGTATGTTCTCAGCAACCATCAAAAGAATACGCCAGTGAAATAGATTGAATTAAAATAGTAGAAGTGCCCAATCTTATTACTTTTCGAATATAGAAAGCACTGCCATGTAGAATCGGTTGAGAGGTAGACAATTGACTGTATACATGAGGTCAAATTTGTTTAGGGATCCAAGTGCAATGGAGATTAACAAAGGAAGAACAGGACAGGAAAGTGGAGGAGGGGAAAGATGGTGGCAGGCATCTCTTCTTGGTCGATGTGCTGATCTCTGACCAACGGATGGCTGCGCCATTGGCTGAGGATTCCCTTCACCCTCACAAGCGCAGATTCTCTGCCATTCCTTGAAGGCTTGAAGTAAACTTGTCGATGGGCAGAGAAAAAAGAAATTAGAAACTCCCCTCATGACCATTCTCGATTTGGGATCTGAGAAAGGTGGGCATCTGTTCCACTTATGATCATATTGATGGCCAGCTATCAGAAACAATATGATATGATTTGACCAGATCGAAGACCTTGACAAGGGGTATTGAAGACTTAGTTATTGCTTGCTACTAATTTAACAACTAGTTATTTTTTTGGGATTAGACATATCAATGGCAGTCCGCTTGTACTTTTTGTATATTTGCACGTTGGAGAAGAAAATCAGAATTTGATGTGATATACAGTATAAGCAAATGCAGCTTTGTTTTTCAGGATGGCAGCTTTGTTTGGTCATTCGGCAACCTCAGTTACATCTGGTCTGATTGATGATGATATAATTTTGGTTCTTCTTTGTATATTCTGGCCACTCCTTGAAAAACTTTCCCAATCATCTCATATGGAGAGAATGAGTTTATCTGCAGCTGCATGTCGTTCTCTTTCTTTGGCCATACATTCTTGTGGTAAGTTTGACTGATTTCTAAAACAGAAAATAGATCGTTATTTTGATCAAGAATTACATTTTACAGGCCAACACTTCCAAATTTTATTACCAAAAGTTCTAGAGTGCTTATCTACAAATTTCTTGCTGTTTCAAAGGCATGACTGCTTCTTAAGAACAGGTGACGAGTGATACTTTTATGCACATTTAAGTTTTGCTTGCCATTATTCTACTCTATAATGAATAGTCCTCTACAGCTTTTATTAACAAGGAATTAATAGTTGATGTACATATAAGGTTTGGCTTGCAGTTTGCTGTTATACATATAATAGTAACTACAAGCATACACTAAGCACACCTATAGAATTTTGTTTCAAGTTATAGCATTCGGGACGATCAACAGTCACCACTTACCTGCCCTGGCTATGTGATTTTGATACCTTTTTGAACCACCATGCCATGTTCGTAGGATATCATTCTTTGAATCGGTCTGTAGTTTTACATTTAAAAAGAACAATGCCATATGATACGTTGATAACACTAAGTTTCTACTGTAGCATCTTGTTTCAGTTTATTTGTGGAGTCTACTCTGCCTTGACATTATTGATATTTTCAGCTGCCAACGTAATTGAAGAATTTGGCCACAAGGAAGAATATGGTGCTTTATGTTTCAGAACTTATGAAACATTTAGCTCAGCAGCTTCAATATCAACTTTAAATTCTTCTTACACATGTGATCAAGAACCTGATCTAGTTGAAGCCTATGCCAACTTTGCATCTACATTTATCCGCTGCTGTCCAAAGGTTCTTATTTTTCTCATGTCCTATATGATAAGGTGTTTTGGTTCATTATTATTGCATGATATGGAATTATGGATTGACAGTTTGACCCTAGTTGTCTGTGTTGATTGCGTGGTTAATCAGGAAGCTATCGTTGCATCTGGCTCGCTGCTTGAGTTGTCATTTCAAAAGACAGCCATATGCTCTACAGCAATGCACCGAGGAGCAGCACTTGCAGCAATGTCTTATATGTCATGTGAGTGCTATTAATCCACATTTATGTAGTCTTTTTTTTCATTCTATATATCAGTTAAATGCCCTTTTACTTTCAGTGTTTTTTTATGATTAAATTGGTCTTATATGTCTTGTGAGTGCTATTTATCCACTTTATGTATATTTTTTTTCATTCTATATATCAGTTAAATGCTTTTTACTTTCATTGTTTTTTTGGATAGGCATGTGATGAGTAAACCTGCCTGTTGCATTCACATGAAAAGAGGAATTCATATTTTATTGATGATTCTTTATGAGAAAAAGGAGGAAAATATATTGACCATTGATTTCAGCAAAATGTTAGTTACCTACTATTGGTCTATTTGGTTTTACATCTAAGAGTATTTTTCCCCTGAGAAGGGTTTATGAAACAATAAAAATAGTGTTTGCATTCAAGATGTTAGTGTTTTTACTGCAAATGCATGAATTTATATGTCAGTGCTTTTTGACTGTTTAAATTGCTTTTTAAAGGCTGTTTAAATTGGTACTACCTCCGTTTCACAATATTTGTCTGGTACCCATACCAAGGAGGCCCAAAATTTAAGTAATATTAAATGAAATTGTATCATACTTGCCCCCTATTAGCTAGACATAGTGCTGCTCTATCTAATAGTGGCAAACATGGTCCAATTCCATAAATATTACTTAATTTTTGTGCTTCCATGGTATGCAAACTAGAAAAATATTGTGAAATGTAGGGAGTATGTCACTGGAAAGCAAGTTGGTGGTAATTGGTAAAAAGTGTTCTGCTTTTCGTAGTTTATTTTTCAATTTTTGGGAGAATGTTTAAAATCTATTTGTACTTGATGCACGGTCCATACAGTTTATTTGGTGACCATGGACTCATGGAGGCCTTATAACCTGCCAATATGGCATGCTTCAGCTCAAGCTGTTGTGCTTAACATGGCATTACACCTAATGTTGTGCTCATTTGATCATTTCCAACTTATAATTCAAAGATACACACCTGCAGGTTTTCTTGATGTTAGCTTGGCTGCTGTGCTAGAATCTCCAGAATGCCTCTCTGATGGATCACCTGGTGTGGTACTAGTTCAAATTTTGGCACGCTGTGGTGAAGGTCTAATGTCTAATGTACTTTATGCTCTACTTGGTGTGTCAGCCTTGTCAAGGGTGGGTACAATTTGAAGAGTACTTTTTATAGTCCCTTTCTTGTCACCACTGGTTCTCATATTCAGTAAAAAAAATTATATACTCACCAATTGGTTATGTGAGACATCAAAACTGGCCAATGCGTTATGCTTGTGCCTCAGACCTTTGAATGGGCTCTGGACCTTGTCTGGATTTTCCTCTGGCATAAGCTAGCATACTGATGATCATGCTATTATTATTGAGTTGACCATTGAACTCTGAGCATATTGATGATGATACTCAAGAAAATTTGCTTCTGTTCTTCATCCATTTTAGTAATACACGATCGTATTTATGATTTGATTTTCTCCCTACATAGGGCATTTTTTAATTATGGTCCATCAAAAGGCAAGTTTCATGACAACAGAGATGTTGCAAAATATTCACATTGTTTTTTTCCAACAGGTGCATAAATCTGCAACAATATTGCAGCAATTGGCAGCATTGTGCAGCCTCTGTGACAAAACAGCATGGAAGGCTATTCTTTGTTGGGATTCCCTTTGTGGGTGGCTGCAATCAACGGTATTGCATTTCATGATAATGTGTTTTTCATCATTGTGGTGTCCAGCTAACTTTGGAAACATCAAAAGTCATTTTTAAGTGGATTGACAAAAGGTTTAGCAATGCTTGAGGAACATATTATTGTTTACTGTTTGGCATACATAACTGCTTCTACTGATGAAACTTGCAACATGGAAGATGGGTCGAAAATGTCATTTGAAAATCACCCAGATGATAATCCCCTTCATTTGCTTACGTGGTATACTCATTTGTAATCATGAGAGATTGCTACTCGGAATTTTCATGCCAATCATGAATCCATATATGTGGACAGAATGTAGTCATGTTAGACTAGTTGCAGGCTGCTACTTGTTGACACCCAAGTTGTTTAGCTATCTTCGTGAGTTTTTTGTGTTATAGTGGATGTGTTGGAGTGATATTTCCCCCTCATGTGTCATGTGTTCTGCTGCTGGAAGCTTTCCCTCCAAGGTATTGCTGTCTCATATTGGCTGACACGTTTCAAATCTTGATCAGGTGAAATCTTTGCCATCAGAGTACTTAAGGCAAGGGGAAGCCGAGATGATTATTACATTATGGCTCAAGGTGCTTCAGGATGCAGCCTCAGACTATCTTCACAGTAGGACTGGTGATAATGTCAGAAATCATCATGGTTACATGCAAGGGAAGGGAGGGAGGACATTTAAACGCATAGTTAGAGATTTTGCAGAAAGCCATCGGAATGTTCCAACCCAATGTCCTTCATGATATGTGGATGGAACTGCCTTCATCAGTCCTGTTGATTTTGAAGTTACCCATAATCCCTTACAGTAGCTAGTCTTACATGAGGCTCTACTGAGGGACCATGCGGAAATGACATCTGGCATTATGGGCATAGTACAGAAAGCTTATCCCAAGGTTTGATATCTATTCTTTCAGCGGGACAAAGTTATTTGCTGCTTATTATGCAAAGACCTGGTTGGGAGCTTTGACTTGCTTCTAATAGCACAGTACCAAAGGAGTCAAACCAATAAGGTTGCTCGGTTGACAACTCTGGATTAAGTGGACCAGCTGCCCTGAGGCCAGTGGCTATTTGCAAAGCTGGAATTTATCTCCCAGAGTATGGAAAATCTATTTTTGCATGGAAATATATGATCAAGCAGGGGCGTATCTGCGTATTGCATTATTCAATATGGTGGGAAGCTGGGAAAGAATAGCGCTGGGGAGGTAAATGCGATAGCTGTGTATATCATTCTTTCGCAATTGGGGCGATGTACAAAACATTCATCTGTATTACATCTGAAATTTTGAGTTTATGTGGGCAACATGAGTGGCATTTAATCAAACCGCTGCCATGTTAGCAGAAGTTCGAGATGGAGATTTTGAGGAATATATATTTGTTAGTTCCACCTGCAGCTGCCCTGTCAAACTGGATGGGGCTTGAAACATTTCAATTTCAGAGCTGAATGCTATGCATTCAATCCTTCATCTATTTTCAGGCACGTGAATTTACTAATCAAACTTGATTAAGGTGGTCTTATTCGGGTGATATATGTCACGCGAGGAGCATTTCAGCACATTCTATGTTGCTTGAAGAAACATATGGTGCTGAAGAATTGATCTCTGTCAAATTATACCTGGATCGTAAGACTCTTTGTGCATCCAGATATCACAAAGGTTTTCCATAAAATAATAAAGTATGACACTGAGGCTCATGCTGCAAAACTGCAATACTACGATTTGTTTCCAATTCCTTGTTTCTTCCCTTGTCATTTCTGTTCACGCTATTTCTACAGAAAACGATAGCAAGCTGTTGCCCCACTGATCACTACATCTATCTTACCATTTCCATTATGTAGTAAGATAGGGTAAATTACACAGGAGTCATTAAGCTTGTTTAGGTGGTTCATGTGGACCACAATACTTAGAAAATACACATTTAGATCCTCTCAGGTTTAGCCCAGTCTGACTAGGGTTTGCAAAATCGACGAAAATCGCAATTATTGGCCGTATCGGTGTGGCTCGGCTTCTAAAACTAATCGGTAAACCGATCAAATTAAAAAAAAATCAAAAATCAAAAAAAATTATACGACGTAAACTGGTTGATAATCGCTCGATTTTTGAAGAAAATCGATCAAAATCGTTCAAAAGAATCAACTGCCAAAAAAGTTCAACTAGTCCGTCGATTATCCATGAAAACAAATGATTTTAAAAAAAAATTCCAAAAATTTTGATTTTGAAACTCTACGATTTTCGACTGATTTTCAACTCAATATTTTCGATTTTCAAATTTCGAGCGATTTTCTCTTTGTCGATTTTTGTTAACACTGAGTCTGACACTGCAAGCTAATCGTTGCCAACTTGGCAAAAATATGCATGTAACCCCATCGTCTTTTGCATTGACACAACCACCCCTTGTCGTCTTCTCTAGACCCCTGCACCTTTGCTGTTGCACCTAGATGTGTCCGCAGCTGTCGGATGTGGCACTCCCTGATGTTATACCTGGGCATTGTGCCAGATTTTTTTTTGGTCGACTTGTGAGTTGTGACACAACGAGCACGGTATGACACACATATATACAGATCGGATCAGCACAGTACGAATGACAGGGTTTTGCAGGATCTCGCAGTTGGGCATGATAGGAGGCATGGCACGTCTGTATGTGCCGTGCTTGAGCTAACACAGCACGCCTGCATGGGCCGTGCTTAGGTCGGCACAGCACACGGCAGTGCGCTCTGTCATGACATTGTGTCATATTGTGGCTCACCCTACGGCCAGCGTCTTTTGCATTCCTCGCATCCGAAGAAAGGGGAGACAACGGAGACGTTAAAAGGTGGAGAATAGTGATCGGAAAGTACGTGCTCATTGACATTGAGCACGTGCACCGAGTTGTTTCGCACTGGAGTAACCCACACTGGTAAAGGTTTTTAATGAGGTAGTAACTCTGTATCTGTTTAAGAATGAATAAAATTTAGTTCTTTTTATCCTAATATTTGTGTTTATTGCCTTGGCTCCGTGCGTCTCCGGCTAGTTTGAAATATCGACGATTATCGGACGAAAATCGGGAAAATCGGCCGTATTGGTCCGGTCCGGCTTTGTAAATCGGTCGGCAAACCGGTTGAATTCAAAATCAAATTCAAAAAATTTGAAAAATTCACAAAAAATTATCCTAAAAATTTCTAAAATTATTACCAATATCTTTGTTACCTCTAACATCGAAATTAGATGAAAAAACGAATTTATGAGACGTTTGTGAGGAAAAACCGAAATTAGAAAATTGGAAAGTGAAAAAAATACAAAAACAGTAAAGGCTCAATTCAAATATCATTTGCTATGCTACTGAAATGAATGTAACTGAAATGTGGACTTGATCGATTGATGCATGTATGTATTGAAATGAAATATTATTTGATGACAACTTGAATATTACTTCAAATGCTTATTTCACAACTTCACATTGTCCAAAATATAGCAAAGGTCATGTCAAAATTTTCCCAAAATTATTCATATTTTTCCATAGTTGTATTATTGTTGCAAAATATGTACTTTACAATTTGACATGATCTTCACATATAGGAATGGTCATGTTGGAATTTTGTCAATCATATTTTTTCGTAATCTTTTATGCATCCCCATATTTTTCTAATTTTTTTTAGCTTTTTAGGCCTTCAACTAATTTTTCACATTTTTTTGGAATTTCCTCTTTTTTTTTCTTTTTTCCTTCCATTTTTCGGTCTCTTTGATTTTCTCCAAAACTGGCCGATAATCGGTCGATTTTCGTCGATTTACAATTTGAATTCGGTTTTGAATTCAAATTCGCAAACCACCTGATTTCCCACGATTTTCAGCCGATTTTCGGTATCGACGCGCTCACGATTTTCCACCCTGATTCGGTTTTGCTAACCCTGTCCTTTCCTCTCGTCGCAATAGTGCAAATAAGGCAGATCTAGACCGGAACGACACGAAACCGATACGAATCACAAATAAATCATACCTAGACTTGCCGATGGCGAGCCAAATAGGCAGAGCATGGCATAGTGGGCCGACCATATCGTGGCGATACGGCATAGTTTTGGCATACGGCCTACCGTGCCCATGCCGTACCTGCCCAGCCGCACAGCGCCCACCTCTAGTTGATGTTAATGTGCACCTAGCAGGGGTGCCACGTCATCACGTAAAGCTACGTGGAGTGCAAAACCAATGTACTTCAGTGGCCTAAATGTGCATTTTCTAAATTACCACCATGCAGCACAGAAAAACTATACTTCATTTGACCGTGCAATGCAAGAGAGACGTTGCTATGTTATTAAATGTCCCAGTACTTCATAAAAGTGTTGCAACTAGGCATCTATGGATGTGATGTTTAATGTGTTCAACTTAAACGTTGTAGTATTTTAAAATAATTAGTGCAACATCCACGTCTGACATATGATGGATGGGATGCTTGCTGTGCTCAATTTAAATGTTGCTGAATTGTGACCTTTTTTAGCTTTTTATATCTACATCTGACATATGATGGATGGGATGTTTGATGTGTTCAACATTTAAACGTTGTTGTATTGTAGCTTTTTTTAGTGCAACATCTATTACATTATTAAAACAAAGTAAAGAAGCTTCCATGATTCGTTTTGAGAGCCAGGAAATTCTAGCATTGATTAGAGAGGGAAAAGAGAAAAATCAGCATAGTTTGATTTGTTCGGTTTATATTACAACAGTGTAGGTGATAATTGTATAGAAAATACAACTATGTTTTCAATCGTTAACATGTGTATGTTCGCAGGAAATCGGCTAGTTCCAAATAACTGCAACATTTTAATCAAACTATTGCAACGGGCGTATGAAGATGCTTAGAGAAACAGTCGTGTACCAAATTCAAAAGATAAACAAACACCTCTTCCATCACCCAAAAGACCAGAGCCAAAGTCCAAATCGACCAAATTAAATTAGCTCAAGTTAATTGACCCCCAAATTGAGACTCCTGCAAGACCTCAGTGGGAGGGTGCGAGATTACTCGGTGCCTCTCGATGACTTGAATAATAAAAAATAGGTACACATATACGTATATGTTAAGTGGGACATCTTGTTCCTAAGTTTCGAAGGCTATAAAAGTCTCATGTCACTTTATTAGCGTGTGTAAAGGATATACACACGTGTATGTACGTGTATATTGTGTGAGTGTAATATGCGTGTGTTGTGTGCGTTCGATCCTCTGATACCCCCTCAAAAAAAAAAATTTAAAACTCCTGCTCAGCATTGGCACCATGCCCATGCAAATGGCCGGCCAGATCAATTGCAGCCTCCCCCGGTTAGCCGCAAAACATGAGCTCATCGCACCAGCGAGAAAAGTACATATGCATATGTCGTTTACACCTAAGCATACGGCCTAACCGTTTCATAAATCTCAAGCGCACGCATCTTGGCGCGGAGCAGGGTGTTGGCACTCGCATAGTGCGATGCCGTTCGCAGCGTCCAAGCATGCAAGATCAAGAGTATCAATCAACTAGGCATGCACTTTTGGTTAGGGTCGGTGTTTGCCTCATGCACACCTCCCAAATTTGCCTGTTAAATACGTCATTTATCTCATGATTCATCGCAGGATAAAAGCAGAAAGTAATGCAAGATGTGCTGCATGCGTGACCTAGTGTTGGTTTTGTCACAATGCCCATGTACCTAACAAATTAGGATTATTTATATGTAGTTAGGGGGCATAAGGGCAAACATTTTTTTACATAATATATATGTGGGGCAAAGTGATCATTTATGCATATGTAATTGGAGGATAAGGATTATATATAGTTAGGGACTTAGGGGCATCAAGGGAGAGAGCCTTCGTCATCACCACTATCATCGTCATTCTTCTTTCAGAGGACAAAATCGTTTTACAACAGGAGCTGTGAATATCTCTCTCTCTCTCTCTCTTGGAAGTTAGAACACATTTAGCGCAAATCCATATGTTGGTTCAAACATTAAAGGTCGAACCATGCGGGCCGCTAGATAAGGGACGAGTGGACTCTCATGAGTACGTACTCACGGCCATTCAAATTTATTTGAACTATTCATTTTACATCGAAAGATCCACGTTAAAAGTGTATGCATGATTATACCTTGATCCATATGTGCTTATTTGCATCAGATGTGGCGGGGAATATCTAGTGCAAACCTACATGGGGTTCTTGGCAAAATGGCCTTCCATGCAAATTGCGTGCTTACGCAAGTCAGAATGTATGCAGGTTTGCCTTAGATAATTCCTTATGTCACAAAAGAGTGGCATTTTAAAATACATGAAACCAAAATTTCTAAATTTTAGCTATCGATATCTATACAAATATCTAATTAAGATTGGGTACAAAACTGGCATGTGTAGATTTGTCTCAAAAGAAATAATTTCATAACTATATTCCATAAATATATCATCAGAATAAAAATTAGTGATCAAAATTGTGCTTTGAAGACCATGTTGATGGCAGGACATTATGATTTTTTTTACCAGAGGGAACATATCCTTTCATGGAAGCAAAATGTAAACGAAAGTACTATGATGTAGGACAAACACACCAACTCCAAACCATCATCTGTATTACTTATAAATACGAGATGATGGTGGTCCGTCCGTTCTCTCCTCTGCCTTCTCCATCTTAAATGCGTGCCACCGGGTGGTCCCTCTTAGTTGAAAACACAAAATCGCCTTATCCCCACAACCGCCGCTCGGTTTCCATGTTCGCCCTCGAAACCGTCGCCTCGTCTAACCACTAAACTAACAATCGATCCAGATTCCAAATCGAGAGGACTGGGGCGCACCTAAGCCTGAGTGGACAGAGTGGCTGAGGTGGGCCAGCGGGCGGTGGCATGCACAAGCTTGTCGCTAAACTTACATTTTGTAACTAGAAAGTTACTAATATTGAAATGATCGACAAGACATTGTGCATATTCCATTCCAATATGAGGATACTGTATGAACAATACCGTCATACTAAGTACTATAAGTATCCTGAGCCTATATGCATTCTGCTAGAAGCAGAAAAGCATGATAAACTCTTGATAAAGAATTATCACGTCCTTCCTGATGGGACTCATGCAATGCCCTAAGCACATGCACATGCACATGCACATGCTCAGTAGGCTAGCAATAGCCGAGGCCAATGAAAGGGCCAAAGGCATAACGGTGATAAGTGTAAGAATGGCAAAGCTAAGCTCAGAAGGGAAGAGGCAAACCCAGTGGAAAGTGAAAGGAAAGGGATCAGGAAGCTTCCAAAAGCAAGGCTTGGCCAACAAGGCTACAAACCATGTACAGCTATGCTTTAGGTATGGATGAACTAGCCATTGATCGCGCACCTGCTACGCCCCAAATAATTTGGTGGAACTTTACATGCGATCCACTGGGAGATTCCAAAAGAATCAGGAAAATAAGGCTGAGGTGCACTTCAGCGCTCAACCTGTTGTTGAGAAGGAAATCGATAAGAAGGATGATAAAGTCTCTGACCCTGTGGCAGATTTTAAAGAGGGCCTTCTTAGATATGGAGACTCTCTCATGGATTAAGATGGCCTTCTTGGAACCGAGCTCAAAGAGCTCCAGAAGAATACCAACAATTCCCAGAAAGACATAAATCAAATGATTTATATGGAGACTTGCAGTAGTCACCTTGTTTACCTTTCTCTTTTAATAAGTCGATGTAACATGTTCTTGTTGAGCGATTATCAGTTAAAGTTCAATAAAGTGTTATTTCCTAGGATATTTGTTTGATTGTGTCAGGTTTATTCTATATTTTTCAATATGTTCCTGATGCAATAATTGTTTGATTGAATTTATTTCTTTAATATAGAACAACTGTATACTCCAATGGCGGAGGAAGAAATATGTCTTGTAGATAGTCGCACCATAAATTCAATTCCTCACTAGACTATATATTTCAAAAATTTGACAAAGAAAACTAAAAATATTACGACCATTGTTGGAAGCAACGCCCTTATAGTTGGCACTAGAAGAGCCATCATAGTTCTCCCTATAGGTACTCGTATAATAAAAGAGAATACCCTATTATACCCTGAGTTCAATCGTACTCTATTAAGTTTCCAAGACATCCGTTTGAATGGTTTCTATATGAAGACAAAATGAGGATGGTACAGAATACCTAATCTGACTAAATTTAACAGGTGTAATAAATGTGTGGTAGCAAAACTTCCTTCCTTCTCCTGATTATATCATACATTTATAAAACCTGAAGTTTATGTTGCGATGAAAGCTATACTTAAAAACCCAGAAATATTTAAGATCTAGCGTGATCGACTGGGTCATACTAGGTTGAATACGATGATAAGAATAATCAATAATTCTGCTGGCCATAGCATAAAGATTACAGATTTTCCTAAACCTGAAGATTTCTTATGCCCTACTTGTGCTAAAGGAAAGCTCATAGTTAGACCTTATCTAAAAGTCAGGGAAGAATGACCGGAGAGAATTCAAGGTGATATATGTGAACTTATCCAGCTCCTGTCAGTCCCATTCAGATACTTTATGGTACTAATAGGTGCTTTTACTAGATGGTCCCACGTATATCTCTTATCTACTAGGAACTATGCCTTTGCGAAATTAGTTGCTCAAATTATTAAATTAAAAGCATCCTTTCTAGAAGAAAGGATCAAGTCTATTCGAGTAGAAAATAGTGGGGACTTTATCTCAAAAGCATTTAATGATTACTACATGGCTCTAGAAATTTATGTAGAGCATTCCGTACCTTATGTCCACACTCAAAATAGCCTTGCAGAGTCATTAATTAAAAGAATAAAACTTATTACTCGTCCACTCTTGTAGAATAGTAGGTTGCTCACCAGCTGTTGGGGTCACGTAGTGTTGCACGCTACGTTATTAATTCAACTCAGACCAACTACATACCATAAAATTTCCCCTTTGAAGATAGTGTGTGGGAAAGAACCAAGTATTTTTCATCTGTGAAAATTTAGCTGTGCTGTATACGTGCCAATCTCTCCACCATAGCATACAACCATAGGCCTTCACCGGAAGTTGGGGATCTATGTAGGTTATGAATCTCTGTCAATTATTAATTACTTAGAGCCTACGATAGGAGATCTATACACGGCTCAGTACGCTAATTGTATTTTTGATGAGGATAACTTTCTGGTATTAGGGGGAGATACATACCATATTAAAGAATGCCGAGAAATAGATTGGAATGTCACTGGCATTCAATCCTCATATCCACGCACTAAAGAATCCAAAATTGAAGTTTGAAGGATAATAAATCTGTAACAAATAGTTAATAATCTGCCAACTACCTTCAATGATCATAAGGGAGTGCCAAGATCTTAGATACCTGCAGTAATGCACCTGAAAGAGTGAAAATACTTCAAAAGGATATTGAACCCACTCTTGCCCTCATGATAAAAAGAGGGGGATGCCTCCAAGTGCATGGGACTCAATTCCGTGGAGATGTCCGTAGAAACAGAGAACCAAACAAGTGAGAACACCACCCGAGATAGTGGAAGAAACTCAACATGATGTTGAGAAAATCCCTGAAGTGAGCTATCTTGGAGATGTTAACATCCCTGAAGTAAACCATCCTAAAGATGATAACCTCAGTGAATATTTGTGTGCACAATCTAACGCTGGGAAGTCGGAACACCAAGACTCCATCGTTGTGGGAAATCACGAAGAACTAGATAGAATTAATGAAGAGATATCCACTAATTATGTGGATTCAAGATAATTGTATAAAAGAAAGACTACAATTGTTGACATATATTTCACCTCTAAAATTGCTAAAACTATTAAGCTGGATCCAGAACCAAAGTCCATTACAGAGTGCCATAAGCGCTCAGATTGAGTCAAATAGAAAGAAGCAATTGAGGTAGAATTATGCTCGCTTAATAAGAGGAAAGTATTTGATCATGCTGACTGAACACATTCTAAAGTGTTCTCTTTGGATCAAAATGGGATTTCATCCGGAAGAGAAATAAAAATTACCAGGTGGTAAGATATAAAGCGAGGCTTATAGCACAAGGGTTCATGCAGAGACCCGATATCGATTATGATAAACTTACTCTCCTGTACTGGGTGGAATAACGTTATGATATTTAATATCAATGGTAGCTAGCTTAAACTTATCAATGCAATGGATGTAGTGACCACACATTTTTATGGGTCACTGGTTATGGATATTTAGATGAAAGTCCCTGAAGGAGTGAAAATTTCGGATCCTAATAAAGAAAATCACAATATGTATAGCGTCAAACTACAGAGATCATTATACGGATTAAAACAATCGGGAAGAATATGGTGCAACCGACTTAGTGAGTTCCTCTAGAAGGGATACTCCAATAATTATGATTGTCCCTGTGTGTTCATAAAGAAATCCCAGAATAGATTTTGTATCAAGTTAGTTTATGTTGATGATCTGAATATTATCGGAACCACAGAGGAGATAAAAGAAGCAAATTCTTACCTTACGACGGAGTTTGAGATGAATAATTTGGGTAAAACCAAATATTGCTGAGGCCTGCAGCTAAAGCATTTCCCAAAAGGAATTTTTATACATAAATCTACCTATACCAAAAAGGTATTGAAAAGATTTAATAGGGATAAATCTCATCCTTTAAAGACCATTATGGTCGTAAGATCCCTTGAAGTAGATAAAGATCCTTTCAGACTAAGGATGAAAAATGAGGAAGTCTTAGGACCTAAAGTCCCATAGTTAAACGCTATTGGAGCACTTATGTATCTTACGAATTGCATAAGACCTGATATTGCATTCACATTAAATTTACTAGCTAGACACATTGCAGCTCCAACCAGAAGACATTGGGCTGGTGTCAAGACTTTACTCAGATACCTACCTCTAAGGTACTCAAGATCTTGGATTGTTTGACCGGAAGAATCAAGACTTAACTATGGTACGATATACATATGCTGGCTATCTGTCTGATCTTCATAGTGCAAAATCTCATATTGGTTTTGTATTTCTCTGCGGTGGTTTAGCTATTTCTTGGCGGTATTTTAAGCAGACTTTGGTAGCAACTTCTACCAACCATTCAGATATTATAGTATTATATGAAGCCTCACGTGAGTGTGTTTGACTGAGACGTGTGATTAACCGTATCCAGAAGTCATGTGGTCTTAACACCGTCGATATCCCCACGATTTTCTACGAAGATAATGCTTCTTGTATTGCACAAATGCAAATGGGTTATGTTAAAGCAATATCATGAAGCATATTGCCGCTAAACTTTTCTATCCTCACGAACTCCAGAAGAATGGTGAGGTAAAGATACTGCAAACTAAGTCATGTGAGATTTTTTCGCTAAGTCTTTGCCAAAATCCAGGTTCCAAAGATGTGTTAGTTGCATTGGAATAAGACGACTTAGAGATATATAGAGTTCATGAGAAGTAAATCTCTGGATCATGACCCATGGCATGATCCTAAAGATCCTACTTAAAATCCAGAAAATTATAAGTTGTACTCCTTTTCTCTTAATGAGTTTTCCTAAAGGTTTCTCACATGAAGGTTTTTAATGAGACAACTAGTGTAACACAGTGTGCGAGTGCAATGTACTCTTTTCGCTATCCCTTTTTTCCCATTGGGTTTTAGGGAGGAGTTTTTGACAAGACATGTGCATTATGAGGTATTCACCCAAGGGAGTATTGAGATTTAGTTGGACTCTGAGTCTTAGTTACCCAAATATGGTTGGCCTCTGTCTCATTATGGGTGAATTCGAACCTATTTTTTATTGGCTTCTACTATATATTTAGCATCCCCTTGTACAAGATAATTAATCTAATAATAAAAAGAGAGAGTTTTCTCTCTATATCGTGTGTGTGCTCTCTGTTATTATGCTTACTATTCAATCGGTGTATTGTTGTTGATTCGCGGTGGGCATTATCATTTTACGACACTGCGAATCACTCTCTATCTCAGAACATATCTAGCGCAAATCCATATGTTGGTGCAAACATTAAAGGTCGACCCATGACAGCCGTTAGATAAGGGACGACGAGTGGACTCTCATGAGTACGTACTCACGGCCATTGAAATTTATCTGAACTATTCATTTTACATCGAAAGATCCACGTTAAAAGTTTACGCGTGATTATACCTGCTTGATCCATATGTGCTTATTTGCATCAGATGTGGCGGGGAATATCTAGTGCAAACCTATATGGGGTTCTTGGAAAAATGGCCTTCCATGCAAATTGCGCGCTTACGCAAGTTAGAATGTATATAGGTTTGCACTAGATACTTCTTTATGTCACAAAAGAGTGGCATTTTAAAATACATGAAACCAAAATTTTTAAATTTTAGCTATCGATATCTATACAAATATCTAATTAAGATTGGGTACGAAACTGGCATGTGTAGATTTGTCTCTAAAGAAATAATTTCATAACTATGTTTCATAAATATATCACAATAGAAATTAGTGATCAAAATTGTGCTTTGAAGACCATGTTGATGGCAGGACATTATGTTTTTTTTACTAGAGGGAGCATGTCCCTTCATGGAAGCAAAATGTAAACAAAAGTACTATGAGGTAGGACGAACGCACCAACTCCAAACCATCATCTCTACTACTTATAAATACAAGATGGCGATGGTTTTGTCCATTCTCTCCCTTGCTTTCTCCACCTGTGCACCTGAGCATGAGTAGGCAGAGTGCCTAAGGTTGGTCGACAAGCGGTTCTGGTGGCACAGGGAAGCCGAAGTGGAGGGCAGCGTCTCTGACTTAAGGAGGTGCGGCTTGGAGAGGGCGGATGGAAGCTGAGGGCCTGAGGCGTTGGGCCGTGTTGGTGCATCGCTGGCATAAGGAGGCGCGGTGGGGAGCTGAGGTGGCTCCATGGCTCAACGACAATGAACGGAGGATGTGACGGTGATTGGCTCGACAGCGGCGAAGACAATGTACTTCATCGACTAGTGGTGAGGAAGAAGTGCAGCCAGTGGTGTACTTCACCAATAAGTGGCGAGGAAGAAGTGCAAGTGCTAGCGAGGAAGAAATGCACACAGTAGTGTACTTCGTCGGCTAGCACGGAGGAATAAGCATAGAGGACTGTTCCATGTGGTGGCACTGCCACATGGGAAGAGCCACAAAGGCCAGACAAGGATGATTGGATCTTGTGGCGATGTGGCTCAAGAAAACTGGATCTAACGATGGTGTGGTTGAGGAACTCCAGATCTAGCCACTGGCACGGAGGGGGACGTCGAATCTGGCGTAACTGTCATTAGGGATGAACCATGGAGGGCATAGATGTTGTCGGGAAGAACCACAGAGGACGACGTTGTAGCTGGGGAATAAACAAGAAGGGCAACTGAAGCTAAGGAATACACCGGATCAGCCCTTCGTCGACCGTCTCCAACCGTGGCGCTGCGGATCCGACTGTCACCCACTGTCATGTCCTTCACCCATCGCAATGTAGCGGCTCTAGCCTTCATCAACCGTCTTCCGCTGCACTAGCGTGGATCCAATCACTGTTGCTCACTTGTTGTGCCACCACTCACCACTGTGTCGCTAGCACACGCTGGTCGCCTCATTGCCATTGGTGGAGAATATTGAGAGGAAGGAGAGCAAATAGGAAAATGAGGAGAAATAGAGGAATTAGATTTTTACGGTATGGGGCTATGGGCTATACAGATGGGATCCACACATGTATTATGTTATATACATGTACTGTATTTGGGATTTATATTACAATAAAACGAATTCATGCACAAATCTTGAGAATTTTTTAAATAATACTTTTAAACATAAATATGTCAATTTCTTTTACAAAAATTCACCTCTGTCGCTGTTTGAAATGGCGACAAAAGCCTCAGCCTTGTCAACCAAATGAATCCATGATAAAATAATTTGTCGGCCAATTCAATCCGCGACAAAACAGACACATGTCGCCATTTCAAATGTTGTAATTTTTTTTGGCATATTATTTTTGTAAATTATTTTAAAAAATGTATTATTTTTTAGAATCTTGATGCAATGATAGAAAACAGAGATAACGATTTATGCATATAAAGGTTTGTACATAATTCTCTCTCCAATAATCCCTCAATGTTGACCTGATAATGGGGTCATATGTTAGTACTAAGAAGGGAGTTAGCATCCTACACATCCATATAGATTATTTATGCAAGGGCACATCATGCTATGTTTTTTAAATGCAAAGAATCTCTATGTAACACCCCAGCACAACACGGGCCCAGAATGTCACCTCAACAGCCACAACTACTAACAATTGCTCCAATTACACACAAATTTCAGCAAACAAACTAAATAAAATCTCACATCTACAATAAGCCATGAACCACAAACAAGAACATAATTAAATAAGCAACTACAAAACATTAGCCCATGCATAAAGACAACTAAAGAAGCATTCTACCAAATAATTTTAGCAACATCAACATCTCATAACTAGCTCAACAATTATGATGAACAAGTAACACAGATTCACTAATAACCAAGATAGCATTTAATCAACAAGACCAAATAGAACAAACCTAAATGTTACACAATGATCCATGATTGAACAAACTAATTTATTATTTAAGGTGAAATTGCTCTAAAGCTAAATATTATGAATGGGAATGAATATGTGATGTGGTGAAGCTAAATCCCATCTCTTCATGGTGTCCTCAAAGAACCTAAAACATTAAATAAATAAGCGTGAGTCCAAAAACTTAGCAAAATATATCATACAATGATAAAAGACGCTAAATTACTCAATAGCAACATAAAACATATTCCCTCATCCATACAAGTAGTTCAATCTCAAACAGTTAGAATCACATTTTTAATCTCATATGCCATGCATCATGCTTTCATGCTCAAAAGTGCACCATTCATATCCTATATAGGTATAGCTTGAGTGCACACCCATCGGTGTCGCACCCTTTCTTTCCCTACCATTCCAGTGGAGAGGCCTACAAATAGGTCTCACTCCCATCCATCCCCGTGGATAGGACTACTTGGTAGGGCTTACAAGAGAGCACTCCAGATTAGTTATATGACCACATATGACTTTCTCACCGACCTGGCTCGAATTTTTTTCCTGTCATGAATGCAAGTAATGCAATATAATATTTCAATTTTATATTTTCCATATAACCATCATATAAACATATCGATCATAATATGACAGCAACAATATATTTCATAAATAAATTCAACAAATTATCAACTCATTCATTTAACCCGAAGTTCATCTCAACCATCTTCGGTTGTACGATATACTTGCCTCTTTACCAGGCGAAGAGGAGGGGCGTGAGCTTTGTAGGATCAAGGATAATCGACTAGAGGAGGGTGAATAGGAGGTTTCTAAATTTTTCGATTCTAAATTCAAACAATTAAAACACTAGGCAAGAATTGCAATCTCCTTCAACTTTGCAACTAAGTTCTCTAGTAAATATCAAGTACTCTAGCAATTCAAGTATGAATAAAGTAGAAAGCTAAGCACAAACAATATACTTGAAACGTTAGAAGATTGAACTAAACACTAGAAGAGTAAATACAAATCACAAGAGAGCAAGAGACAAGATTTTTTGACCCGTGGTCTCGGAGACTTGCCGGTCTCCCTACTCCACGTTGAGGTCACTTGAACAACTTCAAGCCGGCTCCACCCGCTTGAGCCTTTCTCGATCACTAAGGTAGTTCTTCCCCGCTCTGGGTAGGCGAATTCCGTCCTTCACAACTTGCCAGGACTTCTCACAATCTCCGTTGAGAAGCTCACCGCGCACGATCGCCTTCAAGCCGTCTAGGAGGCGGCAACCTCTAAGAGTAATAAGCCTTGACGCTTGCTTGAGGTCAAATTAAAGTGTCTAAAGGTTCAAACTAAATGCAACACTCAAATTTTGCTCTTCACTCTCTCAAATGAAAATTGAATGCACTTTTGGAGAGAAGAAGTCTTGCTAGAGCTCAAATACCATCAATGAGGACCAAGCGAGACTCTAGAGTACAGGTGGGGGTGTATTTATAGCCCCCACCAACTTTTCTAGCGTTGGAGCTCGAAATGTGTAGAATTCAAATTTTTCGGTGCTACCGCCCATGTAGGACCGGTAGCACCGGGCTCCAAGCCAACAGTTAGAACAGTGCATTAAATGCACTGCAAGAGACCGTTGTGCGGAGGGTTCGGTGCTATCGCCCAACTGGGACCAGTAGCACCGGACTCTTTTCATTTTTGCTCGACCAGAAGGAGCTTCTCTTGAATTCTTGCACCGGGCTGTGGGCCCGGTGCTACCACTCGCCCGGTAGCACCGGACCGCCCGACTCCCAAAAAGTAAGCTCTCTGGAATTTTAGCACCGGCAGAGGGGCTGGTGCTACCGCTCACCTGGTAGCACCACGCTACCATGGGCGGTAGCACCGCGCTGCCTGGTCCCCCAAAAATACCATTCTCGGGTTTTTACACACTACTCTAGGGCCGATGCTACCGCTTTCCCGGTAGCATCGGGCTACCATGGGCGGTAGAATCGGATGGTCCAAAATGCCCAAAAACAACCCCTCTGGATTTTTCACACCGGCCATTAAAGCCGGTGCTACCGCTTGTTCGGTAGCACCGCCCTACCATGGATGGTAGCACTGGACTTCCATATTCTTTATTTCAATATATATGGAATTTTAATATGAATTTTATAAGACATGATGCATGATCTTAAGCATAGATTTGAGCCTTTAAACCCTAGATGACATCAAGATAATCGTCAAGACCCCTCTTAATAGTATGGCCCTAATTCTAGCAATCCGATCTTTTCTCCAAACTTCAAGATCTTTTCTTCATCAACTTCATGCTTTCATAATCATTGAAACTTTGGACCAACCTATTCTCAAAATGCTTAAATGAGAAATGTTAGTCCTTTAACCGTAATTGTCATTAATTACCAAAACCAAATTCACTTGGAGGCCCAAATGCTTTCAAGCTTGAGGCCACAACCGGAGTCACACCACCTACAGCAAAACAACCTCCTCAAAAACATGCCACAACAGTACATACACCATATATAACCATAACATAACTACGCACCAACCCCGAGTTAAACTACGCTTCCCCATAACAAAATAACCTCTTATTGTCCTATCAGTTGGAATACCATAAATTTTAGCTCAAAAGCCCAAAAATAGGAACTCATAAACTTTATAAAAACTACACAATAATATCTACAATATTCTAGTTATCTATATTTTTTAATGACTACATCTAATCCCTCGAATTCAACCTAGAAAACTGATCTATCGTTAAACAGGATAGCAGAATTCACAATTACGTAACTATTTTTATAAAACTCCAAATTAATAAAACGATGACATTTTTGGAATCTAAAGGACATTTCCTATCTTTCTCAAGTTATTGAAATAATTTAATTTGGCCTCTAATTAGCCTTAATTTGCTAATTACCGCGGCTGCTGCTAACAGGCACAAATTATAGATAACAGGGCATCAAAAGGCCATAACTTTTAAACCGCTGAACGAAAATTCATGTTCTTGATCTCTAATTAAACTTAAGACAACGATCTACAACTTTCACATCAACCAACCCCCCTGAAAATGACCAAAACTATTTTGAAACTCAGATCTAAAATCGCAAACAATGTTGCATGAGTCCAGAACCATCCTAGACCTAAATTCTCCCAATCCCCATCTAATCATAGCACCCAAAACCAAGAACCCTAACCTGGCCTCTCTAAAAATCCAGCACCAAACCCACCCTGAGAGATCTACAAGAAATATACCTTCTCTCAAGAATCGCTAGATCACAACAACGCAAAGCTCTACCCTCAGATCGCGCAACCTACACCCGTCCTTGCAATGCAGCACCACCTGGGTAGCCGGGTTGAGGAAGAGCAAGGGTGAACCAGGAGGGGCACATCAGGGGAGGAGACAGCTAGGAGAGGGTGCCCTAGGGTGGAGGCAACCAAGAAGGAGGCACCCAAGGGAAGGGGCAGGGGATCGACTGGGGGAGATGGGGGTCCAGGGGGAGTTGCTACTCTAGGGGCTGGGGGGAGGGGGTTTGTGTGGCTAGGGGGGCCAAGGGGGTGGGAGGAGCTAGGGTTAGGGCAATGCTTCCCACATGGGCCAAAAACCAACCCTAGCAGCCCACGAACAACCCACAATAGCTAACCACCCATAACGGCCCACAAATAGCCCAAAAACGCTAGCCAGACCGAGCCCCGACAAGAGGAATGCAAAAAATAACTAATAATTCTTGTTGCTCTCTCTAAGGTATCACACTCCACTACTTTAAAAAATGTCTATTGACGGAGGCATGATGTTAGCCACAGCGAAGCTCAGCGGCAGAGACAAGGGCACGTTGTTGGTGAAGCATGGGGACGGAGGTGAGGCATGGGTCTATGCAGAGCTTGGCTTGACGTCGTCTGTGGAGCCAAGGGCATGACTAGTGGCGGACCCAGAACGCAAATTAAGGAGAGGCTTAAGGGTTACGCCAATGGTCAACGAAGAAGTTGTACTAATCCTGAGTAAGTTGATCTAGCTAAAATCCTATAAATTGCGTCGCACTAAATGAAAAGACCGACAAACAACCGATGGCAAAGGTCGTGTAATCTTGCACACCTTTAGATCTCGCATGTACACCTCCTTTCTTGAGTTGGCACGATGATTTTTTCTATATTCAACTAGCTAGCCTTATAAATGTGTTGTAGATATTAATTATGTCTATAGGCATTTTATCAAACAACTTATGGACATGCTACTTAAGAATTTTAGGATAGCTAACAAAAAAAAACAAGCCAGCATACTTTAATATTACCAACTGAATGCACATGCGTTGCAATTGAACACAAATAAGACATATTGTAACAATACTACGGATTTTTGGGTAGATATTTGGACCCACTTATCGACACTTGTTGATAGATAATTTTTAGAAAGATTGCATTTATTTGTTGATAGATTTCTTTTTTATCTTCTTTTTTGTTGGAAGAAAGTTTTTAAGAAGTCTCACATATTAGCACGTAATTCGTATGCGAGGGGAGTGGAGAAGAGAGAAAGATTGTTTTTTCTGTTTTTTTTGTTAGAGATTTTTTAGGAAGACTCGTATGTAAGCACATAACCTTTATATGAGAGGAGAGAAGAGAGACATACTTACAAACCACCATTAGCTTCTTTTAAAGTAGTAAAGATAAATTACAATAAAACAGCATCAAACATGAAGATAAAAATCGTATCAATTCACAATATAGTGAGTAAGTAGTGATACAACATAGCTACTAGTGGCCAACTATAGGGGGGTTAGAGTCCACCTTAGCCCCTCCCTTGGGTCCGGCCTTGGTGTAGGATCAAGGATAACCAACTAGAGGGGAGGTGAATAGGAGGTTTCTAAATTTTTCGATTCTAATTTGTAATTTAATAAAATTACTAAGCTATAATGACAATAATTGCAAATTACAACTATATTCTCTAGTAATCACAAGTTACTCTAGCAAATCAAGTATGACTGATAAAGGATTCTAATTACAAATAATATACCCAAAATGCTAGGAATTGAAAATTAAGCACACCAATTTTAAAACCAAGTCACAAGAGAATGAGATATAAGAAATTTTATCCCGTGGTCTCGGAGACTTGCCGGTCTCCCCTACTCCACGTTGAGGTGACTTGAACCACTTCAAGCCGGCTCCAACAGCTTGAGCCTTCCTCGACCACTCGTGGTAGCTCTTCACCACTCCGGTTAGGCGAGCTCCTTGCCTTCACAATCAAACGGGCCTTCTCACAAACTTCTTTGAGAAGATCACGATGCCACGTGCCTCCAAGCCATCTAGGAGGCGGCAACCTCTAAGAGTAATAAACTTTGACGGTCGCTTGAGGTGAATCAAGTGTCTAAATGGCTCAATTTAATGCTCTCACTTTATTTTCACTCAACTACTCTTCAAATGTGAATTTAATGCAATTGAGTAGAAGAGATGCACACTAGAGCTCAAAAACATGAAATAGGAGTTCAAGCCCAGCTCTATGCTGCATATGGGGGAGTATTTATAGCCCTCATTAATTTTCCTAACCGTTGCTACCAAACCCTGAAAAATTCAGGATAGCCGGCACTACCGCCCAACTAGGGCCGGTACTGCCGGCCGTCGGTACAACGATCGACTGTGGGCATTAAATGCACTGATAGACTAACCGTTGCCCTGAGGCCGGTAGTGCCGGCCAAGCGACAGTACCGCCCAATTTGGTTGGTAGTGCCAGCCGAGCAAGACACAAATACCCCCTTCTGTAATATAACTACCGACTCTAGGGTCGGTACTGCCGACTAAGCGGTAGTACCGCCCTACCATGGGCGGTAGTGCCGACCAAACGGCAGTACCGCCCTACCATGGGCGGGCGGTAGTGCCGACTGGGCACCGAGCCAAAAACACCCTATCTGAAATAAAACTACCGGACCTAGGGTCGGTACTGCCGACCAAGCGGCAGTACCACCCTACTATAGGCGGTAGTGCCGATCAAGCTGGGGTAATTTATGTTTTTCAATTTTGTTTCTATCTTAAGTGAAAATAATCAATATATGAGCACTAATTGAGCCACTTTCACTAAAATCACATTAAATTACTAATCAAGAGTCCCTGTTAATAGTACGGCACCTATTCTAGCAATCCGATCTTTCTTCAAAACTCCGAGATCAGTAAAAGCTATAAAAAGGTCCTTAATTTCATACCTTTGTCTCTTTAGCATGATGCATTGATCTCCTTGAACTTCATTTTGATGCTTCATTGTTTTCCATATCTAGGACCAATCTGTTTTCAATTATACTCAAAAAAATATTAGTCTTTTAATCGCGATTGTCATTAATTACCAAAACTAAAATAAATTAGGGATCTAGATGCTTTTACTTGGGCATGACATATGCTAAGCTTGGCGACCACGGATCAACAAACTTTGAGAATATGAACCTTTTGTTAATTTTAATTCTGTAGCAAGAGACATTTAGCTAGTATACATTAAAAGGGAATTAATTAATTTTTTATCCTTTGGTACACCTAGCATTCGATTGCGACTGCCATTTGTAACGGGGGTTCATCAACTGAACTTGGGGGATAATGTTGAAAAGTCGAGCAGTCCTTCCATGAATATAGCAAGTGTGGCCCACTGCACCCCGGGAGATTTAGCTCTCTTCTACATGGATCGTTGCACATACAAGCCCACCGGGAGAACTAGGGCTGTAAAAAAACTCGAGGCTCGCGAGCTTAATCGAGCTGAGCTCGAATAGTTCGCGAGCCTACTCGAGCCTGGACCGAGCTTCCTTAAATCGAGCTTTCTCGAGCTTGTTACCGAGCTTCCTCGAGCCGAGCTTATTACCGAGCCTACCGAACTTACCAGAATTACTGAACTTACTCGAGCTTATCGAGCTTACTCGAGCTTATCATGCTTACCGAGCTTACTCGAGCCTAGCTCGAGCCTACTCGAGCTTGGACCGAGTCGAGCTCGAGCCTACTCGAGCTTGGACCGAGCCGAGCTCGAGCCTGGGTCGAGGCTCGAATCCGAGCTCGAGCTCGAGCCGAGCCTTACCGAGCTCGAGCCTGGAGGGCCAGGCTCGCTCGAGCTCGGCTCGTTTACAGCCCTAGGGAGAATGACCCCTACTCAGTGCACAAACATGAGCCACGTGTCAGACTGTGAGGAGGTGGGTCCCGCGGCAAGCTCGTTTACCACCCGCTCTACGCCCCCTCGGTCTCAGGCGGCGAAGGAAATGAGGGGCCGGCCGGTCGTTTCCGTTTTGACGCCGGCGAGGTGAAAGGCCGGCCGACTGTTTTCAAGGTTCACAAATTGATAAGTTACTATGATTTACCTAGCTAGATTAAACCCGTGCGTTGCCGCAGGCGACCTCTCAATTTTATGAGAGGGAGAGAGAAATTCTTTCTACACGGAAAAAAGTTTAAACTGAAATAGAAATTGTAGCTCAATTTTAAAAGAGAAGGAATATTTTTCGAAAAAAATCAAATAACTGTAGTTATGCACTGCAGTTCTACGGTGCAAAAACAACAATATAGATGTGATCTACAAATCCATTAAATTAACTAGAAACTTGTACGCGGCGTGCCACGCCGCGGGCGCCGCTCTCCACGCGAGAAAATCGAGAAAACGCACGATTGACGCTCCATACACGAGTAAATCTAGAAAACACGCGAAAAGGATCTAAAAAGAATTTTGTGTTTTCCGCAAAAGAGTTTAAACGTAATGCTAGAAAAATGCAAAAAAGGCCTAAATGCAATGCATTTTTTCCCAAAAAAAAAAAGGAGCCGAACGGATTTTTTTTACAAAAAAGGACCTAAACGTAATTTCGAGTTTCCTAGAAAGAACCCGAGCGCTACTCTTAAAAACGCTAAAAGGGTATGGACGTAATATATTTTTTTTCGGAAAAAGAATCTAACCGTAATTTTTTTCCCAAAAAGGACCTAAACGTAATTTTTTTTCCGAAAAAGGACCCGAGTGTAATTTTTTTTTCGCCGGCTCGACTCGAGCCGCGAGCCGAGCCAGCTCTCCAACGGCTCAAAGCAATGAAAGGCGAGAAACTCTTCAGGCTTTAGTAAAGGTAGTATTAACAGATGCTGACCGTACACGTGACGTACAAGGCCGTATGTAGCATAAGAATTTTTTTTATACGATTTGCTGATGGGGACAGAAAGGCAAGCGCGCCTTTGCCATGAATTGTTCTTGCCCCTCGTCGTCTGCAGCAGGAGCAGGACACTTCAAGTTGAAGCAGCAGCAGCACTGCAAGTGCTGCAAGTTTCTCAAGCAAAAAAAAATAAAAAGTACCGCGAGGGCAAGAACAATTCATGGCAACGGCGAAGAGCGTCCATGGCGGCGACGGTTGTTCGGACCGCGAGGAGGGAGACGACCATCGTCCCGACATAGAGGCTGGCGGCCGCGCGACGACGAGCCCTCCGACGCCGCCGAGGAGGCAGCGCCTCGTGTCGCTCGACGTCTTCAGAGGCATCACCGTTGCGGTCAGCTACCCAATTTCTATCTTCTTCTTCTTCTTCTTCTTCCTCCTCTTCCTCTTCTTTATTTTTTTGACAAAGCTACGTAATTTCTACCTCCGTAGAATACATATTCTGCGTTGCTTAGATTCTGAAAAGAAAACCGTACGGATCGCAGTCGCGAAACACACACGGATACCATGCCGACGCGTACGCATGCACTGCACTGTCGCTGCCATGGGTAGATCAGGGTATACTCCCTGGTAGAACCGTAGAAATGCTAGCTTCGTGATAAGAAACGAGCAGTGGCCAGTGGGCATCCACCAACTGGCGTGGCTTCTCCATCACACAAGGAATATGCAAGAAGGCATGCACGTTTCGATCCGGTATCTTGGAGCTAAGCTAGCTAGGCGAGAAGAAGCAACGGTGGCTTCGCGTGCTCCGTCCGAAACGGACGGCCGGATGGGACGCGCGCGGAGAGGGAGAGAGATATACTACCTATGCTAAAGACAGTAGGATTCCCGGCTAGCCCAGTGCGTCATGTCACCAAGTTTTCCGAGAGACCATTAGGAAGTTTTGAAATTATGTTTGGATCCTTATATTGGTTTTTTGCAAAAAGAACTTTTAAAATTCTAAAATTGCATTTAGGTTCATCCAGAAATGCCAAAAATAACATTCAAGTCCCACACTGGCTCTTTCGCAAAAGACCTCTTCGAAGATTCTGAAAATACGTTTAGATCCTCCTGCCACATGTTTTTGCTAAAAACTCGTGGTTCCGTAAGTTCGAATCAACCTACTTCTCAAGCTCTTTTGCAAAAAAACTCTCGCAGTTTAAGATATTTGCGTCAAGACCTGAACCTTGCTTTTTTGTAAAAAAACCTCACGTTTTAGAAAATCACCCTCGCACGATGTGACGTCACACGTACGCATATAGTATATATGTCGTGTCGATGTATGTGTATACGGGAAAAGAACCTATCAATGATGCTACAGATACGTCGGTAGAAATCATGAAATCGTCGTTAGTAAACTTCTGTGACGAAATTATGACGAAACCGGAATCATCATTGTTGTCGCGTCATAGATGGTTCGTAGTGACGAAATAGCATTATTCGTCATAGAATAGGTTTTCTTGTATGACACACTAAGTTTTCGTCATTAAATGATATCGTTCTATGACGAAATATTTCGTCATAAAATACTCGAAAAACGTCATGTGTAGGCCACATTTCGTCATTAAAAACGTTTTTGCCAAGCAAAAACAGATCCTAGGTGCTTGTTTTGTGATGAAACGTTCGTCATAGAAGCATTCCATGTCGGCATGCAATTTCGTCATAGAATAATTCAGTGTCACGTCATCATCCTAGGTGGCGGGTGCTTGGCATATTTGCCACGTCATCGTCCGAGGTGGGTGGTGACGTGGTATGTCTGCCACCGAGGATGATGACATGGCACTAAAGTATTATATGACGAATCTGCATGCCAACGTGGAATTCTTCTATGACGAAATTGCATGTTGACGTGGCGTACTTCTATGTCAGATACTTTTTTCATCACAAATACACATAGCAACCTCAACCACAGATACATTGTTCCACATGAAGCCATCACAGATACAGATAGAAGTGACACATTATATTTCATTGTTTCATAGCATCATCAATGGTGTTCAGCAAACACAGAGATAATTAGTTCCAACAAGTAATGAAGTACTACATCAGCAAGCAAAACTTAGTTTCATGTCCAGCACAGTATCAACCACTTCCAGTCTCAGCCAAGAGCAAAATTTTACATCACATCATACTCATAGTCAGGCGGGGGGATTAACCTGTGCAATGCCTAGGAGACGGCGAAGAATTGCATCATTTTCCTCTTGCCTCTTCCTGAATTCCTCCATCTCTCTCTGTGTCTTGGTCATAGCTTCATCTGCTGCTTGTGCCTTTTGCTTCAAGCCATCAAGTTCCTGCTATTGATGCTCGATGATCTGCCGAAGTGCAGCAGCTTCCCGTCTCTCTTCCTCAAGTTGTTCCGTAAGAAACGAGCAGTGGCCAGTGGGCATCCACCAACTGGCGTGGCTTCTCCATCACACAAGGAATATGCAAGAAGGCATGCACGTTTCGATCCGGCATCTTGGAGCTAAGCTAGCTAGGCGAGAAGAAGCAACGGTGGCTTCGCGTGCTCCGTCCGAAACGGACGGCCGGATGGGACGCGCGCGGAGAGGGAGAGAGATATGCTACCTATGCTAAAGACGGTAGGATTCCCGGCTAGCCCAGTGCGTCATGTCACAAGTTTGCTGAGAGACCCTCCGAAAGTTTTGAAATTGTGTTTGGGTCCTTCTATTGGTTTTTGCAAAAAGAACGTTGACAATTCTAAAATTGCGTTTAAATCCATCCAGAAATACCAAAATAACAGAAGTCGCACACCGGCTCTTTCGCAAAAGACCTCTTCGAAGATTCTAAAAATACATTTAGATCCTCCTACTGCATGTTTTTCTTAAAAACTCGTGTTCCGTAAATTCAAATCAACCTACTTCTCTAGCTATTTTGCAAAAAACTTTTGCAGTTTAAGATATTTGCGTCAAGACCTGAACCTTGCTTTTTTTTAAAAAAACCTTAGATTTTAGAAAATAACTCTCGCACGATGTGACGTCACGCATACAGTATATATGTCGTGTCGAGTCGATGTATGTGTATGCCGGCCGTATTCGCACGGTTTTCTGCCGTGTCGTTGCCGTCGGTATGTGTAAGACGACCTGGCCGGAATGATTAAGGACACGTCGGGTGGCTTGGTTTTTTATTGCGTCTCGCAACTTCTCATCTATACCCTTTATAATTCACCTGAACATTCTTTTCTATGTCCACCCCAAATAATGCATCCCACTAGAGATGATCCAACCTTCGTGCACCCAGCGAAATGTTCCCAGAAACTTGCCTCCATCAAAATTAACCTCTCAGATCTTTCCTCAGCTTTACTCACCCACATCCGATAGCCATTGTTTAGTGTGTCTAATCATCCCTATAGTCCACAACAGACCTCCTCCCCGCACCTCCATCTAGCATCTTTATTGAAAAGGAAACAAATGTTTTGGAGAAGGAAATGACCGATACATACGTGCTGGAAAAAGGAAATCAAGGAAAAAGAAACAATCTAAGGAAAAAGAAACAAACTTTCTGGAAAAGGAAATGACCGATACATACATGCTGGGAAAAGGAAATGGGGAGACGGGGCAGTGCGGCCGGGAGATTGCACGCGGCGGTCGGGGCGCGCGGAGGAGGAGATCCACGCGGCGTCCAGGGCGCATGGAAGAGGAGTTCGGCGCGGCTGTCGGGACGAGTGGCGGAGAGCCTGCGCGGCCCTCAGTAGCGATCGGAGGAGAGCCCGCGTGGCCCTCGGCGGTGATCGAGGAGAGCCCGCCCGGCGATCGGCGGCTCACGCCGCCAGCGGCGACGCTTAGGCCGCACTCGGCGGAGATAGGGCAGCGTGGCGGGAGATTGCACACGACGGCCGGGCAAGCGCGGCAGGCACGCGGAGGAGAGATCGACGCGGCGGCGGGCGAAGGAGGAGAGCCCGCGCGCCCTCGGCGGCGATCGGAGAAACACATTCAAGCGTGTGGCGAAGCATCACTCGCAGGGTTCACTCAGTGGCGAGGCATCTTCGGCCATCGTCGGCGGAGACCAAGTCCACCGGCGGGTGAGCGTCAGCGAGCTGGTGCTAATGGTGCCCTCGGGCGGGCCCATCCGTGACCGTAGCTCCGCCGGCGGTCAGCCCTAGCTGGTCCCCTGTTTTGCTCTTGCTAACAGGCGGGCCCTAAGGTCAGTGACTGCTAGCCAGTGTAAAAGCGCACGCGTCACTGAGGAAAGACGCTTTCTGTTCTGCGAAAATGTATTTTCTATTTTCTTTAGAATTTCCATTACCCGAGAGCATACAAGTATTTGTAACTTTTACATTATGTGTCTAAATAAAATGAAACAAAATTCTAAAATCATCTAAAATCAAGTTCTTCCATAATATGCAAAAATATTTTTAAAAATAGTACCGGGTGAATTTAAAATTCAAATTTAAAGAAAAGGCCCAAAGATATGTTACATATAAAAATATTGCAAAAGAACTGAGAATTGAATGAAACTAATTTTATTAGAATCCTTATACTTCCCGGAACTCAAATATATATAATATTTAGATTTCAACTTTGTTTGAATTATTTTTTATTAGAGATTGTTCTCAATTTGCGTTGAATTTGCGATTGTAGCACAGAGCCGAAAAATTCAACGGAGAGGTCTTGATTTTTCCCACGTCTGAAATTATCCAGCGGACGATGGGAAATTTCAGGCATGAAAAAAAAAAACCAAGCTCTGCCCGGCCGCTGGATAATTTCAGGCATGGGAAAAAATTACAGTGCTTCTCAACCGCGGAAAAAAAATTCCAGCACCTCTCCGCTGATTTTTTCTGTCTCGACGCTACAATCGCAAATTCATCACCGCGAGAGCCTGATTCAGAAAAAACTATAACGATGATACTAATATAGTAAAAAATTCGAGCCTGGGCGCTGGTAAATAATACCGCGCCACCGCTCCGCTGAATTTTTTCGACTCGAGGCTATAATCGCGAATTCATCGTCACGAGAGTTGATTCAGAAAAAATTATAACGATGATGCCAATACAGTAAAAAAATCCCGAAAAATAAAAAAACAATCAAGCGGTGCACGTCCGCTTGATAATTTTGGCAAAAAAAAGAAGAAATGCTCGGCAGCCGCTGAAAAATTCAAGCGTGGAAGAAAAAATGAAAAAAATTCAAGCGGTGCCCGTCCACTGAATAATTCTGGGAAAATATGGAAAAATAAAGCGTGCTCGTAATCATTTGGATCCGCGAGGAAAAAGATAAAAATTAAACAGCGCTCGTCGGCCGCGGGTTCCGCAAGATAAAATTGAAAAAAATTAAGTAGCACTCACAGACCGCTGGTTCTATGGATAAAAAATTAAAAAAATCCAGCGCTCTCCGTGCGTTGAAATTAGGCTCTATGGGGTTAGATCCGTAAAAAAGTTTCTAGAAGGGTCATATTCGGGAAAAAAACGATCACAAAGCCAGGATAGTAAAAAATTCAAGTCTGGTTTCCTTGCATGCGGATCCTCCTTGTTTATTTCCTCATTTGATTGGCTCTCCTTCCAAATATGTGGTACATATACAACCCCTTAATCACTTATCATACACACCATCTTCTCTTCTCTTGTTAATCTTCTCACGTATTGGTTCCTCTCCCATGCGTCAAACGGGAGTTCTATTCTTGCAACAGAATCCTCTAAAAAAATACAAACTAAATCCATTCCTTACTTTCCCATGTTCCTTGCGCAGGTCCCGAGAATTCCTAACTAAAGAACGCCCAAACGCTGGGACGGAGGTGCCATACCTCCAGCCGTTCAGCCGTTCGGCGAGGCCGCGAGGCTTTTACATGCGGCAACGGCTATCGGTGACGTCGGCGTATATACATACGTGAACAAGTCTTAAGAGCATACGGAAAACGTTTAGCGAAAAATATTATTGAGTGTTATATCTTTATTTTTGTACTCGCATACGGGCACTACGATTATTTATTATTAAGTGTTATATTCATACTTATCTTATCATTTAATTGATAAGCGGGTGTACTGCTGTCGTAGCGTTAGCACGGGCACTATACTAGTGCCAATTAAGTTCCACGTCGTCAACCCGTGCTTCTTCATAGGCTATATATTTTTAGTAGTGTTTTTGTGTTAAATAGTATATGAGCCCAAATCCTAATTGTATGTCATCAAAAAATTGAAAGAGATAAAATTAAGTTTCGCAATGATGAAGTTTGCAAAGTAAATATATATTTATTATACTTGAAAATATATGTTCCAAACTCAAATTTTAAATTTTCGGTAAAAAATATGAAATTTTATATTCAGAAATTAATGTTAATTCCAAACTCAGTGCAGCTCAAAATTTTAATTTATATCTTGTGAAAATGATTTTGTTTTCCCCTGAAATAACATTTAGTTATGAATTTTATTCAATTACAATTTTTTGTGGAATTTTTATTTGCAAACATTCCTATTTCAATTTTGTTACATAACTAATACTGCTTCTGAATTCAAATTGAAGCCGTAACGTAATTTAACTTTAATTCAAAAATTAATTTATTTGGAATTTTATTATTTTGGTTAATTTTTACCCGTGATATTAAATATAAAAATTATATTTAAAAAATAATTTGAATACTCATTTTAATTTTATTTTAAGCTCCAAATTCATGTTTTTTTTGGATTATTTGAAGGTCTAAAATTAAATCCAAAATTTTATTCTCTGAAAATTATTAGTAGTTTTGCGAAAAAATTTATTGGCTGTTCTTATTTGTTGAGATTCCATGCCATGCAGTGGCGAAGCCACCTCTCGACGAACCCGAACAGCCCGACTTATCAGCGGGACCCTGTCTAGTCCTCCGTCTGGCTAATAATCGACTGCCTTTGAAGAACAAGAAGAGATGTCGGTGAATCTGCACAGTATCGGGAAGAAGATAGAGTTGTCAACCTTTTTTATAAATTGAGTCATGCATTATTTGATGGTCTAGTTTGCTTGACGATTAATGCGGCCAGCAACCCAACACATTTACAAAGCATATATACCCTGTTCATTTACAATTAACTCGGAAGAAATATCAAATGATATTATCGATTGATTTCTTGCCATCTAGAGAGACACAAGCCAGGCAGCAGGGTTTAGGTAGGGGTTGTGGGGTATGCGATGAGGGTGTTTACACTCGTGTTCAGGCACACGATAAGGCAATCGGGCCTAGGACGACGAGCGGATGGGGTGCATGTAGGGATGAAAACGGATCAAACAGTTTCTGATTGATCTGGACAATTTTAGATACAGATTAATCAGATATTTGTTGGATAGTATTGGATTATAAATGAATACATATTTTTTTTGCTGGGATACAGATTTGAAAGCCCACTATCCATCGGATACTGATATGGATCCGGATAATCTGGATATTTATGGACCGGATTCTCCGGATATATCCTTGGGCTGGGACCAAGCTACTCTTTTGGCAAAAAGGTTTCTAAATTTCAAAATTGTTTTCTAATTTAATTAATCTAAAAATCAAATTTAAATTATTAAAATTGGTAAACCAGCTTCAAAAATTTCAAATTTTTTTGGGAATGTTCCTCACACAATCTACACTTTAAAAAAATTATTTTCAAGATTTTGTCTACTTCTGCTGTCCTTAATAGGAAAATATTTTAAATAAGTAACTAAATTGCATAAAAACTCATAAATACATAATTTATTATTTTAAACATAATTCAACCAATAATATAAATCTTGGGTTATTACATATTCTTTATGAATGCTTGGAGCGCATAAACTAGTTACTTTTTTTTATTTTTGTGTGTACAATTTAAAGAGTTTTCATGTTCTGATAAATATTCGTGACCATAGTCGTTTCGATTCATATTCGCTCTGTATCTGTATTTGATATTATTCGTATTCGTATTCATATTCGGGTTATCCGTATTCGTATTCGGATCTGAGAAAAAAATATGATAGAGCCATTATCTATCCGTATTCGACCTGTTTTCATCCCTAGGCGCATTGCCAGGGGTCTTTGGTGGTCAAGACGCAACGTGGCCTATACATAGTGAGATGACGATCAAGAAATCCCTCACTTCATATGTGTGCATGAGTTGTGTCGATTTTATACTTAATTTTCTTGATCGTTGAGGATATAGATTGGAGGATTTCTTCACGACGTGATTAGACATGTTTGCTTGAACAAACACACGTCATAGTTAGACCTTAGACTCTACAAAATTACTAGCTTCGCCATTGATGCCATGTGAGAATCTTTAGTTGGTTTCGTAATTAGACATGAGGCCTACAGAGGCTTCACTGATTCGAACATGTGTGCAGCAATCACGTCTACATGAAGTCCAATTCTATTTCTTGGCCATACTTGATCCAACCCGTACATTCCATTGTTTTGCACGAACCAATGGTTGGCATATTTTCTTTTCCTTTAATTAGTACACTAATTTCTAGTCGTCTTCTATTTATTCAATTAACATGGTAATTTCTAGTTTTTTTCTCCTACGATTAACGTAGGGTTCTGTAAAAGTCTCTAATTAGTATAGATATATACAGTGATCAATGAGAGAATTCCTAGCATATTTTTGTTTCTCCGATTAACGTGATAATTTCTAGTTTTCTCTCTTTCTTAAAATTAATTGATTTCTGTTAAAGTCCCTAATTAGTATAGATAGAAAAGATTAACGTGGGGCTTACGTACATGTCGACCGATTGTCACTAAAATGTATATAAGAATCCACCGCGACCAATTCGGAGTGACGCCATCCTTTCCAAGAACGCGAAAGCGCACACACACGGAAACGAAAAGCTTATGATCCTGTTTGGGGGCTGCGCTTCAGTTGTGCTTCAGCTTTGGACTAAAAGCTCTCCAAAACAGCATGACTGCAAAGCAGTTGGGAAGCTAAACCATAGCAGAAGCACTCCCAAAAACTGCAGCCGCTGAGGAGGAGCTTTTCAGCTGTGACTTCGCTTGACCGTCTCCCATCTCGCTCACTCCGCGTCCCTAACCTCCGCCACCCTGCCTCGCCACCTCCACGTCACCTCTCCACTCATCCGCCGCTGTGCTTCGCTAGGTTACTGTCTTCCCGCTCGGTTGCCCCCCAAAAACTACAACTGCAGCAGCCAGTTTGCCAAACGGCATAACAAGAAAAACAACAGCCGCCAGCCATAGCTGCTTTACAGCCCAGCAAACCAAAAACAGCTTTTCAGCCCAGCCGCAATCCCCAAACAGGCCCTACGTAGACAGTAGCAATCACTTAATGAGGCTTGGGTTTCACGCTTTATGGGCATGTCCGATCCCCGTCATCTATTTGTGCTTTTGGAGTAGTATTTCTGTAAGGAAAAAAAAACTTGTATAGAATACACTCTTGAAAATGTTTTGACAGTAGGGGTTTGCTTATACACTACCAGGACATAGATAATCCTTGACGGTTAGTGATTTTCTTAATGGAAATAATAAATCCGTCAAGAAAATTAAATTTTACTTAGGAGTACCACGTAACCATCAGAAAATTTATTTTTCCTGACCGCTACAAATAGTTAGGTCAACACTTTGGTATTGTCCTGCGCTTGGGGGCTGTTTTGTGTGAGAAAAACTGGCCACCTGCCGAAAATAGCCATGTTATCTTGGCAATATCAACTGTGCTGTTCCAAAAAATACTGTGTCACACAAGTGAGAGGCGGTAATTTTCTTAACGTGTAAAGCGGTACATTTAAAATAACTTGGGGTTCAGTAAAAAGAAAAGAGCCCATACACACTTCTCTCACCCTCTCCTGTGTTTTCTAACGATTTTGGGCGCAAACTCTTTTATCGATGGGTAAAAACCATCGAGTCTATTTTTATATCGGTGAATACACATCGGCCAAATTCTTTTTATAGATGGACAAAAACATCAGCAAAATAGTAAAAACCATATGGAATAATTTTTTTGATGTTTTTGGATGATTTTGGGTGTAAACTCTTTTATCAACGGGTAAAAACCGTTGAGTCTATTTTTCTGTGGTGAATACACATCGACCAAATACTTTTTAAAGATGGGCAAAAACGTCGGCAAAATAGTAAAAACCGTCTAGAATAATTTTTATGCTTAATTGTAAGACAAATTCAATTTTCTTCACCAGCTAGACCCGAAGGGATTTACCTGACGGTTACCTGTCAGAGAATTCCTAACGATTTTGTTTGCTGCCAGTTTTCAATTATGAGGGAATATCCATTTTCTGGTAGTGTTAGTTAGTTTATTTATAGATGTGCAGGTGTCTGTACATATGCTTTCATGCTTAATCTCGCGCGCTATCTTTAACTGGTCCACTGCATGTTCATAGGGCTGGCAAAAAGGCTCGTTAGGGCCCGAATCAAAATTTCTTCGATTACAACAGTTAATAGGTTCAAAATTGAAATGAGTCTATTTCAAGAAAAAAAATCAATGAGGCTCGGTGAGATAGTGACTCGTTAGCTCAAATTTGAAATAACCACTTAAATAGTAAATAAAATGATTTTACATCAAACTATATCAATTTTGAAAGAAGTTTGATAATAGCTCGTTAAACTCGATAGCCAGCCCTACATATCCATGCATCTTAGATACCTAAAATTTTATTTTAAGAATAGTTCTTTTATTGCTACTTGACATAGATAAATTTAATTTGTAGATTTCCAGAGCGTTTGGTTTAATATCTAATTTTTTGTCATGCCTTACTCCCTGAGCCAATGGCTGCCACTAGGGCCGAGCCAGCCCAGGGTCAAGCCACAGGCTAGGCCAGCTCTTCTTAGGCCTACATGTGATATTTGTGATTTTTCAAGAAATTTTTAGTGACTTTCCATCCAAGGCTTTGGGCTATGACCCGGAGAGCCAGAGCTCTGCCTCTGATTGCCACACTTCTGGCAACTATTGAAATTTCTTTTGGCAAGCCGTGTTTTTGCCAACTTTGGTATAAAAAAGTAGTTCTTGAGCCAAACATGTCTAAATCTGCAACTGAATCAAGCTCACTGAATGGCCACATCTCAAATGTCACAGCTGATGATCCTTGTGGATGATGTTGGCGGCCTTGTCCCCGCGATCAGCCACTCACCGTGGGACGGCGTGACGCTGGCGGATTTCGTGTTCCCCTTCTTCCTCTTCATCGTGGGTGTCTCCTTGGCCTTCGCCTATAAGGTACTTCCTTTGGCCGCTAATATATATATCTATGTATCTATATATTATTTCGAACGTAGGGTAGTCAAAATTTTCAAACTTTTACAATCAATATCCTTTTACATATTTAAATTGGATATATTAAAAATCATATGTGTAATTTGTCACGAAAGGTACTTTTATAATATTATAATTTACTGGGTTTTATAAATACATTACGATATAAATTAGTGATCACAATTATGTTTTGGAGATCGTGTCAATATTCAAAACGATATGTATTTGTGACCAGAGGGAGTAACATGCTAATGCTCATGATGTAATTAATTTAGCAAGCCCTAGTTTTCTAGTAATCAAATTCCATTGCGGTGAACACTAACATTAGTAGCTATATCATACTTTGCGCAGAGAATGCCAAACAGAGTGCTGGCAACCAAGAAGGCTGTGCTCCGGGCTGCAAAGCTCTTTCTTCTAGGCCTCCTGCTCCAAGGTAAAAAGGAAAAAAAAATCCGCTTGCGTTTAATCGGTTGATCTAATTGGGTCCTCTGCCTTTGACGACCTTCTTTAGTTAGAAGGCTCGTTTTCTTAGATGTACAGGACACCGCGAAGGATGCCCCAGCTCCATTTTTATTGAAGCTGAGAGTTCTGTTTTAGCTCGAGCACATAGTAGCAGTTTACAGCGCTTTCAAACATTCCAACGACCCACGATAATCTAACAATTAATCGTATTTCTATCCTACTGAGTCATTAAGCTCCCAGACTCCTTGGTGAGCGAGTTCTCCCCTCTTCCATCCCTCACTTCTGTTACCATCTCATATTCTCTTCCATTCCCAGCTTCAAATGTCTTTCAGTGAGGTTGAACTTCTTCTGTATGCCAACATCAATGGCTTTGTCAGCGGTTTCTCCACCCGACCATAGTAATGATCTATCTACAGTGACAATGTATCCTTCATTCAAACGGAATTCACTTTTAGTCAAATTGTTCCATAGCCCAAAGGAAGCGGTATTCGAAGTTTGTTCTCCAGGCTGCTGCAAAACCAATCCAGTTTGGCCACCATATCCTCCCTGAAAAGTGGTCTCCAATCTCTCAAAGTCCTGAAAAATCTTCTCCATATTGTTTTGACATTTGTCCAACACTGACAACGAAAAATCATATCATTTCTGTTAGTCCACAAGCTCCAAAGAGCAGCAGCACAAATGGTATTCAAAGTCGCGTTTTTCTTATTACTAAGCTAAAAACGAGTTACTGAATCAAAATTATAACCAATGTTCAAACCAAAGAATTCATCAACCATAACCCAAATATTTCTAGCTACTACACACTCGAAAAAAAGATGATTAACAAATTCATTCTCGTTACATAAGCTACAAAAGACTCCTCTATTCATCCCCTTTTCAACAAATTATCTTTAGTCATTAACTTGTTATAAGAAAGAAGCCAAAGAAAGAACTGAATTTTAGGGGAACAACCAACTTCCATACCGCCGGAATGAAGACGGGAAAAACCCCTCTAAAATTAATAATAGCATAAAGAGAGTCCACCGTATATTCTCCATTGCTGCTATATTGCCAAACTAAAGCATCATCTTCATTAGAGAGCCTAACACTACTAGCCACTTCCACTAGCTCAAACTACCTAATCATCAAATCATCAAAGAAGGTCCGTCTAAAAATACATTTAACATTAATACCATCTCAAATCTCAGCAATCGTAAAGCCTTTTTCATTAACCAGCATGTAAATATCCGAAAACTGAATGGCTAAACAAGAGGTGCCAAACAAAATATCCTCTCAAAATCTTATATTAGTTCCATTGCCAACACACCATCTATAACCAAACTTAGTAGCTTGCATTGCCCAAAGGACCCCTTTCCAAAAGACCGAAACATGATCAGGATCACAAAGGAAAATATTAGGATTATCCGTATTATACTTGAATCTAATCAAATCCCTCCACATCTTACTCCCCCTAGCACAAAATCTTTTAATTCAAGAAGCAAGAAAACACAAATTTAAATCTCGAATGTTAGGAACCCCAGACCACCAAATTCCTTTTTATACACACTAGGTGCCAATTAGCCAGATGGAGTTTACTATGACCCTTATAATCATTCTAAAGACAATTGGCCAAAATTTAAAAGATCTAAAGCTCACTCGGGGAATTTGAAGCCCATACGAGAGTTAGAAGGCTCGTGAGTGCACCATTTGTATTAGCTTGAAAATCTGATTAGAAAATTGGGCAATCTAGTAGAACTATAAAAATAGCATGTTTTTGGAATTTTTTTATGAAAAATAATGAAAAATTGGACGATTTTCTCTCTTCAAGGTGGCTTCTTCCACGGCACACACGATCTTACCTACGGAGTCGATATTCGCAAGATACGATTCATGGGAGTACTACAGGTACGATGGATCATGGCACAAATTTTTTTGTATTTTTTTTCTCGAGAATACGTAGGATTGCGCACGTACTAAATGGCAATTATTTGGATATATCTCACTTTATGCATGCAGAGGATTGCAATAGCGTACTTAGCGGTGGCGCTTTGCGAAATCTGGTTGAGGAGTCGTAGCAGTGGCGGTGACGTCGGCTCCGGCTATGCTTTGATCAGAAGATACCGTCATCAGCTGTGAGCTATCGAACGCTATCAACTTGATAATTACTCTTCTTATTTACTCCTTCCGATCACAAATGATTATCGTTTTAGACTTTGACGGTCTCTAAAATATAGCTTTGATCATTAATTTCTATTATAATATATGTATAAAACCAAATAAAATTTTATTATTATGAAAGTATTTTTCGAGTTAAATCTACACGTATGATTTTCACGTATGCAATTTAAATATTTTAAAAGATATTAGCAACCAAAATTTTGAAAGCTTGATTGTACCTTTATTTAAAATGATAACTAGTTGTGACCGTTAATTGATCTGCATTGCATCCCCTGTTGTTGTCTCCTCCCTTGAATTCGCAAAAGGTTCGTGGGTCTTGTCCTCACGGTCACGTATACGGCGCTTTTCTATGGTTCGCACGTGCCAGATTGGGAGTATGAGGTCACGTCTCCAGACTCCACTGTGAAGCATTTTCTGGTATTTTTTACAGCTTTAGTCTCTTGTTTTAAATCGTTTCTACCTGTTAGTACTTTTGTATTTGACATTGAAAATTCATTTTTTTGAAAAAAAATCTTGTTGTTTTTGTTTGGATTGGAGGTGAAATGTGGAGAGAGAGGAGATACAGGGCCCGGGTGCAATGCTGTTGGCATGATTGATCGGCGTGTTCTTGGAATCCAGCATCTCTATACACGCCCGGTCTATCTCAAAACCGAGGTATACAAGCATGCATAGAGCCAAAATATAACTAGAATAACTCAAATAAATAAATTGGAAACCTTGACAGACTGAGGATGTCCAAAGTTGTACTCTTAGTCTCTCCGTCCATGTTTACATGAAGTATTTTTTAAACGATCTTGTCTGTAAATATATGACGAATTTTATATTGCAACGCAAATTATTACGATGTTCCTTTTATATACCTCTGAATCTCTAATAAATATTCAGATATACTTGATATTCTCTACATACATGCATTGAATATAGTGCTTAAAAATAATAATTAGGAATAGTCTAGTTATTTTTAATACCTCTTTGATCTATGTTCCGAGAGAAAATATGTCGCGTAAACTTAGACCGAGCGAAGTAATACTTAAAACGTCTAGCTCATAGAACTGTGATGCAGCCTATCTCTTTTCCTTTGGGGTACTTGCAGCAATGCAGCATCAGCTCCCCGCGCAACGGGCCGCTTCCGTCTGACGCTCCGTCGTGGTGTGAAGCTCCCTTTGATCCCGAAGGCCTCCTCAGGTGATTACTGACCTGTTCTTCAGTTACTTATTTAATAAGTACTTGATGCGGTCTCATATGCTCTTTCTCTTCACAATATTCTGCAGTTCCTTGATGGCAATCGCGACCTGCTTGATGGGGCTCCAGACTGGGCATGTCATTGTGCACTTCGAGGTATCAGTGATCTATCAATCTATCTATCCACATGGTCACTTTTCTAGCCCCTTACAAATTATTTTTGTTGCAAATTTAACCTCATTCTTAACATAATTACATAAATAGCTTCATTTCCAACCGCAAAAGTGTAAGAAGATGACACGTGTCGCTTTTCGCTCTCCCGGACCACAGAATGGGCTACCGTTGTCCTCTACCGTGGCAAACCACTGAAGCTACCACGGTAGAAGAGCGCGGAAGATGATCGGCGGCGCTTTAGCAATTGAGGTGGAGCTATTTGTTCAATTTCCGAAGGGAAGAGGATCAAATTTTTTAGAAAAACAATACATATAGGGCTAAAATAGTAATGATTTCCTATCTATCTATATCAATCTACTATCACAATTTCAGCTTTTTCCCGGCGGCTAGGTGTCAGGCATTTTGATTATTCCTTGACCGCGCAGCCATAATGGCAGACCGTAAGGGAAATGATCCCTGACGGTTTTAATACCTTGACTGTTTGTTTCAAGCCGTCGGGAAAATTTTTAGAGATGTATCTGTCTAGTATTCGTCGACCAATTTGTTTTAGCTACATCTTTGTAACTAATTACAAACATGTTGTATCACATTTAAATGTGATCTTAACTTGATTTACTGCTGCTGCTGCATCCTCGAATTAGTAACTAATTAATGCATGGCTGCAGGAGCACGACGAGAGAATAGTACAGTGGTCGATCCCGTCTTTGAGTTTGCTGGCTCTTGGCTTCTCGCTCGATTTGTTCGGTAACTAATCGATTGATTGGATTAAGTAGCCTTGTAATCACAAGTAAGTTTCATAGCCTCTGACTAATTAACGAAGTGTTTAATTAGGACTGCACATGAACAAGTCGCTGTACAGTCTGAGCTACACCTGCGTCACCACCGGCACCGCTGGCCTCTTCTTCGCGGGAATCTATTTGCTGGTTGGTAACATTTAAACGCCACCAAAATTCCATTTTCTTAAACAACAAGAGAATCAAATTCTTGAGCAGAGTTAAATAATTGGAGTTAACATGTTAAAAATCAAATAAAGAAGAGTTAATCCAAATTAGTTAAGAATTAACCCAAATTAGGTAATACTCTTTTGCTTATTTTTATCCAACATAATTAATTTGGACCATTTCTAGAATGCGATAGCATCCGCAGATTCATGTAGGATTTCTATGAAGTTCTTGCGTTAAATGAAATAGCTAAGGTCATATTTTTTTCAAGAAAAGGTATTTTCCCCGGGAATTCAATTCTATAAAAAAGGAAAGAGAAGCTTAAAAGGGCTAAAATGGTAAATTCACATGTTAATTTGGGCCTAGCTGAAGGCTATCGTATAGTTGGGCTACTATGCGGTTCATTCATTTTTCAAGGGGCAAAAACTCCTGTTCAGGTAAAGGAGCCTTGTCTTCCTCAAAAGAATGGTACATGGGCCTTATGTAGTGCGATGCTTTAGTTCATAGTACTCTGATTCTTGCGCTTCAACCAATACACACCTATAAAAGATTGTATTACCCATCTTTATTATATATTTAGATGATATATCTTATTCTAGTCTATGATAATAAATGACATTAGAAATAGCTAATGGGAAGGGTTATAGAGGGAAAAAATGGTAAAAGACACCTCAAAATTGTAGAATGACATGTATTTAGAAATAAAATTTAAAAGCTAGAATGACATGTATTTGGAAAAGAGGGAGTACCAAACAAGCATATTTAAAAAAATGAAAAAGAAAGAAAAAAAAACACTACACAAGGACAGGTCAAATCTTGACCACCAACTATGTATGACTGTCCTGATTTAGTTTCACTTTGATGATCAGCAATACTCTCCTTTCAAATATGAGTGTCATGTTGATGCTAACATAATCAACATAAATTTGTTCAGGTGGACGTGTATGGTTACAAGAGGCCAGCTTTCCCAATGGAGTGGATGGGAAAGCATGCTCTGATGATTTTTGTTCTAGTAGCATGCAACATTGTCCCAATCCTGGTACAGGGTTTCTTCTGGAGGGAACCTAGCAACAACCTTGTAAGACACAAATTCAGTTCATAATCAATTTCTATATTCCAAATTCTGAAAATCTATTTGAGAAATTAATTTCCCAGTACATGAACTAAATCATATATATTGGCATCGTTTGGTTTTTGAACAGTTGAAACTCATCGGAATTGGAGGCTGATCTTCCCCATTGCAAGTTCATGCGAGGGGAGAGCACAATATTGCAGCTTTAAGTACTGATTTTCCGAACAGTGCCACGTACATGTGTATAAATGTACGTTCTTCTAACACGTACATCTGCACGTACATATGAATCTACAGTTCGGGAGCAAACCTTGAAGCTGTATTTGTTGTTCCAAAAAAAAAAAACAAACACACGCAGCTAGATATTTGAAGTGAAAGGGCTTTATTAGAACTCTTTTTATCAACTTTGAGAGATACCAAAATTTACATTGAAATAGTAGCCAGGGTTGATACCTCCATCCTTTAAATTTTTTATATCTCTTGTACTGCCTCAACTAAATTTTAATATATTCTAAAAATGGTAAAAAGTCTCTTATTCCTAACCTTGAAATGCTCGTGTCAAGCTGAAACATTGCCTCAACCAGACCTATCCATAGCTCAGACTGAGCCGAAAAGGCCTTCGGACTTGATGGCCACCGTACGTAACAACATCTTGCGGCCACTTCTTCTTAGGAATTATGCTACCTTTAGATTCCAACCCGACGAAATTACCTTTCAAACAAGCTCAAAAACTTCCAAACCGCCAAAATCAAAATTTTGAACAGCAATCCGAACGAAATTTACCTATTAATTTGAAAAAATTGAAAGGATTAACTAAAAAAGCCTACCTCATATTTCGTGAATCCGAACTTTAAAAAATTCATAAACTTTCAACCCCTAAATTCCCAAACTTTCATTTCCAAAATCAAACTTTCAAATTCCTCACTTCCAATTATGACCAGGCGGTCACTGCCCAAGACCGGCGTTGGAGGCCACGGCGCCGTTGGTGGGGCCAAGAGGCCGAGGTGGTGTCACACAGTCTACGATGGTAGGATTTGGGTATGGTTAGGGTTTTGAGATTGCAGTGGCAGATGGAAGGGTGCGCCGGTGAGGAAGCAGATGTGACATGTGAGAGGGAGGTAGCCTTTTGGGTGAGAAGAGAATGGAGGCACTCTGAGACCTTATCTGGGAGGCTCGTTTCTGACTGGGATCTATGTGAATAGGTCAAGAATGAGTCTTCCAAGCAAGACTTGAGAGTTGGAAAGGAAGAGGAATTTAGGCGTTTAAGGCCATGTTTGTTTTGGCTTTTGATTTTGGATTCTAGCCTCAAAAGCAGAATTAAAAACAAACAGCCCGATTCTAGAATTCGATCCTCACAATCTAGCCCACCATATACACTAGAATCCACAATCCACTTCATATGTTCTTTTGGATTCCAACTTTTAGAGAATCAGCTTTTGTACGACCATAATTCAGAATCAGCTTTTAGAGAATCCAAAGCTGAAACAAACAAGCCCTAAATAGAAAGAATAAAGTAGAGGTCAGATGGGGTGCAAGCTGCTCCAAGTCTCCATAATTTGGCGGTGTCAATGATTTAGACCTTGTTTGTTTGGGCTTTTTTATCGGCTTAAAAGCTAAAAACCCAAAGCCTAAACAAATAAGTGACTTTTTACCTAAGCTTTTTCAAATGCTATAAGCCTTCATATAACTAAAAGCTAAAAGCTAATGGAGAGATGTTTTTTTCGTTTATTATGGGTTGACCTTAGACTAATGCTACTGTAGTTAGAATTAAATTACCTAAGCTGGCTTTAAGCTATAAGCTAAGTTCTTGAATACTACTATGCTTGTTGAGGATCCGACTGCCCTCTTCTGTCTGACCGGTTCTTATAAAGTGTTGCAGCGGTGTCATGTCGAGATCTGAATTCACCAATTCGGACTCACTGTGTTTACCGCAATAATCCTGGATCAACGCTAGTGTACACAGCTCAACATTGGTAAATATCACATCATACACATCGATAATTATAATAAGACTTCATTTTATTGATATAACCAAGTGTATGATCTTATAACCAATTTACATTATTAAGCCACACATGTCTAGACTTGAAATAAAAACTAAGACAAGTGCAGCAGATAATAAAAAACGTAGATGACTCATCAGTTCACCACAAGCAACTGACAAGGTTCGAGCCCTAATGACTCGTGTCCTCCTGATACTCCTCCAAGATAGGGGTAGACTCCTCAACTATTGATTTTGGTTGTTGACAAGGGTGAGTACTTGAAAGCACTCAACAAGTTGTGTACAGAATGCAATTCTATTTAACTATATGCAAGGCTTATTCTAAAGAAAAAGGCTATCATGGCTATTTTGCAATAAAACAGTATTTATGAACAAGTATGTTAATTAAGTTGTGAAACAGTAAAACAAATAACAATAAGTAATAATTTCAATATTTCCCAAGTATACCAAAATTTCATTCCTAAGTTAAGTTCCAACCTTCCATATGGCGACCTGCCATCCCAACCAAGTTTCCATTTAATTAAACTAATCCTTGACTGTAATTTTCGAGCTATGCTCAATATCGTGAGTACGGCTATCCGAATAGATTTACACTATGCAGAGGTTATGCACTTTCCTCACATGATACAACCATAAACCACAAAGCCTTTACAATGCGCTTCTTTAACCCAGTACAATCTGCTGAGGTTTCAACAAACCACTGAAGAGTTAAACCGCCACAACAGGGCCCCCCTCTTGCACTATGTGAGTTAATTCGTGAACCCGGGACTCACACCACCAATAGCAGTACCAAAGCTAAAACATTACAAATTAATCATCTAGGTTGTCCCATACCAAACATGTGGTTGCATGATTAACTTAGGTAAAAGGCTTGCAAGGTTAAGTCCTTAAGATAACTAAGGCAAGACTTCCACAAACCCTCTGCCATTCCTGGCCCACCTTGGCACACTGCCCCTGCTGCTTGCCCCAATCTAAGTGATTACCACCACAGTTGATTACCAAGCACCACGTGCCATCCATCAACAATTCAACATTGTTGCGTGACATCCCTCGCCACAACAACTCAATCTCATCGTGTGACAACACCTGACACACCAATTCATTAACATGTTCCATATTCCATTAGTCAAGATTAAACATTGATGATTTAAGTACATGTGATGATGTGGCATGGTGTAACATCCCAAAATTTGGCTTAATTAAGTTTTTACTGTTTAAAAGTGCATTTGTGATTTTCTGGAATTTATTTGGATTTTGCTGGATGTATTGGAATTAAATGTTATTTCAAGTTTATTGCTTTTTAATCAAAAGTATTTAAATCTGTGCCAAGTTAAAATAAAGTTTGGCCAAAAATATTTTATTTGAGTCCAGAATGTCTCAAAGTATTTTTGAGATTTTTCTTGGATTTTTCCTAATAGTTTTATTGCCTAAAATAAATAAAATGAATTTCTAGAATTATTTTAATTGGGAAACCCTTTTGAAAATCGGTGAACAGTGTTGGGCTCGGCCCATACACTGCGTGTGCGGCCCAGTGGAACGCGGCCCGATTAGCCCATGATCCCAGAGGAAATCGTGCCGAGCCGTTGGATCGCGATCGTATGGCTTGTGTCATGCCACGTCGCCGAATGCGCCTAAGCCATAGGATCGTGATCGCGTGGTCAGGGTGGATCGTGTCTTTCCGTAACCCTAATCGATCGCAGCCGTTGATCCAAGCGAAGGCCCAGATTGGATCTCGTCGGGGAAATCCGGTGCGTTCGTTGCGCCACGTGGACGGTTGCTGTGAATCGTCTCCGTGCGGGACTCGGAATTCGCCGCCGTGTCCGAGAAGGACTCCGCCGCCGCGTCGGTTGGTTTTCCAGGCACCGTGCGTGGTCGTCGAGGCTATTTAAGGGGGTCCGCAGCCTTCCCGAGAATTGTCATCGTGCGCCGCAGCTTTTGGTCGGAAGGGTTTCGCGAGATTCGACGTAGAACACGCCCGGGAGCTCGTCGGAGTTGATACGCTGCAGCCGCCGAGGTTTTCGCTAAAGAACGTCACCGATTCGGCGGTTTTGGCGTTTTGGTTCCGGATCCGGATTCGCCAAGGTGTGCCGCGTCGACGAAGCCACTTGTTCACGTCGGGACACGTCGAACGCCGTCGCCGTAGCTTCTTCCTCATCTCCGGTGGTTTTCTTCGCCGTCGTTTCGCCATTAGTCTCGGGTGAGTTTTTGACCGTCGGATCGGCGAGCGGGAGGATTGAACCGCGTCGCATGTGTCTGTCGCCGTTCGATCGGATCGGACCGTAGATGCGTGCCGCGTGTCGCGCATCGGCGGGGCAGCGCTGCGACCAATCGGGACGAGACGCGTGGCGCTGCGGGTTTCGGCGTCGTGCGGCGGGTTCACGGTGGACCGAGGAGGTCTCGTGGACTGTGTCTATGCGCCGAGGCCACGTGTCGATCTCTGGTTGGTTCGGTTCATCGCTGACGTCACGCGACGTCATAAATCTCTTTTTCGAATAAAAATAAATCTGTTAATTTCGAATTTCGATTTTTCGATTTGAGATTTATTTCAAACTTCAAAAGGCTATATCTTTTGCATCGTAACTCGGATTTGAGTGATTCCAGTTTCTAAAAATTTGTAAAATTGAGATCTATTTAATGGTGAATTTTAATTGATTTTGGAGTTCAATTGCTCTCTGTTTTGGCATTTATTTGCTTTTCTCTTTCGTGCAGCGTAGAGCGTTGAATTGTGCGACGCCTTGGAGGAAGATCAAGCAACTCAAGAGCAAGCTTCAGATCAAGATCAGGACCTATTCCAAGGCAAGTTGTGCTTTGATCATGTTGAACCCATGTTTATAAAATTGCTATGTTTGTTTTACAATATTGCATATATTTCAAATATACAATTGTTTCAAATTAGATTGGGTTTAGCTAAAATACCAGATTGATCTATACCCTACCTTGTCATTATATGCCATGAACCATTGTCACCCTAGATTGGTTTAATATAGTTGATTAATAATTATGATCAACATTGGAGGTTAGACCGTATTAGTTGCTTAGCCATGCCACGTCATCACATGTGTCAGAATCATTGTTAATTAATTTTGATTAACGGAATATGGAACAGTGTTATGAACTTGTGTGTCATGTGGGATCACACGATGAGATTGAGTTGTTGTGGCGAGTCATGTCACGCAACGATGTTGAATTGTTGATGGCACGTGGTGCTTGGTAATCAAGCGGGTGATGATAACTTAGATTGGGGCAAGTGGCAAGGGCGAGGAGGCCAAGGTGGGCCCGATGGGCGATGGTATGTGGATGTCTTGCCTTGATCACACTAAGGACTTAACCTTGCAAGCCTTTGACCTGAGTCAATCATGCAACCACATGTTTGGTATGGGCCAGCCTAGCTGAGTAATTTGCAAAGTCTTAATTTTGATACTATCGTGGTCGGTGTGAGTTCCGGGTCAGGTGTAATTCACATGGCGCAAGAGGGGCCCCGGATATGGTTTACTGAGACCGCTTGATGTTGAAACCTTAGCGGGTAGTATCGGGTTAAGATAGAGCATTGTAAAGGCTTTGTTATAATCTCTCGCCTTTGTGGTGTTTGGTTGTATCACGTGGGTAAAGTGCATAACCTCTGCAGAGTGTGAAACTATTCGGATAGCCGTGCTCGCGGTATTGAGCAATGCTCGGGAATTACAGTTAAGGGTTAGCTTAATTAATTGGACAACTTGGTTGGGATGGCGGAATGCCATGTGGAAGATGGAAATTTAACTTAGGATTGGAAACTTGGTTTACTTGAGAAATACTGAATTTATTTATTATCGTTATTTGTTTTACATCCTTTACAATCTATATACTGTATTCGTTCATAAATGCTGCTTATTGCAAAATAGCCATGATAGCCTATCCATTGGAATAAGCCTTGCATATAGATACATGGAATTGCATTCTGTGCACAACTTGTTGAGTGCTTTAAGTACTCACCCTTGCCAAACAACAATAATCAACAGTTGAAGAATCTACACCTGTGTTGGAAGATGAAGTCCAAGAAGACACGAGTCATTAGGGTCCGAGCCTTGTCGGTTGCTGTGGTGGTGATGAGCTACCTACGTTTCTACTTTCCGCTGCTTAATTATTAGCTTATATTTTCAGTCTTGCCCTGCGTGGCTTAATAATGTAAGTTGGTCATAAGATCATACATTTAGTTATATCAATAAATGAACTATTATTCTATTATCGTTGTGTATGATGTGATATGTACCAATGTTAAGCTGTGTGCACTAGCGTTGATCCTGGGAATAGTGCAGTAAACACAGTGGGTTCGAATCAGTGGATTCGGGTCCTTACACATGGCTAAGCAACTAACACGGTCTAACCATCCCAAGTTGATTTTAGTATTTAATCAACTATAATGAACCAATCTTGGGTGACAATAAATTATGGCATCAAATGACAAAGTAGGGTATAGATCAAATTAGTAGATTAGCTAAATCCCAATTTAATTTAAAACAATTATATACATGAAATAATGCGCAATAATGTAAAAACAATATAGCGGTTTTATAATCATGGGTTCAATATGATTAAAGCACAAATTGCCTTGGCAAAGGTCCTGAACCTCATCCGGAACTTGCTCTTAGGTTGACAGATCCTCCTCCAATGCGTCGTATAACTCAACATCTATGCGAAACGAGAAAGAAAAGCAAATAAATACTAAAATAGAGAGCAAATGATCTCTACAAATCAAATAAAATTTACCATGAAATATATCTCAATTTTACGAATTTTAGAAATTTGAATCACCTCAATCGGAGATCGTATGAGGGAGAACGGGCTCGAGGAAGATTCAAAAATTCTAAAAATCAGAAAATTGAAAATCAAATAATAAACCGAATTAATTTTACACTGAAAAATCGCATTTATGATGTCAGCATGACCTCATGATGACGTCAGCACCGATGTTTTTCCGGTTGAATTATTTTCCAACAGAAAATTCCGATTATGACATCAGTATGATGTCACGATGACGTCAGCCCTGACCCGAGCCAACCAAACTGTGACACGTGTCATCAGTCCATGGACTCAGTCCACCACCCACACCAGTTCACCGTGGACTCGGTCCACAATGCCTCGGTGCCCGATCCTGACACACGACGCAACCCGATTAGCTGCAGCACGAGATGGATCGTGCGGCTACGGTTCTCGCGTAACGTGGCACTACCTTAACCGATCGATCTTAATCTAACGGCTCACCTTACCGATGGAGTTTACTGTTGATGCAACTACGCGGCTTGATCTCGGGTGTTGATCGATGATCCGACGATGGAGACTACGCGGTTTGATGCGACTATGCGAAGCTTCAACCCGGCGATGCCGGCACGGCGGCGAGGTCTGTACCGCGGCTGAGGAAGACGACGCGACGACGATGTTCTGGTGCAGCTCCGACGTGAAGAAGTAGCAGAATCAACACAGTGCACTACGATGAACTTGGATCTGGAACCGATGCGCCATGAACGGTTCGACGGCGACGAAAAATGAAGAAAACGACGGCGGCGCTCTTGACTAACTACAGCGACTCCGATGAAATGGCTCCGATCAAATGACGCGTCATGCACTGGCATTTCTTGGAGAGGCAACGACGGCCTTAAATAGTCCTCGACGATCGCGTACGGCTCTAGAAAACCTAACCAAAGCGGCGGCGGAGTTTGACTCATCTACGACGGCGGCGCTCTAAAACCCACACGAACACGAGAACGGACAACCGTCCGATGGCGAACGAACGACTGCAATCCATGCTGACGCGGCTCAATCGGATCCGCCCACATCTAATCAACGGACACGATCTCTACTTACCTAAACCGATACATGTAACAGCCTCAAAATTAATAAAATAAATAAAAATGAGTTAAAAATCTTTTGTGTATTATTCCTGAAATTTCTGAAATTTCTGGATTTATTGGATATTCTTTTGGCTTTTCCTTAATACAAGAAAGTGAATTAAAGAATATAGTAAAATGGTAAAAGCAAAAAGTAAAAATGCCAAGTCAACAAAAATTTACCAAAGTCATAAAAAAAATCTAAAGGCTCTCCACAGCCAGTTTAAATCGGTGGAATAGCTGGATTAATTAAAATAATGTTTAATCCAAGTAAATCATGTGAAAAGAAGACACGGTAAAATGGTAAAAGAATTTTTTAAAAATCTCAGGAAGTTATCCTAACTCCATATTTTTACCCTGATGACATCAGCACAGTTTAAACCTCCATTAAAAATATCAAGAATTTAATAATTCATTTTGTAATTTTAAAAATTTAAAAATAGTGAATAAATAAATTGGAAAAATAGTAATGTCAGAATTTTTAAAAATCAAATATTAATAAATAAAATATTAAATTTTACAGAAGGTTTATAATTCCATTTAAAACTCTCATAAAAAGTTTTACAAAATATTAACTTCATTTCAATTATAAATTAAATGAAAAACAGATTTGAATGAACAACAATAGCCGCATTGTCAGAATAATTTAAAATTATACATGCATCATAAAATGGTGAAAATTTTACAGAAGTCTGATAATTTCATTGTAGACCTAGGGTAAAATTTTTATAAAATTTCAAGTCGGTTTTACTGACGAAACCGCCGTATTCCTCCCATTCTATCCCGAGTCTTCGTCAGAATTCTTTTTCTCCTCTCGCTGACTTGTGGGCCCGACGTGTCAGCCACTCGGCACGTGTGCCAGTCGCTGGCAGCTCGCCCCCATGCATCAGCGACTCCCGTGCATCTTCTTCTCCCTCTCCTCTTTGCTCTCTCTCGCGCTGAGACGACCGTCTCGGGTCTTCTCGCACCCGCGCCCAAACCGCCTTTGCCTCCCCGTAAAAAAGTCGTCGCCCGCGTCGCAGCCGACCCAGCTAGCCTCCTATGCAACCCATTCCGCCGCTCGTTCTCCCATCTCCTCCAGCTCCAGCAAAACTCGAAAAGGGGAAAAGTGAGCAAATCGCTGCCATTCTCGATTTCGCTCCGAGCCATCCTCGTCGAAGCCTCCTGGCATTACCAGGAGCTCATCCCGAGCCTTACCTGAAGCCCTTCGTCGCTGACGAGCCCCCGTGCAGTGCCTTTTCCTCCGCCGCCACCGCGCACGGTGAGAGCTCTGCCCCTTCATCCATTCTTCAAGATTATTGATGAAATCGAACCATTGAGGCATGCAGATGCTCGTAGAGGTAAAGATGAGCCTCGGGGATCGCTGCCGGTGCCTCGCCGCCGCTCGGCCATGGCCGCCGCCACCCTCACACGGTGACGCACTGCTGTAGAGCACCTCAGACCACCGCGCAACCTCCCTCGTGTTCGCCTTGGCACGCTGAAGCCTACGGTGGAACCCATTCCTTCTCTCCGGCGGTGAATCGCCGTCGGCGAGCTTCGCCCGTAGCCGCCGCCGCACCCCACCGGTGGAACCCCCCTTCCCGGCCATCTTCGGTCGCCGTGCCACTGCCCACGTGTGCGCACGGGTCCACTGGTGCCTATGGTGGAACCGATTCCGCCGCTTCGGCGCTTGTTCGCTGCCGGCGAGCTTCGGAAAGCCGCGCCCTGCTCTAGATCACCGCCAAGCGGGCCCGGGCTGTCAGCCGCACGCGCCAAGCGCTGAGATGCATCGCTGACTAGCGGGCCCGGCCTGTCAGTTGCTTGCGCGAGCCGTCTGCCGCTAATGTGCGAGCCTGCTGTCACCTCACCATCGCAAGAACCGCATGGGCCAGCGTGTCGATCGCATATTGCGCGCCAACCGCTGTCATGTGGGCCTGGCCTGTCAGCGTCTCGGCGTGGCATCGCCCGAAAAGGGAAAGCGCACTTTCCCAGTGAAAGCGTACTTTCCATTTTCGGCAGTTTTCTAATTTTCAGTATTTTTCAAAACCTAGAGTATTCAAACTTGAATATCTTTTGAACTAACTGTCCAAATTTGATGAAATAAATTTATAAATTCATCTAAAATCATTTAGATTCATAATATGCAAAAATATTTCAGAATTGAATTTTATTTGAATTTTTGAATTCAAATTTAAAAAAAGGTTAGAAATATGTCATACATGAAATTTTTGTAAATAATCACCAAATGTAGTAAAATAAATTTTGTTAGATTCCTTGTAACCTCAGGAACTAGAATATGTAAATATACTTAGGGTTTGTTATAATAAAAAATTAAGTTATTAAATATGTGGTAAAATAATGCAATAATGATTCAAATAGAATAAATCTTTAAATTGCCAATAAGAGCAAATAATTCATGTAACCATTTCTGAATTTGTGAAGTTATTTTATTTGAATATTTCCATCTGATTTCTTTTTGGCCCTATTGAAATTTGGTATTTGTTATATGTTGCCATACGACGTGTAGAACCCGACGAATCCGGTTTAATCGACGATCAGGAATTCGACGTCTAGGACAATCAACAAGGCAAGCATCCCCTTTGATCATATTGATCCCAGCTTTACAAATGTTTTCATTAAAATTTTTACTGCATACTTTATTTTTATTAAAGTCTGCTATATTATGGAAACTGGTAGTTATACCTGTAGTTTAATAGAGCTTCCTTGATAAGTATAGATTTGCGAACCTTGAAAACCCTAGAATAACCTAGACATTATTTGATGTCAATATGGGTCACTTACACTTAGTAAGTTGCTTAGCCATGCTCAAATGAACATACAACCATGAGTCCATGACATGATTAAAGATGTTGGTTATGACATTTAAATGGGTATGACCATTTTTGTGGTTGGTATTTTGGTTGGAAAATGAAAATAAAACTATGGTTTAGATGCGGGCAATTATTGGCAATAGCCGGGTGTGCATGTCTTGCACGTAGTGTAGGGTGAAGATTATTGCCCGTGTCGGATTAAGGACCGAACTATGGGTTGTTTTCAGGCCAAGAATTATCATACAACCACAAGTGCTGGTATGGGACAGCTCTAACTTATTAAGTTGTTTAAAACTGGCTTTGCACTTGGAAGGCCCGAGTAGTACGAGCTGTTTCTTAATGAATTGCTCGACGGGACGTCCACACCGAGGTGATCATGGAATAAACGTCTACCAATATAACGGTGTACGCCATACGGTGGGTAGTTCCATCATTTCTATGCTCTGAGTTCTTACGCCATAGAATGGGTTTATTGTCACCGTGCTGGTGCAAAGTCATGATTAAATAATGTAACAGTTATAACATGACTCTCTGCGGCACACCAAAGGAAGTGTGCAAATATCGATTGCTCAAAGAGTCAATCATGTCTTGTGGGGAAAGCTGTATACCTCTGCAGAGTGTAAAACTAATCGATTAGCCGTGTCCGCGGTAATGGACACTTGATAAAGTCATCACATAGTTAGCAGTTTGTTATTTTCATAAAATACGGTTTCTACCGTGTGTTGGCAATTTCTACTGTGCGACAGTGGAAATGGTTACGTGGATATGGTCAATTTACCCAGGTGTGAGATTTCATTTACTCGTACTTATATACTGTCAATTTATTCAATCTGCTTTTAAAGTAAATTTTGTTGCAATCTATTATTCTGTATTTACATTTCAAACTGGCTTTCTGCAAATTAACCTTAATAGCCTTCCATTGAAATGACCTGCATGTATTTTAGGAATTGCATAAGTCTTGCGAGTACGTAAGTACCCAACTTACCTATGTTGATGTTTATAGGTGAAGAATCAGATTACCCCGATGATTCATACGTTGATGCAGGATACGGGGAATTTAACTATGAATTTTTCTAAGGTTTTTCCCTTGCCAGTTGCCTGTGGAACAATGGGTTAAAAGGCATACTACAAGAAGTTGTCTCCACTGCAGTTTTACTTTTGGTATTGTAAAAATATTATGTAACCTTACTTCCGCTGTGTAATAAAGTTTGTGTATGACTGTGATATCAATTTGTATCTGTGCGTACTAGCTACTGATCATGGGACTAGTACTGTATGCACATGGTATCCATTTTTGGTATTTATTATAAAAAATGGGGCCTTACAAGTTGGTATCAGAGCCATGCTGACTGTAGGAAACCTTAGGTGGAATGGGAGTAAATAAAACTTAAAACTTGAAATTAGGACATCTTACCTGTCTATTCTTTATATGCGTGAAACTTTCTTTTTGGTTATGTATATGCTTGATAATAACTCTTTTCTGTTTTTAAAATTTCTGCTAGAATCTTTTCTTCCAAAAAATTGCTTTACTGTCTTACATTTAATCAGGAATGCTAATTCCTTGTTAAATGTGCAGATGGGCGGATACACCCCATGCTATACATCCACTCACCGGAAGAATTCCGACATGATGGGATTTCTTGCTCATCTGCTCGAGTTCGCCCAGTTTCCTGAAAATCCACGATATATAGTATTCCACGCGACAGTTAGTTGTCTCCGTGGAATACATAGCCAGGGTGGACATCCCTACCCGAGATGAGGACGGCGAAGAATTTTTATCTTTTGAGGGTCCTGGTTCTTCCCTTATGATGGCTATGAACGAAGCCGCCTATACAGCTATTGTTAGTTTACGCCACACCCTACCTGAACTGGCAGTCGCTTATAGGAGGATTCCATCCCGAGAACCAGGTGGGGAGAATTGTTATATGGATGCCGCTGGGTTACAAAACCCCACATTATGTAACCTAGTGGGATTCATAAATGCCTCTGATCAGTATTGCCGACAGGCAATAACTGAATACAGGGAGGCACGTCGCCGCATAGCATTCCTGGAGAATGCTATTGCCCCCTGTGTTGCCAGAGGCAGTGTACCCCGTTCAGTTCTGGGGCAAGCCCCTCAGACGCCCACGCCCGCGCCCAACGACACCCGAGTACCATCGAGGCGTCGCCAGGCGAGGATGTCGGTTATAGGAAGTCACCCCAGGTTACCCAGTATCCAGGTGGATCCCCATAGTTTTCCTCCACGGCGCCCTCAGAGGCCGCAGGAGCGTCGCTATCAGGAGACCCCTTTTCCTCCTGATGCCGAGAGTACTAGTCATAGGGATAGTAATAGTCTGTGAGTAGACTAGATGATGGTTAGAAAATGAGTAGGGTTAGAGAAGGCTTTTGTTTTCCCCTTTATGTAGTAGTGTCGAGAATAAATGTTATGTTTTGTTGTGAATATTATAAGTTGAAATAAAGTTCTTGTTTAATATTGTTTTGTGTGCTTTTGGTTCCTACTCGTGCCAATGGTTTTCACGTAGAAACCAATGAAGAAAATGGCAAAGAATACTTGTGCATTGTGAAGCACGCGGTATGTGAAAAAATGGTATTAGAAAAATGTCCCTCATATGAATCTGGGTTGTACTACACGAATATTCATGCACCCGAAGTGTATACTTCCTTGAAGACTGTCTTTAGAAGCTCTGAGTTATTTTGTTTATGGCATTGTAGATTAGGTCACCCTAGTCTTAGAATGATGAGAAATATAGTGAATAACTCCCAAGGTCATGTCATTAATGTTAAAAATTTCCCGAATCATGAAGATTTTGTGTGCCCTGCATGTGCCACCGGGAAATTAATAACTAGACCCTCTATCATGAAAGTGCAAAGTGAAATCTCTGCATTCCTGGAACGCATCCAGGGGGATATTTGCAGCCCGATTCAGCCCTTGTCAGGGCCATTTCGGTACTTTATGGTGCTCATCGATGCTTCCTCGAAATGATCGCATGTATGCTTATTGTCAACAAGAAACCATGCTTTTGCAAAGCTGATCTCGCAGATCATAAGAATTAAGAATGCTTTCCCTGATCATCGCTTGAAGTCCATCAGAATGGATAATGCCGGAGAATTTACTTCAAAGGTATTTGATGATTATTACCGCAATGAGGATAGCGATTGAGCACTGCACCGCATGTCTATACGCAGAATGGACTAGCTGAAGCACTAATAAAGAGGATTAAATTCATTGCCAGACCGCTTTTGCAGAGTTGTAACTTGTCCAACACTTGTTGGGGACACGCAGTCTTGCACGCAGCAGCTCTCATCAATTTCAGACCTTCGGCCTACAACATCCATTCCCCTATGCAACTGGTGCACGGTCATCCCGAAAATCTCCTATCTAAGAAAATTTGGTTGTATGGTATATGTTCCTATACCACCCCCACAGCGGACTGCAATGGGCCCTCTCCGCAAGTCTGGGATATACGTTGGTTATGAGAGTGCATCCATAATCAGGTATTTGGAACCCATGACTGGAGACTTGCATACAGCCCGATTCGCTGATTGCATTTTTGACGAGGATCGTTTCCCGTCATTAGGGGGAGGAAATCAACCTTTGGATGAAAAATGCCGGGAAATTATATGGCATTCCACTGGAATCCCCGCGCATGACCCCCGCACTAATGAAGCAAATCAAGAATTCCAGAAGATAATTGATTTGCAGAATTTAGCAAATGAACTGCCTGATCATTTTTGTGATCTAAAGGGAGTGGTTAAGTCGCATGTACCTGCAAGAAATGCACCAGAGAGGGTGGAAATACCAAAGAAAGCAAAAGGTATCCCTCATCCTGTTCAGAGGCCTCAAAGAAAAAGAATAGGAAATCTGGCTCCTCAAACCCAAAGTACCCGCAGACGTTTGGAGAAAACTGGGCGAAAGGACTTACCACAACCAATCACGAAAATACCCCAAGGAAATAAGGGGAGCCAGTTGAGACTTGGCACTGGAAAGAAGCCGACGGAAAAGGCAATTCTAGACTTGAATTTTCCATTGTAGGAAGCCGCCGGAAATAATGTGTGTGCACACATAGGCGATGAAAAGCTAAAGGAACTTGCTCCTGTGATAGGAAATAGCAGCGAAGAGCAAGTAGAAGTGCATGAAGCACCCCATGATGAAATGGCCATAAACTTTGTAATAACAGGAGAATCCCTGAATAGAGCAACAGCCAATGTCGATGCATACTTTGCATGACCCTATTTTAATATAAAATGCTAAAATGAGAATCTATGTGTATACAGTACTAGTTCCATGATCAGTGTCTAGTACGCATATTTACAACAATTGGAATCACAACCATACATCATATTATTAAAGCGGAAGCTATTTATACATTGTATTTTTATAATTCAGAGTATATAGCGGCAGAAGAAGCAAAGTCTTGTTGTGTGCCCACCCAACCCTCAGTCAACTGACAAGGTATAAATCCCTAGAAAGATCATATCAATGAAGTTCCCGCATCCTACGATGAATAGTAATCTTCGGAACCTTGTTATCTTTTCCACCTATAACATCATATTAAGCAAGATTGAGTACTTTCGTACTCAGCAAGACTTAAGGTGGTATTTGCAGGCCATATCAAATGAGACTTCTATGGTTAATTTGCATAAAGCGAGATTGAATTTGTAAATCAATTTGTAATTTACAAACGGAAATTGTAAAAGCATGTTTGACTGATATGAAAGTTACAAGTAAGTAAGCATAAGTAATAACTCACAGTTCTCCACGACGTGAGCTTCGAATCGTCCATTGCCATCACATGGCGTACATCCAGTTCTTACCAACACATAGCACAACAGCTGATACCAATACTTGCTAACATATGGTATAGTATTGAATTACCTGTAAGGTAAGCTTTCTAAAACATACCTTTTTGGAAATAATGAAACATCTAACTATGTGATGACTTTACCAAGTGTCCCTGATCGCGGGCGCGGCTAATCGATTAGATTTACACTCTGCAGACGTAACAGCCTCAAAATAAAGGAAAGCAAAAAAAGAAAATTAATTTGAGACTTAGCCTTGAGTTAAATTTCCTTTAGTCATTAAAACTCTTCTGGACTTTGCATTTAAAAGAAAAGCTTCATCAGTTAAAGTGAACTTTAAAATTTAAAATCAAACATATACATACATAAACAAGTATCAGCAGTGAATATCAATATTTATACGAAGAATATGCTCAACATCAACTCAATCAAAAGAGATTTCACATTCGCAATTGACATCCAAGATGAGTATAACTATCACCATCCAGTTAAATACACTCAAGATCCAACAAGGTATAAACATACACATCCACACCACATCAGCACAAAACAAGATTATATTATCACACTCACAAAATGTAATAACCAACTTAAGCATCTTTATTTATGGAAGAGTTCACTCATGTCAATACATCCAGATTGTCCAATAAATGGAAATTGAGCAACAAACTTTAGTACTAATAACAAGTGTCCAAGTACACAGGTGGTTTTATACTATCAAAACATGATACGCAAGCAATAATCTGTACAGTGCTAAATTACATCTAAACCTCCAAATCTTACAATAGAAAATGCACAACTATTAAGTTTTTCTTTAAGTTTTAATCCAAATGATTTTTAAATGAGTTTTAAACTTAAATATTTTTTACAAAAATGAGGTTCTCATAGTCTCAAGGACTTATAGAAATTAATTTTATATTTTTAGGGGTTTTATCTTTCAAATTTGCAATAGAGGCCATTTTAAAGTTCCTTGTTAACTTAAATTTAAATAATTAAAACTGAAGTGAAAAATTGAATGTTTTTACATATTATAAAACTAAATGATTTTGCATGAATTTAGAATTTTAGTTTACTGAAATCAAAATTAAAATACAAAAGTTGTTGCTATGTGAACTTTGGTTGGATACAAATTCCCAAAAGCATGAGAGAGTACACCTTCCCATTAGTATTATGCCTTTTCGGTTGAGTGCTTTGAATCAGTTCTTGCCTCATAGGCTGATGATAGGGGCCCCCCCGGCCAGTGGCACAGAGACAGGGGTGATTTCACCTGAGCTCGCAGGCGGTGAACCCTTGCCGGAGTGGCCCAACTGGTAGCTCGGGGAGCATCATTAGGTTACGGTGAACTCAGTGGTGGGCTTAAAGTTTCTCGAAAGTGGACGAAACTAGGGCGCCATCGTAATCCGGGCAGCGACGCCATGGCTAGTTAGGCTCGAGCAAGAGTGGTACAAGATCAAACGAAAAGGAAGGTTTTGTGATCATCTGGGGGCTGTGAGATACCCATTTTACCTTGGTTTAGCTTCGTTTTTGAGCTGGTTTGTGCTAGCGCCGTTCGGCCGGAGAGGTAGAAGATGACCTACGAGGCGACAGCGATTTACTTGATGTTTGCTGCAATTAGATGAGGGGAAATGTTCACTAGCGTCTTATAGTTACTATTGTTTAAGAAATTTGAAAATGAATTACTATACCGTGAGAATTTTCCCTCGGCATTGAGCTTGAAGCCTCTCAGCAATGGCGACAGGGGAAAGAAACAAGGTCTCTTGGCTAAGGTAATTGAGGGGAAAGGGGAGGTGAGTGATTTGAGATCTCAGGGCAAGTTCTGGGCGCCTTTTATAGCCGAAATCGCGGTGTAGCAAAGTTCGGCCGAAGTGGGAACGCAACGGGGGTTTTGCGGTGTGGCACAGGAGAAGGAATGGCCGGCGCATCGGAAAACACGGAGGAGACGCTACCGTGGCAAGGCCATGGCGTCAGCAAGGCCTCGGTTGGCGCGAAATGGTAGTGGTGACGTGAGCTACAGGGATGAAGAACTCGGCTTCGGGGCTTTGGCACACGAAGGAAGAAGAAGACTGGGCGTTTCGCTGATGGGTGGGCCTCCACAGTGGTTTGGGTCCTATGTGCAAGTGTGATGAGAGGAAAAACTGAGCTTTTACTGCAGCTGACCGGGCTTAGGTTCATTTAATGAGTTAGCAATCTTGTCCAAAATATTTTGTTTATTTTTCTCAGAGATTATTAGACAATTTTGTCTATCCTGTAAAATTTTCAAGCCGAAATAATGTGAAGAGAATTTATAAAAATTCTGACAATGTACTATGCTCAGATTTTTGTTTTCTGTTTTTACTTTTTCTGGGAGCTGATATTTTATCAACGATTTTTTTAAAAAAAATTAGAGATTTATTATGATTATTCTATCCTTCTGTAAAAATTTCGACTTCATATATTTTGTATTTAATTTATAAAAATTCTGGAATTATTGGATTTTCAACTTTTCTGTTTTTTTTATTTTTAAATACATCAAACTTAATTATTTATTTTTTATATTTTTACTGTGATTAATTATCCATTTAGGAGATAAATTAAAAATTTTGGATCAGGATAATGTATGAATATTTTTATTTAAAATTGGCAAGGTTACTGTTGGTAGTCAAGGTTCATTAATTTCCCTTTCATTTCACATTTAATTACATTGAATCAACTTTTTAAATTTAGAATTGATTTTCTGGAGATTTTCTAAGTTTAAATAAATTTTTTATTCCCTTTATTGTTATAAGCATTCATTTTTTCCTTTATACAGAGCTCAAATTCAAATCTTTTTATAGAACAGAGAGCTCATGAATTTATAAGAGTTTAGAAACTGGTTTCATTAAATTTGGAATTTATTTATAGAAGTTATCGGCATTTGAATTTTGAATGCACTAAAATATCACCCTAAATGGAGATTAAATCTAAACATAGCTTCAAGTTTAAATACTTTCATATAAATAGAAAGATCATGATTTTAGAGAAATTTAGAAACTAGTTTGGGTTAATTCTGAGTTTATTTGCAAAAGTTATAAGGATTTGAATATTGTATGTACTGAAAATCATATAAAAAATCAAAATACTTCTTGTAACAGTGAAAGCGTATTTCTCATTTTCTATTATTTTTTATTTATTTTCAGTCACTGACATGTGGGGTCCATATGTCAGTGACTCTTATACTAATACAGGTTCAAATTTAAGTTTAATTTCATTTAAAACCTACTAGGGCCCACATGTCATGGGTACATAAGTTAAAACTCAATTTAATTGAAATATCTGATGAGTGGGACCCAGCTGTCAGTGGCTCTGGCTCGAGTGTGAGGGAGAGCATTGACAGGGGCCCACTATCAGCGAGCTGAAGCAGAGCAGGGTAAGGATAGGCTCTTTGGCGGCGATCTGCGAGTGCTTACGCTCGGTGGATGGCATGGCGAGGTTCAGGGGAGTGAGGGGAAGCAATGGGTTGCCTCGGCGGTGGTAGTAGCAGGGTCAACGGGGTAGGTGACGTGCAGCGATGGGCTCTGCGGCCTGGTGCTCACAGGCGGCGCAGCGGTCATGACGCAAGTTCCATGGCCAAGGCGGTGTGCATGTATCACGGCAAGAAAAGAGGGTCTTGGCGGCTGCCACGGTAGGAGATGACGGCAATGTGGTGTGGCGGCTTGGGAGCGGAGGCATGCTGGCGTGGGTGCGCGCGGTGTAGGGTAGAATGGGCGGGGTGCACACCCGCACGGTATGCAACCGATAGGTGGGCTTCGGACACAGGTGGTAGAGGAGGGAGAGGAGGGAGAGTGGAGAGACTGCCCGGTGGGGCTAATGTGTCAGCGAAGTGGACAGCTAACGTGTGGGGCCGACTTGGCAGTGGAGAGAGAGAGAGAGAGAGAGAGGAGTTTTTAATTTGAATTTTTGACAAACCTTCGATCTCTAAATTTAATTGAGCTAGCAAACTGCGTCATTTTTTTTACAATTTTTGGAGATGGTCCTGAGGTATTCTGAATGTCCCATAAAATTTTGAGAGCATCTTAATATCTGCAAAAAATTTAAAAATTCAAACATTGCTTCTATCTTATTAGAGAATCTCTATTTTTGATTTTCCAGAAGGATCCAATAAGCTCAAAAATTTTTGAAACTTTTTAGAGGTATTTAGACAATTATTTAGAATTTATTTAAATTATTCTCAAACTTTTTGTTTGTTTGAATTCAAAATTTAGAACCCAGAAACCATAACTTGACCATTTAAAAGTATTTCCTTAAATGCGGAAATTCCAAAAATTTAGAAAATGCTGACAAAATTCAAATCAAGCCCAAAATTCAATTTGTATTATTGTTTTTCAATTTCTTTTGAAATTTGGAATGTTACATAGACACAAGATCGGGCAGCACATCTCAACGAACCTTGACATAAAAAATTCACTCCCAATGCTGTCTATCTACATCGTTCAGCACTAACATGACCCCAAAGATGATATACATTGTCAGCACCGCAAGGAACACCATCCTAGGGTTTACACCTGCAAGTGAAAGATTCATCGGAACCGTAAAAAATAATGATACTTCATGATCCCCACGGTTTCATGATCCTCGACACCCCATACACACGATCTGTTGGAATTTCAATTATATGTGACAATGAATATTTGCTTAGAAATAAAATTGCTAATATTGGAAACCTGGTGTTTTTCAATATTTATAACTCAAAATTGCCATACAGATGACAAGATCTTTTCTTTTCTCCTATTAAAGAGAGAATTTCCTCAAGAACACTTTTCGTGAATTGTTTATTTGTATATATTTGTAAATCACACAAGTTTTGAATTATAGCTTTTAGAATAAACCATTTTGGGGGGGGGGGGGGTAGAAACAATAATTTGCATATATTTGCAAGATATAGTTTTTTCATCAAAACTTCTTGGGATTTTTAATTCCAATGGAAACCACAGTTTTGCCACCGGGAAATTATGATTTTGGATTTGTATATACTTCGAAGGTACATTTTCCTGGAATATTTAATTTTATATTTTTATCATAACTTTTACTCTGTATTTAACTTTCTAATAATACTTGTTCTACATTTTGACATCAATATTTTTACTAACTTTTTTTATTTTGAACATTTTTTGAACTATAAATCTAAATTTATATATATACAGATCAATTCCCCAATTTCTTTTATTCCTTATTCTAAAGGCACACATTTTTGGAATAATAGTCCTAAATAAAAACTAAATTTCCAATTTTCAATTATTTTCGATTGCGAGTTATAATAATTTGGAATTTTAGTTTTGAATTCTTGTACAAATCATGTTTTAATTTTGCTTTTAAATTTATTTAGAATTTTTTTTACTTTTTTACTTTTACTTGCTATGGATATTTTTTGCTATTTTAGTTTTGGTTTTGTATAAAAATATAATTATATATTTTCATTAAACTTTTACTCTGAGTTTGTATTATTTTAGGTTTTTACTTTGGAAACCACATGGAAATCAAATAAAGGAAATTTTTTTTTCTGGCTATTAGTTATTTTTGGGTTGTGCATGCTATCTAGTTTTCTTGGAATGCGTATTGAAATCAAACTGCTTATTTTTTTTTATTTTTGTTTTCAAACTTTCAGTTCTCTTTGGGTTTTGCATGCTATGGAGTAGAAGGCGCATTGAAATCAAATTGCTCATTTATTATATTTTTATTCTAACTTTCAGGTTTGTTTGCTATAGTTCACATGGTCCTTTTATTTTAATCGAAGCTTTCAATATGTAAATTTCCTCACAGTATGTAATTAGTATAAGCATAGTTTTGAATTCGGATATTTTTTTTTTGGATTTTACATTGGAAATCATATGGAAATCAAATTACTAATTTATTTTTTATTCAAAATTTGAGTTATTTTTCGTTTGCATTTGACATGGAGTCTTTCTAGAATTTGTAATCAAACTGCTAATTTTCTATTATTTTTTATTATGAATTTTTATTATCTTTTTAGTTCTTGAAATGACGTCTTTCTTCTAAGCAATATAACTTATGTCCGTCAAATGAACAGAACAGCTAGATTTTTTTTTCTTTTTCCCGTTTTACGTGAGAATTAGTAAGTAAAGTAAAAAAAATAGCAAATATAGATAGATAGACAGTTAGCTTTCTAGTCCTCTCTCTGTAAAGTAATTACGATACATGGCCTAGCTAGTGACATGCTTGTGCGTGTAGTAGCAAAAGAACGAAATAAGAATACAAAATAATTAATGTGGATTACCAGGCAAATGGAACGAACCACAAGCACCATGCATCTTGTTTTGCTCCTTACGATCTAACTCACACTATTACACAACAGGCAATTCTTGTCGGCATATTACTACCGGTTGGGATAGAGCTGACAGTACAAACATATCACTGCCGATTCGAAAGTTAAGCTGGGGGGAGAACTTATCACTGACGGTTATAACCAGATATCACTGCCGGTTTATATATAAAACCGGTAGTGATATATCACTGCCGGATCTTCTATCAACCGGCAGTGATATTGGCATTTTCACTGCCGGTTTTACACCAGAACTGGCAGTGATATTTATTTTCCCGCGCAATCCGAGCTTATCATTGCCGGTTCTGCGCAGAACCGGCAGTGATAAGTCCTTTATATATCTGGCTGTCCCTTCCCCCGACCGATGCGCAGAACCGGCAGTGATAAGTCCTTTATATATCTGGCCGTCCCTTCCCCCGACCGATCGAGCATAACAGAGAGACGTCTCTGCTCAATTTGTTGTGACGAATTGCTGCTGAAAAATTGTATTAAAATTCATATCTATTTCTTTTCAAGGTTAGTAATTTGATCTACATTATATTTGTAGTTGGATTTTACTTTATAGATTGCTTTAGATTTTGATAATTACAATTCTTATTCATTTCAGTGATTTAATGGATTTTTAAATAATAAAAATGGCTAGATGAATTTTGCAATAATGAAAATTGCAAGATACATTTGTAAATCGATATATTTACAAATATATCGTGTACTTTCAATTATATGCTTATTTTCAATTATTAAAGTAATTAAAAAATTGCAAAATTGATATTATCAATTATGAAAGTAATTAAAAAATTGCTACTCGGATATTTTTAATATAATAAAAATATATCCTAATTATTTACAATTATTTTCTATTTTGTAAATAATAAAAGATTGCCAGATGGATATTTACATAATGAAAAAAGGTTGATGTATGCTCAAATTTTGAAATAATAAAAAATTGCTAGATGGATATTTACATAATGAAAAAGGTTGATGTATTTTAATATAATCAAAATATATCCGAACTATTTACAATTATATATTATTTTGTAAATAATAAAAAATTGCAAGACGGATATTTACATAATGAAAAAATATTGATGTATTTTAATATAGTAAAAATATATCCTAAGTATTTACAATTATTTTCATTTTATAAAATAACAAAAATTGCTAGATGGATATTTACATAATGAAAAAGGTTGATGTATTTTAATATAGTCAAAATATATCCTAAGTATTTACAATTATTTATTATTTTTAAAAATAAAAAATTGCAAGATGGATATTTACATAATGAAAAAGATTGATGTATTTCAATATAGTAAAAATATATCCTAAGTATTTACAATTATTTTCATTTTATAAAATAATAAAATTGCTAGATGGATATTTACATAATGAAAAAGGTTGATGTATTTTAATATAGTCAAAATATATCCTAACTATTTACAATTATTTATTATTTTTAAATAATAAAAATTGCAAGATGGATATTTACATAATGAAAAATATTGATGTATTTTAATATAGTAAAAATATATCCTAAGTATTTACAATTATTTTCATTTTATAAAATAATAAAAAATTGCTAGATGGATATTTACATAATGAAAAAAGGTTGATGTATTTTAATATTGTCAAAATTGTTACATGGATTTTTAAATCTTGTCATTTACAATTATATTGTTATTTGCAATTATATGCTTATGTGATATTTGATTTAATTAATTGTAGATGGACCGAAGGTGGATGTATGACACGGACCGTTGCAGCGCAGAGTTCTTTAGTGGTGTGACTTGTTTTGTAAACACGACTGTGCCGCACAAGTCGAAGAATCTGGCGAACTATATGTGTTGTCCATGCGTTGATTGCAAAAATGAGAAGTTTTTTTCTACCATAGAGTCGATACGTGCACACTTACTTCGAAGGGGTTTTAAGATTGGCTATACCTGTTGGACCGAGCACGGTGAAGATGAGATTGTACATGAAGGGCAACACATTAGTGAAGATGACGGAGACAACGATATGACGGCGGTCGAAGATACGTTTGTCGATAGCCACGACGACGATCTGGATCAAATGTTGCGTGATGGGGAGGGGGACTTCACGAGTGAAAGAGAGTTTCAAAAGTTCCAGCGTATGGTAGAGGACTCCACAACACCATTGTACCCGGGCTGCAAAGAGGAGCAAAAAAATTGCATACCGTGCTTACACTACTGCAGTTGAAGGCAAGCAATGGTTGGTCCGATAAGAGCTTCACTGAGCTGTTATGTCTCTTGGGTGACTTGCTTTCAGAGGGTAACGTGTTGCCTACAACTACGTACCAGGCCAAGCAGGTTGTCTGTCCGTTGGGATTGAAAGTACAAAAAATACACGCATGTCCAAACGATTGCATGTTGTATCGCAATGAGTTTGCAGACTTGGATGCCTGTGTTGTTTGCAAAGCAAAGCGGTATAAGGGCAACGATGATATCCATAACGATGATGTCGGGGTGGAGCATAAGAAGAAGAGATCCCCTGTAAGGTAGTGTGGTATTTCCCTATAATCCCCCGTCTGAAGCGATTGTTTGCGAACAAAAGGCATGCCCAATTGCTACGATGGCACGCCGAAGAGCGTAAGAAGGATGGAATGCTCAGACACCCTGCTGATTCTGTGCAATGGAGGAACATCAACAGAAAATATAAGAAGCTCTTTGCATATGATGTGAGGAATATAAGGTTCGGGTTGAGTACGGATGGGATGAATCTTTTCGGCAACATGAGTAGTCGTCACGATGCTGGCGATGACTCTATGTATCTACAACCTTCCTCCTTGGCTTTGTATGAAGCGGAAGTACATTATGATGCCACTACTGATCCAAAGGCCCAGGCAACCTGGCAACGATATCGATGTGTACCTCAAACCATTGGTTGAAGATCTTCTAATATTGTTGAACAAGGGAGTATGGGTATGGGATGAGTACAAAAGAGATAACTTTATCCTACGCGCATTGTTGTTCGTAACCATTAATGATTACCCTGCCCTCGGTAACCTGTTCGGATAGACGACAAAAGGGTTCAACGGATGCGTCCAATGCTTGGATGATACAGCTAGCCGGTGGCTGAAGAACTGTCGGAAAATGGCTTACATGTGGCATCGTAGGTTCCTTCGCAAGGATCACCCATACCGCCATAATAAGAAAGCTTTTGACGGGACAAAGGAGATTGCCTTAGCTCCGAAGAATCGCACTGGGAAACAGATATTTGCGGCAGTAAAGGATCTTCATATTATTCACGAAAAGGGAGCCGGCAGTACATCTATCCTGAGTTCCCGTGATAAGGCTCCTTTATGGAAAAAGAGATCAGCATTTTGGGTCCTACCTTACTAGCAACACTTGGAAGTTTAACACGCAATCGACATCATGCACATAGAGAAGAACGTGTGTGACAGCTTGCTTGGTATCTTACTGGATATACCTGGCAAAACAAAAGATAGCCTCCACGCACGGATGGACCTTGAAGATATGAAACTCAGGAAGGAGCTGCATCACAAAGACATGGATACATGCAAAAAGTACCTTCCTGCAGCCTGCTACACTCTGAGCAAGAAAGAAAAAATTAGCGTGTGCGAATGCTTGCATGGAGTCAAAGTTCCGTCTGGTTACTCTGCCAACATAAAGAGACTAGTCTCAATGAAAGACTTAAAATTAATTGGCATGAAGTCTTACGATTGCCACGTGATGATGACACAGATGCTTCCAATTGCAATTAGGGGTGTTCTGCCAGACAAAGTCCGAGACCCAATTATAAAGTTGTGTTCATTCTTCAACGCGATTTCACAGAAGGCCATCGATCCATTAAAACTAGATAAGCTGCAGGAAGACGTGGTCCACACTCTGTGCAGGCTTGAGATGTGTTTCCCTCCATCTTTTTTTGATATTATGGTCCATCTCATTGTTCACATTGTGAAAGAGATACGGATTCATGGTCCCGTGTTTCTACATCACATGTACCCTTTCGAGAGGTTTATTGGGGTTATAAAGAAATATGTTCGTAACCGACATCGGCCGGAATGCTGCATTGCCGATGGTTGGGGAACCGAGGAGGTCATTAAGTTCTATGTCGATTATATAGATCTCAAACCGATTGGTGTGCCTGTATCTCGGCATGAGGGGAGGCTACAGGGGAAGGGATACTAGGCGAGAAATCACTCCGTACTAGCAATCTAGCTTCATTCACACAAGCACATTTCACAGTTTTAGGACAATCAGTTGTGGTGGCCCCGTTTGTCAACATGCATAAGAGCATGCTATCCAGAACAAATCCAGGGAAGTCAGAGGTTTGGATCGCGAGAGAGTATAGAGATAACTTCGGCGATTGGTTGCGTAGACACATGATGCAGATGGAGACAGATTGTGCTCAGTTGAAAGTATTGGCTCAAGGATCGTCAACTACAATTCGGACATTCGAAGGATACGACATAAATGGTTTTACATTTTATACAAGAGCACAAGATAAAAGAAGCACCAACCAAAACAACGGTATCCTTATAGATGCCTATGACAGTAATGGAAATAGGCAAACCTACTAGGATTCATAGAAGAAATTTGAGAGCTTGACTATGGACCTTTGAAGGTCCCCCTCTTTTTGGTGCCAATGGGTCAGACTTCCAGGGGGTGTGTATATCGACTAGTACAGTATCACTACCTTGGACCTCAAACTCGTCGGATACAGAGAAGAACTATTCGTACTTGCTAATTCTGTTACTCAAATCTTCTATGTAACTGACCCGGCTAACAAGGAGCGCCACGTGGTTATACAAGGCAAAAGAAGGATTGTCGGAGTAGAAAATGTTGTTGACGAGGAAGAGTACAACCAATTCGATGAGCTTCCTCCTTTCGGAGAGGACGTTGACCTAAGTATCATGGAAGAGAGTGAGGAAGTTATGTACATACGCCGCGATCATAACGAAGGTCGAATCGTAGCTTAGTTGTACTAATGGAATGTATGCCTTCTTTCTGTACGAATGACATGTTTATTTTCTCATATGTAACAATTAATGTATTATATGAAGTAATGGATTTGACTGCATTTGTGTGAATTGTTACATTTGTGTGAATTTGTACATTTGTGTGAAATTATTTATAGCATTTGTGTGAATTTTTGAAGCATTATTTGATTTATAAAATATTAAAACAGTGAGCAATCTGTTTTTTTAGAATTTTTGAACTTAGTCAAAATTAGGGGAAAATATTTATAGAAAATAGTATATGTCCTGCAGTATGCCTCCAAAAGTCTTCAGATAATTTGGATCAAATTTGATAGGATTTCAAAAATCCCAAAGCACTTAACATTGGAAATGAAATAAATTGAAAGTTTGACTTAATTGACCGGAGTCCAGCTTGTCACTGCCGGTCCACTCCACAAACCGGCAGTAATACTAGATTATTACTACTGGTCTCTAGTACCAACCGGTAGTGATAAGTACTATCACTGCCGGTTGTGCCTACACCCGGCAGTGATAATGTAGCATTACTGCCGAGTTTGGTTTGGCCGGCAGTGATAAGTCAACTATCCTGCCGGTTCTACTTAACCCCAGTAGTGATACTTAGTATTACTGCAGGGTTTTAGTAGAACCGACAGTGATAAGGCCACTATCACTGTCGGCTCTCTTTAACCCCGGTAGTGACACTTCGTATTACTGCCGGGTTTTAGTAGAACCGGCAGTGATAAGTCCACTATCACTGCCGGCTCTCTTTATGACCCGACAGTGATATACTATCACTGTCGGCTCTCTTTATAACCCGGCAGTGATATACTATCACTGTCGGTTCTTGTGGGGACCCGCAGTGATAGCCGACCCCTATAAATATCACTGCGGTGCCCAACCCAAATCCTCTCCTGTCACTTGCATCTCCGCCACCTTTGCCTTCACCCGCATTAAGCTTCCCCGCTGCCGCCTCGGGTGTCCCCGCCGTTCCTCTCCGTCGCCATCTTGTCCTCCCCGTAGTCGAGGCCGTCGCATCCCCTCGCCGCCGTCGCATCCCCTCGGTTGCTGCCTCCTCTCCCCACTCCACCGCCGACAACGGTGATCTTCCTGCTGTTCTGTGGCTCACCGAAGGTTGGATGATCCATGTTTAAGGCTTCCAAATGTGTATGTAATGTGCATATGTATTCTTAAATATTTGTATTCTGCATATTTTGGCATAAACAAAACAAGAACACTAAAAATGTATGATTCATTTGAGATGGCAAACGTGTTCAAAACTTTAGATAAGCTTCTATGTAAACCCAAAACTCACCAAAATCAGCAATGATTCATTTTTCCAATGCTTGTTCCAAGCCAAACACAGTGATGATTGAATTGGATGACACATTTATCACAATCATGATAGTGCTTGGTGCGTGGAGGCTGTGAAATGTAGTCAACAGCAAAAAATGAGTTTTAGACAAATGGCAGCAAAGAAATGTGTGCTAATTGAGGATATCATGATGGATAATGCATATGAATGTAACAGAGACATATGAGAAGAACAAATGAGAATATCATAATTAACGCTCTCAATTCAACTTGGTAGATATGAAAACAAGAACAATAGGCCCATGGCATAATCTACTCATCAAGCATATTTAGCATCAGTTGGCATCTCCTGAAATTGGTTGCTTCCTCTTTATTTAATTATGCATGATCAGTGATGTGATGGTCATATCAATAAGTGTTGTGCCCTCTTTTAGTACTTTATTGCTTAACTGTGGAATTTAACTAATTCTTGTGGGTTTTGACTGGAGGAAAAGATGAAGACGCAGCGGATTGTGGGTTTTGTTTCTCTATTTTGCTGTGACTCATAGCAGAATTTAAGCTTCCATTTCTTGAATTAGCCTGTCGTTTCTTAATCATAACAAACAAGATATTTGATTTAGTATAAAATAAGTCTGTACCACCTTAAGGCTCCAGCTTCGAGTACATACATATCTTATCATGTTACTGTTGGTTGTGACTTATGACATCTAATTATTTTATTTTCCTAGCTTGATGATAATATTTAGCAAGTGTGACTGAGTTTGTACTCGTAATTTTTTTATTCGTTGAGAAATAGATGCAGATTCAAGAAAAATATGTATGTATGTATGTGTAGATCTCCTGTGTATGTGTATATATCCTGTGTATGTGTATGTGTATGTGTATATTTGTGTTCTTATGTGTACATGTTCTTTAAAGATGTGTATGTGTATTTCAAATATGTGTATTAATTTTATTTCTTTGAATTGATAAGTTCGGCAATTGTTATGTATTTGTCGTTGAATTGATATCACGAAATATCTGTACATTATTATTGAGTACTCCCTCTGTTAATAAATATTAGCCGTATTTTAATTTTATATGTTGCGATGAAATTGAAATTGAGAAAGACAGAAGAGAAAATGACTTAGGTCGAACTGCTATTGCCTCTAAGTTTAAGCCAAAATAATATCAATTTGAACAATTTTGAGTTAAGTCTATATTAAGCCTTGATGATAATCTATATGAAAATAATCTCAAATAAGTGCAAAATATCACGGGACTAACATTAAAACACTCATAGGGATATCCCCTACTTATGCCTGAAAAATGGTTAGAATATCTTATACGGTGTAGCCGCATTCATAAAAAGAAAAATGGACCGCAAACGTGCAAACAACATGGTCATTTAAGCCTTTTTGGCAGCCCGTAAAATATTAGCTGTATTAATGCAAAATAATGAGGGAATAGCCCAAAAACATTATTTGATATATATACTACCATAATCTGGGAAGAGATCCTAATTAGAATTTGCTTTGCATCTGAATCCAATCACAACAAAACCCTAAATGTTCATAAACTACACAGATTTGATATCACTTAAGCCTTTTCGGCGGCTCGTAAAACAACTCGTCTAAACTTAAATTTTGAGGAAGTTGGTTCAGAAACACACTTTAGTATATGGACAACCAAATTATAGAAAAATATCCAAATTACAACTTCCTTATCATATAAAATCTGTTAACGCAAATACCCTAAATTGCTCCCATGAATGTTTTCCTCTTATCAATCCAAACCTTAGTTTATGCATGTAGGCTCATATGCTTTTACATCTATATATGTTCATTCGTTATGTTTGCCTTCATTTCTACGTGTCTTTCAAAAATGACCTTGTTAATTCAAAATTTCCGATAAACTTGCTAGTAATGGCCTCTGATCAGGGACAAGTGCCGGAGGGAGCTGGGCCCTCCAATATGGACGAAGGAGGAACGGGTAGCCCGAACCACAGCCCAACGTCCTACCTGAACTTGCAAGATCCTGCCATGGACCAACCTGACGTCAGTAACGTAAGCGAGGTAAAGTATTAGTACAATGTGGTTCCCAAAACATTGTAGGCCCAAACGACTAATAAGAAGATCAAATTGCAAGCTTAGACGTCTGATCAACGAAGGCAACGTGCAAGTCGTGGTCCGAACAAGATGCCGAAGGGACTTTTTAACATAGTGGAGCTCTCGGCAGTCGGGGAACCTGCTCTACCCGAGTCATCGTTGGGGCCGTACAGGACATCATGCGGGGTTCTTGTTAGGGATGATGTGCCCATCAGCTACAGATCGTGGATTGGCCGCCGAGGTGACCCATGGGTGGTTCCCAATGACCTAAAGAACTCGTTGTGGGACAAGCTAAAACAAGTGTTCCAGTTCCCCCAAGAGACCGAGCTGGTTGCAAAGAAACATGCACTATCCATCATGTGCACAGCTTGGAAGAATTGGAAGATGGCGCTAAATAAGAACTATGTGAAGAAGAATGAAACGCCGAATTTTGACATGTAACCAAAGTTAAGAGAGTTTTGGGAGGACTTTGTGGCATACAAGAGGCCTGAAGAAGCGCAGATAGTAAGTCAAAGGAACAAGTGATAGCATCTAGGCCCCCTCAATTTCTATTATTCTGTTTCATTATAGTTTTGGTATTGATGACTAAGTTAATAATACTCAAGGCTTTGAAGAACATGTGATGAAATCAATGATGAAGTAAGTTGGACTAACAAGATTAAGGTGTTCAGTTACTAGTTTATGACTTGGGAGATGATTCAAGTCAAATAGCTAGGTTTTTTATTCAGTTTTGTTGTCTAAAGAGGGACTTTGCACAAGCTAGTGGATTGGATAATAAGGCAAAGACAAAACTAGATTTCTGGGAGTAAAAGACACTTAGTTATTGACCTTTGAATCAAATTTCTTAGTATACAACGGACTAAAATTCAGCTATCTACTTCTTAAGTCTGTTACATACACAGCATATACTTTTAAGTCAAAATATTCTTTGGTCCAGTATTAAAAATCTTCTGTGTCAAAACTCCTATCAAAATATCTGCTCATTGGACCAAACGTCTTGTTTTCATATTCTTTCGTCCTTGGTGAAAACTCCTTTTGAAAATCATCTGTCAACCAAGTGATTGTCTATGTATGACGGACCAAATTATTTGGTCCGGCATACATGTAAAAGTCACTCTTTTATGACGGACCAAAAATCTTCTTAGTTTCCCATCTACAGCGGACCAAATAATTTAGTCCGGCACTCTTTCAGTTTATAAGCCTTTTGCCGGACTAAACTTTGAAGTCCTATTTATTGAAACCTTAAATGGATATTCTTTCTCAGTCAAAAGGTTTTTGCTTTGATAACGGACCAAACATTCTTGCTTAACTTTTTTAGTCCGTTGCTAAAACAAATTTTTTGGATAAACTTATTTTCATTGAAAAAGAGTCTTTGGCTACTGATCTTCGAAATTCCCATGTATGACAGACCAAATTATTTGGTCCGACGTACATGTATCTCTCTCATTCCTATGCCGGACCAAACTCGATGAAAAGCACGTGTACAACGGACCAAATTTTTTGGTCCGTCGTAAATGTCCAAATTTGGTCCGTCATACACATGACCAGTATCGCTAGGTACTGCTGCTTAGTCCGTTGTCAACGTATATTTCTGACCTCTCTGACATCTGACACGTCCAACGGCTACAGTAGCAGGTGTAACGGCTATTTTCATTCCAAATGGCTATATAAGCATTTCCTGAGCCATCTACCAAGTTATAGAATGAACTCCTTTACATTTTAGCATTGAAAATAGCTCTCATTTTAAAAAGGAGTCTGTGCTTCACTTTCAAACCAAAATTCTCAACATCTCTAAGTGTTTTTAGCTCCAAGCCAAAGTCTAGCTGTGTGATTTGCAAATTGAATCAAGAGACAGAACTTGTGCAAAGTTTATTACTCTTGGATCTTAGTGATCCTAGACAGCTTGGAGGAAGTGAACAGTGCGACCTATCCAAAAGTGATTGTGGAAGGCCACTGTGATTGTGACAGGTTCGGAACTCACCTCACTAGAGTTGTGAAAGAGTTACCTGAGTGATCACCAGAGCTACTGCGACTAGCTTTGGAGAAGCAATACTTCAGAAGAAGTGCTTCAACGTGGATTCGGAGTGCGGCTCTGAACCACGATATAAATCTCTGTCTCATTTGTGTTTTATTTCTCTTTATTGCTTTCGCTGTTATAATTGTTTGTTTTTACTTCTGTCGTATATATACTGTTCTGTGCTATTCCCTCATAAAGAATAGTGAATTGTTTTAAGAAGTTAAAACTTGTAAAAGTTGCCTATTCACCCCAGGCCAACTAGATCCTTCAACAAGGCAAACGCGGATAAGAATATTCACCCTCACACACTAGGAATAGGAGGGTACATGAAGAAAATACCAGCATGGGGTCAGACCGAAGAAAACTAACCCACAAGGGTGTCATTCCTGCGACGGCCGCCTTGAGCGAACGATCGAAGCACTGGATGCTTAGGAGGGGTGCTTCTATCTCGGATGATGGCAGCTTAAGCTTCAGAAGTGATAGAGAGCAGGAAGTGTCGCGCAGAATCACGAATGCTCACATGCAGTCTTCCCAAGGATCTTTCAGGCCACGAAGGGAGAATGACGAGCTAACCGTAGCCCTGGGTAACAAGGAGCATCCAGGTCGCACCCGAGGAGTTGGTTTGGTGCCGTGGAAAGAAGCCTTCCCAGTAGACGCATGGTTGTACAAGCGTCCAAAGAGATTAAGAGAAGATCAACTGGACCGTCAAATAAAAGATGTTGTGGCGAGAGCGTTAGAGGAACAGAGAGCGGAACTAGATAAGATTGTGGAGCAAGCAGTACAGAAAGCTCTCAGCTCACGACCGCTACCCGGTGAAAGCCCTGAGCTCATCAGTGTTGGTGCTTGTAAGAGCAGCTGCATGTCCACAGGGATTCCCGAAGAGCATGGACTCAATTTTCCTGTGGATGACATCAAAGAACCAACACCGGGCAAGCTACATTTGTCCGTACATGGCATTACCATCAAGGTAGCTGAGGGCAGGGCTTGGCCATGCCAGGAGTCGCAGGTTTTGCACTATCGCCCGATACCACAGGGATTCGCCAGGGTCAAAGTGGACAGTGTAGTCCGCCAAAACCGTAAAATGGAGGTAGAGATCCCTAGCGAGGACGAAAACAAAAAACTAGGAGAAAACGTGCATAGCTTCCTCGCATGGCGCAAGAGCTTGATTAAGTTTGACTCCGACGATGAGGACAGCGAAGATGTTGATGAGCTGCACTCTCCACATAGAGACCTCCCGTCCTGGTCGCCACCACACAGACAAAGTCCAACTCTTCCGCCGGCACCAACCAGAAAAAGTATGACTCCTCCGCCCAAATCTGAAAAGAACCGAACACCAGCACCATCTTGGAAGTCAGCGCCGTCATCGAAGAAATCTCAATCATCTGTGAAGCAAGGACAATCCCAGAAGAAATTATCAACTGACATGACTGAAGAAGAACGAAAAAGCATGTAAGCTCCAGCGTAATATCTCACTATAAAAAGGTTCCATCGCCTGAGAAGACTAAAGTTGATGCTAACGCGCAAAAGTTTTTCTTGAGTATGGCAAAAGTGCAAAAAACGGGGTAGGCTTCTGAACCTTGCAAAATGTCGGACTACGAGCGCATATCCAGAAAGCAATATTTGAAGGCGGCTAGTGCCGACGCGTTGAATTTGGATGCTCAGGCAGATGCTGCTCAATGAGATGCTCAGGAGCAAGGTCTAAGCTGGAAGTTCTTTATGGTGAAACCGCTGGTTGAACCAACTCATTTCGACCACCTGACAACACAACTGCGGTGCGTCCATCAGTGGTACATGCAGCAGTCCAACGATGGTATGGAGGCGTTCGCAGTCCGATACACGGAGCAAGATTTTCACAATGGGGATAACATCTTCTGGGTGAATTTCGAGGAGTTGTACATGTTGTACCACCAAGATGCCCTGGACTTGAATATACTTAGATTGTGAACTTTGTAAGTCTCTACGTATATTATTGTGCATTCTTGTACTGTTTAATTGCGTGTCTGACTTCTTTTTTATGTAGAATGGAGATACAGACATGTAGAAGAAATGACGATGACAATCTAGCATTCCTAGATCCGGGGCTTGTCAACGAGAAGCTTGTGAGGGACAATCCACAGTACAATGAAGACTATTTATTTAATACTTTTTTGAAGCTGCAATACAAATCCTCCATACTTTTACCCTATAACTTTAAGTATGTATTTCCCTACTTCTAATATCGTTTAGTATTTTTTGCGTAACACGTACGATGTTGGAGTAATTGACTACGTTGATATATATGTGCAGGTTTCACTGGGTCCTCCTCGTCATCCAATTAGATGCTAGCAGGATTTTTGTCTTGGACTCTAGGAGAAAACCAAATAATCTATATCAAGACTTTTGGGACATGCTGAACAGGTAAACTCGATCGTTGCGTTATTGCTTTAGCAATATTCCATTATACTTCATTTAAGTTTACTTAATATTCAAAATCATTCACAGAGTATTTGCACGATACTGCAAGAAAAGTGTTCGGCATCGTCCCTACAGGAAATATTTTGAAATAGTAATCGACTTTCCATGTATGAGGCAGGACCCGGGAAACAATTTATGTGAATACTATGTATGTACAAATCTACATTCAATTGTCACGGAGACTGTGAGCTATAACGAAGCCATGGTACATAATTACACATTGATGTCTACTTTTTTTTCATTTGACATATATCATCATTAATTAACTTTCTCTTTTCTTCAATAACAGCGCTCCAAACTGAGAACCAATAAGTTATTACTCACAGAAATTATAGCAATTCAAGAACAGATCGCCGGATTCATTCATGATGATGTCATCAATCCAAACGGCGAGTTCCACGAGTAACCTCATCGCCCTCATTCCTTCGATCTAGACCCGTGATATGCCTACTTCGACTTCTACTTTAGCCGGTGCAAAATCAAAGTGAATGAGATGAGATGAGATGAGATGAGATGAGATGTAGTCGAACTACATTTGTAAACAAATCATTGTAAAAACATCATATTGTGATGCTTAATTTAATATATTTGAATTATGATTTTAACGATACTTTATATATACATGGATATATTTGAATTATGATTTGAACGATGCTTTATATACTATATATGGACATTGTATAAACAATTGTATAAAAATATATATATTGCACAAAAAATATGCAATAAAAATATTTGGTTCACGACTTGTCACTGCCGGTTCTTGGAGAAAACCGGCAGTGATATGTACATATCATTGTCGGATTGTGGCATAACCCAGCTGTGATAGTTTCGGTTTTATGTATAACCGGCAGTGATAATTATCATCACTGCCGAATTTTGGTTTGACCCGGCAGTGATAGTTCAATACCACTGTCAGTTGTATGTAGAACCGGCAGTGATAATCCTTATCACTGCTAGCACCAATGATCGACAGTGATAATCTAGAACCGGTTCCTGAGCCGGCAGTGATAATCTCCGACTATCACTGCTGACCAATCACTGCTAGCACCAATGATCGACAGTGATGGCGTTTTAGAATCAACAGTGATGTACTGTTCTGTAGTAGTGTCATGGCCTAATGGCATGCCGTATGTGTTTGATGCGTACATATAACATTAATCATTTCCTCTCACATCCTGCATGCATGCAACATGAAATGAAAAAGATAGTGAGGTAAAGAGAGAAATAAAGGATGTAGCCCGACTAGCAAAGCACCCAGGTGGCTATGACCTTCTAGCTCGAATATTCTCCCGTGATCAAATCTGAAGTTGCGAATATGTACTGACAGGACACGATTTCATACTTGTATTATTGTCGGATATTAGAACCGGTAGTGATTGGTCAGCAGTGATAGTCACAAGTCACACGATCTTCGCGCGCGTGCGGTTGCTGCTAGGACTCGAACTCATGACCTGCTGCTCCACGCGTGTGCCCATTACCATCTCACCCATCACTCAATCCTCAACTAATATAGGATATATTTTCCTTTTGATCTTTTATCTCTGAAAATTTTGATGATTATTTGGATATATAAATGACTCCAAATGAAAAGATTGTCAACTACAAAGTTGTAGATCTCGTAGAGAGCTACAATTTTCATATAAATTATATCTCAATCCGACTTCGTATGAAAAAGTTATGATTTTTCAAAAAAATGGTTGATAGCATTATTACTGTCGGTTGGTAATACGAACCGCCAACCGGTAGTGATACCATTATTTGAATATCTAACTTACTTCAAATGAAAAGGTTGTAGATCCCGTCGAGAGCTACAATTTTCATATAAATTTTATCTCCATCCTACATCTTTTGAAAAGTTATGATTTTTCAAAAAATGTTTGATAGCATTATTACTGCCGGTTGGTAATACGAACTGTCAACCAGCAGTGATACCATTATTTGGATATCTACATTACTTCCAATGAAAAAGTTGTCAACTACAAAGTTGTAGATCTCATCGAGAGCTACAATTATCATATATATTTTATATCCATCCGACTCCGTATGAAAAAGTTATGATTTTTCAAAAAATGGTTGATAGCATTATTACTGCCGGTTGGTAATACGAACCGCCAATCGGCAGTTCTACCATTCTTTGGATATTTAAATTACTTTAAATGAAAACGTTGTCAACTACAAAGTTGTATAACTCGTCGAGAGCTACAATTTTCATATAAATTTTATCTCTATCCGACTTCGTATGAAAAAGTTACGATGTTTCTAAAAATGGTTGATAGCATTATTACTGCCGGTTGGTAATACGAACTGCCAACGAGCAGTGATACCATTATTTGGATATTTAAATTACTTCAAATGAAAAAGTTGTCGACTACAAAGTTGTAAAACTCGTCGAGAGTTACAATTTTCTTATCAATTTTATCTTCTTCTTTTCAATTTTATCTTCATCCGACTCCGTATGAAAAAGTTATGATTTTTTGAAAAATGATTGATAGCATTATTACTGCCGGTTGGTAATACGAACACCAATCGGCAGTGATAGCATTATTTGGATATTTAAATTACTTCAAACGAAAAAGTTGTAAAATACAAAGTTGTAGAACACGTCGAGAGCAACAATTTTCATATAAATTTTATCTCAATGCGACTACGTATTAAAAAGTTATGATGTTTCGAAAAATGGTTGATAGCATTATTACCGCCGGTTGATAATAGGAACCGCCAACCGGCAGTGATACCATTATTTGGATATTTAAATAACTTCAAATGAAACAGTTATCAAAAAAAAAGTTGTAGAACTCGTCGAGAGCTACAATGTTCATATAAATTTTATATCTATCCGACTCCGTATGAAAAAGTTATGATGTTTCGAAAAATGGTTGATAGCATTATTATTGCCGGTTGGTAATACGAACCGCCAACCGGCAGTGATACCATTATTTGGATATTTAAATTACTTTAAATGAAAAATTTGTCAACTACAAAGTTGTAGAACTTGTCGAGAGCTACAATTTTCATGTAAATTTTATCTCTATCCGACTCGTATGAAAAAGTTTTGATGTTTCGAAAAATGGTAGGTAGCATTATTATGGTCGGTTGGTAATACGAACTGCCAACCAGCAGTGATACCATTATTTGGATATTTAAATTACTTTAAATGAAAAAGTTGTCGACTACAAAGTTGTAAAACTCGTCAATAGCTACAATTTTCTTATGAATTTTATCTCCATCCGACTCCATATGAAAAAGTTATGATTTTTCAAAAAATTATTGATAGCATTATTACTGCCGGTTGGTAATACGAACCGCCAACCGTCAGTGATACCATTATTTGGATATTTAAATTACTTCAAATGAAAAAGTTGTCAACTACAAGGTTGTAGACCTCGTCGAGCGCTACAATGTTCATATAATTTTTTTCTCTATCCGACTACGTATTAAAAAGTTATGATGTTTCGAAAAATGGTTGATAGCATTATTTCTGCCGGTTGGTAATACGAACCAACAACCGACAGGGATACCATTATTTGGATATTTAAATAACTTCAAATTAAAAAGTTGTGAAGTACAAAGTTGTAGAACTCGTCGAGAGGTACAATGTTCATATAAATTTTATCTCTATCCGACTCTGTATGAAAAAGTTATGATGTTTCGAAAAATGGTTGATAGCATTATTACTGTCGGTTGGTAATACGAACCGCCAACCGGCATTGATACAATACTTGGATATCTAAATTACTTCCAATTAAAAAGTTGTCAACTACAAAGTTGTAGATCTCATCGAGAGCTACAATTTTCATATAAGTGTTATCTCCATCCGACTCCGTATGAAAAAGTTATGATTTTTCGAAAAATGGTTGATAGCATTATTACTACCGGTTGGTAATACGAACTGCCAATCGGTAGTGATACCATTATTTGGATATTTAAATTACTTTAAATAAAAACGTTGTCAACTACAAAGTTGTAGAACTCGTCGAGAGCTACAATTTTCTTGTAAATTTTATCTCTATCCGACTTCGTATGAAAATGTTATGATATTTCGAAAAATGGTTGATAGCATTATTACTGCCGGTTGGTAATACGAACTGCCAACCGGCAGTGATACCATTATTTGGATATTTAAAGTACTTCAAATGAAAAAGTTGTCAACTACAAAGTTGTAGAACTCGTCGAGAGCTACAATATTCATATAAATTTTATCTCCATCCGACTCCGTTTGATATGAAAAAATTATGATTTTTAGAAAAATGGTTGATAGCATTATTACTGTCGGTTGCTAATACGACCGCCAACCGATAGTGATACCATTATTTGGATATCTAAATTACTTCAAATGAAAAAGTTGTCAACTACAAAGTTGTAGAACTCGTCGAGGACTACAATTTTCATATAAATTTTATCTCTATCTGATTCCTTATGAAAAAGTACTGTCAGCTCTTCTAAAAAATTGACAGTGATAGTATTACTGCCGGTTTTTGTTCGAACCGGAGGGATTTATTACTGCCGGTTCGTCAGAATAAGCCGTTACTGCCGTTTTTCATCCGAACCGGCAATCATTGTATTATTCACTACTACAGAACTGGGCATCACAACCGGCCAATTAGAAGCGGTTTGGTGCGAACCCGTTGTGATCTTCGCACCAGAAGCGGTTCGTTGGCAATGGTCCAGAGAGGGCTTCTAGAAGCAGTTGGAGACACGAACCGCTTCCCTCCCGCGCAGCGCATTTAAACCTTTCTTCCTCCATGCGCCAGCAGAGGTACGAATACGATCGAACAGAGAAGGCCGACCAAGCGCTGTTCTTGGGGAGGTGCTGTCCAAATTTTTAATTGGAGGTGATTAGCTCTAAATTAAGTGTTTCAAAGTTAGTAACATCATGTGAACATCCTTCTCACCTAGATATTGCTATTTTTTTCAATGGATGTGGAGAAATCTTGAACTTTTTAAGCATTATCGAAAATTTGTTTTCCGTGCCTTGTTTTTGTTGTTGTATGAAGATGTAGGGTGGAGATCTAGTTCAAAATATGACATTACAAGGTAAAGGTGATTGGAAGCTTTAGATCTAGGTGGTTGTTAGCTTTAGAATCTTAAATATCACAATATTGGGAGAGATCTAGGTACAACATTGCAAGGAAGTAATTATTGGTGTATGAAATAAAATAGAAACACATGTAGAAGGATAAAAAATAATTACAAAGGTAGGAAGGGATACAAAATAATTAGAAAGGTAGGCCTTTAATTGGATGACGGTGTAGGTGGAGTTTTTTTTTGTTGGGTTTAAATGTTACGAAATTTAAGTTAGGTTATAATTTTTCTAACGGAATTTGTTATAATTTTTAATGAAATTATAACTTGGTATAGATGAATCGGCAATGGATGTACAATGCGGACCGTCGCTCGAGAGAGTTCATTGATGGCGTCGCGTGCTTTTCTCGATGCGGCCGTTGCATTCTTGCCTCGAGCGACTTCATATGTTGTCCGTGTGTAGATTGCAAGAACGAGAAGGAGCACTCCCAGCGATGGCAAGTTATGAACCACTTGATCATAAGAGGTTTCATGCCAAACTATACCATTGGACCAACCATGGCGAAGTTGAGGTGATTAGCGGGAAGACGATGAAGAAGACGAGGAAGAGGAAGATGGATTTAATAAAGATCCGGACGACACGCACATCTTGTTCCGTGGAAGAAACACTTGGTGACTTTGGTGATGATGAGCTAGACCAGATGTGTGTGACGGAGAGGAGACTACACAGATGAAAAGCAGTTCAAGAAGTTCCAGCGCATGTTAGAGGACCACGAACTCCTTTGTACCCAAAGCGTAGGCGGGGCCACAAAAAGTGCGTACCACACTGGAACTCATGCAATGGAAGGTGGAAATGTTGTGTCGATAAGGGATTCGATGAGGTGTTATCACTCGTAAAAAGTTGCTTCGAAGATAACACTCTACCCGAATCTACATATGAAGCCAAGCAAGTCGTCATCCTTTGGGATTGGAAATACTGTAAGATACACGCATGTCCTAATGATTGTATCTGTATCGTAATGAGTATGCCGATTTGGATGTTTGTCCGGTGTGCAGAGGATCACGGTATAAGGTGAAGCGTGACGATCCAGGTGAAATAGATGGGGAGCGTAAGAAGAAGAGACCTCCAGCTAAAGTGTTGTGGTATTTCCCTGTGATCCCCGATTGAAACGTATGTTTGCTAACAAAGCGCATGCCCGGATGATGCGTTGGCACAAAGAAGAGCGTAAGGACGACGGGATGCTTAGACACCTGCAGATGGCTCACGGTGGAGGAAAGTCGACCGGACGTGCGGACTTCGCAGATGAGGTGTGAAACATAAGGTTTGGGTTGAGTACCGATGGGATGAATCCTTTCGAGAATTGAGCAGCGACCATAGCACCGCCCGTTACACTATGTATCTATAACATTCCTCCATGGTTGTGCATGAAGCGAAAGTACATCATGATGCCATTGTTGATCCAAGGCCCCAAGCAACCCGGAAATGACATCGATGTCTACCTGAAACCATTGGTTGAAGATCTTGTGACGTTGTGGGATGATGGTGTAAGGGTATGGGATGAGTACAAAAGGGAGTATTTCACCCTACGTGCATTGTTATTTGTAACAATCAATGACTGGTCTGCTCTCGGTAACCTGTCCGGCCTAACTATCAAAGGATATAGAGCCTGCATCCAGTGTTTAGATGAAACGGACGGCATGTACCTGAAAAACTCTTGGAAGGTTGTATCATGGGTCACCGTAGGTTTCTTCTTATGAATCACCCGTTGCGGAAGGAAGGCAGGAAATTTAATGGGCAACCAGACCTTCGTGCAAGGCCTCAGCATCGTAGTGGGCCATGTGTGTTTGCTATGGTAAAGGATTTGAAAGTAGTATTTGGAAAGGGTCCTAGAAGCAAACATGTGCAGAATGAGGATGGTCATGCACCCATGTGGAAGAAGAAGTCAATATTTTGGGACTTGCCTTATTGGGAAGTTATGGAGGTTCGTCACTCACTTGACTTCATGCACATCACGAAGAATGTCTGCTTGAACCTGTTAGGCTACATAGATATGTACGGAAAATCGATAGATACACTGCAAGCTCGGAAGGACCTTAAACTCTTGAACCGAGGAACGACCTACATCCCAAAAGAGAGAGAAAGGACAACATTACCTACATCCTGCGAGCTACACTCTAAGCAAAGAAGAGAAAAAAGCGTGATAGAGTTCTGAGCAGTGTGAAGGTCCTTAGGATACTCCTCGAATGTAAAGAGACTCGTAAACACGAAAGAGAATAAAATTGTACACATGAAATCCCATGACTGTCTTGTGTTAATGACACGCTTGCTCCCGATGTTGTGAGAGGCATCTTGCCCGAGTGGGTACGAGGACAATCACAAAGCTATGTTCTTTTTTCAACGCGATTTCACAGAAGGTCAACGACCCAGATAAACTAAGTAAGCTGCAGGATGACGTGGTACAAAGTTTGGTTAGTTTTGAGATGATCTTTCCTCTTGCATTCTTTGATATAATGGTTCATCTCACTGTTCACCTTGTCAGAGAGATAGGTATCCTTGGACCCGTGTATCTACACAACATGTTCCCTTTCGAGAGGTACATGAGTGTGCTAAAGAAGTATGTTCGTAACCGTTCTCGTCCGGAAGGATGCATTGCCGAGGGTTATGGGACAGAGGAGGTGATTGAGTTTTGTGTGGATTACATTAATGATCTAAACCCGATCGGTGTCCCTATATCACGCCATGAGGGGAGGCTACGGGGAAAAGGGACACTAGGAAGGAAAGCAATTGCATGCAATGATCTTCTTACATTTAAGCAAGCACATTTCACGATTTTGAAACAATCAACTTAGTGGCCCCGTATGTCCTTGAGCACAAGAGTATTCTACGTCGCGATTTCCCGGGGAGGTCTGAGGATTGGATAACACTGAAGCACATAGATTCTTTCGGCACTTGGTTACAAAAGTACATCCTTTTGAAAGGGTCAGACAATGAACAATTGCAACGCTTGGCTCGGGGACCATCTAGTGAAATCGTGACATTCAAGGGGTACGAGATAAATGGTTACACATTTTACACCAGATCGCAGGATAACAAGAGCACCAACCAAAATAGCGGTGTCCGTATAGACGCCGAAGACAACAAAGGCAAGGTGGATACATATTATGGTTTTATAGAAGATATATGGGAGCTTGACTATGGACCTTTGAAGGTCCCTCTATTTAAATGCCAATGGGTCAAACTGACTTCAAGCGGCGTGAAGGTAGACAAATACAGTATGACAATCGTGGACCTCACGCAAGTCGGCTATAGCGCGAACTGCTCATCCTCGCGAACGATGTGAGATGTGTCTTCTACGTAATGGACATGTCAAGCAAACCTAAGAAGCATAAGGACAAGCAGAAAGATTGTAGTACTAAGCCAAAGCGACACGTGGTTCTACAAGGCAAATGAAGGATTGTTGGAGTTGAGGACGTTACAGATGAGGAAGAGTATAGTCAGTTCGACGAGATCCCTCCTTTCGCTGTGGATGTCGACATAAGCCTCCTCAATGACACAGACGTGGATACTCCTTTCATACGTCACGATCATAATGAAGGAACACTTGTAAAGACAAAGTACGTTACTACTTAAGATGTACCCCTACTGTATGAACTATGTATATGTAAGTCTTTTACAGTATGAAGTGCTTATTTGGAATGAATGTAAAGTGCCAAAATTCTGAAATGAAACTAAAGTGCTCAAAGCATTTTGTAAAAATTATGGAATGAAAGTAAAGTTCTAAAAGCTTTTAAAAATTAAGAAATGAAATCGAAGTGCTAAAAGCATTTTTAAAAATTCGAATGGCGAAGTGCTAAAAGCTTTTTCAAAAATATAGAATGAAACTAAATTGCTAAAAGCATTTTTTAAAATTATGAAATGAAATCAAGTGCTAAAAGCATTTTTAAAATTATGAAATGAAATCAAGTGCAAAAGCTTTTAAAAAATTATGGAATGAAACTAAATTGCTAAAAGCATTTTTTTAAAATTATGAAATGAAACTGAAGTGCTAAAAGCATTTTTTAAAAATTATGAAATGAAACTGAAGTGCAAAAAGCTTTTTCAAAAAATTATGGAATGAAACTAAATTGCTAAAAGCATTTTTTAAAAATTATGAAATGAAATCAAGTGCTAAAAGCATTTTTTAAAATTTCAAATGAAATCAAGTGCTAAAAGTTTTTCAAAAATATAGAATGAAACTAAATTGCTAAAAGCATTTTTTAAAAATTCTGAAATGAAACTGAAGTGCTAAAAGCATTTTTTAAAAATTATGAAATGAAACTGTAGTGCTAAAAGCACTTTTTAAAAATTAAGAAATTAAACTGAAGCGGTTTGAGAAAAGAACCGCTTCTAGAGCGCAACATTCAGAAACGGTTAGTAATAAGAACCGCTTCTAGAACGCAACATTCAGAAGCGGTTTTAGAAAAGAACCGCTTCTAGAGTGGAAGATTCAGAAACGGTTAGTAACACCAACCGCTTGTAGAAGTCATCCCTCTACAAGCGGGTTGATCTAAATCCGCTTGTAGAGATATTCTACAAGCGGTTGGTTCTACGAACCGCTTGTAGAAGTCCTCCCCCTACAAGCGGTTGGTTCTAAAACCGCTTGTAGATATTTGCTACAAGCGGTTGGTTATTAGAACCTCTTGTAGAAGTGCTCCCTGTATAAATTTGAAACGCCCCGCCCTCTTCTCACACCCGAAATTTTCTAAGTCCCACTCGAGACCCCCCCGGCGCGCGCGCCGCTGCAGCTCCTGTCTTTCTCCGGCCGCCGCCGTCGTCGCCTCTGTCTAGACCCCGCGCCGCCGTCCTCGTCGAAGCCGTCGGCCTCGTCCACCACCTCGCCGACACCTACTCGCCACCTTGCCGACGCCATCCACCCGCGGCGCTTAGCTGCCCTCGTCGCCGCCGTCACTCCACCCCGCCGCCGCGCTTCTCGCCACCCGCCGACGCCTACTCCGCCATTAAAGCGCCGCCACACCGCCGTCCACCCGGGAGGACCGAGGTATATGTGTGCGCGTCGTCCTCCCTCTCTAGTTCCATTTGCCCACCACATGTTCGGTGAAATGCCCACAAGTGTTTGTCTTTGTGCTTGTTACTTCTCATCCATCGACATGAAGAAGATGAAATTCCTATAGCGACGCCTAGTTCTTGGAATTTTGTTATGTGGTAGTAACATCTGTGAATATTTTCTTCTAATTATTGAGTTGCAAAGGAGATATTTCGTTACACTGTTGAAAAATACTGCTGCAGTTTTAAAGGGAAGGAAGAGTAAGAGTCCATTTCGACCGCCTTGTTGCGCCGTACTGCACCGTGAAATTCTATGTTTGTTACACGAATTTTTACTAGTTCTAATAAGATCTCGTTGTTATGGCTCCCAAAAAATATTATTCCAACCATCTTTTGTACCGGAAAACCATCACAATGTCAAGCGGAGGGCATCTACAACGCAGCAATATATGTTCAAGATCATAAACTAGCATGTAGGGTTCTACCAGATGGATCTAATCACCACGATCAAAACGACTAACTAATACGACCTACTGATCTAATAGATCGGGAGAAAGATTATTGCATGAACTAGACAATTGCGAGAAATAAAAGAAGCTATTAGAAGTAGATGCTCTGTAACCATTAATTTAGTAGAAAGGCACAAGATCCTAGCGTTGCCCCTGATTATAGTTTTATACAACACAAGGATCAAACACGGTCAATGTTGCACATTTACTTTTGACATATAGTCCCTGTGTTCAAGTTTGGTGTATTTCTTGTTCTTGTGTCCATGAGTTCATGTTTGATCCTTGGGCTAGTTCCAACACGCCGTAGTACTTAATGCTTGGTGTAGAAATTTATGTAATAATATGCTGTGTTGTAATCTGTAATATGGTTGTTTCAAAGTAATATGATATTTATGTCAACATTTTTTCGAAATTAGGATAGATGGCGCAACCAGGACATGGTGACCCTACTTTCGATGAGGGAGAACAGTTCCTGTTGGACTCCATCGCGCTAGGTACCATCGAAGGTGATGCTAACGCTGCTGCCGCTGGGGCTAATGGTGGTTCCGGTGAGGCCGTTGAAATCGCGGTGATGAAGCCATTGACGGGAGCCATCGAGTCCGATAACACCGGTTCCGGCCAGATGAGGTACACCGTAAGAATATAATCCCGTAGACATGTTAATTAATCGCAATTCATTAATATAATACACTCGACACGCTTGTACATATGTTTATGTATTTCAAGCCCGTGCATCGAGCAACCAATCCAAGCATCGGGACCTAACAAGAAGCGATCCACGGCGCGTGTTTACCGACGTTAACAACGAAGGGATGCGGTTGCCCTCTTTTAGCGGTTGGGCGTACAACAACGCTTGCGGTCACCACGTGAGGATCACGTCCCAATTAGCATCGAAAATGGGCCAAGTTCCTCAAGCTACCAAGGACTGCTCGGCAAGATATTAAGGAAAATTTCACATTTCCTCAAGGGTCCAAGACAAGGCCAAGAAATTTACTTTGAAGAAGATGGCAACAATGTTTCAGGCCCGAAGACGCCTCTCACCGCAAGTACGTGCAAAGGGAGAAAGACCCGACTTCAACCAATTTCCTAAGTTGGCGGATCACCGAAGCATTCAAGGAGTTCAAGTCGTCACCAAGGAAGGCCGCGAGTCGGAAGAACAAGGCCAATTCACGATGAAGAAATACCACCACCATCTTGGCACCGTGGTTACATCAAGGTGTACCAAAATGGGAGAAGCGGGAAGAAGAATTAATGGCGAAGGACGCCACACCGCTACGCGCTCAGGAACAGCGCTGCGCAATTGGTTAATGGGTCATGGGGGGAGCCTTTCAGATGACGGCAGTTTGGTGATGGCACCAGGAGTACAAGAGGCTGGCCAAAGGATTGTACAAGCTGTGGAGCAGTCTCAGTGTAACGACCCCCATTTTCGCATGCTTGCAAAAATGGAAATCTAATGTGCATTTCCGTACTAGTCCCATGATCAGTAGCTAGTACGCACATACACCAATTGGAATCACAACCATACAACAAATATTAATTAAGCGGAAGCTATTACATAAAGAAAGCTCTTACAAATCAGAGATAAGGCAGCAAAAGAAGCATAGTCTTGTAGTGTGCCCATCCAAAACCCGCAGGCAACCGACAAGGCATAAATCCCTAGAAAGATTCGACGAAGAAAAACCCGCAACCTGCGACGAAAGAAACCTCGAAGCTTCGACAACTTAACCACCTAAAAACCACATATAAGCAAGGGTGAGTACATTCGTACTCCATAAGACTTGAGCAAAGCCTATAATATATGCAGAGCCATTTCAAAGGAGGCTACTACGTTAATTTGCATAAAGCGAATTGACATTGTAAAACAAGTTATTTGCAAATGAATTTATAAAAGCATAATTGGTGATATGAAATAAGTAAAGCACAAGTAATACATTCACAACCCATCGTGAATATCGAATAATCCGTAAATGGAATCCATCAATGTCGATCCTTTGACATGAAAACAAAAGTCGCTAAACAAGTTCCAAACCACAACCCATTTTAGAAAATTAAACATTTAACTAGTGCAAGTTCACCAAGTTTCCCATGACCGAGGGGACGGCTAATCGATTAGATTTACACTCTGCAGAGGTGTACAACTTTACCCACAAGTCATGACCTTTTCTTTTTGCCGCGAGTTTCACGCACCTTTGGCGTGTGGCCAGAATGTTCATGACGAAAACCTTTACATTATCTAATTTAACTTTGCACCAGCACCAGGACGATAAAACCCACGCTATAGCTGGGAGAACTCAGAGCATAGGAATGTTGGAACTCCCCATAGACGTGGCGCACACCGTTATATTGGTAAGTGTTGTTCCCAACACCTCGGTGTGGGCACCCGTCGAGCAAACCCGAAAGGAAGGCCCGTGATCGCTTGACCTACCAATGTGCAAAGTTAAACTAGATAACTTAATTGGTTTAAGGATGTCCCATACCACCACTTGTGGTTGTACGAATTATCTTGGGTCATACAACACTGAGTTCGGTCCTTAAGTTGATACGGGCGATACTCCACCCTACACTACGTGCAAATCCCTCTGCACCTCCGGCTATTGCCATTAATCGCCCGCATCGAAACCATAGTTTTATTTTGGGTTTTTAATCAAAATACCCATATCCAACAGCTATAATGACAACATTTTCCATTTCTCAAGGAACACATTTTGATCCGATCATCATCATCATTTATTCTAAAAGCATGGCTAAGTATGGATAAATTGTAATCGCATATACCCATGGCGACATTTAGTAATTGTCTAAACTTAATCTATGGTTATCAAGGTTCACATATTCATACTTATCAAGGAAGTTTCATGAGACAACAGGCATAATTACCCGTACCACAAAATAGCAATTTACAGAAAGTAAACGTATGCATGAAACATTTTAATAAACAATGCAAATTAAATTCTGGGATCAAGATGGTCAAAGGGGGTGCTTGCCTTGCTTATATATCGTTTACGACGAAGACGCGATCGCAGCTGACGGAGGCAACGATGGAGGAAGGGACGTCGAATCCTACACGTCGATCGATCAGAAAAATAAAGCAAATAATAAACTTCAATAAGGATGAAAAGAAGACAGACAGAAAATCAAATAAAGATTCATTGCAGAAAACAGGAATGATTTAGGGTTTGGATTATATGATTTCGAGATGTTATGATTTAGATAATTACACATTCATAAAGTTAATGGCTTTTAGGATGAGCAAAACATGGTTTCTTTTGATAGATTATCTATTCTTGATTTACGAATTCAAGAGGCTAAATTTATTTGGATTAAAAGAATTAAAACACTAGTTAAGGGTTACGCTGAACACTTAACCTTAAGATTTTGCATAAGAAAGGTTTTAAATAAGTTATAACTGGTAGTTAGCTAATTAGATTTATTTATAGTTTTTAAGAAGGTTCTGGTGATAAAAATATATTAAGTACAAATTCCTTATTACAAGGTTCACTTAATCTTATTATAAAGTTCATAAAGCATAAAACTAAGGGTTATTTGACTATTAAAGTTTATATGCAAAACATGACGAAATAAGATTATTTCTTCGGAATTGGATAGCATATACTTTGGTGAACAAATCTAGGCTGATTTCATATATTTTAGCTTTTAGACGAGATATTATTTTCATAGTTGAAAATGCTTAGGTGATATAAAAGGTTGCGACAATCATACTTTTTAGGGGTATTCAGCTAGCAAGATTGAATTGAAAAATAAGATGTAAATAAAATATTTTTCTAGAATATGGTAGACCATATCCTAAATATCGTTTCTAAACTGATTTCCATAATTTCTGCATTTAGACGAGGGGTTCTACGAGTTGACGAAAAAGCTTGATAGTTCAATTTACTACTCGCTGGAGATTCAGTTTTTGATACAAGATTGCGACTATACCGCCTAGGATAATCTACTCATTTTTCAGGTATTAACAGGCCATGATACCAGAAGTGATTTAAAGTTGGTTTCGCGACAAATGGCTTTTATCCGCGATGCTTTTCCTATGAACGATCGTTAGGGTTTATCATTATATTATTTCAACCTAGCACTAACATAAGATATTCTTGTATAAACAGAAAGGGTACTATTTTTCGAGGTCATGGGATTTGGTTTCATCAAATTCTGAGTTTATTTGTGAAAGTTACAACTATTCCAATTATGCAAGTATTTACATGTTGACTATTAATCATTTACTGTTTTATGTAGTAAACTTTAAACATTATTTTATATCTGGAAACCTTATACTGCCAGAGGTATAATAAAACTGGTTTGGCGATCATTTGAATTCATTTGACCCATATTCTAACATATTCAACTTTCTATCCATATACATATACACATTTTATATTTAAGCTATATCATTCTTTTCAAGTTAATTCAAATCAAGTTCATTTATTAAATATTTTGGCAAACTAAGGTATTCTACTGCCATGCTAATATTTAGAACCTAAATTTTACTTATTCCATATTTTCATTATTCAAATTATGCTTATTCGAAATTCTAATGCATTGAATACATTCTTTAATAAAAAGTAATTCTAACACAATGAAATTTAAATATTTTTGTATATTTGAACTCCTGGAAGCATGAGTATTTCATTAAAATTGGTATCATTCATTCTAAAGTTTATTTACAAAAATTCCATATGAAGCATGTCTTTAGCCTTTGCTTTTAAATTTGAATTTCAAATTTATCCAGTGAACATTTCTAAAATATTATTTTATATTCTGAAATAACTAGATTTTATATGAATTTATAATTTGATTTCACTCAATTCGGAGTTATAATGCAAAAGTTATAAATGTTTGAATTAATTCGGGTATTGAAAATAAACTGAAAAACGAAAATACGCTTTCACAACAGAGGAAGCGTCTTTTACCGAATGAACTGAGGAGGGCTTGACCAGCTGACAGACGGGGCCCGCGGTGCAGTGACTGAAAACAGGGCGGCGGCTAGGGCGTGGCGGCGCCAACGCTCCGGCGAGTCTCCGGCCGAATGGGTGGCACGCAGCAGCTGTGGGTCCACGCGCACATGTGGGTGGGTCGCCACGCCCGTGGGACGGCCGGAGCGAAGCTGCCGACGCACGACCAGCGGAAGAAAGTGAATCTCGTGGGGAAGAAATAGAAGCGAAATCCGGCCGAATCGGTAGCATTCTAGGCATCAGTGATGACAGGGCGTTCCATTTTTGTGGTCGGCTGGGCCGGAGATTGGCCGAGGGAGCTCGCCACCGTGCGCCGGAGTTGGAGAAGAGGGGCGCCCAGTGAGGAGGCTCTGCAGGCTAAAAGAGATGGAATTCCGGTGTGATGAGTAAACTACAGCTCCAGGTGAAGCTAAAGGGGAATTCAATTTCAAGGATTGATACCAATTCCACCCGAATTGAAGTTCTTCCCCTTTTTCGGTTTTGCTTGCGAAAATGGCGAGAGGAGATGAGTTCAGGCTCTAGCGTTTGGTTAGGAGTGAATGAGGAGATGCAGAGATGGGGAAGGCCTCGGTCACGCCAAAGCTGTATTTATAGCCGGTGAATATGGATCCACAGGGTTTGAAAGGAGGGGAGAAACTGCGGCTGGCTCTGTGCTGCTCGGGCGCAGTGGCGCGAGTCTCACGCCGGCAAGAATTTGACGCGAAGCTGACCGGGGTATGGCGCACGAGGACCAAGGAAGGCGTGGCAAGGATCGAGCAGAAGCGACGTGCACCGAGTCGGCGGGAGCAGCGCGAAATCAGCGCAGCAGTGAGAAACTCGGAGAGTTCTTCGTCAGAGAGGGAAGAACTGGGAAGAGAGGGGAGAAGGAAAAGAGGGGCTGACGGCTAGGCCCGGGGCCACTGGCAGTGAGAGCGGGCTTTCTCCGTTGCTTCCAGCGAACCGTTACGGGATAAAGTTGGCCCCACATGTCGGTGAGTGAAGACGAGGTGAAAGGATAAACTCAGCCGGACAGCTCCATGTGAGCATTAAAATGGCCATCAGATCAAATTGAAAAATTGCAAAACTTTTTGACCGACCTCTCCTGGTAGTCTCTAACGCCCAGTAAAAATTTGAGGTTAAAATAGCTTACAATGAATTGATTAAAATTCTGACACTGTACATCACTCAAAATTTCCATTTCGGATTTGTATTTATTTAAAGGTTCAAACCTCATTATTTATTTTTAAAAATTTTATGAGATGTTATAAATATCTCAAGGATGTCTCTGTAAATTTATCAAGTCAAAATATCAAGTTAATATTTTATAAAAATTCTGACATGAAGTTTTCTAGTTTTTGATTGTTTCTGTTTTTGAATTATTAGAGGGCTTTGCCGACATGATCAAATCCTGATATTTTTATCAGAGATAAAATCTACCATGAGGGTGTTGTGGTAATTTTTCCAGCTCCAGATAAACTTCGAATATTTTTCATTAATTCTGGCTTGTACTGTTTTTAGTCAAAAAGAGGTGTCATAAATTTTATTTACCCATTTTTCTGTGCATAACATTTTACATGTTGATTTTACTGACTTACCAGCATGGTATGGTTCCATGGTAATTTTTCCAAATTTTTATTTTTACCATTTTAGCTTTTTACCATTATCCATTCCTTTAATTCTAGTTGATTGATTTTTCATTCAATACAAAATTCAAAGAAAATCCAAATAAATTCCATTCATGTCAAGAAAATCAGAAATAAAGATATTCAAATTCAAAATATGAAATTTTATATTATTCCATTTTTTTCGGGATGTTACATCAGGCAGGTACATTGGTGCCAGACAGGGAGAATGACGAGCTAACACATGCCCTTGAAAACCCTGAGCACCCAGGACGGACACGAGGTATGGGCAAGCTGACGTCGTGGAAGTATGGTTTCGCTAAGGATGCACATACGTACAGGAGTCGGCATAGAAGCAAATCAAGATAATCACGTAAAGTGTACCAATTGGAACAAGAGCTCAGAGCAACCCAGGCTAGCATCGGCGACATAGTTGCGCAACAAGTACAAATTGCCCTCAGCAAGCTTCAAGGACTAGGTCCGAGCAATCAGCCGGACGCCGTGATCAGCCCCTCCGCGCGGCGAAGTAGCTACGCGTCCACCGGGGCCTATGAAGCGGACACCTTGCTATCCCGTTATCCCGTGGATGACATAAGGGTTCGCCGCCAGTGTGAGCTACACGTTGACGCGCGTAGCCTTTCCATCAAGGTCGCTTACGGCATGGCATATCCGGTGGAGCTGGGCCAGATGTTCCATCGCAACGAGATACCCCGGGTTACTCAAAGGTCGCGGTGGAGGAGGTGCCGAGCGGATTTGAAGAACTTCACCTCGATATTCGAGGCGACGACGTGACCAAGCTTGGACAGGCCCTCCACAATATCATCCTTTGGCGCAAACGGTACATCATATTTCCAGCTGCTATGGACGCGTCATCTCCACCACGGCAACCCACGCCTCCTCCAACGTCACCGCCACGCAATGCCTCGCCAGTAAAACAGAGCAGAATCCCTACTCCACCACCAGCAGCTCCTGTGTCTCCACCCGCTCCACGTAGAAGCCCTACTCCACCACCAGCATCTCAAACAAAAAGGAACCCCCCAGGAAAACCACGCCTCCACCATCTCCTCCGAGGAAGAAGCTCGATAACAGAATTAAGGCTCTCCCACCTGCTCCCAAGAAAGCGGAGTCCAGCCGATCGACCAAGGTAAAGGAACCTCCAAAGAGGGCATATGATATGAATAAGGAGGAGAGTGACGCGGTCACTAAAGCAGAAGTGGCTGCACACTTCGCAAAAAAGAAGGTAGAGCCAAAGGTACCAACTGATCCAAAAGCGGCGGAACACTTCGCGACATGCCGCAAAGTCGCCGCTGTCTTGGCCCAACTATGAACGGACAATAATTAAGGCTACGGAAGAATAAACGTGGTCGGCGGCGGCAAAGAAGAAGAAGAGAGACCAAGATCGGAGAACCTCGAGAGGTTTATGAAGGAGGCAGACTCGGCCCACAGTGCAGCTCTTAGATTAATAGATGATATCCCAATGGCAACAAAGGTCAGATGGCAATTTCAGTTGGGCCAAGAGCTTGTAACATCCCGAAAAATACAATAATATGAAAATTCATATTTTGAATTTGAATATATTTATTTCTGATTTTTCCTGACATGATTGGAATTTATTTGGATTTCTTTGGATTTTTGTATTGAATGAAAAATCAAACAACTAGAATTAAAGAATGGATAATGGTAAAAAGATAAAAAGGTAAAAGATAAATTTTGGAAAAATTACCATGGAACTATAACCAATCTGGTAAGTCAGTAAAATCAAGAAGTAAAATTTTATGCACAGAAAAATGGGTAAATAAAATTAATGTCACCTCTTTTTGACTAAAAACAGTGCCAGTCAAAATTAATGAAAAATATTCGAAGTTTATATGAAGCTGGAAAAATTAGAAAAACACCCTCGTGGTAAAAGCTATCTCTGGTAAAAATTTTAGGATTTTATCGCACGATTTAGACCTTCCAAAAATTCAAGAACAGAAGCTTGGAAAATCTGCAAAAATAGCATGTCAGAATTGTAATAAAATAAATACCCAATATTTTGACTTGAAAATTTTACATAGACATAATTGACCTATATTTAACCCCTCATAGAAGTTTCAAAAATAAATAATAATGTTTGAACCTTTAAATAAATACAAAACCGAAATTCAAATCCTGTACAAACCTACAGTGTCAGAATTTTTATAATTTAACCATGAGGTATTTGAGTCTAAAATTTTTACTTAAGGTTATAAACTACCAGTAGGTTCAGGTAAACAAATTTCACAAAATTACGTGGTGATTTGATATCGAATTTAATGCCCACATGGAGCGGTCTGGGCTGAGCTCATCACTTTGACCTGCCTTCTCGCCGACTGTGGGCCACCCTTTATGCCAGAACCGTTCGCGGCAACGGAAATTGGTTCTCTCACTGCCCTGTGGCCCGACCCCACTCGTCAGCCCCTGGCTTCACAGCCTCCCTCTTCCTCCCTTCTCGCCCGAGACAGACGCGAAGTCTCCCGAGCCCTCGCGCTTGCTTCGCCCGAATTTAGTGCATCACCGCGCTGCTGCTGCCAGTCACTACCACGTTCATCCTTGAAAGCCGAGCGCCATACCCCGGTCAATTCTGGTGTCACTTCTTGCCGGCTAGAGTGCGTGCGCCTCATCGCCGAGCGTGGGCAGAGCCAGCCGTAACTCCCGCGAGCGTTCAAACCCTGTGAAGCAAACCTCTCGTGGCTATAAATACCAATTCCACGTCGCGTTGAGGCCTCCTTCCCCTTAGCTATTCCCAAAACCGAGCAACCAAGCGCCAAAAACCTGTTCTTCGCCGTTTTCGTCAGAAAAGCCGAAAAGGGGGAGAAACTCCAATTCGGGCGAAATCGGTATCAATCTCTGAAATTGCTTTCTCCTTTAGCTTCACCTGGAACCCTACTTTACTCATTCCGCCGGAATTCTATTTCTTTTCGCCTGCAGACCATCCTCACCGGGCGCCTTTCTTTCTCGGCTCCGGCGCACGGAGGCAGAGCCACTCAGTCGAGTTCCGGCCCGGAAAATAGGGAAAATGGAACCCTCTAACAACGCTGATGCTCGAGCAGCTATCCATTCGAGCCTAGCTTTACCCATTTTCTCCTCCGGCGAGCCGCCTCTTCTTCCGCCACATGTCGCCGGCGTCAGCCCGCTCCGGCCACCCCCGGAGGTGAACGATACCACTCCCGAGTGTGCCGTGAACCACTGATGCCAGCTATGCCCTTCCCTTCACCGGACCCTCGCCGGAGCGCCGTCGCCGAGCAGCCCTAGCCGCTCCCCTGTTTTCCCTCACTGCCGCGTGGGGCCTGTCTGTCAGCCGAACAAAGCGTCCTCAGTGCATTCGGGTAAAGGCGCTTTCGGTTCACTGAAAACGTATTTTCATTTCTCAGTTTATTTGGTATACCCGAGTCACTTCAAACATTGATAACTTTTGAATCTTTGGTCCAAATGAAGTGAAATAAAATTCTAAATTCATCTAAAATTAAGTACTTTCATAATACGCAATAACATTTTGAAAATCCTCACTGGTTAAATTTGAAATTCAAATTCAAAGGAAAAGGCTAAAGACATGCTTCATATGGAATTTTTGTAAATAAACTTTAGAATGAATGATACCAATTTTAGTGAAATACTCATGCTTCCAGGAGTTCAAATATACAAACAATATTTAAATTTCATTGTGTTAGAATTACTTTTTATTAAAGAATGTATTCAATGCATTAGAATTTCGAATAAGCATAATTTGAATAATGAAAATATGGAATAAGTAAAATTTAGTTTCTAAATATTAGCATGGCAGTAGAATATCTTAGTTTGCCAAAATATTTAATAAATGAACTTGATTTGAATTAACTTGAAAAGAATGATATAGCTTAAATATAAAATGTGTATATGTATATGGATAGAAAGTTGAATATGTTAGAATATGGGTCAAATGAATTCAAATGATCGCCAAACCAGTTTTATTATACCTCTGGCAGTATAAGGTTTCCAGATATAAAATAATACTTAAAGTTTACTACATAAAACAGTAAATGATCAATAGTTAAAAATGTAAATAATTGCGTAATTGGAATAGTTATAACTTTAACAAATAAACTCTGAATTTGATGAAACCAAATCCTATAGCTCTGAAAAATAGTACCCTTTCTATTTATACAAGAATATCTTATGTTAGTGCTAGGTTGAAATAAAATAATGTTAAACCCTAATGATCGTTTATAGGAAAAGTATCGCGGATAAAAGCCATTTGTTGCGAAACCAACTTTAAATCACTTCTAGTGTCATGCCCTATTAATGCCTGAAAAATGGATAAATTATCCTAGGCGGTGTAGTCGCAGTCTTGTATCAAAAACTGAACTCTTATCGAGTAATAAATTGAACTATCAAGCTTTTTCGTCAACCTGTAGAACCTCTCGTCTAAATGCAGAAATTATGGAAATCAGTTTAGAATGATATTTAGGATATGGTCTACCATATTATGGAAAAATATTTCATTTACAACCTGTGTTCCAATTAAATCTTGCTAGTTGAATACCCATAAAAATTATAGTTTACGTAACCTTTAATGTCATATAAGCGTTTTCAACTAAGAAAATAATGTCTCGTCTAAAAGCTAAAATGTATAAAATCAGTCTAGATATGTTATTCAAAGTATATGCTATTAAGTTTCGGAGAAATAACCTCATTTCATCATGTTTTACATATAAACTGTAATAGTCAAATAACCCTTCGTTCTATGTTTAGCGAACCCTACCGCAATAAGGATTAAGTGAACTTTGTAATAAGGAATTTGAAGTTAATAAATTTGTATCACCAGAACCTTCTTAAAAACTATAAATAAATCTAATTAGCTACCTTATCAGTCATAACTCGTCAGATCGTTTCTTATGCAAATCACTTAAAGAATTAAGTATGTTTTGCATAACTCCTTTAATTGGTATTTCAATTCTTTTAATCCAAATAATTTTAGCATCTATAATTCGAAGTTCTAAATACTAGAATTCATAATTTTAGCCTCTTGAATTCGTAAATCAAGAGAAGATAATCTATAAAAGAAACCCTGTTTCGTTATCTCGAAACCATTAAGAATATGAATTTGTAAGTATCTAAATCATGAGGTCGTAAATAATTCAAACCCTAAATCATCCCTGTTTATGCAATGAATCTTTATTTGATTTTTCCGTGTCATCTTCTTTTCGCCTTTATTGAAGTTTATTATTTGCTATTTTCCGATCAATCGACGTAGAATTCGACGTCCCTTCCTCCGCCGTTGCCTCCTCCGCTGCTCGCGATCGCGTCTTCGTCGTAAACGATATATGAGCAAGGCAAGCACCCCCTTTGACCATCTTGATCCCAGAATTTAATTTGCATTGTTTATTAAAATGTTTCATGCATACGTTTACTTTCTGTAAATTCGCTATTTTGTGGTACTGGTAGTTATATCTGTTTTCTCATGAAACTTCCTTGATAAGTTGAACATGTGTACCTTGATAACCATAGATTGAGCTTAGACAGTTACTTAATGTCATTGTGGGTATATGCGATTACTTTTATCCATGCTTAGCCATGCTTTAGAATCATTGAGGATTGATGATCATATCAAAACTTGTTTCTTAAGAAATGGAAAATGTTGGAAATAAAGCTGTTGGTTATGGATATTTTGATTAAAAACCCAAAATAAAACTATGGCTTTTATGCGGGCGATTATTGGCAATAGCCGGAGGTGCAGAGGGATTTGCACGTAGTTAGGGTGGAGTATCGCCCGTGTCGGATTAAGGACCGAGCAATGGGACGCTATAGATCCAAGAATTTCATACAACCACGAGGGCTGGTATGGGACAGTCTTAGCCTATTAACTTATTTAGGTGTGGCTTTGCATCTATGGAAGGCGGGAGTAATGCACAGGCATTCCGGTTTGGTCTGTCTGTAGGGGGTTTACTTACCAATGCAACGGTGTACGCCTTGCCGTGAACAGAAACGTGGTGTTGGGTGTGACGGAAAGGATCCACGTCTTGGGTGAGTGTTTCTGTTTTCATGGCGAGGGTCAAACGTCCCGGGCTGGTTCAAAGCCACATCTAGATAATGTAACGGCTCAGATGATCTCCTTGCCGACACACCAAAGGAAGTGTGTTAAGCGATCCGCAAAAGAGGTTGATCATTCCTTGTGGGTAAAGTGTACACCTCTGCAGAGTGTAAATCTAATCGATTAGCCGTGTCCACGGTTATGGACACTTGTGAAGTCATTCCAATGTTAGAATGCTTTGGTATTTTCCAAAATTGGGTTTTGGTTTGGAACCTGTTTTATCGACTTTTGTTTCATGTCAAAGGATCGACATTATTGGATTCCATTTCGGATTATTCGATATTCACGATGGGTTGTGAGTATTACTTATGCTTTACTTATTTCATATCACCAATTATGCTTTTACAAATTCCGTTTGCAAATAACTTGTTTTACAATGTCAATTCGCTTTATGCAAATTAAGCGTAGTAGCCTCCTTTGAAATGGCTCGCATATTATATAGGTCTTGCTAAGTCTATGGAGTATGAAAGTACTCACCCTTGCTTATATGTTGTTTTTAGGTGGATAATTTAGCGAAGCTTCGAGGATTCCTTTTCATCGCAGTTGCGGGATTTTCTTCATCGAATCTTTCTAGGATTATGCCTTGTCGGTTGCTGCGGGTTTTGGATGGGCACACTACAAGACCTTGCTTCTTTTGTCGCTATATCTACGAGTTGTAAGATTTTCTTTAAATAATAGCTTCCGCTAATATTATGTTGTATGGTTGTGATTCCAATTGTTGTAAACATGTGAGTGCTAGCTCTTGATCCAGGAATGGCACAAGAATCACATGGAGGTTTCATTCATCGAACGGGTCTCACAGAGTGATTGACCCAAATGAGATAAAGGATCGCCAACCAAGATGCGGCAATTTCACGAATGGTACATGATGAGTCCGCTCAAGGAAGAACGATGTTCCCTCTCGTATCAAAGAAGATGATTTTTATCGCGGGGACAGCACCATATGGCTCGAATTTGACGACTTATACAATATTTACCATGCCGACTCCATCAACGTGTCTCTCATGAGTCTTTGTGTGTCGTAAGTGTCAAGCTCATACCTTTACGTGTGCTTCCTCGTACAATAAAATTGCAACTATTAAACTTATACCTTTCTATGTAGAATGGAGATACAACGATGTAGAAAAGAGAATATCTTCAACGTGGGCTTCATCGACCCGTAGATTGTTAACGAGTTCGTCTTTGGATACAACCGAAAGGATCTTAAAGATTACATTCTCGATGCATTCTTGGGACAAGACTACAAACCATACATACTTTCGCCCTTCAACTTCGAGTGCGTATATATACAACCTCTCGTTCTTATATTTTCCAAGGCATTTATAATACTACTAGCTAGTTACATATATGTTGCAATACATGAATAGGTTTCATGGATCCTTCTTATCATCAAGCTTGATAGCAGCGGATCATTGTTCAAGACTCAAAAGGACTCGGTGAAAAATATCAATTTATCATTGACACCTCGAAATGTATATAGCACATATATATACGATAGTTTTCCTTATTATATATATTGAAATACCTTGCTAATTCTAACTCGATAATTACCATTCATACTAACGCATCACACAGGACATTCGGCACGGTTTCGAAAGAAGCAACAAGGAGATTTCGAGAACGAATTTGATGTACAATTAAGCACTCGAGTACGTATTAAAGAATATTAATATCAGAACAGTTTTTCATCCCAATAATCGTGTTCTTTTCAAATTTCATCGCAGGTTCTACAACAGACGGGTGGAAACAACCTATGTGGCTATTATGTGTGCCACTATATGCAAAGTATTACCTACGGTGATGTGCCGACAACCAACGCCGAGGTAGTGTGCACATGTCAATTTCTTAGTACTTACACTTTAATAATTACATGTCCAGAGATTTATTTACCTCCCGCTTTGTCAGCCCAACATCGATGTGCAAGACGTGATCCCACCGCACCGGGTTGCGGCAATCCAAGAACAACTCATCGGATTTATTGTCGACGAGATTGTATCCACCAAAGGCGAGTTTCACGCAAATGGTTGGAGAGATTGTCCTGAAATAAGGATAGGTGAACTGACATCAACGTCGACCAAGGGCACAAAGAGCGACGCACGCAAGAAATAAGCTCAAGATTCGCCCTTTTATTCTTTGAAACTTGTAAAAGTGGCTTATTATTTCATGTGTTCATCAACTTGTTCATTTTTTAGTCTGTAATTATCTGAATGAATACTCATGACTAATATATATATATATATATATATATTTAAGTGTGTCAAAAAAACTCATGAAGTTCTATTTATTTTAATTGTCAAAATCTATATCAAAAACCCCTCTGAAAACATATTCTATATTAAATATAATCAAAACGCTACACCGTCAGACTCTTCACAAGCGCTTAGTAACTCCAACCGCTTGTGGAGAGAGCCTCTTCACAAGCGGTTCGTAACACCAACCGCTTTTGGAGAGAACCTCTCCACAAGCGGTTGGTAATACCAACCGCTTGTGGAAACGTCGAACCACAAGCGGTTCGGGGAACCGCTTGTGATACCCCGTCGGGTATCACTCGCGGTTACTTACAAGCGGTTCTAAAACCGCTTCTGAAAGCGGTTTCGAACCGCTTGTGCATGCCCGATCCGAAGTAGTGATTACTGCCGGTTTTGGTTGAACCGGTAATGATATGGTGGTAAGGATCACTGATTCTGTAGTAGTGTGTTCTTCGTGATGGCAGTGATTGGTACGAATATCATAGTTAAACCTTCTCTTCCTAACGGCCGTGATCAGATTCGAACAGCTTTTTTATGGAACGCCAAGCATGGAACCCCAACTTTAAAATAAGAAGGCGACTAGCTAGCATCCGGACGTATAATGGATAGTTTTCCATCGTACGCTCCGGTCTAACAACTGAATAGAACACAAGCAATAGATGATTCCGACATATGTAACAAAATATGGTTCGCTCTCATAGAAAATAGGGGGAATCATAGTCTCTCGATAGAATTCACTTCAAATTATATATCCCGTTTCTATATGAAGATGTCTTTAAAGAACTAGCACAAAAAGTTCAAAACAAAACGAATCTATGATACTACAACCATTGCAACATTTTTCGAAATGCGTATGCAACAACTGGGGAATCATATGCAACATATTAATTTGGGGAGACACTTTGCAACAAAATGAAATGCTTCTTGCAACAGTTGAGAAAGACATCTGCTACAACCAACAAGTCTTTGAACCGTGCATCAATTTGCACGAGCTACATATATTCTCAGCGCCTCCAAACATATACGCTTAATCACAAAACACGAACAAGTGGAAAATTAGAGAATTAGAATCCACACAACACCAACACATCACATTTCAATCAAGCAACAACTCAGAGGCTTTCCCCAAAATAAAATAACAAATCGAAGGCAAAACCGATTCAAACAGACTGGAGATGCATGCCTCAGCCGTTGTACGTAGATGATTATGTGCAGCAGGTAAGTTGTTGCAGATTGCAAGATAGATGACGAAGAGATATTTTCGGATCACATCGGAGCTGGAGCCGACGGCGAGCTGTTCTTGTCCTGGTAGAACTGCAGCACGTTGTAGACGGTCTGCATGACGGTCATGACGAGGAGGAAGACGGCTGCGGCTAGGGACAAGAACGCCCACGGGCTCCTGAAGTAGGTGTGGATGAGGTTGGCGCGCCACTTGTTCCACGGCTTCCGGCAGTAGGCGTTCACCTGCCGGTGCACGTCGTCGAGCACGTTCTGCGGCTCGAGCACGACGTCCTTGGAGATGCTATTGAAGAGCTTGGCCACCGCCTTGTCGCTTCCGACGGCGTTCTGGATGATCCCCTTGGAGCTCAGCAGCGCGACGTCTTTAGCCGAGTCGATGATATTGTCCATGAAGAACACATAGGCCGTCACGTCGTTGCTGGCGCCGACGTGCAGCCGCTCGAACGCCATCATGTTGAGGAGCATGTACTCGGTGGAGTCGTCCACGGACACCGCCGGCATGCTCAGCACGCCGTTCCGGAAACAGATGTCATGGAGGCTGTCCGTCTTGCTCCTCTTGAACCGGATTCCGGCCTCGTACAGCTCCACCGCCGACCGGATGATGTCGGTCTCCAGCGAGTCCTCGGGGATCCGGCTGGTCTGGTAGGGGGCGCTGAAGAGCATGCTCCGGCGGAACACGTCGAGCGGGTGGAGCCCCAGGCCGACGCTGGCCGGAGGCGCCCTGGACGACGGAGATAGGAACCTATGCACCATCCTGTTGATAAAGTCGTCGGTCTGGCCATCACCCATGTATGCATACGAGCATTAACTCCAATAGTTAGTTCAAGACATTGTATGCTCGGTTCTATTTTCTACCACGTAGGAAGTGACTAAGATATATACGTGCATACATGGCATATATACATGCATGCATGGCACAAGTAATGAATCCAGCAAAGTAAAAAAAATGTTTCGCTAAAGGTAAAGCTGGTGATCTCTAAGGATCTTGATGTGATGTTAATAGGGAAAGAATTCAGATATACCACTATGTATTTTAGCTTTTTCTTTGCCTCCGATGAACGGGAAAGCAAAGCATAAAAAGAGAACCTAGTGAAAGCGTGAGAAAGCTTCCTCGCAAAAAAAAAAAAAAGAAAGAAAAGAAAGAAAAGGTGAGAAAGCTGCATGTCCAACGCAATTTACAACGACTATATGCGTAAAATTGGTTTGCTAGTTGCCTAGTTATCATTCGCCTGATATTACTTGTCACAACTAAGTGCTAAGTGGAATTTTCTATCCTTTCGACGTGATTGGAGATTTTGTGTTCAATTGTTGCCTGCTGATCTAACGCACGCAGGAAAATTTAACTTATCTCTAACCAAAAAATATCAGGCGCCTGATCATTATTGAGCATTAGTTACCGGAGGCTTTCCGCTCTCGACGGCGACGAGCCTCTCGAGCACGAGCAGCGGCAGCTGGTTCTCGAGCATGAGCATGTCGCGCCGGATGTACGGCATCATGTACAGTATCCCGTGCCGGCTGAAGATGGGGTCGTTGGGCGCGTAGTCATCGACGTGCTTCCCGGACGCCGTCCTCATCACCTCGAGCAAGAAGCACCCGTCGACGATCATCAGCTCCAATAACCGCTCTCTAGCCTCGGCGCCGCCGCGCCACTCGCCGCCGAGGTCCAGGTACGCGCTCTCCAGCTGCTCCGCAGCGTCCTCGACGGCGGCCACGAACTCGTCGAGCGGCAAGCCCGAGCGGCGCAGCAGGTGCCGCAGCGCCCGGCGCTTGTGCTCCTGCATGGGCAGCAGGTTGGGTTCGCCGTGGTGGAAGGGGCCCAGCGACACCACCTGCGGCTGGTACGCCTTCCTCTTGAGGTTCTTTATGCGCGCCGGCACGCGGTAGATGTAGTGCCGCTGCCACCGCGACACATCGACCGACGCGTCGGCTTCCGTCAGCGTCTTCTCAACGTCCACCACCCACGTCCTCCTTCTGCCGCCGGCCGCCGCCATTATTTTGATGTGTATACGTACGTGTATAGGATCGATATGATTGCTAGCTAGCTACTGATCATCTGTGCATGGATGCAGGGAACTTGGGAACTAATAAGCTAGATATATAGCTGAAGAAGATATCAACCTTAGCTAGAGAAAATGACGTTGCCCATGCATATTGGTTACTTGCATTGCATGCAACAGCGCGCGTGCTAGCTAGGTGTACAAAAAAGAGGTCATGGTCACCTGCGTGCATACAAGCTAACTAGGTGTTACAAAAAAAAAAAGAGGTCATCGTCATTTGCTGCTGCATGGTAACAGTAACTTAGGCTAAGGTTCCGTTTGGGTGCTTGCATTGTAATGCCAAACGGAGTCTACGTAAAGCATAGAGCAGGTGGACAGGTGTGGATCTGAAGGGACAGGTTCCTGTGTAGTGTCGTAGGGATCGCAACTTAAGTAATTACGTGTGTACCGTTAGATCGAAAAGCAATGGTCCAGATTGATCCGAAATACCTTAGCAAAGTTACTATAGCAATTTTTCACGGTAGTAACACACTGTAGCACATGGATTTAAGAGACCTGGATGTTCACTCAATTGGACGATTCATACCTACGAAGATCGCTTAAGTTGCAGTCTGAGATCTCCCTCTGATCTAAAGCGTCAGTATTACGGGGGTATTACAGGGGACAGATCGCTATTGCAACTTTAGCGGTAATCTGCCATCCCTGTCCTCCCATAAAAAATCCAACAGCTAAGAACTCTGCAGTACATCACCAACAGTACATGCTACTTTTACCGGAACGGTACATGGTGCAGACCGTGCACTAGAGTACTCTACAAAAGCCATGAAACACTGCTAGTGTAGCATCTGAGCCTTTGATTTTTTTTTATTCAACGGTTGGTAATATGACTGCTAAGGTTACTGTCGTACTAAGGACTGGACTGGATCAGTGTTGATTGCAGGGAGGTGTCATGATCAATTGGTCACTGATCTGCGCTCTTTACAGCGGCAAGATGATCAGAAGTGGCATTTCCTACCTCATCTGTCAGGCTTTACGTAAAGAGATCAAGACGATAGCTAGTTAGCACTGTGCCTAAACCAGTGGCCAAACTTGGATAAAAAAAGAAAGTGAACTCAGAAAATTAAGCTAAATTAAAATAAATATATTAAATAGTTTGTGTTGTGTTCTTGTCGGTTCGAGGATTACTACTATTACTTCATTATTTGAGAAACACTTGTGCAACGTTTGCTTGACAAAATTTTGAAAATCTATAAAGTAAACACTGATCAATCAAACAAATCGATTATTGTCTCTATTCAACCTATTGACACAATTACAACTGATAAAAAATCATATATCAGAAGAGGAGCTCACGCTGCCTATTTGTTATTATGGTCAGCCTACTCAGTCGGTAAGACACTCGCTAACTTACATTGCGTTGCTTTCTCTGCTTGCTTGCCGTCACCGTGGTGAGTTGCCCATCACTGCATACCTGTTACCTCATCGGCTCCCTGGCATCCACTTGATGCCCTCACTGTACCCTCGTAATTGCCGACTACATGTGATGTACGCATCTAGCGTCCGACTTGATGGACTGACATGTCCTCACAAAAGAGAGGTGTCGAGCCACCCTCTCCCCTCTCTATGGTCTCTACATACGTCTAGGGTTCAAATCCAGTTTTATAGCTCACCATCTAGCGAAGTTTTTTTCCTCTAACCGCGCTTTAGTGTACATGCACTCGACGCTGCTACGTCAAAAAATAAATGCCGATACTAAATAGAGTATTTGGAGTGTGACGGCTAAAGAGTAAGTTCCAGCCTAATGAAGACCCTTTGTTGGCTACGCCGATGGCCTAAACTATGCCGTGAAGCCGGGGAAGAGGGGTGTTTGGGGTTGGGGGTAGCTGGCGAGAACCGTGAAGAAGCGAGGAATATGTAAAGGTTGGCCATTGTTGGGAACGGTGCATGCAAGAGAAAATTTAGTGTACTAGGATGGAGTGAAGGGGGAGGGGAGGCATCACATTTGCTTCCTTCCAAAAATGAGAGAAGCACAAACAGTTTATAGCTGAATTGATAGATACTAGTACCTGTTCCTATTGTTAAGGTAGGATGTTGGCCCATGCACCAGCGGTTTCCTTCTTACTTCCTCTTTATCCATACTGATATATAAATATGAGCTGAGGGTGGCCGTTCGTTTTCTCTTAAAAAAGCAGTACATCAGCACATGAGCTAGGATAAAAAAGAAAACCAATCGCATCTCTCTCCTTCTGCCCACACCCACTCCTATTGGTGAGACTATTACCTACTTCTTCCTCACTGTGGTAACTCAAAGGTGTAATTTTATTTTTTGTAAACACGTAACATGATTTAATTAAAAAATATTTTTTATTGCAACGCACAGGCACTTGACTAGTCAAAATATAAGTAGTTTAGGATATTGACATAGCCTCCAAGGTGATATTTTGACCAACTATTTCTGTAAAAAAATATGTTATTTTTAATAAAAAATATTGTATATTATGAAATTATATTCCATAGTGCATCTAATGCGTTGATTTTATGTTGTTAATCTAGATAATTCTTTATATATTAATAGTCGAATCTAAAAATATTTTACCAACACAGATGCTAGAACTACTTATATTTTAACATGAAACTACGCTCACATGCATTGGAATCCATTACTATTTAAAAAACTTTGGATGGCAGGCTAGGGCCAACTCGTCTTTTGAGTGTAACCATACGTGGACCGTTGCATGAGAGATTGATGTAGTTGATATATAGTGTGTCGCGAATGTGGGAGCGTGCATAAATAGATTTTTAACTACAAATATAGCAGCTAATTAAATTCGAGCAAGGAGATAACACTGCCTATTTGTGAAAAATATTAACGGTGCCAATAAGACCGATTATCGGCCGATTGATTGGCCGATATTTTCAAACAGAGAATTAAACTTTTCTCTGAAATTTGACTAAACTTTTTGAAAGTTCTGAAGAATTGGTCAACTACATCTCTCTTCTGGTCCGAAAATAACAGGGAATTGGTAGCCGGTAATACAATCAAGGAAACTGAACAAACTCGTAGTCATATACCGCTGTTATTGCTCATATTTCAAATGAATTTGAAATTTTTGCCCGATATATCTTTTTATCGCGAGGGGGGCACTTATAAATACGTAATTTCATCGATATATTAGCGATAACTTTTTTCCTTGGTTAGGTGGCCCTCACTAGACCTGATTATTGTGCCGTGCTGGGCCAGCACAGCACGAGCACGATGGGCGGTGGGTCTAGATCGTGCCGTGCTGTCACAACCTAGCCCACCATGCCATGCGTGCTGGCCCAACTCACCTCTGGCGAGCTCAGGTATGGTCCATTAGCATGTTGAGCCACCATCTTGTAAAAACCTAAAAAATTCAAATTTAATAAAATGTGAAATTAAATTGTTATTATGAATTTATTCTGAATTTCTATTTTTCTGTGATTTTCTTGGATTTTTGTCTTCAAGAAAAATCAATTATTTTGTTGAATTCCTCCATTCCAAAATGTGAAGGTCAAAACATGAAAGGATAAAAATCTGGATAAAATTTATCTAGACCTAGAGTCACCTTAAAAACATCTCCAAAAAGTCTCACATGAATTTGAAAGCATTTAAAACCTTGAAAAAATAAAAAACAGTACTGAATGACTAAGAACAGTGACACTGTTAGATTTATTTAAAACTGCACGAACATGATCATCTTCTAAACGTTTTATGATGTCATCTACAGAACTAAAGGATTCCACAAAAAAGTTTTAGAACTATTAAACTTTGTTTGTTACTTCTGGAAAATCAAAAACTAAAAATTTAAATAACTGACAAAATATTGTCAGAACATTTTAAAAACTCACAGACTTGATCATCGTATGAAAAATTTATAATGATATCTGTAGACCCTTAGGATCACCTAGGAAAATTTTCAAACAAATTGAACCTAAATTGTTACCTCAGAAAAATAAAGATCACAAAACATATAATTGACACAGTGGCCTTGTCAGAATTTTATAAAGTCATACAAGTAAGATCATGATCTGAAATTTTTATGAGATGATAATATTTTCTCGGGAGCATACAAAAAAGTTTTAAAAATTTTGAACCTTGATTGATAGCTCAATTAAATTGGAAGCTCTTCCCTTTGCGAACAATGTTTTCCAGTGACTTCTTTTCGGTTTCACTGCCATATGGGGTCCACCCTTTCCCCTAAAGAAATTACCGGTCAGATCATTGCTACGGCAGGGAATTCGACGCCAGGTCTTCTTCACGCGCCACGTCAAGATGTCAGCCTCTGTCCTCACTACACACGCATAGTCACTGACACATGGGACTGCCCTGTCAGCCACTGGCATTATTTCAAAATAACCGGGAAAAGTAAGAAAAAAAAAAAGAAAAGGTGTTTGTTTATTACAAAAGGGTATTTTCAATTTTCAGTGCATTTTTCAGGACCTACAAGATTTAAATGGCTATAACTTTTGCAATATAGCTCCAAATTGAGTCAAATAAATTTATAAATTAATATAAAATAATGAGCTTCCATAATATGCAAAAATATTTAATTTTGGATCTCTGTGCAGAATTTTTGTATTGAAAATTTGAATCGAACTAGAATAGTCACTATACAAAATTGTTATACACTAAGTCCAAAAATTAAAAAAAAATTCTGGAAATTTCTGGGACCATAAGTAGCTCATTTCTGCAAATATATTTAGGTTTGGGCATAAATTGAACTAAATTCATAAATAGTTTGTTTTCCAATGCATACAGAATCCAAATATGAATAACTATTGTAAATAAATCCAAAAAATGTAAAATAAATTCGTAAATTATTTTGGAACTTTAAGCATCTCAGATCTACAAAAATATTTAGATGTTGACTTAGTTTGAATTGGATCCATAAATGATGCCACCGTCAATGCATACAAAATTCATAATATGGCATACTTCCATAAATAAATGATAATAAACCAACCTCAAAAATACTCCAAAAATAAGAACCTTCTCATAATGTAGGAATAGTTGGATTTAGACATATGTTGCACTTAATCCCCTATTAGAAACCTAACTTCTCATAATATAACCTTTAGGAATTCATAACATAGAGAAACAAATTTAAATTTTAAGAAATTAATACTAAAATCTTTTTTTGGCTAGAACATTCAACTTTAATTAATTTTTTAATTTGGTATTATTTGACTTTTTTTTCCTCTTGTTGTTATTACTTTGCAACGAATCGTGTAAATACCAACATTTCCCAGGCTACTACTTACGACCTCAATCCCAAATTAGTACAAGAATCCGCTTGTAACAGTCTCAAAAATCATAAAATAAAGAAAAATGAAATAAAAATCTTTTGTGTGTTATTTTCTAAATTCCTGAATTTCCTGGATTTTCTGTGTATTCTTTTGGCTTTTCTTTAATGCAAGAAAGTGAAACAAAGAATATGGTAAATAGAAAATGGTAAAAAGTAAAAATGTTAATTCAACAAAAATTTACCAAAGCCTCCAAAAATATCTAAGGGCTCTCCTCAGCTTGCTTAAGTCGGTGGATAAGCTGGATTAATAAAAATAACAATTAATCAAAGATAATCATGAGAAAATATCTCAGGGTAAAATGGTAAAACAATTTGGTAAAAATATCTGTAAGTCATCCTGACCCAAAATTTTTATCTTGCCGACATAAAAACAGTATCAACCTTCAGTAAAAATATCAAGAATTTATTAATTCATTTTATAATTTTAAAAATTCAAAAACAGTGAATAAATAATCTGGAAAACAGTAATGTCAGAATTTTTAAAATTTAAATAATAATAATTAAAGTCTGTAATTTTTACAGAAGGTGTATAATATCATTTAAAACCGTAATAAAAAATTTTGTAAAATAATCATTTCATTTAAATCGCAAATTAAAAGAAAAACCGAATGGGCAATGCAGCAACTGTTGCAATGTCAGAATTTTATAAAAATCTGCATGCATCATAAAATAGTTAAAATTTTTCAGGATTCTGGTAATGTCCTTGCCGACCTATGGTAAAAATTTCATAAAATTTTGCTTTGTTTTGACCGTCAAAAACCCCATTTTTATCCCGTTCGGTCGTGAGTCTTCTCCAGGCTTCTTTTTCGCTCTCGCTGACGTGTGGGTCCGGTTTGTCAGTGAGACAGCTCAGCCGACAGCCGCTGCCATCTGGCCCCCGCGTGTCAGCCTCCCGGCGGCGTTCTTCTCCCCTCTCCCTGCTCTCTCTCTCGCGCGGCGACGACCGCCTTGGATTTTGTCGTACCCGCGCCCAAACCGACTTTGTTTCCCTATATAAACCCCTCTCATCTCGTCGCAGCCGAGCTAGCCGTGTCCCTGCGAAGCCATTCCGCCGCTACTTTGGTCTTCTTCTCCGGCGACGGCAAAAACCCGAAACGGGGAAAAACTCGCAACCCACCGCCTCAACCCATTCCACTCCAATTCCTTCAACCCGAAGCACCCTAGCACCTCCAGGAGCTCGTCCCAAGCCTCGGCCGAAACCCTTTCTTCCCCGGCGAGCTTCTCCGCCGTGTTTTTCTTCCGCCGCCACCGTGCACGGTGAGAGCCTTCCTCCTTCATTCATTCTTCAAAGCGATTGATGGAATTGGTTCCTTGAGTCGCGCAGGTGCTCATCCGAGTGAAAATGAAGCTTTGTTAGCTCTAGTTTTGCATCGCCGCCGCTCGGCCATTGCCGCCGCCGCCCTCGCACGGTGGTGTGCCGCTGCAGAGCCCCTCAGGCCACCGCGCCGCCACCAAAGTGTGCGCACGGATGCCCTGAACCTCAGGGTGGAACCCATTCCACCCGGAGGCTCGCTCATTGTCGGCGAACTCCGCCAGAGCCGCCGCCGCCTCGCCGGTGGAATCCGCCTTCCGGCCGCCTCGGACGCCCGCGCGACCGTCCTCAGGTTCGCGACGGATGCGGCTGATGCTCGAGCGGAATCCATTCGCCATTTCCGGACCGGATCGCCGCCGGTGAGCTCAAACTTCGCGCATGACCGCTGCTGGGACACCGCTAAGCGGGCCCAGCTAGTCACCACGCTACACACGCTGGCGTCGATCGCTGCCAATGCCCCCACTGTCGGTCGCGAAGCAGTAGCGATTCTGTGAGCCGCGCTTACCGCGCGCCGCCGACGACACTGCCCTCGCGTCGGCATACCAGCAGAAGACGACGATCGGTCACGACCGATGGGCTGGCTGTCGGCGCCTCGTGCAGTTCCGCCGAAAATGGAAAGCGCGTTTTCCGTGAAAGCGTACTTTCCATTTTCGCGATTTCGATTTTAGTATTTATTCAAAACCTAGATATTCATTTAGCTATAACTTTTGAATCATTTAACCAAATTCGATGAAATAAATTTCTAAATTCATATAAAATTCAGTAGATTCAGAATATACAAAAATATTTCAGAATTGAATTTTATTTGAATTTCGAATTTAAATTCAAAAAAAGGTTAGAAATATGCCATTCATGAAAATTTTGCAAATAACCTCCAAATTTAGTAAAATAAATTTTATTAGAATCCATGAAATCTCAGAAACTAGAATATGTAAAAATACTTAGGGTGTGTTGTAAGAAAAAGTTAAGTTATAAAATGGGTAGTAAATAATACCATAATGGTTTAAATAAACTAAATCTTAAATTGTAAATGGGAATAAATAACTCATGTAATCATTCCTGAATTTGTGAAAACATTTTATTTGAATATTTCCATCTGATTTCTTTTTAGCTCTATTGAAATTTGGTATTTGTTATATGTTGCCGTACGACGTGTAGAACCCGATTTAATCCGGTACATTCGACGACCGTGAGTTTGAAGTCGAGGATAGTCAACAAGGCAAGCAAACCCCTTTGATCATATTGATCCCAGTTTTATAAATGTTTTCATTAAATGTTTTATGCATACTTTATTTTGTTAAAGTCTGCTATATTTGTAATGGTAATTGTACCAAGAGACTTATAGAACTTCCTTGATAAGTAGAAAATTGTGAACCTTGAAAACCCTAGAATAGCTTAGACAATATTTAATGTCAATCTGGGTTACTCACATTTAGTGAAATGCTTAGCCAAAGCTAAATGAAGATAAAAGCGTGAAATGATTAAAGACTTTGGATATGACATTTAAATGGGTATGACCATTTTTGTGGTTGGTATTTGGTTGGAAAATGAAAACAAAACTATGGTTTAGATGCGGGCAATTATTGGCAATAGCCGGTTGTGCATGTCTTTGCACGTAGTGTAGGGTGGAGATTATTGCCCGTGTCGGATTAAGGACCGAACTATGAGTTGTTTTCGGGCCAAGAATATTCATACAACCACAAGTCTTTGGTATGGGACAGCTCTAACTTATTAAGTTGTTTAAAACTAGCTTTGCACTTGGAAGGCGGAGTAGTACGAGCTGTTTCTTAATGAATTGCTCGACGGACGCCCACACCGAGGTGATCATGGATTAAACGTCTACCAATATAACGGTGTATGTCATACGTGGGTAGTTCCATCATTTCTATGCTCGAGTTCTTACACCACGAATGGGTTATCGCCACCGTCTTTGGTGCAAAGTTAGGTTTAAATAATGTAATGCTTATAACATGACTCTCTGCGGCACACCAAAGGCAGTGTGCAAATATCGATTGCTCAAAGAGTCAGTCATGTCTTGTGGGGAAAGCTGTATACCTCTGCAGAGTGTAAAACAAATCGATTAGCCGCGTCCGCGATCATGGACACTTGGTAAAGTCATCACATAGTTAGCAGTTTTGCTTATTTTCATAAAAAGTGGTTTCTACCACGTGTTGGCATTTCCGCTGTGTGCGGAAGGAAATGGTTTTAAGTATGATCAGTATACCCAAGCATTCGTGATTTATTGATGCTTACATTCTATCACTTTCAATATTAAATTGCTTTTATTTAAATTCCATTTTGCAATCTATTATTCTGTATTTACCTTTCAAACCAGCTTTATGCAAATTAACCTTAATAGCCCTTCATTGGAATGGCCTGCATGTATCTTAGGATTTGCATAAGTCTTGCGAGTACGTAAGTACTCAACTTGCCAATGTTGATGTTTTTAGGTGAAGAAACAGATTTCCCCGACGATTCTTACGTTGATGCAGGATACGGAGAATTTATCGATGAATTTGTCTAAGGATTTCCCCTTGTCAGTTGCCTGTGGAACAATGGGTTAAAAAGGCATACTACAAGAATTTGTCTCCACTGCAGTTTTACTTTTGGTATTGTAAAAATAATATGTAATCTTACTTCCGCTGTGTAATAAAGTTTGTGTATGACTGTGATATCAATTTGTATTTGTGCGTACTAGCTACTGATCATGGAACTAGTACTGTATGCACATGGTATCCATTTTTGGTATTTATTTATCAAAAATAGGGGCCTTACACCGCTGATCAAGGCAAGCACCCCCTTTGACCATATTGATCCTGCTATCTCAATTAATTCATGTTGTTTTGTCAAAATTATTGTGCATGCGTGTATTTTCTGTAAATTCGCTATATTGTGGTTCTAGTAGATACAACCACCATTTCATAGAACTTTCTTAATAAATATTGTCTTGTCAACCTTTGAAACCCTAAGTTAGGTTTAGACATATAATAATGTCAAATTGGGTATACTCGATTACTTATGCACATGCTTAGCCCTCCTTTAGTAATGGAAAAAGAAATGATCAGATATGTTGTTCTTTATAATTTAAAAAGATTGGATATGATTAAAGGTTAGTGATATTTTGATAAAAATAAAAATAAAACTATGATTTGATGTGGATGAGTTAAGTTATGGCAATAGTCGGATGTGCATAGTACTTGCACGTAGATAGGGAGAGTTTTCTCTCCTGGGTCGATTAAGGACTGACCTATTGTGTTGTTATCAGGCCGAAAAATCGGTACAGCCACAAGTGCTAGTATAGGATGGCCTTAACTTATTAAGGTACCAAGGTTTAACTTTGCACATTGGAAGGCTATAGTAGTACAGACTTTCTAGGATGGATTGCTTGAAGGGGTGTCCTCACCGAGGTGTTGGAAATAATGCTTGCCGATACAATGGTGAATGCCAAACTAGAGATGGATTGCTTGAAGGAGTGCCTTCACCGAGGTGTTGGGAATAATGCCTGCCGGTACAACGATGTATGCCAAACTATGGGGAAAAGTGGGACAATGGAGTGTATAACCATTAGTCGTGCAGTGATTGTTCAAATATCTTCTACTGTCGTAGTATGGGTTTGTCATCACCGGGCTGTTGCAATGTTAAGCCTAGGTAATGTAACAGTTATGTCATGACATCTTGGCCACACGCCAAAGGAAGCTTGAAAATAGCGGTCAAAAGAAAATGGTCATGCCTTGTGAGTAAAGATGTACACATCTGCAGAATATAAAACTTTTTAAAAAGTCGTGCCCGTGGTAATGGATACTTGGTAAAGTCATCACATAGTTAGAATTTTGAATTTTCATAAAAATGATCACATCGAGAATATTTGTTGGGAAGTTTTTATTTCAGATTATATGCTAGGGATTGGTAAAGGAATGATACGATACTCACATTCATGGAGGACTATGAGTTGTGATATATATTATGCTATTATTATTATTATTTACATGCCTGTCAAACTTGCTTTTATAAATTTCGCTTGCAAATTATTACTTAATATTTCATGTTCAACTTCGCTTTATGCAAAATAACCGTAGAAGTCTTTCATTTGAAATAGCCTATATTTATTATATATTTGCGATACACTGTAAATCTTGTTGAGTACACAAGTACTCAACTTTGCTTAATTTATTGGTTCAGTGAATGAAGATAGCGAAATCCTAGATGACGCATACTTTGATGCAGGTTATGGGGATTATATTAACGAGCTTTTCTAAGGTTTATACAAGTTGCCTAAGGTTTTGTATGGGCAATACCACAAGACTTTTGAATTTTCGCTGCAATATATTCAATCTTTCAAGACTTTATTGTATATATAATTAACTATCATTATCATATGTATAATATTATGTATGGATATGCTACCATGTTGAAAATGTGTGTACTAGCCACCGATCATGGGACTAGTACTATATGCACAAAGATTCTTCTTTTGTATTCCATACTAAAAAGGAAGGTTGTCACACTTCCTACCGTGTCGGCCCAGGTCCAACCTATTTGCACTATTATGAGGAGAGTAAAGGAGCCGAAGACGTACGAAGCTAAAACAGTGCATACAAATATTAGGGGAAAGAACTCAATTTTATTCATGTCCACAACAGGCATGTTAAGATAGTGGTTGATCTTTACTTGTGGATTACATTGCAACCTACTCAGTGCTTCGAAAGACGAACTAGATTTCTTGCCTTTTATATTCTTCCATGCGCTTGGAGTGTTCGAATCACCTCATGCTTGTTGTGTTGGTGAGGCATTTCCTTTTTACTTCACTTTTGTTGTTAAACTTTTCATAACATTTGTGAAAAATGTAAAAAAAAAACTCAAGCCAAAATCATGCCGTGTCTACATCATACCCATCGTCTTATATCGTATTGTACCGTATCGTATATCCAGTACCACGTCTAGCCGGCACCACCGAGGTTCGCGTCCTCTCCGTGTCTTTTCTTAATTAAATTGACAGCTAGTTCCTTCGGGATATTCATTATTTTTTTAGTATTCGTGCTGGCTGGTCCTTCGGGATATTCATTATTTTGTTTAGTATTCGTGCTGATTGGGTAAACAGGCTTCTCTGGTAGTGACTGTAATACCGTATGTGCATCAGGTGTTATTTTCTCATTACCTCTTGTTATTTTGTATTTAATCCATTTTCGGTCTATTTTCTCTAAATTCTTTAATTGGCATGAATATGAGTCTATATAACTTTTCACGTAGGAGACTCGAAGGCTGAGCCTAATTTAATATAAAGAATGGGCTATTATGTTCCTATATAAATTTCCCGTGAATTAGGAGTCGAGCAAGTGGCTGCTGCCATGGGCTTTGAATTGACCAGCCCACACTCTCAGATCCAGTACTACTATTTAATTTAAGGAGATACCAGAGATTAGCCCCTTCACACCCCTCCTTCCGTGGGTCATTGCTATTAGAGCCCTTCCACTTCACAAACTCCTTTTCATTTCTTCTCCTCAGTTTCTGTTCTCTCTTCCTTTTGCGCGAGAGTTTCTTTTCAGTTTTGTAGATTGGAATTTCTACGTTGTGTGAAAAAGAAATACACACAAAGTATACATATGGCCTGCAGCTCACCCTTGGCCCAAACTCTCGCAAGATCAATTGGTCAGTTGATTTATTAACCACTAATCTCTGTTGGGAAGCAAGTTTAGGCTGTGATTAGTACAGCTTCATCTCTACCAGATCCATAGATCTTGTGGATATCTAGGTATTCCTAGCTTCACTAGATCCATGGAGCTGGAGCTATGGGTATATTAAGAATATTTAGATGGATCACCTTATTTACATTTTAGACTAAAAATATAAATTTAATTTATTTATTTTATTTTAGCCTACAAATTTTAGATCTAAAGTAAAGCTTGAGATCTAAAGTTCTATCAAACGAGACCTTGCATAGCCTATAGTAGCGTCGCGTCATGTTGGCTGGCCTTGTTGGTGATTCGTGCGTGTACTGCTGAGCAACTCAACAAAAGAAATGAAGCAAATTATTGGTAAACTTCTGAGCATGCAGGTACGTTGGAGTTTCCGCTTTCCAGGAACAAACGCAGGCACGTTTTTTCACGCCAGAAAACAGATGCTAACATGCCATGCACGCAGAGCCTTGGCCTTCGTCGTGTAGGGTCAATCGATCGCTTGAGTACACGCAGTGGAATGCATATGACTCATACCAGTGGCCCTACTGCTCTGGAGGCTGCAAAGCACGATTATACCAGTGGCCCTACTGCTCTGGAGGCTGCAAAGCACGATTATACCAGTAATATACAATAGACACTATCAGAGAAATTAGATATTAGTTAATTTAATACACTGATTAAAAAAATAAACGATCATTTTCTCTTGTGAAGCTAAGCACAGCCACTGCAGTAGCTTAGGTTCGTCTCTCTTTAGTTAGTCGTGATATATATATCGGTAAACTTTTCCCTTCGCTTTGCTAATCTTTTCGTTGCTTTCTCTACTATCTAGGTCACGTTGCTGTACGAGTACTGACCATCTTTAATGTACCTACGGCCCATCCAATGTGATCGCGAGTGATTTTTTTTCTCTTTTTCATCTCAGCTCGATGCCATACATCTCGACCATCCATGCCTAGAGGTGGGCACTCGGGCCGGGCTCTTTTAGGCCGGCCCGAGGCACGACGTTACGGCCCGGCACGAAGTGGGCTGTGCCGGGCACGATGGACGGCCCGGCACGGCACAACACTGTAGAATAGGGTTATACTGGGCTTAAAGATCCATGGCATGAGGAAGAAGCCTAGCATAAAGGTCACTGACTCACAGAGTATGACCGTCATGGATGCACCTAGTAGCATGAACGTCACCTCTATCGCCAACACCTGAGAGAGACGGACAAAACAGGAGTGAGAGAGAGCTAAGAGAGATTGAGAGACGGTGCAAGAAGCTGCTCTCTCTCGCTCGTCCCTCTCAATCTCTCTCAGCTCTCTCTCTCACCAGTCTCTCTCAATCTCTCTCGTCTGTCTCACTCACTCTCTTTCTCGCCTATTCTCCCCTCTCTCGTCCGTATTGAGCACATCCTTCTCGCTCCACGTAACTGTTCCATAATAAATAAATTTTAGTTCTTTTTCTCATAATATTTGCATTCACTGCCTTAATTATATGTATCTCCGGCTCTTTTCCTCTCGTTGAAATAGTGCAAATGGGTCGGGCTGGCGTGACACGACACAAGCGAAGCACGGCGCAAATGGACCGTGCAGGCTCGGCTCGCTGGCGAGTTAGGCAAGACGCAAGACGGCGAGCATGACGGGCCGTCGCAGCCCGGCATGATTCAGACACGAAGCACAATGAGCCCATGCCGGGCCGGCCCGATGCCCACCTCTATCCATGCCCCCAATTCAAGGCGAACTTTTTTTTTTGTGTGAAACTGAATCCACGGCGACTTTTCATCTTTTCCTTGGCCATCTCTAGGTTGGGCGTGGGGCCAGGCCTGGCCATCAAAATGTACACGCATACAAGTGGGCCCACAAGCAGAGAGACGGGGGAGAAAGCACGTGCATGATGCATGGTCCCACGGAAAAGAGAGGGGCACAGAAAGTTTAGCATATATACGAACCAAATGAAGCCAGGAGACTAGGAGCAATTTGATTTTTGGCAAGCACCAAGAAACAGATCGATCGATAGGCACGAATGAGTGCGTACTCCCTCCGTTGGTAAATATAAGACCTATAATTTGAATGTTGTTGTTGAAAAATATAAAACATGCATATAGATTTAATGAGCCTTTTCACTTATACCCCTATTTATTCTTTCTCAACCATATGCATTTGTTCATTATCTCTCATCTTTCAAGACAATTAAGAGGGATATGTAATTCATTTTCTCTCATGCCTTTCTCAATTTCACCATAACCTTAATCTTTGTGCAAAGTCAAAACACGCTTTATATTTATCAACGGAGGGAGTAGCTACTAGTGGAGGACGCCAGGAGACGACGTAAAAGAGCTAGAACATCGGGTTCAACCATCATGCTCTTGATACCTCTTTGGTTTCGTAGTTTTTTTTGTGGTTTTCAAAGTGTTGAACCGGTCTGCCATAAATATAAAAAAACGTAGCAACACTGAACATCCTCTTTATTGTTGTACTTTGTACTCTACTGCTAGCTAGCATATATAAAAGTGTGTATGCATGTACAATAAGGTTATGTCAGCTGGCTCTTAACCTGTACACATCAGCTTTGATCTATGTGGAGGAGTGAGAAAAGAGGAAAGAGAAGAGAGCTGGCTCTTATTTAGTAGCCAGCTTTGCACGGGAGCATAGGTAGATCATTTATGTACAAGAAAGAAAAGATAGTTATTGCACAACATCTAGAGACAATATTTAGAGACAGTTTTGTACAAACTAGCTTTTAGCTTACTATTAACCCGTAGTTAGTTTTACTATTGTACTTGCCCTTAGTGTAAACTAGTAACTACTGCATCTCATGGAATGGATCAAGTAGAAGTGGCGAGAAAAGAATTCCATTCGACAGACACAATGATTGAACATGTATCGGGGTGGTGATTGTGTACGACTCATGTTGATTTCATCAATTAATCAATCGGTAGGGCCGCCCATGTAAAGCTCGATCCATCCATCGATCAATGCCTAACTGTAAAGCACAAACTAGATTGCCCAAATGGTGCTACTATATTTATGTTAATGCGCCCCCAATGATTAAAGTAAGACTATGTGGAGTAGTATTTTAACTAGGCCTAATTAAGCTACTCCCTCCCATAATAATATGTATCGTTTTTGATATTGATATAGTCTCAAAAGCACAATATTAACCACTAATTTATATTTTAATATATTTATAAAACTCAATAAAATTATAATATTATAAAAACACTTTTTGAAACAAATATATATGTGACTTTATATACCAATTTAAACATTTAAAAAGATATTAATAATCAAAGTTTTCAAAACACAGGAAGTACCTGAAACGACAGCAGGCATGGCTAGCGCCTGGTTTAGGGCTCCTAAAAAAATACCGGATTTGAAATTTAGTTTTTGAATTTTGGCCGGATTTAGTCCGAAATTCTGAAATATCACCGGAATTTCAGATTTCGATCACCTCCGAGTTATGATCCGAAAACGAAATTTGAAACTTTGGGCATAGCTCAAAACTTTATCATTGTCTTTTCTCTCTTCATATCTTACTCTCCCCCTATCTCTCTCCACCAAAGACGGGTGGTAGGGCATAGAACGTTGGTAGGTGGTGGCGCAGCCACCGATGGTCTGGTGCTTCTTCCCTAGCACTAGCACCGCCGTATTTGGCTATCCCTCGCCACGCTAGATCGGTCCTTATGGCACTGTGTCCCCAACTTCTCCAACCATGTTGAGGAAGAAGACGGCGGCGAACAGAGTGGAAGAAAACAGCGGCACCACCTCATCTCGATTTCCCCCGCCTCCTCGGTGTCAGATTTGGCCTTCCCACACCACGCTACCGCCGTCCTCGGCCATCATATGTGCTACTTCCTCATCACCAGTGCCATCACACCTCGCTGTCCCCCTGCCACGTTCGATTCATTGTTCCCCCTTTTGGCGAGAGGTGGCGGCCAACGCCGTCTTCTTCCTCTCCGGTTGACGCAGTCTTCTTCTTTGGGTTGGCTAGTGAAGCTCCGATCTAGATGGGCACGGCCGTATCCGATGGCTGCGTGGCGAGGAAAGGATGGATCCGGCGTCTCCCTCACTTTTCATCGAGCTTCATCCATGCCACCAGGCGTCAAAGTACGCCATGGCCTACACTTAATCATTATCGCCGGGCATCGAAGTGCACCGCGCCTACATTTCGTCCTTGTCGCCGGGTGTCGATGTACACCGCCGCCCGCACTTCATCCTTGTTGCTGGCCATTGAGGTACACCGCCGTCTACACTTCGCCATCGCCAATGACCATCGAAGTACTCCACCGCCTACACTTTGCCCTCGCGAATATTTGGTTTGTGAGTGATTTTTTTCTATTCAAAATTCTTGGGTATTTGTGCCTATTGCACTACAACAACACTGTACTTCGTCGCCGTCGGCGGAGCACTTGCCGGCCGAAGTACTTTGTCGTCTTTGCACCTCATCCTCGCTGTCCCCCCCCCCCCCCCTCCTCTACTCTCTATTCTCACCTTATGCATACAGTGGTGTTGTTTTTGGATTTTTTTTTGTGTGCAAAATTATTAGTATTAGATTGTAGAATACTACCTGTATTTGTGTTGTGTAGTACACTTCTAATTTACGATTTGCATTTTTTTCTCATGCAAAAGTGTGTATTTGTGTTGTCCGGTATGTATGTGTACTCTTTCTGTGGATACTAGTATTGGACTTGTGTATACAATGTGCTCATGTATGTATACCTATTGACAGCTCAACTATTGCTGTCACAATTTCTTTTGTATGCAAAATTCTGTATATTTACACGTATTGTACAGCTCCTTGTGTCAACAATGATGTGTATGCACATGGTACCTGTATCGTACGACTTCCAAATTTCAAACGGAGAGAAGTACACTGAAGTTAGATCAGTGGGCCATCGTAGTGCAACAACTCGCAGAAGAGGTTCCACTGCAGTCCCAATACAAACTGTGACTTAAGCAAATTTCCGGTTCTCAGCGCAACAGCACCATTCGACCAAGCCAACAAACTACTCAGATCATCCAACAATGTGTTGATGCAGTGAAAAGTTAACACTATGCTTTTTTAACAGCATTCCAAGAATATCTGTATCATCGTTTTTTAATCCAACGGTCCATGTGTTAAACAGTACCAATAAGACTGCATTGGATCTTTTTCCATACTCACAATACCTAAATATTAGCAACCACATACTACCCAAAATACTTGAGATGTCACAGATCTTAATGCACAACCAACAGCCATGATTAGGGTTGTGAATACAACCGGTTGTACATCCGATTTTCCGGTGAATGTACGCACGATCACTCGACGGTATAGTACGTGTTGTTTGGTCAAGTAAAAGGACAGCCATTTCTCGATCGGCAGCTATAGTGGGGTAGAAATTAAAGAAAACCGGCCATGACGATCGTGCAACTTCTTGGATCAAAGGGTTCGTGATCATGATTAGGATTAGCTAAATCCGTGCATCACACGGGCTAGATTATTTAGATATTTATAGATATTAGTAATGTTAATTTATATAGGAGAATTTTATTTATATATGATAATTTTAGTTTCAAACTAAAGTATAAATAAGTACTATTAAAGATTTCGCTTTGACCAATTCAGTGTTTGTTTATCCTTCGTGTTCTTTGTTTTAAATTTACATATATGCGGGCATTTTTATTTCAATTTTAGTTCAAAGTTTTTGATGTAATATTTCTAAATTAAGATTTATTTTTATAATTGGTGGATGCCACGGTTTTTGAAATTATTATTTTGGTTTTTTATATTTGTATTGTATATTCCTTTGTCTGGAATTTTAGTTGCAAATTTGGATTTGTTAGGACTTAGGGCATACAAATTTTTGCAATTTTAACTTCAAAATTGCCCCTATTTGTATTTATATATTTTTTTTTGTAATTTATATTAGGAGTACATTCATATGGTATACATATACACACACAAATATACAAATCACATTACTATAATTGTCATCGCTATGAAGTCACTATATCAAAAAAAATTATTGGCAATATCATTGTAAATTTAATTTGAAATATAAATTTCATATTTTTTGATTTATATTTAATTTGACACCACAACTTTTTAAAAAAATAATTCCATATTTACATATCTCTATGCTAAATTATTTGAAAGATAAATAGATGGATTTGTATAGAAGAATTCTTTCAGTTAGCATTTGATGCAGTTTAGAAAGAAGGTAAAAAAGAATCATCTTGAACCAGAACAAACAACTAAATGATCTTCAAGAGCGTATTGGAATGTGCATACCTTGAATTTTTTTTCCCTTTCGTGTGTCTACCTTCATTCTGCATGCATCTTAATTTTGATTTGTGCTCCGCCCCTACAATTAAACGTGAGTGTTCAATTTAAGTTGTATCTAGGCTTTTTTAGCGAAGTTGTATCCGGACTTAGGTAGCTAGCTATTTTACGTAATTGGGGCATGTTATGTATATTTATTTTTCTATTGTACTTACCAGGTAGGTGTATTCTAAGAATTCTATGTTCACTATTTTTGGGAATTTTTAGCTATTGTTTTTCTAATTATTGTATATGCGGCAACCCACTTTCAGGTGTTCTCACAGAGGATTTAGGCCTCTTGAACACAGATGAATTACTAAGTGTATTCTAAAAATACGATGAGGACCAACCAAGCATGTGACACATTGAATTGTCATGTGTCACATGCTTGGTTGGTCCTCATCGTACCAGCAGCTGCCCATATGCATCCACCGTGATTCGCGAGTATGGAAATTAGCTATTCGATTTTCACATGAACTCTAAATTAAAACTCCTGTATAGCTGAGATTTATAATAAAAATTAGCAGTTGAATTTATGTACAAATTCTAGAACAAAGATTAGATGGAAATTAGCTATTGGTTTGTATATGAATTATAACCTAAAATTTATATTCAAAATTAAATAAGAAAATAACAACAGAAAACAGAAATTCGGATTAAAAAATAAAAGGAAATTGCCGACGTGTACGAACTTCAAATAAAAACCACTACATAGCTGAAATTCGAAATACATAATAGATAACAATCAGCGGTTGGATTTGTATATGAATTCTAACATAAAACTGAAATTCAAAATTAAATAGAAAAAATAACCACAAACAATTACAGAAATTTGGAATAAAGCAATAAAAGGAAATTAGCAGAGTGATTTCCATACAAAATCTAAATTAAAACCTTACGAATTGTAACCTAACACTAAATTCAAAATTAAATATAAAAAATAACCACAAAAATATTATTAAAATTTGGAATAAAAATAAAAAGGAAATTAGCAAAGTGATATCCATACGAACTTCAAATTAAAACCCCTACATAGCTGAAATTTGGAATAAAACTTAACAGTTGGATTTTTATATGAATTCTAACCTAAAACTGATATCCAAAATTAAATTAAATTAAATCTAGATTAAAAGAAAGTGCCAATGTCAAGTACAATGAAAAATAACATATGAATTAGCAGCTAGATTTATGAATTCTAACCTAAAACTGAAAAAGTAAGTTTATAACAAGTGCAGTAAAAAATGCAAATTTAGAGTAAAAATGAAAATATTTTTTAATCCCAAACTAAGTGAAAAATGAAAAAGAATATTCATAATTAAAGCACCAAAATTATGCTAATTTAAAAAAAATTAAAATAAGGTCAGGAATTTGATTTGTACATATAAATTAGGAGTTGTTATCTATTATATAATAAAAGTTTATGAGAGGTAGTTTACGATCGCAAAGAGAAAAGAGAATATGCAAAAAAAAAAAAATATTGAGAAAAAGAAAAAATTCTGACCCTTTATTTGATGGATCTCCCCGGCGTGGAGGGATGAAGAGAGATACATCGTTGAGTGTTCACTCAGTTACACCAGTGTAAGCTATGTGATGTGTATTATGAGCATATAGTATAAGCAAGTATTGCAATAATGAACAAAAGAGATGACGATGATATAAATGGAAAGTATTATGTTATGCTATGTTTACTATTATGTTATGCAAATATTTGGGGTAGAAAGTTTTGTGAGGTGACGTGTTGTGAAACAAAGTTTGTATTTTCTCTCTTATACTTACTCTGGTTCACAAAAACTTGTCTGTTTGGGATATGTACAGCTAAGCTTTTGAAACTTTAGATATCGATGTCCTTTTAAATATTTAGATTGAATGCATGAAAAATCATATGTGTAGATTCGTCTCGAAACGTATTTTCATAATATGATGATTTTATTGGATTTTTTAAATACATTACAATAAAATTTAGTGGTCAAAGTTATCGATGTCCAAAATGACAACAATTTGTGACCGGAGGAAGTATTATATAATATTATAATTACACAGATGAAGTTCTTCAACAATCTATTTTCTAGCAATTTTACATATATATTGTCCAGTCATTTAAATATGCTTTAGGGATGATACCCGCGCAAGTAAGCGGCCACCTTGCTAGTTGTTTTAAGGTTAAAAATAGATTAGGCCTTATTTGGAACGTGGGACTTTTTTTTTTCGAATTATGTGAAAATTAAATTATTACATGTGAAAATCCTACAAATTTTCTGTGGAATTGCTGTGATCCAAATCGGTCCTTACGGTATAAAATTGGGAAGAAACATAAACATACCAACAAAGGCATCCTAATTCTGAACCCGGTGTTCCATACTGCACAGCCTCACGACCGTTTGTGCTCCAAGACAGCCATCAACTATACCCGTCTTTCTTCCCCCTCTCCATCGATATAAAGGAGGGAAAGAAGCACCGGCCGAAAACAGAACAGACAGAGCTCTCACATTGACCTGAAAACAATCAAAGCTACACGACACTTGTTCTTTTCATCCCTTTCTTTCTCCATTTCTTTTGGCTGGCCGGACAGGGCAGGCATGCGATGCGATGCAGTGCCACGGATCGTGCACGACGCACCGACACCGGACAAAAACTACCATGATGCCGATGCATGATGCCACTAGCGTAGCCTCTCTCAAAAGCTGCAAAAGATCTTAACCCGATCGTAGCCACCAGTACATACGCTGCAGCACTGCTAGTAGTGATTTTTACTGGTCCAGATGCAGCAGGACCGAGCTGAGCAGCATAAGAAAAAAAATTCACCAGTGGGCAAATAAACAAGTCGGCTGCTGGTGGTGGTGGCCGACTGGCTCGTCAGAGAGGCTGCAGAAAAGCAGGGGGCAATGCACCATGGAAGGCGATGGCATCTGCAGTTTTGCAACTGCATTTGCAACTTGCAAGCAACAGCAAGAGCTGAGGAGTGAGCAGGGCACAACACAAAGCAATGCAAATATGAAATGGCAGCAGTAGACAGTAGTTCTAGTACATTACTCTCTCTTTCCAATGCAAATTAGTGTATTCAGATTTTTTTATTCCCTATATACATATATTAAATACAGTGCTTAGAGAAACTAATAATGAGAATTAGTCTAGTCAATTTTAATACCTTCTTAGTCAATATACTGAGAGAAAATTAGCACATGCTTCCTCTAGAAATAATAAAGGGTAAGGACCTACAAACGAAAAAAAATAGTTAAAAATTATCTTAAAATTGTAGAATGACCTGTATTTAAAAATAAAATTAAAAACCTAGAATAATTTATATTTAGAAATAAAATTTAGAAGCTAGAATGATGTGTATTTAAAATAGGAGGGAGTAAACTTGAGGAGTCTATCAGTATCACGCAACCACATCCAACCCTGCCACAAACTACTGCATTCATGTGGATCTTTATCTGCATATGAGCCGTCGCACTTGACATTGAATAATCCGCCTCGGAAAACGTGCCGACTGGCCGTTAATCCTGCGGTTTTCAATGCGTGCAAACTGCCGCCCAGGTCCCCCACCCGCTGTTGACAAACCACACAAAAAAGACAAGGTTTTCTTGGAGGCTTGGAGCATTAACACAAACCAAATGGCTACCTTTGTGCCAGAGGAGAAATTCACACATCAATCCAAGGAAATAAAGCATGACACTTGAATCCTCTCAAGTAACCAAAGGCAGGCAAAACAGAGCAAAGAGACACAAAGCATTTGAAGCCAAGAACAGAACAGAGACGAGATCGAGTGCATACCGATACCCCATAGTAACAGGCAGTAAACGGAAAGGTTAAACGTCTTTTACATTGCAAAGTCTACTTTCTCATTTTCTTTCTTCTTTTCTTTTTACCCGAAAGAGGACAGGGCGAGAGATCTTGGTCTTTCACTGGGCGGTAATTTTTCAGCAGCATGGGTGAATAATTACAAGAACGTCAATGGAATTACCAAGTCTTAACCCTGTCTCCCCAACGGAACGAACGGGATTGATTGATTGATCTAATCTACCGGGCTAATTACTCAACTGGAGTTAGCGAGATGGACCGACGAATCCAAGAAACGCCGTGGACGGACGGGTCGACGGCGGCGAGATCAGTTTGTGGCGATGTGGATGGAGGCGTTCTTGGCGGCGAGGCAGACGGGGCAGGAGTCCAGCTTGGGCTCGCACGCCTTGCAAAGGCACAGGTGCCGGCACGGCAGCAGCAGCACCGACGCCTCGCACTCGTTGCAGCACTTGCACGCCCAGTTGCCGGCCAGCGAGCTTGCGGCGTCGTCCTCCTTCGACGCGTCCTTCCCCGCGAGGTAGCAGGACTTGGCGTCGTCGGCTGAGGCAAGGGCGGCCGGGTCGGAGTCGCCGAAACCCTCGATGGGGGCGGGGACGGGAGAGGCGTGGAGGAGTTGGTCAAGGGTGGCGCGGAGGCTAGCGACGTCGGCCTCGTTGCTGCGCGCGAGGCCGCACCATGCCTGGCTCTCAGCGGCAGTCTGCCGGAGGCGCTCCTCCATGTCGGCGGCGCGCCGGCGGGCGGCCTCCAGCTCCGCCTCCTTCTCCCACAGCCGCCGCGCGATCGCCGCGGACGCAGCCCGCACCAACGACTGGCACTGCCTCTTCCGCGCCAGCTCCAGCCCGGCGCGCAGCCTCTCGCACTCCACCCGCATGATCGCGTCTATCTCGGCGTTGTGCTGGTACATCTCTGACACGAGCGCATCCGCGAACGACGCCACCGCCGCCGGACGCCCGCTGGTGGACGTCATCGCGGACTCCACCAACCGGCCCGCCGCGGTCACCGCGTCCGCCGCCGGCGAGGGCACAGCCGCCTTCGCCATCCCCGGGATCGGCAGCAGAGCCGACGACGACGACACGTACTGCTCCACCTCCCTGCCGCGCTTCCGCGACGCCAGAACCCCGCCGCCTCCGCCGCCGTTGCACGTCAGCTCGCTCTGCGCGCCGCTGACCACAGCGGCGCAGTTGTCCTGCATCGCCCGCATCTGCGCCTCAAACTCCTCTGCAGCCATCGCATTGCCGCGGGGCAGACACGGCGTCGGGGCACCGGCGAGCCCGCCATACCGCGCCTGCACGGCCATGTCACGGTGGATGGGAGCGCAAAAGAGAAGCCAAGAAGGCGAGGAAGAGGGCAAGAGGAGAACGGCGTTGAGAGGTTGGCTTTGCCTTATATAACGAAGCGGAGGAGGCGATCGATGGGACGATGCCACATGGACGGGAAGGTGGTGGGAGGCAGCACCACGAGACAAAAGCAGAAGGTGAGGTGGTTGATGCATGCACGGGGTTAGGAATTAATTAATCAAGCGATTAATTGTTTGTCTAGTTAACGAGGCGCGATAATGGCCTCCCTCCCAAGACAAGCAAATCCAAAAGGTTGCGGTGGGCCCACCTATACTTCATCTGCACAGCAACCAGTACATGTACGTGTGCATCCATAGTTGCATATGCTGCTAGTCTGAAGAAGACGACTCCATTTTTCTCTGATCCACTGATCTCGCCTTTTCTGATCACCTTTGCTTTGTCCAGCATTCATCGCAGCACTACTACCTCTCCGCGTATTTTCTCTTTATACATACATCAATAAAATATTAAAAATAATTAGATTAGTCATAATTACTCTCTCCAGTTATAAATAATTGTTGTTTTGTATGTATGTACGTACAATAAATTTTTTGAAACTTTAACTATTAATATCTTTTTAAATATTTAAAATGGGTTCATGAAAATCAAATGTGTAGATTTTTCTAGAAAGTTACTTTCATAATATTATAATTTAGTGAGTTTTATAAATATATTATAATAGAAATTAGTGGTCAAAACTGTTTTTTTTGGAGACCGTGTCGATATCCAAAAATAACAACTATTTGTGACTAGAGTGAGTATTATCTATAATGACTATATTCAATACATATATAGAGATAAAAATATCAAGTAAATCGGATATTTATTAAGAGTATAAAGTAAACATTATACTAATTTACATTCAAACATAAAATACACTCTACATTTATAGATAAAACTCTTAAAATAATAAGCTCACAAACTTAAACAAGAGTGTATGTGTTTGAAGAAATCTATCCCTGTTCTTTTGTGATATTTCCTGTGTGAAGTGTCCACCAGTCCAAGGGAAGTGGGCGAAGGCGGAGGCAACCTCACCACCACAGGAGGGGAGCACGTGGGCCCACGCCAACACTGGCTAGCAGCGAAGCTAGCTATTGGCATGTGACCCGTGTCCTTTTCTTTTGCTTTTTTATTTTATTTTAGATGGATGCCCATTCGTCCGTCCGATGAAAACGGACGGTCAAACCACCGGCCGGGGGCGACGCACGCCAGATTCCACCACCGCTAATAGTAATCTTTTTATTTGTTTGTTAATCGTCTCGTTAACCTAATCTAAATCTAAGCTAATCTAGATGTAATCTGGTTAATACTCCGTATATTAAGACCGGGGTTCCCGGCCACCGCGCTTGTCCACGTCAGACCCTGGCCTCCCCCGGCGAACAGTTCACAGTTGCACCAAAAAAAATTTAGAATTAGTCCTTATCGGATTTTTTTTCTCCAAAATTTGACCCTATTGCAGATGACGCAACACGTGGCATTGCAGCGCCTCCACTTAGTGAATTCAGATTTTTTTAAAAAAGCAGTGCAGTGCTCCCACACAGCTGCATGCTACAGTACCACGCATGGTACTATAGCACATGATTTTTTATTTTTATTTTTTAATGCGCGGAGTGGAGGTTAGTTCTGAGAAAACTATATTATAATTTTATTAGGTTTTATAAATACATTATAATATAAAAAATCGTACAATGCCTAGTTTTGAAAAAAATAATTCTCCAAGTAGTCCTGGAAAAAACGCACAACGGCTAGTTCTGAAAATCGCACATCCTACCACAAAATATTTTGAGGACCTATATTATGTGGGCCATATTTTAGAGGGAGATAATATAACACAATATATATAAAAAAACCCACCTGCTACAGTACCATGCGCGGTACTGTAGCATGCAGCTGTGTGGGAGCGCTGCACTGCTTTTTAAAAAAAACAATTTTGAAATCGCTAAGTGGGAGTGCTGCACTGCTTTTTTTTTTTTACTATTTTTTTCGAATTCGCTGAGTGAGGGCATTGCAATGCCACGTGTCACGTCGTGGCAATTGCAGCGCTCCCCGTCTACTACAATGGAGGCAAATTGGGAAAAAAATCTAACAGGAGCTAGCAGTGAAAAAATTCTCCCCAGCGACCTTTTATCAGTTTTTCCTTTATTTCTACCTTCTTTAGCTATTTTTAATATAGACAACATATAAAAACAAAAAGTGATCTAACAAAAAAATAATATATATTTTTACGAATTTTAAATCGAAAGTTTTCGAACCAAAACTTTGTTGATTCAAAACTTTTTGAACCGAAAGCTTTTTAATCGAAAGTTTTATGAGTTGAAACTTTTTGATTTGAGATTTTTTGAGTGAATTTTTTTGATTTGAAACTTTCCGAGTTGAAACTTTCTGATTTGAAATTTTTTGATTTAAAACTTTTTGTGTTGAAACTTTTTCGATTTGAAACTTTTCTAGTTAAACTTTCTAATTTGAAACTTTTCGAGTTGAAACTTTCTATTTTGGTTTTTTTTATTTGAAAATATCTAATTTGAAAATTTTCAATTTAAATTTTTTTGAATTGAATATTTTGAGTTAAACTTGTTTGGACTTTTCATACGACATGTAAGGAATCACTCACGTTTAACTGCAAACGGATGAGATAGCATTGATCTGCTAATGGCCTAGTGAAGCTCCACGTGGATCCCTCACATGAAGCGCGCACGGAACTGGTGGTGAGATCGACCGTGCATTAGTTATACCCTTTCTTTTTTCCCCTTAGTTGATAAGAATATTTCTAGTCTTTTTTAGAAATTTTATATTACATTATATTGGTAATATATATAGTGGGTAATAAAAATTAGATCTAGTTATTGATTTGTTGAAGACATTACTACTACTCTACTATGGGATAAAGTATAAATAAACACTATCTAATCTAATTCATTGATTGAAAAGAATGAACATTTTATATTAAATTTAGTGTAAAAAGTTTTTTTCCCAGCAAAACCATGGTCTATATCTGTCGAGTACGGTGATCGTACAACTCACGACACATGCAGTCCCCTGACAAACCATACGGTAACAAATGCTCAACGCTCTTTACCTTCGCGGTCGATGTAATCATATCGATCACTAGCTTCTATAGATCAACATATATTTCGTACATGTGTGCCGATCATCCGACCTGCGTTCGTACGTACGCGACGTGTACGTTCCACGGCAATAGAGTGAGACAGGCCATGTGCTCGCGGTGTTCGGGCTTATACATACTTAGCTTAATTGGCTGCACGCCCGTTACTCGCGTCACGTCTCGATCGCATGCAATTGACCTACCCCATCGACCGGCGACCTGCTCCGCCCTGTGAGTAGGGATGGCAACGGGGAAAATTCCCGCGGGAGCGTCCTCCCATCCCCGATCCCCGATAAGTAAAATTTCTCCGCCCCCGTCCCCGTACACGGGGCTTAGTTCTCCCCCGTCCCCGATCCCCGACGGGTTTGTGGGGTCCCGACGGGGAATAATCCCCGAAAATGCTATATAAAAGATCACATGCTACATGAATGAATCACTAGAGTAATGGTGCATGTGTGGTTGAAGTGTGAGTGAATCACTAGAGTAATTCATATTTAGCATATTTATTAATAATAACCTCACATATATATTTTTTCTTTTGAGAATGATCATTTACTTCCACCTATTAGTGATAACACGGGGACGGGGATCGGGGACGGGGAACGGTGGAACGTCCCCGTCCCCGCGATCCCCGACGGAGGCAATATTTTCCTCGATAAACCCCCCACAGAGAGAGATTTTCCCCGTCCCCGTCCCCTAATAGGGGAATTCCCCGCGAGGAAACGGGGATCGGATCCCCATTGCCATCCCTACCTGTAAGCAACTAAAGTCCATCGAGCCGGATCTGCCAATCTACGTACGAACGTACAACTACGGTTGCGTGCTGCGGCAAGTGCATGCATGTATGCATAGGCTACAGCTACCGTCGTGTCAGTCGTGGCCCTAAACTATTTTCTACGAAATTTTCCGATTCCTGTTGGAATTGAACTGTTTTCTATAAATTTTTTGTAAAATTTCTGTGAATTTCCTGTGTTCTGGATAGACCTGAACTATTAAGTGTCGAGTGCTTGTAGCGTGGCCCATCGATCCATTGTGCTATGAGATTCGCACTGCTCAAAAATTAATTCGTGTATTTGAGGGAATATAAAGACAAGTCATATGTATTTTGAGATAGGAGTACATTTTGGAGGGAGGATGGGTTGGATGTTTGGATTTGAAATATTTTAGACTGAAGGAAAATTAAAAATGACGTTTTTTTTCTTCAAAATTTGAACACTTTTCTAATTCAATTTTTGAATCTTTTTGCGGTTCTTTTTTGTTCAAATTTTCAGTTTCATTTTAAGAAAACATTTGAACATTTTTTTCAATTCATTTTTCTGTTGGATTTCTTAACATATATGTTTCCATCTTTTTGTTCAAATCTTGAACATTTTTAGGTCTATTTTTCTCTTCACATTTTCGGTTTAATTCTTTTCTCAATTCTAGATATTTCCTCAGTTTATTTTCGTTCAAATTTTGAACATTTTTTGAGCATTTTTTCATACAAATTCCGAACATTTTTTGGTTCAACTAACGATGGTGTGCATCAACTGAATTATGAAATTCCACCGATCCACGAAGCTTCTCATGACGAATACTAGAGGGATCCGGGTAGGTTGCTTCTCCTAATGGCGGGCGAGATGAGTACAGACGACAAGTTGTTCTCAACTCCGGCCGAGCATGATGGAGACGAACGATAGCTGTGTAGGCAGCTTCGCTCATGGCAGCAACTACATAAGACCCATAACCATCAAAGTAACGCTCGCCTTCGTCGAATGAAGCCCGCGCCGGGATGTGAACTTGTGAAGCATACTCAACAGTGGCAGGGCTGAGAGGAACAAAGAACACGACATAGCGGGAATTCTTATGGTATTTGGCAAAGTCCATCATTTTGGCCATCTCTCCCATGATTCCAGCCTCCTCCCGACTAACAATCTCATGACAAGGCACAAGCTCCATCTGTTTAATAAGGAAAGAATTAGAACTTTTAATTCGGAATAGATAAGGATTTAGTATCGGATAATTTTTAAGACGGGGAAAGGATAATAACAGATATACATTTATTCATAAGTAGCAAATAATAAATTTTATGATCTTGTGGATTTTAACATTTTTAAGCTAACGGCCATGCTAACTAAGGTTTTCCCTACAATCTGTATGGCTCTGATACCAATCTGTAAGGCCCTTATTTTTTTATAATAATTACCTATAATGGGTTCATTGTGCATACAGTACTAGTCCCATGATCAATGACTAGCACACACTGTTTACAAATTGAAATCACATCCATACACAATAATATTACATACGCAGGCGCGTCTTAAGATTACATAATATTATTACAAGACAAAAACTCGAAACTTGCAGCGAAAATATAGTTTATCTTGTAGTATGCTCATAAACCCTCAAGCAACAGACAAGATGAAAAACCCTAGAAAATGTGATAGCTGAACTCCCCGTATCTTGCGTTATCATAATTCTCATCGAGGAATTCTGCCTCATCACCTAAACAACAACGATAGCAAGATTGGGTATTTGTGTACTCAACAAGACTTGTAGTGTATAAAAAATGCAAGTATAATTAAAATACAGGTTATACAATAGAGAGGTTTCTACAGTTATTTTGCATTGGCAAATTAAAGCATATTCATATGATAGATTGCAAACGAAATTTGTAAAAAAACAACCATTGCAAAAATAAAGTATTGCCAGAGCACTAAACATTATAACACAGGCTACCCAACTGGTTCAATCCATTTCCATGTCATCCCCTGACATGAAGCATATTTCACAACACAAATTTCCCACCAAGTCATTTTGAAAGTGTTAAAACTCTAACCATGTGATGACGGTACCAAGTGCCTTTAACCGAAGGCGCGGCTAATTAATTAGATTTACACTCTACAGAGATGCACAGCTTTACCCACAAAAAATGATCTATCGTTTTTACCAGGCCAGTTGACACATTTCCTTTGGTGTGTCGGCATGGAGATCATAACATAACCGTTACATTACCTAGACCTAACTTTGCACTAGCCCGGTGACGATAACTCTTGCTATGGAGAAGAAACATAGATAAAAGAAATATGGCCTTAAATCCCTATCATTAGAATATTAACATGAGCAGTAAATCCCTGTAATATTGGTTTCTTCCCAAAACAAGGAGTACACCGTTGTACTGATATGCATTTACCCACATCGAGATGTGGAAGCCTCTCACAAGCAAACCTAACCAAAATGCTCCCACTATATCCCGCTTTCCAATGTGCAAAGCTAGATCTAAGCAACTTAATAGATTAAGGCTGTCCCATTCCAGCATTCGTGGTTGTACTGTTTTCTTGGCTTGAAAACAACCCATAGTTCGGTCCTTAATCTGTCACGGGCGATACTTCTCCCTATACTATGTGCAAGTCCATCTGCACAACCGGCTATTGCCAATAATCGTCCGCATCAAAACCATAGTTTTATTTTTGGGTTTTTAATCAAAATACCAACAACCGACATCATGTCATAACCAACCTTTTTAAATTCTCAAGAGCACTTTTGATTTGATCATCTACTTCATTGCTAACTAAGCATAGCTAAGCATGATTAATAATCGTACATACCCAAGTTGACATCATGTATTGTCTAACCCTTTTCTATAGTTATCGAGGTTCTCATATCCATACTTATCAAGGAAGTTCTATGAAATAATAGGTATATCTACCAACGTCCCCAGTATAGCATTTTTTTGTAAAGTACACGCATGCATATCAGTTTTGCAAGCATTGAGAAGTAACTATTTGAAATAATAGGAACAAAATGATCAAGGGGGTGCTTGCCTTGCAGATCGTCTTTTGGCACGAAGTCTGGATCGTTTGCGAGGTCGTCGTCTACAAACTCAGGCTCGTCGGAGTCTACTCGTCGATCAACAGGAAAACATACAACAAATAGTAAACCAGAATAAGGGCAAAAAGAAGACAGATAGAAGATCTAAATAAAAGCTTGCTTATAGAAATAGAGGTGGTCTTTATTAAGATTATGATTCATGTTTATGTGCTTATGCAGTCTTCTTGTTTTATGCTTGTTATTGTTACTTTTTGGATTGTGTTATATCAAGCATTTTTGGTCTCTTATTACTCATCTCATTTTTAATGAATTAGAGAAGCTGAAATTATGTATTTCATATTTATAATTTTGAATTCTAGATGCTAAAATTATTTGTAGAAGAAGGATTAGTGTTACAGTGACAGCATAAAGCACTATGTTGTTAATAGGATTTAGATGCAAAGCAATATATCTATAGATTTTAGAACTAACATTTATTGACATGCTGCCTATGGCTAATCCATCATGAATACTTAACATTTTGATTTATCAAATAAGTCGTTACATACTTGCTATTAGATGTATGCACATTCCTATATGAACAAGTATACATACATATGTTCTTTGCACTAGAATATGGCCTATATGCATGAAACATATTCAAACCATTACTTTCTAATTATTTCTACATATCAAGTCCTATTTCCATCATGCTGAACAGAAACAAATTTAATAACTTTCTAAAATTCTTTTCTATTAGTTATTCATTATTGAATATTTAACATATTGATGCTAGACTTTAACAGAAAAGACCAAAACAAATTAGATATTCAAATATTTTTACATATATGGGTTTCTGGCAGAACAAGGGTTACAATAAATTTTTTTTTATCAAAATCTAAGTTCATATGCAAAATTTCTACATATAGCCTATTTTTATGCCTTCTCTTTACATTTGAATTTCAAATTTATCCAGAGAATTGTTTCAAGACATTTTTACATATTCTCAAATTACTTGATTTTAGATGAATTTATAAATTTTTTTCATTCCATTTGGACTAAAATGAAAAAGATATTCAAGTTTGAATCTTAACCGGTTTGGGAAAATCCAGAAATGTCAAAAATACGCTTTCTAACTCAGAAAACGCCTTTATGATTTTCACGAATTTCCTCAGATTTTCTGAATTCTTCAGTCACTAATAGATATGGCCCATGTGTCAATGACTCGGGACTTCAGTTAAGATTTAACGCATAGATTTAATATGGTCCAGCCCCACATGTCGTAGACACAAGAACTAAATCTGGCTTAATTAGCTTTGACAGATTTTTCAACCAGTGGGTCCCAGTTGTCAGCGACCCGAGCTATTTGAATATCTCACGCCATCTGACAAGGGGGTCCCGCTCGTCAACGACATAGAGGCAGAGCGCGAGCTAGGGCTAGTCGTCGGCGAGGATCTAGTGGAGCTCCGGTCTGGCCGAGGGCACGGATAGCTTCAGTGCGACCTTGCGCACTTGATGGTGGAACCCATTCCTGCCGACGGCAAGAAGAACCACCTCGCCACCGTAGCTATGCGGCGGTGAAAGAGGCGACAAGCCGCGCCGGCAACAGGGAGCTTCTCCGATGGAATGGGTTCAACTACAGCACCTACAGGACCTTGGCGCTCCATTTTACTTGACGCTAGCTTCAGAGATCAACTAGTTCGGTCTGCCACCGATTGCCAGTTTTGGGGAAGAAGAGGGTACAGTGGCGGCGAAACTCCGGTTGATGATTCCTGGAAATGACAGAGGGTTTTTGATCACAAAGAGGTATTGATACTAGTGAAGAACTGAATTTGAGAACGAGTGAAGGTACCGCCTCCAATCGAGATCAATCCCGATTCTAGGGTTCTTCAATCACTGAGAGGAAATAGAGAAATTGGCGGTGCTCGGTGGATGAGAGTGGATGAGAGGAAAGGGGAAATGAAGCTTGCCCATTTGCGATCTGTAACACCCCATAAAATTCAAAAATATGAAAAATAAAAAGTTTGAAATTTAAAAATGGAATTGAATAAAAATTTCAATTGTAATCAAGATTTTGATTTTAAACAATATCTTTTTCTCCTTTCTTGCATTCTAATCTTAAGAAAAGAAAATTTTCATTATTAAAACTATTTCTTTCAAAACAAACAAACTATAAAAATGAATTTGAGATGTGATATTTAATTTTAATTTTAATTTCCTGAGTTTTCTGAATTTTGATTTTTCTTGAGTTGTGCTCCAAAAGAAAAGTCGTATATATTGAAATGGTAAAAGTAAAAAGGTAAAAACACAATAGCAATAAAAATCTACAAAAATAATATTAAAATATTAGAAACCGTCATAGGCCTTGTCTTACTGCCAAAGATAATCTGAACACATTTAATGAAGATAAGATATTGGAATCATGAAGATTTGAGATCAATTCAGATAGTGTCGGATTTATAGAAAATTCTATAAACCCTATATTGAGATGATATTTTTATCATGCAGACATAAGATCCTTATCAACCTATGGTTAAAATATAAAATATTAAAAATTATATTTAAAGCTTTTAATAATTCAAAAATAGAAAGTAAATAACTCTGAAAATAGTAATGTCAGAAATTTTAAAATTTAAATGTCAAATATAAAAATTTGAAATTTTACAGAACACATATAATAAAATTTGAGATCCTCATAAAAAGTTTAATAAAATATTAACCTTATTTGGACCCTTAATTAAATAAAAAATCAGATTCAGCAGAAAATGGCAGTTATGAATTGTCAGATTTTTACCATGAAGTTTTACCTAGAAATTTTAAAAGACCCTTATCTATTCCTTGCCGACCTCTGCAAAAATCCTCATAAAATTTTGAGTTAGTCAGCTATTCCAATTTAGTGCATTTGCCTTAGCTGTCCAATCTGCTTCGGCAATTTTTCCCGTGCTTTCGCTGACTTGTGGGCCCATCTTGGCCAGCTGTCCCCTGCCAGCTCGCCCTCGTACATCAGCCAGACTTTACCTCTCTCATTTCTACTCCCCCTCTCTGCTCTCTTCGCTCTCTCTCTCGTGCGCGCAAGAGCAGAGCCACGCCGCCTCTCCCTTGTCCTCTTCCCCGGTCAGAGCCGCAATGCTCGTTGCCCAAGGTGCCAACCTGCCAAGCTGATCTTCCCCTGCCATGGCATCTAATCTCTAGAATTCACAGCTACGGTGAAATCTCCTGTACTGATGCATCTAGCCGCCAAACTGATTTGTATTCACATCCTATAGATTGCCGACTTGCCCAACTATAAAAGCCAACCGTGGCTAAGTAATGCTCCAATCCTTGCCAGACTACTACTCAATTGCACCGAGTTACCCCCACTTGCACCATTTTCCCATTTCTGGCTACCTCACCGCCAAGATCAAATTGTCGGCCATCTTTTCCCTTGGTGCACCATACCCCAATTCCTCGCGCACGAAGAAACCCCAGCTAAGTACGAATCAAATCCCTCCATTAATTCTTGAGCCTTTCAGCCGGAGCACCACCGCCACCGAAGCTCTTCCCACCCGAAGTCGACGATAGGTGAGGTCCTTCCCCGGTGATTCTTTTCTTCGGTCGCATACAAAAAATGGAGTCAGAATGACCCACTTATGCTCATGCAAACCTCATTCTTTATTTATTCCCCTCAAAAATCGAGCTTTGCTCACCGGCCATGGCCTCCGTCGCCCCTGTGCGGTGACGACCTATCTACGCCCGTCGCCAATGACAATAAAAGGTACCCACGTGTGCGCAATCACGTGCTGAAGCTCACCTAGCCCTCTTTTGTTGCAAAAAGTGCCAGCGGACCAGGCTCACCGGTCGGCCATGCCCGCCGCTGCTGGTCTCCGATGGCGATCCACCTTCCGGCCATCTCCAGCCACCGCAGACCCATCCTTGAGTGTGTGTAAGTCTTCTGGTGCTCTCGGTGGAGTCCATTGGTTGGCTCCGACTGTCCTTCGCCATCGGCGAGCCAAACTTCGGCCGCCTCTGTTCTGTTTCTCTCGTGTGTGGGACCATGCGATCAGCGCCTAGCTGCCTTCTTCCACTGTTGTGTCTGACGATCGGACCCTACCAGTCAGTGCAACCAGCCGCAAGCCAAAAACAGAAGGTGCTTTCTGACTTCAAAAGCGTACTTTCCTTTTATAGTAAATTTCCTAAATTTCAGAATCCTAGCAAATTTAAATGAGCATATCTTTTGCATTTCAAACCCAAATGAAATTAAATAAATTTATATATTCATGGTAAATCATTTAGATTTAGAATATACAAAAATATTTTGGAAATGAACTTTGTTTAAATTTTAAATTTAATTTTAAAAAAGGGATAAAAAATATGTCATATATAGATGCAAATGAACTCCAATTTGAATGAAACCAATTTTGTTAGAAACCTTAAATCCTCAGGAACCTAAATATGAAAAATTATTTAGATTTTAACTTTATTTACATCATTTTCTAAAGTAAGTTGTTCCCAATGTATTGAATATTCAAATATGAATATCTTTTGGAAAAATGATTCAGACAATGTAAAATCAGTTTCTATGAATTTAAAAATTAGTAATCTACCTAGATATGCAAAAAAAATTTAGAATTGAATCTAGTTTGAATTAAATTTGAAGATAGATTATTTTCCAATGTATAGAAATTAAAATAAATATAACTTAAAATATACAAGTTCAAATAATGGTAAAATGATTCCTAGGTCTTTAATAAAACCATAATACCCCTGTTATGCAAGAATATCTCATGTTTGTGCATATTTGTATTAAGTGCCATATTAGATCTTAATGTTTACTTATATAGAAAACATCTCAGATAAAAGCAAAATATTGCGAAACCAACTTTAAAACACTCTCACAGGCATCCCATGCTAATGCCAGAAAAATGGATAAATAATCTTATAAGGTGCAGTCACAAACTAAAAACTAAAACTAAACCTTTGTCGCATAGAATTTAGAAACACTTAAGCCTTTTCAGCAGCCTGTAAAATATCTCATCTAAATGCAATTATTAAGAAGATTATCCTAGAAATGATATTTAAAATATATACTACCATAATCTAGAAAATATTCTTATTACAATTTGCTTTGCATTTGAATCCTGCTAGCCCAATACCCTTAAGTGTCATGGTCATCAGAAACCTTAATGCCATATAAGCTATTTCAGCAATGAATATAATGTCTCATCCAAATCCTAAAATTTATGAAATTAGCTTATAAGCACTCCCTAAAGTATAGACTACCCTATTCTAAAGAAATAATCTCATATCATTATGTTTTGCATATAAATCCTATTAGCAAAATAACCTTAAGTATTATGATTTCTAGACTTTATAATATGAATAAGCAAATTTAGTAGTATTGAAGAAATCTGTAGTTAAGATATTTGTATCATCAAATCCTTCTTAAAAACCACAAATATAACCATTAACTTAACAAATCTAATATACGAAACTACTTCTCCTGCAAAATCAATTAAGGATTAAGTGCTATTCATTCACAGCAGGCAACTTAATGATCTAATGTGATTAATTCTATTAATCCAAATAATTTTAGCATCTAGAATTCAAAAATCAAGAATAGATAGTCTATAAAAGAAACCGTGCATTGCTCAACCTAAAAGCCGTTAGCGATATGAATGTATATATATAGTCAATCAATCAAAATGCGAGACCATGTAATCATTCAACACAAACCCTAAGTCAAACACCCCCTGTGATCATATTGATCCCAGTTTTATAAATGTTTTCATTAAATATTTTATTTGCATTCGTATATTCATTTAAACATTACTACTTTGTGGGTATTGGTAGTTATACCTGTAGAATCATAGAACTTCCTTTTATAAGTATTGATTTGTGAACCTTGATAACCTTAGAATAAGTTAGACAATACTTGATATCAACATTGGGGTCATTCACACTTAGAGATCATGCTTAGCCATGCTTAAAGAATTTTAAATTTTTAATATGGATAAAAATATTGGATATGACATTATGATGGGTATGACCTTTCTTTCTGGTTGGTATTTTGATTAAAAATGAAAATGAAAACTATGGTTTAGATGCGGGCAATCATTGGCAATAGCCGGATGTACAAGGGACTTGTACGTAGTATAGGGGGTGATTATTGCCTGTGTCGGATTAAGGACTGAACTACGTGTTCGTTAAACCCAAGAATTATCATACAACCACAAGTACTAGTATGGGACAGTCCTAACCTATTAAGCTACTTAAAACTAGCCTTTCACATTGGTAGGCTGGAGTAGTACGGACTTCTTCAGTGGCTGGTTGCTCAGAGGGGTGCCCACACCGAGGTGTTGGGAGTCACGTTTGCTGATACAACGGTGAACGTCATTCTATGCATATTCTTAATCATTTACTGTGCAGTGACTGTACAAACATTTACACCATAGTATGGGTTTAACTTCACTGGGCTGGTGCAAAGTTAGGGTTAAGTAATGTAACGGTTATGTCATGACTCTCTGCGGCACACCAAAGGAAATGTGCTAATGATATGCACAAAGAGTCAGTAATGTCTTGTGAGTAAAGATGTACACCTCTGCAGAGTGTAAAACTTTCTGAAAAGCCGTTCCCGCTGTTATGGGAGTCTTGGTGCGCCAGCACTAGTTAGCTGTTTTTATTTTCATAAAACTCTGGATTCTACCCGGTGTTGGTAGAAATTGGTTCGTCGATATAGTCATGATACCCAGGTTCGTGATTTCACTTATTCGTATTTACATACTGTTATTGTACATATGAAATTGCTTTTACTTAAAATTCCGTTTGCAATCTACTATTATGTATTTACATTTCAAACTGGTTTTATGCAAATTAACCGTAGAAGCCTTTCCTTTGAAATGGCCTGCATATATTATAGGTTTTGCAAAAGTCTTGCGGAGTATGTAATTTACTCACCCTTGCTTATTTGTTGTTTTTAGGTGAAGAATCAGATTAGCCCGATGTAATATATTTGTCGCAGGATTCGGGATATTAACGATGAGCTTTTCTAAGGATTATGCCTTATCAATTGCCTGAGGGTTGGATGGGCACACTACAAGAGTTTTGATCCTTTCCGCTACATTTCTCTGTATTGTAAGACCTTTTATTGTATAAATTACCATTATCATTTGTAATAAAGAGTATGGATGTGATATCAATTGTTGTAAATGTGCGTGCTAGCCATTGATCATAGGACTAGTACTGTATGCACATGAGATTTTCATTTTTGCATTTATGTGAAAATGGGGGTCATTACACGATCACAAACTGGCTTTCATAGCCAAGGAATTGTTGTAGAAGAGCTCGGTGACTGGTATGAACACGGTGGGATTTTTGCAGCTCTAGAACATGCGATGGTACGGGCGATCTGCGGGAAATCTGGGCATGGACGATGCGTGGTAGGGAGAGGATGGTGACGTGGTCTCGAGCGGCACGAAGCACAGGGAATGGCGGTTACAACAGTGGCGATCTTTCGCTCAGTTGCTCTGACCAGAGGAGGAAGAAGGAGGTGCAGGCTGCGGCTGACAGGTGGGATTGCCAGGGACTTGGACCCACGTGGCAGAGAGTAGGAGAACTCCAAGTTCTACTGCAAACCGAACTGGCTTTGATTCAATGGATCTATTATCTATCTTGTCGGTAAATTAATGAAGTTTTTACTGCATGTACTAGAGATAAGTTAGATTATACTATCAAAATTTCAGGCTAAGATGATGTCTGTGGAATTTATATAAATTCTGACAATGCACTATGCACATAATTGTGCATTCTATTTCTGATTTATTTGGGAGTCTATTTCTTATTAAGATTTTTAAAACTTTTTTCAAAGGTTCCTTATAGCTATATTAGTCTCATGTAAAATTTTCAGTTCCATATATTCTATATGAAATTTATAAAAATTCTGACGTTGCTATTTCCAGATTTTCAACTTTTCTAATTTTGAATTTTTAAATTAACTAAATTAATTTTTTTGTCTTGATATTTTTCCAGTTGATAGATCTATCCGGTCAGAAGATATCATAAAAATATCTGGCCGTATGATGAAATAATATTTTGATTAAATTCTTACATCTTTACTGTTTGTAGTCAAGATCCATCAATTTGCCTTTCTTTTCATCTTTAATTACATTGTATGAATTTTAAATTAAAATTTAGGGTTTTGGAGATTTCTAAAGATTTTACAAAAATTTTCCTCATTTTATTACTTTACATTTCTTTTCTTATTGCTTATCCAATACTTAAATGATTAACAAAACGAATTCTCCTTTAGAACAATAACCAAAGAAAACCAAGAAAAATTCAGAAAAATCCAAGAAAATGCAAATTGAAATTTAATTAAGTCCTATAATTGATTTCTTATTTTCTCAATTTTCAGGATGTTACAGGGGAGAAGGAGGAGGAAGAAGGGGAGGAGAAAGAGGAGGAGGTCGTCGGCAACGTCACAGGTATAATTTTTTTCAGATCAAATTACTTTTTGAAACATGACTTAGCGACCATATTAATTATATTTAGAAATAATTAGTTGTATACAGTAGTAATAATTATGTAGATACATGACTTAGGGACCATATTAATTAGATTTGTAAGTAATTAGCTAGATAGAGTAGCAATAGTTATGTAGATACATGACTTAGTGACCATATTAATTAGATTTGTAAGTAATTATGTGTGTACAGTTTCAATAGTCGTGTACCTATGTAGCTAGTTGTGTAAAGTAGCAATAGTTTTGTACATATGTAGGTATTAGTAGATTTCTAGTACTATTGTCATGTCTTAGGATGGATCGGATATTGTCAGATTGTATCAGATTGGATATTTGTCTGATTGTATTAGATCGAAAAACATCATAGTAAAGTTGAGTCATTACATGTTCGTCATGAATGTCTAATGTTTTATGTTTATGTTCCTATCTAAGAACTCATTTTGTATTTCATTACTAGATAAGGTTTGGAATGTTCAATTTGTATGCCTCCATTTTCTAGCTATGAACTCATTTTTTTGTCGTACTAACTGTGAACGCTTTGCAGGTAAGGTGGGTGATGAGGAATGTGTGTAGCCACAGTACAAGCTACTAGACACGGGGACATACGCGTCACACCGTAGCCGATTGTTGACCTTGGCCCCAACAGAGGGTGAGTGCCGATCAAGCTTGGCTCCCTCCGCTTGCACACCTCCATGACGGCATGGCGGATCGACACGCGAAGGATTTTAAGGTAAGTGCACTTATTTCATAGTTGCATTTGGATGTGGCATACGTATCACATGAGTGTACTGATAATGTATCTGTGTAGGTTGAGAGCAGCAGGGTTGCTTCCTTTAGTACGGATGGTGGAGGCGACCAGCGCCGACGCGCACGACAGGCGTTGTGCTTCCAGGAGGTTTCTGTACGATAGGTGCCTTCTGATGGCTCTCATCGATCGTTGGTGTCGAGACCCTCCTTTTTGGTATGGAATACTAAGGTCTCATGTGTATAATGTACTAGTATCATGATCAGTAACTAGTACGCACATTCACAACATTGTTATGACATCCATACACAAGTCCATAATACATTAACACAACATGGTTCTTAAAACATGTCCTAAAGGCCGAATTAAAAGGCAGTGGAAGATACAAATTCCAGCAATATGCCCTTTTCCCAAAATATCTAAAGCAAATGACAAGGAGTAAACCCTAGAAAAACTCATCGATATATTGCCCGTATCCTGCGGCGAAGTACACATCTTTGAGGACTCGCTTTCTTCTCCCACTAAACCAACAAATTAAGCAAGGTTTAATACTTTCGTACTCAGCAAGTCTTGTAGTGTATCACAAAGATAAAATAAATGCAGGCTAAGTTAAAGGAGGCTACTAAGGTTATTTTGCATAAAGCTAAATTGAAATATGAATATCAAGTAGTAGATTGTAAACGAAAATTGTAAAAGAAAGTAAGACTGATATTAAAATAACAAGTATGCATAAAATAACAATTCACAATCCTCCATGATTGTGAGTATCGCATCATCTTATTGCCAATCCCTGGCAAAAAATATCAACTTTCCTTTGCCAATCCCTGGCATAACATTTGAAATAAAAGCTTTCCGACATATATTTCCAAATCAACCATTTTTGAAAATACCAAAACATCTAACTATGTGATGACTTTACCAAGTACCCACGACCGCGGGCATAGCTTTTCGAAAAGTTTTATACTTTGCAGAGGTGTACAATTTTACTCTTTTTGCAGATTATTAGCACACTTTCTTTGGTGTGCCGTAGAGAGTCATGACATAACCGTTACGTTATTTAAACCTAACTTTGCACCAACCTAGTGATGACAAACCATTATTATGACGGCAGAAGATATTTGTACAATCACTCTATGACTAATGGTTATACACCCCAGTGTGGCAGTGTCCCACTACTCCACATAGTAAGGCATACACCGTTGTATTGGTATGCGTACACCATCTCAGAAAGCTCGTACTAATTTAGCCTTCCATTGTGTGAAGTTAAATCTAAAAAAATTAATAGGTTAAGGCCATCCCATAACAGCACTTATGGTTGCACTAATTTCTTGGTCTGAAAACAACACAATAATTCGGTCCTTAATCCGACCAGAACAATAAACTCCCCCTATCTACGTGCAAATCCCATGCACATCTGGCTATTGCTAATAATCGCCCGCGTCAAACCATAGTTTTATTTTCATTTTTACCAAAATATCAGCAACCTTTAATCATATCCAACCTTTTTAAATTATAAAGATTAACATGTCTCTTTTCATTATTCCATTTCTAAGCAGGACTAAGCATGTGCAATTATAATAGAGTATACCCATTTTGACATTTATATAATGTCTAATCCTACCTTAGGGTTTCAAAAGTTGACATGACAATATTGATTAAGGGAAATCCTTGAATTACAGGGAATATCTACCAATACCCATAATATAGCATGTTTATCAAAATAGTGCATCCATAAATAGATTTGACAAAGCAAAAATTAAATACTTGGGATCAACATGATCAAAGAGGGTGCTTGCCTTGCTCGTTGGATTCAGTGGCGAAATTAGAGTCGACGGTAGCAGTGTCGGTAACATCGGTGTTTATACGTAATTCGACGCGGAGCAACAATAATTGGCAAAATAAGTCAAATAACATCAAATCCAAATAAAATTTCTGCAACAGAGAGCTTTGGTTTATACTGATTTTTATATTGTGGGTTCACAATTTTTGAAGGTTATTTAAATAAGTTAGGCTTTATTTAAAATTTAAATTGGAGCAAGAGTCTTACTTAATAACCAATAGGTGCAAACTACTTTTGTTTTTGCTCATTTTCACAGAGAATTAGGCTCATGATTTTTGGGAGTTTTAGGCATTGGTTTTACTATTCTTTTTAATTTATTTGCATTAATTACAGTTATTCGAATTTTCAATGTATTGGAATTAACCTATTTAGCCATTTGGTACAAACTAAGTTCAAATTGAAATATTTTTATATTTGAAATTCTCGTGATCTCAGGAACATTTTAAAATTTGTTTCCTTATTTTAGGATCTATGGTTTACACATTTCTAATAGTAACCATATTAGGGTTTTTCTCAAGTTTTAATTTAAATAATTCAAACTGAGTTCAAAAATTAAATATTTTTATATATTCTGAAACTGAATTATTTTATATGAATTTGTAAATTTATTTCATTGGATTTTGAGCTAAAATGCAAAATATATTAATGTCTGAATATCAACTGATTTGGAAAATAGGCTAAATTGAGTAATACGCTTTCTAATTGAGAAAGCGGCTTTAACCATTTGGCTATTTGAATCAAGCGTGCTGCGGCTGACGGGTTGGGCCCGTAGGGCAGAGACAGAGAGCAGAGAGTCGATGGGAGATAGCCACTAGCGGTAGGAAAGGTGCAACGCCGGCTGGCTGACGACGGGGCGAGCAAGATCCGGGCACAGCGCACCCAGGGAGCCCTTCAGTGGCGGTGGAGCAACGATGAGGCGAGCTACCACCTATGAGGGGTAGGGCGAAGTGGAGACAAAGGTTGGGAGTGAAGACGACGGCTTCTTATGCTCAACGAAGAGGATGTGGAGCATCTAGGGGCTTCAAGCAGTCCATTTTGCGAGTCAGCTGGGTCGGTGGATGGCCGGGTAGAGCTACCATTGTGCATCGGCTTTGAGGAAGAAGGGTGCCACGGCGGCGGTGGAAATGGCGTCGGGAGCTAAAACCAAGCAGAGTGGAGGATTAGTTGGTCCTAATCATGCTCTGGTTAGCTTGAATTGAGCTACACTTCACTTAGGAGGAGCAATTGCTCTTTTGCCCTCATTTGGAGCTCATCGGTGATGAGGCTAATTGGAGGTGCCGGGCTTCTGGCTTGTGGTCGAGGGACCTCCGGGGCGTGCGTGGGTGCTGGCCGAAAGCGTGGCGGCCTTAAATAGGCCAGAGAAGGGGAGCTTGGTGATGGGACGGGGAAGTTGACGTCACGAACATGGGGAAATGGGCGTTGGCCGGCAGTTCAAAGGGATTCTAGGAGTTGTCGTGTGCGCAAGCTAGAGCAGGGCAGAGCAGAGCGGAAATAACAGTGTCAACGGCCGGTGTCTTGGCGCGAGCCAGCGGCACATGGGCATGGTCATGATTGCCGTGGTAGATGTTGGTGTGCAGCCAGCAATGCCACGGTAGCGGGTTGGCAAAGGAGGGCGGTGAAACTTGGTGCAGTGCAGAATACTGATGACGAGACGCTCCCACATCAAGATATCAGCCGGGGAAACTCTGCCGTGCCAAGATTTTGGCAGCCAGGGCAGAGCTCGCGCGAGAGGCAAGGAGGAAGTGGGGGCCACTGGCAGCTGACTGGTGGACCATGCTGGTCAGCACGAGGACCAGCTGAAGCTGCCAGGTGGGCCCCGGACAGTGAGGGACTCAGTAATCCGACAGGTGGGCCCAGGGTGTAGAGAGACAGAGAAAGGTCTAATTGAAATCAGATTTTCAAATTTTCTGCAGCTTGGGATTTCCAAACCTTTTTCAAAATGATCCTAGTGAGCTACCGAAGCTACCATAAAAATTTTAGATGATGATCAAATTTGTACAATTTTATAAAATTCTGACAAGGTTGCTGGGCCAAATAAGTCTTCCCTATTTTTGATTTTCGAAAGGGATTAAATTAGGTCCAATTTTTTTAAATAAATTTTGCTAGATGATTCAGGGGTGATGTCGATTATACTATAAAATTTTCAGATCAAGATCATTCTTTATAATTTTTATAAAAATCAGACAATGCCTCCGTTGTGAATTTCAATTTGCTGTTTTTGATTATTCTTAAAAAACAAATGGGTTCAAAATTATCTGAAACTTTTAGGAGGTGACATTGGTAGCATTTAGGATTTAAATAGATTATTTCCAAGAAATATTGTGATTGGAAATTTTGAGTTTGAAGTTTTATAACCCTTATTTGGGTTATTTGAAATGCCTTTTTGATAATTTAAGAAAATCCAGAAATTTCAAAAAAAGATAAAAATTCAAATTCATACCAAATTCAACTCAAGTATTTGAATTTCACTTTTATTGAGTTTTCGGATGTTACTGCTGGCAATCAAAGATGCATACGTTTCACCTCCCGTGCGGGGAGATGGCCCCAACACTTGAGGACGACAGCTACCTACTGGGCCTTCCGTGCACTAAGAACGCGGTTGTGCCTCAGGACGTCGACCTAGAGCGGAAATAGTGAACCATTAAAATGATTTTGTTCCTGCACAAGACCAGAGTGAAAATATGTTGCCTATAGTATTCTCATTCGGAGATGAGGATAAAGTGGAAGATAAATTAGAGCATAACAACTTTCGGGATAAATTGTGGATGAAATTGTATTTTACCTTAGAATCCATCAAATATTAGAATAAGAAAGGAGATGAAAGTGCTACAAAGGTTCGTATTTTAAGACGTTCCTGTTCAGACAAGCTGTGTTTTGAAATATCTCGGATGTTTAGATATTCAATTGCAAAATCTATAACTGGTTGTGTCTTGTAAATATCGTTGCAGAAATATCTAAGGAGAAGAAATTTTTCAACAACAAATACTAATCATAGAAGTGTGCCAGGAGAGAAAGAAAAAATATTGGATCACATACGGTTCTTTAATTGAATTGTCTGTGATATCCTATTGTGTTTCACAGACGGTTTAGAAGCCGTTTATGGTGCGCTATATTATCACTGACACATGCTTACAGAAGGCTTAGAAAATCGTCTGTGATGATGTTTTTGAACCTTCCGTGGTGACCTTTTCTATAGTAGTGATACTAACGTGATTTATTGGGAATTATATCCCCTGCCTACTTTTCTAGATATGTGCTAAAGAGGCGCATTTGTGTGTGAATGCACTTAGTGTACTGAAAGATCGAAATGGCGATCAGAGGGACGGGGGTGAATGATCACAAATAAAATTCTCCCTCACTCAAAGTACTCCAAACAATCTCGCAACAAAAATCTGAAACACCCAAAGATTTTCGTTCAAACTGGTGCTTCTCAGATTTGCACACCCTCCTAAACCCGAACAACTAGACAACTATATGTACCCCTAGCTTACATGGTTGAGAATCATGAACCATGTTAGGTATGTTTTAATCACAATCCTGGTTGTCAAGTGCCCAAACAAAAAGGAATCAATTCAAAGACTTCTTTTCTAAAAGAGATAAAAGCTAAAAACAACAAAGTCTCTTTTCAGAAAAGTAAAAGCAGATTTTTCAGGAATTATCCTCACTTGGAGCAGGTGGTTAGTGAGTTTCTGTTGCTCTAAAATTTTTGAGAATTTTTTTCCCTGTGAGCAGTTGAGTCGTGAAATAGTCCACCAAAAATCACATTAAAAAGATTTGTGTAATAGACATGAAAATTCAAGTATTACAGACAGTCAGGAACTTCGACTAGAATGTTTTTTCTAGATAAGAATCACTAACATGGTTTTTCTATATGAGTCACGCACATTCTCCAATAAGAATCACTCAAAAAGGAATTTTTGAGATTTTTCTAAAAATCAAAGACTGACTGCTGCGCGAAGAAAAAGTTCTGGACATAATGACAACTTGATAGAAAACTTGATCTTTAGTCTATCCTAGGGTGCAAGAGAAGTGTAAAACCATATAAACACCCTCAAGATCTATGTATTGATCATCATGCTTTTATCAGGACGTAGCACTATCTGAATTTTTAAACATTATTTGGGAATGATCATCATCTAAAATTTTTAAAGAAACATTAATATTACAGCAGGACCATCCACAAAAATTTTCAAAAGTTTTTAACGTGGTTTAGATAATTTTTTATTTTGTTCAAATTTACTGGTAAGTCTTTTAACAGGGCAGAAGTACTGTTCGAATTTTTAAAAATTTATGAAATTTGATCATCATCTAAAAATTTTATGAGAACATGAGAGATGCATCATAACCATGCAAAAAAAATCAAAAGTTTATAACGTATTTTGAACCATTTTGTATTTGGTTCAAAATTGCCGGTCAGCGTTTTATCAGGACAGTAGCAATATTTGAATTTTTAAAAATTCTACAAACTTCAGAATTATCTGAAATTTTTATGGAAATATCAGCTATGTGTCAGGACTCTCCAAAACAAATTTCAAAATTGTTTGACATAGTTTGACCCACTTTTCTGCCGTTGCAAAAATACCGAAATTTCGGGTATTTCGCCCGAAATTTTGGGATTTTTCGGCGAAATTTCATTTTTCTCGGTAGAAAACAAACTGAATTTGAATTTTTGTTTTTGAATTTCGAACGAGATTTGTCCGAAATATCCGAATTTCGGCGAAATTTCGGATTCCGGTCCGGGGCAATATTTTATCCAAAACGAAATTTGAATCCTTGATATGTATGTCCATGTCTTGAACTGATCATCGATTAAACAAGGTAACACACCTCACAAAACAAAAAAAAACCTAAGGTAGCACGACTTGTTTGTTGTGGAGAAGTCCATGTATACGAACAAGCCCTGACGACTTCACATGACATGGCCGCATACTAAAGAATTTGCACATATGTACGTTCATTAACGTTATTGTCTATGTATATACGAAGAAACCGTGCGTTGTACGTATACTGGTTGTCTGTGACTGCAGACTTTTTGTTCCATATATAACGTTTTTTCTTGAGTAGTGATGTACAGATGGATCGATCGAAGATGCGTCCAAATTGGTCGATCGACAGTAGTCATAGCCATACATTTGTACGAAGTATATATAGAAGGATGATGTGTCCAAATTGTGTAGTCAATTGTGACGAATATCATCACATCAGAGGAAAACAAAGGAAATGGAGATGCCACTATGTCAGTCAATATAAGAAGGTTGCTTTGTTTGATGCCAGCTTCTCGATGATTTATAGGGATGACAGTCGGGTGGGTATCTTTAGATACGACTGTCGCCCATCTAAACCAGAAACCCAAAATCGTACCACCTATCCAAACCCATTAAATCTGTCCACGAATACCTAGGGAAAATTACACCAAAATGATCAAAGACGGTTTGTTTTAAGCAACCGTACGCTCAAATTATCACAGACGGTTAGTTTAAGCAACCATATATGATAATCGTGGATTACCCATAGCCTTGTGATGTGTCAACATATTACACAGACAGTTTGTCTCTAAGCAGTAGTCTGTGATATTTCATCGACAGTTGTAAAAACAAACCGTTTGTGAAAGTAAACTTATCACATATGGTTTTATGTTGAAACCGTCTATAAAAACTTTAGCAGTTGCATATTGGGAATCGCGCATGTTGCGGCGAGAACTTTGTATGCTCTTTCTCTTCTCGTTGCCTCTTCATTTTCTTCTCAAACGTTTTCTCTCCACTATCGTTTAGGAATCCATATCTGTCGCATCTTCTTCTCAAGCATCGTTGTTTCCTCATCATCTTTCTGCTCCGGTTCATTCGTTCCTCTTCTTCACTTTCTATTTTGGTCATTCATAGTTGCTTTTACGATCCGTTGATACGCCTTGCTCTTTTTGTAATAGAGGGATTCATAGTTCTTTTAGATCCGCCGTATTTAGTGGAAGCTTTGCTTATTTAGTCATAAGATCCATATACATTTTGTCATAATATCTATACACATTGTAAACTATATTATTTTTTATTTTATTGTAACTAGGTTATCATATTCTAGTAGTATTTATAACTATATTGTTATGTTGGAGTGCACGCAATCGAAAATGACTTTGTTTTAAGACTTTCTTAATGACCTAATTACGTAGTTAATTTCTTTCATGTAGCCACGGATCAAACTCATCTTGTTAGTATAGACTATTTTTGAAATATATTTGGCAAATGGTAGGATTGTCATCAAATGAATTTGTAGTTACGATGATAATTTGCACCATCAAAATGATGGATATCCAATATGGTGATGTAAATAATATGCTTTTACTATGATAGGGTGTTCTTGGCCTCACGTGTTATGCATAGAAGGAACCAAGAAGGTCCATTCAACCTCTCTATGTATTATGATGGCTAGATCTGCGTCTCCTTGAAGGATTCATCTCCTGTGAATGGTATGGATGGTTATCGTGAGAGGTTTACAAGTGAAGATATGACATTCAAATGTATCCATCAAGTGCTATATTTTGAAGAGTCTAATGACTCTGCACTCTTTAGTTCTATTAAGCCATAACCACATGTTGCTATGTATCGGAAGAGGAGCGGGGTGTGTGAGTATTAGCTTTTGTTAACTATATTGGAATGTGTTGTACTGTCTGTTGTTTGATGAGATCAATTGTTAATTTTCATATGTGTTTTGTTAACTGCCTCTTGTTGATTCATATGTATTTTGTTAACTATTTGTTGTTAACTATACTGTGTTGTTGTATAAATTTTTCAACTGTGAAATATTATTGTATTGTGTTATATCTATACAGAGGGTATGGCTAGCATGATTCCTAAGGCTAGCCATAAAATAGAAAAAATATTGCATATCACAGATGGTTACTATCTAAATAATCGTCTGTGATATGCACTATTACATACGATTTCTTTATCACAAACATTTGTGATCATCAAATATGATAGATGGTTGATGTCTTCTAACCATCTGTAATGACAATCAGGAAACTATGTTTATTTAATTTCCCGCCTAGTCAATTCAATATTCATACTTAGCGTCTCTCAATAGAAATCTAGGGTTTCCTCTCTACACCGTCGACATCCCCTTTGTGTTGCTGTCGTCCTCATCACCTGCGCTATCGTCCTCGTCACCACGCCATCCCCATCCTCTCCGCACCACTCTATCACCCTCGGCACCACACCATCGCCGTCCCTATCCTCTCCGCACCATGCTATCACCCTCCTCCACCACCTCTCAAGTACTGCCATCAGTCTAGAACTTCATTACTTCAGTTAAGAGTAATAATATGGTAAGAGTACAATACTAGTAGTAGAATATTGGTGGTTGTGAGACTAAGCACTAGGAGTAGTCTGGTGGTCCAAGCATCTCGCGTACATTTAGTATCGACTAAGTAGAAAAATTATCTACTTCTTATTTTCCTCCTTGAAGATCTTGCCAAGGTTTGAGGAGAGCTTGCTGCATTCTTCTTGTTGATATAATTCGAGCTTGGGTTGAGTTCAATGCTTCGGACAGTTCGTAAATTGTATAGAATATTGTTTGTATTATTGTAACGACCCCCATTTTCGCATAAATGAAAAAATGGAAATCTCATGCGCAATCTGTACTAGTCCCATGATCAGTGGCTAGTACGAACATTTACAATATTGATGTCACATCCATACGTAATGTAAATATATTTCATTAAGTAAACTCTATCTTACAAACCAAAAGTACATAATTGTTACAGCGGAAAAACCAAAAGACTTGTAGTTTGCCCAATACTCCCACAGGCAACTGACAAGGTACAACCCTAGAAAAATTCATCGTCATTCCTGAATCCTGCATTGAAATAAATATCGCCAGAGTATTCTGATTCTTCTCCTAAAAACAACAACAATAGCAAGTTGAGTACTTTACGTACTCGCAAGACTTGTTCAAAACCTATAATATATGCAGGCTTAAATCAAAAGAAAGGCTGCTACATTTATTTTGCAAAAAGCCAATTTGAATTGTAAATACTGAATAATAGATTAAAATCAGAATTTCAGTAAAAGCAATTTGACAGGTTAATAGAATAACAGTAAATGAGCATAAGTAATTAGATTCGCGAGCCTTTAGAGATCGATTATTACAATGAACCATTCCCTGCCAACACATAACCATTCATCCAGTAATCTAATCCTATCATCATCATTCCTTGCCAACACGTAGCATAGCAAATGAAACCAACCCTTTTGAAAATAGCAAAACATTTAACTAGTGCCAGTTCACCAAGTTTCCCATAACCGAGGGGACGGCTAATCAATTAGATTTACACTCTGCAGAGGTGTACAGCTTTACCCACAAGTCATGACATTTTCATTTTGTCGCATGCACCATTGGCGTGTGGCCAGAATGTTCATGACGAAAACCTTTACATTACCTAGGTTAACTTTTGCACCAGCACGGTGATGTAACACTCATACTATGCAGCAGAAGATGTGTGTACCTAGTACGACAAAAGGGTGACACACCATTGTCCCACTTCTCCCCATGACGGCAGCAGAAGATATGTGTATTAATACGACAAATCCATGATGGCAGCATAAGATATGTGTATTAATACGACAAATGGTGGTACACCAAATTGTCCCACTTCTCCCCCATAGCATGGCGTACACACCGCTTCGGTCTACCAATGTGTAAAATTAAACTAGATAACTTAATTGATTTAAGGGTGCTCCATCCCAACACTTGTGGTTGTACGGATTTTTCTTGGATCATACAACACTACGTTCGGTCCTTAATCCAATACAGGCGATACTTCACCCTACACTACGTGTATTTCCATCTGCACAACCGGCTATTGCCAATAATCACCCGCATCAAAACCATAGTTTTATTTTTGGGTTTTTAAGAAATTACCATTGATCCCATTAACCATCATCATGTCTCAATAATTAAAAATGATTAGTTTATCCAAACTATTCATCCCAAATGTAAAGCATGGCTAAGCATGATTATCAAATCGTATATACCCATGATGACATTATGTATTGTCTAACCTTATTCTAGGGTTATCAAGGTTCACATGTCAATACTTATCAAGGAAGTTTCATGAGACAACAGGTATATCTACTCGTACCACAATGTAGCCAATTTACAGAAAATACGCGCCTGCATAAGCTGATTTGGTAAAACAAGATAAAAATTAAATACTGGGATCAATATGATCAAGGGGGTGCTTGCCTTGCTGACTGTCATCAAAGTTGATCTTAAGGTCGTCAGTGTTCATATCTGGGACGTCGGGTTCTACACGCCGTTCGACGATAAGAAAGCAGATAACAAACTTTAATAAGGACAAAAGAAATTAGACGAAAAATCAAATAGAGACTCGCTTAGGAGAACAAATGTGATTTAGGGTTAGGTTCTTATGGTTTATGTATTCGCTTCTTCTTTATTTTTATGTTAAGTGGTATCATAACTTCTTATTTTTATAGATTAGTCTTATTTATTTTACAAATTCAAGAAGCTAAAATCATGTGTTCTTGTGCTTATATTTAGAATTCTAGATGCTAAAATTATTTGGATTAATAGAATTAGGACATTAGTTATCATGTTATATGTTATGTATGAATAGTACTTAATCTTCAACTGACTTGCATAAGAATTCGTTTAAAAACATATACACACACACACACACACACACACTAGATCTGTTAGGTTGGGCTATTGGTTACATATTCTGGTTTTTAAGAAGGTTTCGGTGAAACAAATATCTTAAGTATTAATCTTTCTATTATTACTAAGTTTGTTTACTTGTAGAACGGATTTCTGATATCATAATGCCTAGGGTCATTTGGGTGATTGAATTTATATGCAAAACATGAGGAAACAAGATTATTTCTTCATAATAAGGTAGTCTATACTTTGGGGAGCAATCCTAAGCTGATTTCATAAATTTTAAGATTTAGACGAGATGTTTTATTCATTGCTAAAATAGCTTAAATGGTATTAAGGTTTCCGATGGCCATAACACTTAAGGGTATTGAGCTAGCAAGATTCAGATGCAAAGCAATTTGTAAAAAGAATATTTTTCCATATTATGGTAGAACATATCTCAAGTATCATTTATGGACTATTCTTCAAAAAAATTTCGTTTAAACGAGTTGTTTTATGAATTGTTGAAAAGGCTTAAGTATTTTTGAAAACATAATACTTAAGGTTATTTTGCTATCAATATTTATATACAAAGCATGATAAAATGAGATACTTTCTTCAGAACATGATAGTATGTACTTTGAAGAGTATTTCTACACTGATTTGATAAATTTTAGTGTTTAGACGGGATATTTTATTTGCTGCTGAAATAACATTAATGATCATTCTGGAATATGGTATGTACATAATTTTTGCACTAGGGTCTCATTCTTATTCATGAAACAATTCAAGTCCAGTTTATAACTTAAATATTTTAGCATATTCAATTAACCTACTGACATATTAGTGCTTAGAAATCAATTCCACTCATTTTAGATTTCTCTTGCATAAGTTATACCTGTTTGAATATTTAGTATATTGAAATTAACTTTTAATAGAAAATGATTCAAAAAAGGATGATATTTACATATTTTCATATATTTGGGTTGTTGGAAGTATAATTATATCAGCAAAATTAGTTTCACTTAATTCTGAGTTTGTTTGTAACATTTTTTTGTATAGCCTATCTTTTAGCCTTTTATTTAAATTTGAATTTCAAATTTGTCCAGATCTCTTATACAAAATATTTTTGCATATTCTGGGATTAAATGATTTTAAATGAATATAGAAATTTGTTTAAGTCAATTTGGATTAAAGATGCAAAAGATATTCAAGTTTGAAGTTGGTTCGGTTTAGGAAATCCAAAGAAAATGAAGAATACACTTTCAATACATTGAAAGCGGATTTTTATTTTCCGCAGGATTTCTTTGAATCTGGCTAGCTTTACAGTGGGGCCGACCGGTCAGTGAGAGGGTGAGGCTAAGAGGCGAAGAGGCTGACAACAGGGGCCCTCGCGTCAGAGATCGAATGTAGGGGAGGCGGTTTGCATGACCGCCGGCGGCGGAAGGACGCCGGAGACGATGAGCCGCCAGTGCAGTGAGTATCATCGGACCCGTGCGCACTTAGGGGTGGCACCGATTCGGTCGGCGGTGAGGTGGAGTGCGCTGCCACCGAGAGGAGGCGGCAGTGGTCATGGTGGTCAAGCCGCGCCGGCGAGAGACGGCCGTTCGGGCTTGATGGGTTCCAGATTGAGCTTCAAGGGGTTTAGGAAGTTCCATTTTACCTGATAATGGCTTCGAAAGAGGTTCGGTTGAGGCTGCCATTGTGCGCTGGCCGGGAGGAAGAAGGATGATCGGTGGCGGTGAAATTCTATATGAATGACCTTCAAAATTTTTGAGGGCTTTTGATTATTGATGGCTTCTAATGCTATGGCTCAAGGTAATTTGGATTTGGTTGAGTGGTTCATCGGATTTTTGTTTTTGCCCGAGCTCTGAGGTTGCCTGGCAATGGCGGAATTGAAGGTGAATCGAGGGCTACTCGGTGGAGGGGAGCTGAAGAAGAGTGGAAGGAAGTGAGGCATGGCTAAAGAGAACTCTGGGACACAATTTATAGCCGAGGTGATGAAGTGGATGAGCTCTGCCTCGGTTGCGAGCTCACCCAGATGACTTCGGCACTTGCACAAGAGGAGGGATGGTCATGCAGCGGGAAACACGGTGAGGCGCACCGCGTGGCGGCCTCTTATTGCTTGGGCGGCGCCGGCTTGCAGAGGATGACGCGAGAACAGCGCACGCGAATTTGGCTTGGGACACCAACAGCTGGAGGAAGAAGATGAATGGGTGTAATGACCCCCATTTTCACATAAATGCAAAAATAGAAATCTCATGTGCATACAGTACTAGTCCCATGATCAGTGGCTAGCACGCACATTTACAACAAATGATACACATCCATACTCTTTATTGCAAATGATAACGGTAATTTAATTACATAATAAGATCTTACAATATAGAGTGAAATGCAGCGGAAAAGATTAAAATTCTTGTAGTGTGCCCATCCAACCCTCAGACATCTGACAAGGCATAATCCTTATAAAAGCTTCATCGTCAATATCCCGAATCCTGCGACAAATATGTTGTATCGGACTAATCTGATTCTCCACCTAAAAACAACAATTAAGCAAGGGTGAGTACTTTCGTACTCCGCAAGACTTTTGCAAAACCTATGATATATGCAAGCCATTTCAAAGGAAAGGCTACTACGGTTAATTTGCATAAAGCCAATTTGGAATGTAAATACAGAATAGTAGATTGCAAAATGGAATTTAAGTAAAAGTAATTTAACACGGAAAGTAACAGTATATAAGCAAAAATAAATCTCATGTACTTGGGTATCATGACCATATCCACGAATCAACTTCTACCAACACCCGGTAGAATCCAGTTTTTATGAAAATAAAAACATCTAACTAGTGCTGGCGCACCAAGACTCCCATAACTGCGGGAACGGCTTTTCAAAAAGTTTCACACTCTGCAGAGGTGTACATCTTTACCCACAAGTCATGATCTTTTCTTTTTGCCGCATATTTCACACACCTTTGGCGTAGTGGCCAGAATGTTCATGACGAAATCATTTACATTATCTAGATTAACTTTGCACCAGCCTGGTGTCGATAAACCCGTACTATGGTGTAAATATTTGTACAGTCGCTCAACAATAATGAATAAGTATATCCATAGTATGGCATACACCGTTGTATCAGCAAACGTGACTCCCAACCCTCGGTGTGGGCACCCCTCCGAGCAACTAGTCACTGAAGAAGCTCGTACTACTCCGGCCTACCAATGTGCAAAGTTAAACCAGATAACTTAATTGGTTTAAGGCTGTCCCATACCAGCAATTGTGGTTGTACGGTAATTCTTGGGTTTAACGAACACGTAGTTCGGTCCTTAATCCGATACGGGCAATAGTCTCCCCCTACACTACGTATAAGTCCCTTGTACATCCGACTATTGCCAATAATTTCCCGCATCAAAATTATAGTTTTCATTTTTAACCAAAATACCAATCATAAAGAAAGGTCATACTCATTAAATGTCATATCCAATATTTTTAATAATGTCAAAGTTTTATGTTGCTTTAAGCATGGCTAAGCATGTCACTAAATGTGAGTAACCCAAGTTGACATCAATTACTGTCTATACTATTCTAGGTTATCAAGGTTCACAAATTCATACTTATCAAGGAAGTTCTATGTAACTACAGGTACAACTACCAATACCCATAATATAGCAAACTTTAATAAAAGTAACGTATTCAGTAAAACATTTAATGAAAACATTTATAAAACTGGGATCAATATGATCAAAGGGGGTGCTTGCCTTGCTTATTTATTGCTTACAATGAAGACGAAGCCACGGCTGACGGAGGCAACGACAGAAGTAGCGACGTCGGATTCTACACGTCGTTCAATCGGAAATACAACAAATATCCAACTTTAATAAGGGCAAAAAGAAAACAGACAGAAAACCAAATAAAGATTCACTAAATAAAACAGGAATATTTTAGGGTTAGAATTATGATTTCAAGATTTCATGATTTAGTTAATTATACACTCATATTGTTAATGACTTTTATGATGAGCAAACATGGTTTCTTTTATAGATTATATATTCTTGAATTACGAATTCAAGAGGTTAAAATTATGAATTCTTGTATTTATAACTTCGAATTATAGATGCTAAAATTATTTGAATTAACAGAATTAACATATTAGACAATTAATCTGAAAGCTATAAATGAATAGCACTTAATCCTTTTTAATTGATTTTGCATAATAAGTGATTTTGAATATGTTAGATTTATTGAGCTTGGTTACTGGATTTATTTATGATTTTTAAGAAGGTTCTAGTGATACAGATATCTTAATTACAAATTTCTTCATTGCTATAAAGTTTGCTTATTCATATTATGAAGTCCATAAATCATAATACTTAGGGTTATTTGGCTAATAGGATTTATATGCAAAACATGATGAAACAAGATTATTTCTTCGAAAGAGGATAGTTTATACTTTGAAGAACATTTCTAAGCTGATTTCATACATTTTAGTGTTTAGACAAGATATTATATTCATTGTTGAAAAAAAGCTTATATGATATTAAGGGTTACAATGACCATATTACTTAAGGGTATTCAACTGGCAGAATTTAGTTGAAAAGCAAATTGTAACAAGAATATTTTTCTGGATTATGGTAGTGCATATCTTAAATATTGTTTCTAAACTGATCTTGATAAAATTTGTATTAAGACGAGATATTCTACGGGCTGTTGAAAATGCTTAATTAGTTTTAGAGTTTACACGATAAAGGTTCAGTTTCCGATTTAAGTTTGCGGCTGGACCTTATAAGATTATTTATCCATTTTTCTGGCATTAGCCTGGGACATCGTTAAGAGTGTTTTAAAGTTGGTTTTACAATATTTTGCTTTTATCCGAGAAGTTTCCCACATAAGTAATCATTAGGGCCTATCATGATCTTATTTCCAATTTGCACAAGCATAAGATATTTTTACATAAACAGTAAGGGTATTATTTTTCAGATTACTAGGATCTGGTTTTTGTTATCTTTGGAGTTTCTTTGTGAAAGATATAACTATTCAGACTACACAAGTATTGAAACTACAACTATTTGGTTAAGTGTTGATCATGTCTTTATTGTAATGATTCTTGCTGGATAAAATAGTTTGATTACATTAGATGCTTAGATTCCAGTTCCTTTTCATGATTTTGCTCCTCATTGAATATGCATATATACATTCTTCTACATATGCAAGGCTTATGTTCTTAATGTAATTTAAACCCGTGCATATATGTTACTTCATTAAAATATTTAAATAGTGTCACATTATTTCTTCTGATACCTATTCATATCTTTTGTACAGCTATTAGATACCTTTCATATGCATCTATTTATTGCTACGGATTATTATATGTACTTATTCATATATACACCTTTTCCATTTGAATAACTTACTATTTATAAAACAAGTCTAAATCAAGTTCATACCTTAATTATTTCAGCATCATAAGGTAGCCTACTGACATGAAAGTATTTAGAAATCAATTTGACTTATTTTAGATTCCTTTTGCACAAACTATGTATTTTTGAATATTTATAGTATTGAGAACAACCTCTAATGCAAAATGATTCAAACAAAGTTTAAATCTAAATATTTTTATATATTTGAGTTTCTGGAAGTGTAAGGATTCTATTAAAATTGGTTTTGTTAAATTTCAAGTTTATTTACAATATTTTTATATAAGCATGTCTTTAGGCTCTTTATTCAAATTTGAATTTCAAATTCACCCAGTGATCATTTTCAAAATATTTTTCCATATTATGAATCTACATGATTTATCATGAATTTAGGAATTTATTTCATTTCATTTGGACTAATGGTTCAAAAGTTATAAGCATTTGAATTCTTTGCGGTTTAAGAAATTGATGAAAATAGGAAAATTACCATAAACGGAAAGTACGTTTTCAGATTTCAAAATCCACCTTCCGTTTTTGGTTCGCGTGGGCTGAGGCTCTGACGATTGGGTCCCAGATGGCAGAGGAATGCTCAACGCTGCAGGTGACGCGCGGGGCCCGCACGGCAGCGACCGTGAAGGAAGGCTCTTCAGAGGCTCGCCGGCGGCGAGGCTTTGCTGCCGTGGCGGCAAATTTTTGGGGAAATGGCTGCCGTGATAGCCTATTGGCAAGATGGGCAAGTTGGCGAGATGGCATTGCCACTTGCCTGTCCGGATCGTGCCGTGGCAGGGAAAACCAGGGTGATTTCTTGCCGCAACAGAGAATCGGCCAGAGGTGGCAATGAACTGAGTTGCGGCTTCGGGACTTCTTCGGCGCAAAATACGAGCAAAGTGGTAGAGTGGCGCAATGGGTGTGAGTGAGTGATGACAGTCGTGTCGGAGAACGTAATTTGAGAATTGCGGCGCCGACTGGAGAATATGACAATGGGAGAGGCGGTGCTCGGCTACGCGCGCGAGAGAAATCAGCGAAGGGAGAAGAGAGGAGAAGGATCGGGAGGCTGGCTGACAGGTGGGGCCCAGCTGGAAGAGACTGAGGGGAAAAGACGGTTCGGTCTGGTTCGTGGGACCGGGTTAAGGAAAGGGCCCACACGTAAGTGAGACACTTTGGCAAACCACCTGATTCTTCTGGACAGGTCAAGGAACATCCATTGGATTGGGACAACAGACAGGCCCTAGATTTTATGAAATTTTTTGTGTAGGTCGGCAAGGAATAGATAAGGGTCCAGTAAAATTTTTTAGATAAAAATTACTTATAAAAATATTTATATAAATCTGAAAATGCATGGTTGTCATTTTCTGTTGATTCTGAATTTTATTTAATTTAAGATTCAAATCATTTTATTATTTTATGAACCTTTTTATGAAGATCTTGAATAGAATTATTGACAAGATATAAAATGTTCAGATTTTCAGATTTTATATTTTAATTTTAATAATTCTGACATTACCATTTTCAGCTTTTCTGATCGTCTATTTTTGAATTTCTAAAATTACCAAATGCAGGGATAAATTCTTGATATTTTTACCAGAGTTGGTTAAGGTTAATATGTCGGCATGGTTAAATTTTTATCCCATGTTAAGTTCGGATAGCTTCTGAAGAAATCTTAGAGTTTCAGATTTGGATTATCTCCCCATGATTACTTTTACTATTTTATTGATCCAGATCAGTGCAAGTTGCATCGTCAGGATCCTGGATGGATCTGGGATTTATCTTAGATTTCTACAAATTTTATTGATTTTTTATTTTTATCTTTTTAATTTTACCATTTTACCATTTCAATTTATGAGACTTTTCTTTTAAAGCAAAAACTCAAGAAAAATCAATAATTAAGAAAACTCAGGAAATTAAAATCCAAATTAAAGATTACATTTTAAACTTATTTTTATATTTTGTTTGTTTTGAAGAAATAGTTTTAATAAAGGAAATCTTTCTTTTCTTAAGAGTAGAATACAAGAAAAGGAGGAAAACATATTATTTAAAAATCAAAATCTTGTTTCCAATTGAAATTTCTATTTGATTCCATTTTTAAATTTGAAACTTTTCATTTTTCATATTTTCGAATTTTCTGGGATGTTACAATGGGAGAGGAGGCTGCCGGGTGGTCCCAGTCAGAGATTTGACCCCACGTGTAAGTCAAAGAGAAGGTGCAGCAAGGCAAAACTGGAACCGACTGAAAACACAACGATGATGAATGCATTGAATCGGTTACTTGGCTTATTAGGAAACTTTTGATAAGTTTTCTGGGATATGTTTGGATAATGATAAATTTACTGTAGACATTTGAGGCAAAAATAAGTGGTAGAGAATTTTTAAAAATTCTGACAAGGCATAGTACTCAAAATTGTGTTTTCCGTTTTTTAATTTATCAGATAACTTATATATTACCAAAACTTCTTGAAACTTTTTATAGGAGTTTATCTTGACTATATACGCGTTCAGTAAAAATTTCAATTTAATATATTTTGTATTTAAGTTATAAAAATTCTGACATTAAGATTCTCAGATTTTCAGGAATTCTGTTTTTGAATTTTTTAATATCTTAAAACTAATTATTTATTTTTAATATTTTTTACTGTAGATGGTCTGATCCAGAATGAATATAATATAAACAATTCAGGTCGAATGAATGCAGTATTATTTTTATTTAAATCTGACATTTTATTGTTGCTAGTCAAGAAACATTAATTAGGCTTTTATTGCACAATATGATTACTTGGATTTTAAAATTCAGAAGTAGGATTATAGAGATCTCTCAAGATTATGCAGGGATTTTTATACATTTTATTTATGTAAGTTTTTATTATTGTTATTCATCTATTACTTATAAAGATTTTCCATTAGGGCAAAAATCAAGAAAAATCCCGAAAAATTCAGAAAATGCAGAAATAGCATAAATAAATATAATTAATTTATAAAATTTAATATATTACTTTATTTTAATTTTGGGATGTTACAATTATTGAAATGTGAATTGGGTAAAGAGTGTGTAGATGTATTTGAATTGTGAATTTTAAGTCATTTATTCTTTTTGAATGTTTGTTATGTGTATATATCTCAATTGTGAATTGTGTATGTGTCTTATGTTTATTTAAATGTGTATTTTATGTATCTATCTCAATTGTGAATTGTGTATCTTATATCTGTTTCAATGTATGCTGTGTATCTGTACAGAGGGCATGGCTAGCGTGATTCCTGAGACTAGCCATAAAATTGAAATTATGTATAAAAAACATGTCATGACTGTCTGTTATTTATTCTTATCGCAGGCGGTTCATAATTGGAACCGTCCATTATTTATTATTATCATATAAGGTTTCTTATGCACTAATCGTCTGTGATGATCACTGATCATCACTGAATTTTTTCACAAACGGTTCTAAAAGCATCTATGCTCATTGTTTCTAATCGTGTGTGATGTTCTTAATACGTCCTGTATACATATAGGATTTTTTCACAACGTGTATGTACTGTACCCTATCAAGGAAGACGGTTTTCAATTTGGCTGGTCAACCGTTTCAGGCATGGGCACTTTCTATGCATGCGCATGTACGTGCCTTTGAAATGCATGAATAACGTAATTTTATTAAAATAATAATATATTTTTAAAATAATTTTACGAAAATAATGCCTCTATATTTTTTTTACAAAAATATACCCCTATCGCTAATTCATTTGGTGAAAGAAGCCACAGCCTATCGACCAAATGAATCTATGATAAAACAATATGTCTCAATTCAATTAGCGACAAAACACTGTCACTCGTTCATTTGTCGAGAGAAGGCTTGTCGCTAATTGTTTTTGTAAAATATCTTTTTTAAATCAATTATTTTTGTAAAATAATTTGGTGACAAAGGTGTATTCTGTAATTTTTTTTATGTATTATTTTGGTAAAATTATTTAAAAATGTATTAATAAGAAAAATATGAATAACGTGGTGTGGAATCTAATGCTTTGCACCTTGACCATGGAAGCATGCACGTACGTACGTACCACTGGTCCACACCTACTTGCCTCCTTCCTGTCATGTTCTGCCTTCTCCTAGAAAGATGGCATCAATCACCAGCAGTACACATCTTAGATTACATGGTTGTCGCCGTCCATGGTTGCAGTACTGATTTAGCCATCACTATTTCGGCCAACTCAAAAACTTTCTTTTTGTAAATTTAATTTTCTTCTCAATAAATTTGCAAAATAACATCATAGCTAACCGTGAAATACGTTACAGGTGACACGTGTTACGTACCAAGGTGACAAGTGTTACGTACCAGGAGCGGCAAGATTCTTGCTAAGCTCCTATTCCTTGGTAGGAAAAATGCCAATCAAATCCATTGAGTATTCACCTTAATTAATTAATCACTTAACCAATGACTTTGCTTAATTAAATCACTTAATTAATACCACTAAGGTAGCATTATTCAGCAGGCTGCTCCTGCCGAGCTACCACTACGTGGTACTCTGCTACCAAGGTCCTGCTGCGTGGTGACAGGACTCCTGTCACAGTATGAAAGCATAGTAGATAATACGTGTTATCTACCAACGCTTTCGCGGTTAGAGAAGAGATTATTTTTACCATTGCATTTTGAAAGAAGCCGGATTAAAAAAAAAGTTTGTCAGGTACTTCCACTCCTGTGCTAGCCCGTCTCTTTCCAAAGAGAGAGAAAGAGGGGGGGGGGGGGTGGGTTGGGGTTGGGTCCTGGGTCGTCAATGGCGACATGGAGCAATCCGTGTGGTCTCACGGAGCCATAACTTTCTGGGAAAGCAAAAGGCCAAAGTCAATACTGTGGTAGATTAAAGCGTGGGAGTAGCAGCTGTACTGGCAATACTATGCTACAACGCGGCAATGGCATTTGCTAACCATGCATCGTTTCAACCTTTTCCTTCACGTACTGTTTATGGTTGTCCATAACCATCTTTTGTTACCGCATCGGCGTGCTAGTCCTACCTGACAAAGCCGAGAGATCCACAGATCACACGTCAATTCACATCGATATCTTTGTGCCCGCCGGCCAGATGGGAATATGTATATGCATGGCAAGATTTGAGATCTCTTTTCCGGATCACCTGAAATCCGAAATTTGATCGGGATCTCGAAATTTTGGACATATCTCAGACGAAATACAAAAACAAAAAATTTAAATCTGGTTTTTGTTTTGCACCAAGAAAACCGAAATTTCAGCCGAAATTCCTGAAATCTGGGCGAGATTTGATGAGATTTCGTAGAATTTGCACCGAGCGAAAAAAGCGTAAACGACGTCGAAATATTTTGAATTTTTTTTGGAGGTTCCTGACACATCAATGATATACTCATAAAAATTTCATATTATTAACAACTCCGAGGAATTTTTAAAAATTTGAATAATGTTTTGTCCTAATAAAACGCTAACCGTCAAGTTTGAACCGAATGAAAATGGAACAAACCACGTTATAAACTTTTGATTTTTTTTGTACATGGTTATGATGAATCACTAATATTCTCATAAAATTTTCAGATGATGAAAAGCATCATGAGTTTTTAAAAATTAGGACAATGCTATTGTCCTGATAAAAGCCTTAGCCGTAAATTTTAACCAAATGAAAAATCATTCAAAACGCATTAGAAAATTTTGAAACTTTTTGTGGATGGTCCTGATCTATCATTAATGTTTTTATAAATTTTTCATATGATTATCAAGCGTAAATAAGTTTCAAACAATCTGACAGTGCTACGTCCTGATAAAATCTTGATGATCAATACATAGATTTGCTTTAGCAATAAAAAAAGGTTTAGAATTTTTAAAAATTTTACAGAAGTGTGATAAGGAAATTATTAAGATATCATAAAAAGTTTGAATCATTATCACACTTCAGTGAATTTATACAATTCATAGAATGGCATTGTACCATTTATGTTAATTCTTTCTTTTTTTGATTTTTGAAATATAACAAATGAAGTTCAATGCTTACAAAGATTTGATTGAGCAAACAAAAAATTTTAATTTTTTTAAAAAAATTTAAGAATGGTACTGAGGAAATTTTAAATTTAGCATAAAAATTTTGGATCATGATCATACTTAAGAAAATTTATAAAATTCTGACAAGGTTACTGTCCCAATTACGTTCATTCTGTTTTTTTTATTTTTTAAAGATAACAAATGAAGTTCAATTATTTTCAAATATTTTATGTATGATTCTACACTACTAAATATAGTACTATAAATTTTTTAGATTATGATCAAGCTTGTAGGATTTTATAAAAATCTAATAGTATTTTTGTCAAAATTTTAAACAGTCTCAAAAATTCGGTTTTTCAACAAATTTTCATGGAAGACGACTTTCTTAAGGGTTATTGGACCAAATCCGGCCATAAAAAGTCAAAAACCACTAAAAAATCCCTAGATTTCGATCAGATTTGTCGCCGAAATTTGCGAGATTACTATAGCAATTTAAAAAAATTTGAATTTTTTTACCCCGCTGGGATTTTAGATCCCGTCCCTGATCGAAATCCGAAATCTCTGCGATTTTTTGTACCTTGTCACATGGACGGTTGCAGGTTGTTCGGTCGTGCTGGTCTCTCTTTCCGTTCAATATTTGAGACGAAACTCCATTGGTAAATGCATTTCGAATTAAACATAAGTTTTGGTGAATCTAGGGCCAGTTTGGTTTGCAGCCAATATTGCCACAACTAATCTTAGGTAAGTGCGATTTACCATATTTTTTGTGCTAACAAAATTCAGCGTCACAAGTGTAGCAAAGTTTGACAACAAAAAAAAAACAGAGTCTATGACACGTGAGATATGGGCTAAGAAAGTAGTGGCGGAACTAGAAAAATTTTCTATGGATTTACACTTCATAGATATAACTTATAGTCTTATATAATGATTTTGTAACATTATAAATCCAAAACACATATTTGAAATTTACTAAAAGTACAATACAAATTGTTCTAAGGTCTTAAAAAATTTAAACCACTAAAATCAAAATTAATTTAATCAACAAATTTAACCTATTGAAATGGTGATATTGTAGCGTTTCCCAAACCCTAGTACCGCCCCTGTAAAAAAGTCTGGCAAGTTACCGTTGTAACAATGAAGCAAATACCTGTCTAAGAATTTATGGCATACATAAGCTTAGATTGGACAAAGTTAGCCTCAAACCATACAAGTCCTTTATTTTTCTGAAGACAGGATAATTGATTCGTTGGAAATACATACTATAAAATCTTGTTTAAGCGGGACAAAGAAACTGAGCTCGTATCGAACAACTCCATGGACTCCGAGCACAGCAGCGAGCTGCCTTCCGGGCGCTCCGGTGAGTAAATTGAAGGACAAAGTTTGAGAAAAAACTTCAATCACACTTAATTAGATAAAATGCATATGAAAGAGGATCTGTCCTCCTTCTGCTTACCCATCCTTGGCAGTCCGTTGCAACGATCACCTTAGAGAAACCCTTAAAATCAGCACATACCTACGAGCAAACAATCATAAAAAAAGAAACTCTAGTTTAAGTTTAAGTTCAAACTTAAACTCGTTAGTAAACTAGTTAAATAGAACATCCTCAAAATTTTTGCATGTGATACATAGAGAAAATACTCATTTTGGATATGATGCCCAAGCTCCATGGTGTCTCAACTAATTACACTATATATATGTAGGTGTATACATACTCTCTCCGGTCACAAATAGCTATCGTTTTAGACATCGATATGGTCTCTAAAACACAACTTTGATCACTAATTTCTATTATAATATATTTATAAAACCCAATAAAATTATAATATTATGAAAGTACTTTTCGAGACAAATCTATACATATGATTTTTATGCATCTAATTTAAATATTTAAAAACATATTGACAGTCAAAATTTCAAAAGTTTGACTGCAACTATATCCAAAACGACAACTATTTATGACCGGATAGAGTATATATAGGCACCATGTTGCCTGGGCACTATGATCCAAAAACTGGTATTTCTTCTATGTAATAGCATGTGAATTTTTTTGAAATTTTTAGGTTGTTGAGTTTAACCAGTTTACTAACAAATTATACTATGTATATGTATATGTATATGTATATGTATATGTATATGTATATGTATATGTATATGTATATGTATATGTATATGTATATGTATATGTATATGTATATGTATATGTATATGTATATGTATATGTATATGTATATGTATATGTATATGTAAGTAGGTGCATATATATGCTCTTTTCGGTTACAAATAGTTGTCATTTTAGACATCGACATGGTCTCCAAAACACAACTTTGACCACTAATTTCTATTATAATACATTTTATAAAACCCAATAAAATTATAATATTACGAAAGTACTTTTCGAGATAAATCTACACATATGATTTTAATGTATCCAATTTAAATATTTAAAAAGATATTGACAGGCAAAGTTTCAAAAGTTTGACTGCAACTATGTCCAAAACGACAACCATTTGTGATCGGAGGGAGTATACACAAACACCTGGGGCACCATGATCCAAAAACTAGTATTTCTTCTACGTATTAGCATGTGAATTTTTTTATATTTTTAGGTTGTTGAGTTTAACCAGTTTACTAACAAGTTTGAATTGAAATTCAAAGTACAGTTTCCCTTTTTATGATAGTTTGATCGTAGGTATGTGCTAAATTAGCAAAGCATGTGATCTAAATTCGTTTAAAATCTTTGAATTCGAGTATATTTTTTCAAAGGTATGTATTTCATTTGAATTGTTACAGATGGTTATATACCTTAAAATTGTATTTTTCGATAAATATACCCGAATTTGGCTTGAATTTATGGTGCCTAGGTACCATAGTGCCCTATTTTGGCCATTTGAGTTTTTACCATCCTTGAGATGTACTATGAGATACCACCTAATTACCCATAAACTCTTATACCTCTTGGTACTTCTACCCTTACATTTTTTGTACCTCTTTGTACTAGCTCAATGTATAGCTTAGCACCTCTCAAGAATGGTAAAAATTATCATATATATTATTGTCGATATGAGATCGAACATTAAATTTATAGGAACCCCTGATCTGATACCTCGACCGCCAAGCATGCAAGAGGGACGACTCAATGAGAATCACACACAAGGGATTATACAAATGTATTACACATAGGTAGTAGGAATTACAAGTGGCCTTTCCCCTCCCTATTTACAAGGAGTCCTATTTATAGAGTGAAAGGGAAAACACCTAAAGTTACATTTTTTGCCATTGGATCTTAGCTAGCGTTGAGGGGGTACTTTCACCTACTAGGTCAATCGGGTTCCGCCATATATGAGATTCATGACGTCGTCGGCCTTCCTACTACGAGGGTGTCGATGGGTCCATAGCATGTGGCAACCTTAGACCTCGACCAGGGTGGATGCTCCAAATGTATCATGCCTTGTCGAGATTAGTCGTCGGAGCTCGTCCAGGGTCCCTCTTTGGGAGGATCCTCCGATGTGGCTACCTCAAACCTCGTCCGAAGTTGGTCTCGCTTGGGGAGGATTCCCCGATGTGGCTACCTCGAACCTTGTTCGGGGTTGGCCTTGGCTCTCGGATCTTGTTCGGGATGAATCCCCTTATGTGTCATACCTTGCCAAAGTTGTTGTGGCACAATTTGACATGACTTGTCTTGCCGAAGTTATCATCAGCTTGAGATAACACACGAACCCTCTCCAACACACACAAAGAGGTTTTGGTATGGTAGTGAATCTTAATACTAGTTATCATCCATGTGCAGGATTTATTGTGTTGATAGCTAGTACTAGGGACTAAGTCATACTAAACATTTTTACAATATAGGACGGGGTTTTGGTATGACTTGTACCCGGGTACTAGTTAAGAGTTTACCTAGTTAAAACATTTCACAAATCATGAAACAAATTGGTGGATCTTTAGGATGACATTCATTCAAAGGTGATATATAAAATTTGGTGGAAAAATTTGACAATACGGGCACTACGCCAAAACCTGCAATAGGTGACGGTCTATTTGTGGCGGTTTTTTTCGAACCGCCACAAAGATAATTATCAGTGGCGGTTCAATTTCATAAATGGCGGGAAAAATATCAGTGGCGGTTCTATCCTCGAACCGCCATCGATACGATTATCGATGGCGGTTCGAGGGTAGAACCGCCATCGATAACTAAATACATTATCGATGGCGGTTGGAGGCTAGAACCGCCATCGATAACTTAGGTTATCGATGGCGGTGCTATCCTCCAACCGCCATCGATTTATTGATTATCGTGGCGGTTCTATCCTCGAACCGCCATCGATAATGATTATCGATGGCGGTTCGAGGATAGAACCGCCACGGATATGTTATTAGTGGCGGTTCTAGTTAAAAACCGCCATCGATAATATTGCCTATAAATAGGTGGTCGAAGAGCAAGACCTGGTCTTCTTCCTCCCGAGAGCAAACCAAAACTTCTAAATTTGATTTCGTTTTCTCCAATTCTTGTGCTTGTACTTCCTCTAGTTGTTCCTTGGTGAGTTATTTTTCTCCTCTCTTGATTTGTGTTAATCTTGTTGCAATTTAATTTTTAAACCAAGTTTAATTAGGGTTTATATGTAGATGAGATGAAAAGTTTAGATTTTGTTTATTTTTATTTAGGTACCATTTTGTAGTTGATGAATTTATTTCTAGCTAGGTTCATTAGATGATGTTGTGTTCCTTTTATAGATGATGAATTATGATTAAGCATATATTTAATATTAATTGCATTTTAAGTTAATTTGATACATGATGAATTTATTATCTAGCTCCTTTAGATGATAAGTAATTAGATTGGTTTTTAATTACTATTAATTGGGTTCTATTAGTGTACGGACATGTACATCTTGCATATATATGAATTTATTATCTAGCTCCTTTAGATGATAAGTTATTAGATTAGTTTTTAATTACTATTAATTTGGTTCCATTAGTGTACTAACATATACATCTTGCATATAATAAATTTATTTAATTAAGATTATTGGGTATTAATATAAATGAAATTTTAGTTAATTTGGTAGGTGGGTGCTCATCATTTTAGATGATGAATTTATTATCTAGCTTCTTTACAGGAAAAGTATTCAGATTAGTTTTTTAATTACTATTAATTTGGTTCCATTAGTGTGGACATATATTAAATTTATTTAATTAAGATTATTGGATATTGATATACATGAAATTTAAGCTAATTTGGTAGGTGGATGCTCATCATTTTTAGATGATGAATTTATTATCTAGCTCATTTAGATGATAAGTAATTAGATTAGTTTTAATCAATTTTTATATGTTAATTAATTTTAGATGGACCGAGATGGATGTACAATGCGAACTGCATACGGTAGAGATTACATCGACGGGTATCTGCTTTTCTAAGAGCACTGAGGAGAACAAATTGCATAAGAAGACGGAGTACATACATTGTCCATGCATTGATTGCAAGAATGAGAAAATGTTTTCAAACAAAGAGCACATCCACTTGCACTTGATTCGAAGAGGTTTTGTACTTGGCTATACACGTTGGACAAGTCACGGTGAAGAGGAAAACATACATGAAGGTGATAACGTATTGGATGATGGAGAAGGCATTATGGCGGTGACATCGCTATGGATCCGATGAGGATAGGTTGGACATTGATGACGATAATAATCTTGCTCGATGTTGCGCGATGCGTATGGAACTACACTAGTCGAGAGAGTTTAATCAATTCAAGGGTTTGTTGGACGACTTGACACACCTTTGTTCCCGGGTTGCAAGGAGGAATACACAAAGTTGCACACCGTGCTTTCACTTCTAAAATTGAAGGCAAGCAATGGTTGGTCCGATAAAAGTTTCACGGCGCTATTACATCTCTTAGCGGACATGCTTCCAGATGGAAACGTATTGCCGATAACCACTTATTTAGCTAAGAAGGTTGTATGTCCATTGGGATTGGAAGTAGAAAGAATACATGCATGTCCAAACGATTGTATACTCTATCGCAAAGAGTATACTGAGACATGCATGTATGTCCGTGTGCAAATCATCGCGATACAAGCGTAAAGACCATGACAATGAGGGCACCGTGGTGAAGAAAGGAGCTCCCGCTAAAGTGGTGTGGTATTTACGGTAATACCTCGGTTGAAGCGCTTATTTGGAAACAAAAGCATGCCCAATCGATGCGATGGCACTCGTAAGAGCGTAAAAGGATGGAAAGTCGAGACACCTGCACGATTACGCGGTGGAGAACCATCGATAGGCTCTTTAGGATGGACTTGGAATGAACCGAGGAATGTAAGGTTTGGGTTGAGTACGGATGGAATGAATCCTTTCGGTAACATGAGTAGTATTCATAGCACTTGGCTCGTGACTCTCAGATCTACAACCTTCCTCCTTGGTTGTGTATGAAACGAAAGTACATTATGATGTCGCGCTATCCAAGGGCCGAGACAACTCGGCAATGATATTGATGTATACCTACAACCATTGGTGGAAGATCTTGTGATCTTGTGGAACGAAGGTGTATGGTATGGGATGAGTACAAGCGAGTACTTCACCCTACGCGCATTGTTGTTTTGCACCATCAATGATTTCCCGCCTTGGTAACCTATCCGGTCAGTCTTGTAAAGGGGCCAAAGCATGCCCCATTGCATGGATAAACCGCAAGTGTGTGGCTCAATAACTCAAGGAAAACGTGTACATGCATCACCGCAGTTCCTTCAGCAGAATCACCCTACCGCAATATGAAGAAACAATTCGACGGACAAAAGAGGATGGTATAGCTCCAAGGCCTCCTCGTGGGAAGAGGTATATGATATAGTTAAGGATATTAATGTTGTACTTGGAAAGGAGAGAGTAATAATAAATCGAGGTCTCGATCGAGAAGATCACATGGAAGAAGAGATCGATATTTTGGAACTTGCCCTATTGGAAGGACTTAGAAGTTCGACATCGCATAGACGTCATGCATGTAGAGAAAATGTATGTGACACTTGATTGGTATTTTGTCAATATTCCTAGCAAAACTAAGGACTGATCAAGGCACGAAGGACACGAAGATATGAAAATCGAGTGAGCTACATCCTCGAGACAACGGAAAGGCCGACTTTACCTTCCCCGACTTGCTACACTCTATCCAAGAAAGAGAGAACAGACTGCAAATGCTTGCATGGTGTGAAAGTTCCATCCGCTACTCCGCAAGCATCAAGAAACCGTGTCCATGAAAGATTTGAAGTTAATCGGCATGAAGTCTCATGATTGTCATGTGATGATGACACAAATGCTTCCTATTGCAATTAGAGGTATTTTGCCCGAAAAGGTCCGAGAAGCAATCATGAGGTTGTGTTTCTTCTTCAACACGATTTCACGAAGGTCATCGATCCCATCGGACTTTCTCGAACTACGTAATGATGTGGTGAAGACACTATGCCGACTAGAGATGTATTTCCTCCATCATTTTTCGATATAATGGTTCATCTCATTGTTCACCTTGTGAATGAGATAAATGTATGTGGCCCCGTATTCTCGCATCGATGTACCCGCTCGAAAGGTACATGGGTATCTGAAGAAGTATGTACGCAATCGATCTCACGGAGGGTTGCATTGTGGAAGGTTATGCAACCGAGGAGGTTATCGAGTTTTGCGTGGATTACATGGAGGGGTGGAACCGGTAGGAGTGCTCAGATCTCGCCATGAGGGTAGGCTAGCCGAAAAGGGACGATTGGAAGGAAATCAACAAATTCTTACGATCATGGATTGTTCAAAAGCTCATTTCACGCCTTGCAACAATCGGTTGAGGTGTCCTCGTACATGGACATGCACAAGGATAAGCTACGAGAGGAAAATCGTGGACGATCGAGGCTTGGGTAACAAAAGAGCATAACCGCTTGTTCAATCATTGGTTCAAAGAGCATATGACTGGAAAGAAACGAGTGTTATGTTGAGGTGGTTGGCAAAAGGGTCATCAGTACAATCTTGACATGGCAAGGATCGACATAAATGGATATACCTTTTACACGAGATCTCGGGATAGCAAAAGCACTTACCAAAATAGTGGTGTCGCATAGATGCCTATGACAACACAGCAAGAAGAAGACTAGCTTCTATGGGTTCATAGAAGAGATTTGGGAGCTCGACTATTGTATTTTTAAGATCCCGATGTTTGGTGTCGTTGGGTACAACTCCCAAAGGGTGTCAAGGTGGACAAGTACGGCTTCACTACTTTGGACATCGAACATGTCTGACAGAGATTTAACCATTCGTATTTCGAAGCAAGTAGCACAAGTCTTCTATGTAATCGACCCGACGATAAGAAGCGGCATGTAGTTCTTCAGGAAAAGAAGGATCGTCGGAGTTGAGAATGTCGTGGATGAGGATGAGTACAACCAGCTTGACGAGTTGCCTCCTTTCGTAGATGGCAACATCGGGCTCGAGGAAGAAACCACTCAAGAAACTACCTATCATCGCGACGATCATGAAGAAGGGCAAATTGTGAAAGAAAATAATTAGCTATATACGAGTAATGGCAATGTGATGTAAACAATATGCATTTGTATGGAGTAATGGAAATATGGTGTTATGCATTTGTGTGGAGTAATGGAAATGTGGGTCATTAATATATTACTATATTAGGATTATATAGGTAATTACTATATTCGATTACACAAGTTTTAATGGTTTCTCCTCGGTATGAATTAAAACCAAATATATTGTACATAGTACATAAGGCATTTATGATATTAGAACATATTTAGAAATAATATTCTATTCTGGTATACATCCTAGAAGATATGAAAATAAACAAGAGAGATTATATAGGGTATATTACTATATTAGAAATATATATGGTCATTACTGTTTTTATTCACGCGGACCACTTGAAGTAGTCCCGCAAAGCTTGTTCACGCCGGACCACTTGGAAGTAGTCCGCACAAAAGCTTATGTTAGATAACTTTATCGCTGGCGGTTCTTAAACGTAACCGCCACAGACATCATTATCGCTGGCGGTTCGTATAAAGAACCGCCACGGATTATATATGATCGATGGCGGTTCTTGTGAAGAACCGCCACAGAGCAGGAACTGCGTGGCGGTTCGTATAAAGAACCGCCACAGATAATTATGTATCGATGGTGGTTCTTGTGAAGAACCGCCACAGATAAAATATCGATGGCGGTTCGTATAAAGAACCGCCACGATAAATATATATCACCGCGGTTCTTTTGAAGAACCGCCACAGATAGTATATCGATGGCGGTTCTTGTTAAGAACCGCCACGATAAGGCCCCACATATAAAAGTCGATACTGATCATTCTTCTTCTCACCGTTGTTCTAACCCTAAACTCCCGCCGCTTCACTCTTCGCCTTCGAGCCCGACGCCGCCACGGTCATCGCCCCGACGCCGTCCGATGTTCGCGCCGCGCCGACGCCGTCCGACGCCCGTGTTCGCTCCCGACGCCTCGACACCCGACGCCCGCGCCCGCTTTCCACCGACGCGCCGACGCCGCGCCGACGACGCCGCTGGCGCCGCGCCCTCGAACGACGCCTTCGACCGCACGACGCCGCAGATTCCTAGGTATGTTCTACCTTCATTCTACACACATGAGTTCCTTCAAAAAAAGAGAGTAAGGTCGTTCTTCTTGTTGTTTGGGTGTCGATGCATAGGTGACCTCAACGTGTGTGTGCATGTTGTGGTGGGATTTGTGTAGGAAAGAGTGGAAGAATGTAAAGGTTGGGTCAAAATCAAATCACCAGTGAAAAGTTAAGAGAATCTGGAATAACTAGTTCTTGGCTTTGAGTTGGTGTTGGTGGTGAGGAGATTTGTACTATCGCATTGAATGCACGAGTGAAGTTGTTTTGGTTTGAATTCTCATGCCAAGTCACAGTTCTTCCGCACCCTCACCAACACTTGATTACTAATGAACTACTAATGATCTACCACCGCATGTTCCTCCTCTCTAAAAAAAGTGATGTTTGGGCATTAGGCACGGTTTCTAAAATGTATCTTTGACCACAAAATTTGCATTACAATATATTTATAAAATCTAGTGATGTTGTAATATTGCTAATGTTTGTTTTTAGACAAATCTGCTCATGTAATGTTCATATGAGTATTCTAGATGGTCCATAAGACACTGAACTTTGAACGAAAGTCCATATAGCACTTCAAACTATGAAATCGGACATTTGACTCTATCAAACTTTATAATCTGGTTCAAATAACATCTTGATCTGGTTTCACAAGATGGTATTGTTTATGTGGCGCAATGAGTTGCTAGCTGAAAAGTTTCACATTGACAAATTCATGAGTTGTCCAGCCCATGACAATGCGTTGGCAACCACATTCTCCTTACCCTTCTTGTAGACAATTCGGTACTTCAGCCCATCAATTGAATGCCCAATTCTTCGATTACTTTTATTTCTAGTTCTCAGAGTTAAACTTCCGCACTTAACCCATCGGATCGCCAAATTCTAATGGTTCCATACTTTACCTCTTTCAGTTCGCACATCCAAGGCTGATATGGAGGAGCAATCCACCCCGAGCCCGAGCCCTAGCCCTACCGGGTTCCTCAACCTCCACCCAACCACCGGTGTTGCGCCGATGCCGACATACTGTGGCAAGACCTCGTGGCCGAGGAAGAAATAAGAAGCCCAAGGCGGTATACCATCTCTGAGGTCTCGTAAGTGGGGCCCTAGTGCACCGCCAAAGTCGTAGCAAAGTACGTAACAACTGCGGGTATATCGCAGGAGAGAGTGCCAATCACCTTTTGGATTGCCACAAAGTGCCCGATACCATCAAAACGGATCTATGGATCGAAATAAACAAACCTTCAATTTCGAAGAAGATGAACACCGCGTGCGTCGGGATGCGTTGATGACCATGGATGCGGCATGGAGGAACTTCAAGGCCAGTGAATACTACTTATGTAAAGAAAACCGATCGCCATCGGGACTACCCAAACTTAGAACCATATTGGGATGATTTCGTGTCGATGAAGCAAAGTGAAGCAAAGAAAGAAGTCCAATGAGGACCACATAAACATCGGAAGAAAGAACATCCATCCACACGCACTTGGTACGGTGGGTACGCTGGTAAAATCCTCAATGGGAGAGGCAGAAGCGTAATCACTACAATGACCGGTACAAGTCAATTGGCCGGACTACGGATCGAGGTCAAGCACTACGTGCTAGCGAGGGCAAGTGTCACGTCCGTGGGGCTTATCCTTCGTAAATAGCGACGACGAAGCAATGTCACAAAGGGTCCAGGAGTCAGACGCCGAGTCTTCCCAAGGAACATTCCAACCGGATAGGAGAACGACGAACTAACACGTGCCCGGGAAACAAGGAGCATCCCGGACGAACAAGAGGTGTCGGGTTAAGGTTCCGTGGAAGACAGATTCCCGAGCACCTTCACACTTACAAGAGCCGAAAGAGAGCTAGAGAAGCGTTTGCGAAATAGAAATGATGAAGGAAAAGATGCTTCGAGAATTACAAGGCACAATTGAACAACAAGTACAACGACAAGTACAACAAGCCATGAGCTACCACAAGCCGAGAACATTATTACGACCACCCTCCGAATCGTCGCAGCAGCTTAAGATCCGCCCCAATTGTAGAACAGACATGGGTCATTATCCGTGGACGACATACATGACCCCACACCGCGCCACCACTTTGCCCGTCATGAACATATTCATTCAGCCGTATGCATAGCGCATCCATGCCAAGAAGGAGGTGTATTGCACAACTCGCGATAGCGCCGGATATGCAAAGGTTCGTGGACACGGTTAATCCCCGTTCGCCAACCTCGGGCTAGAAATGCCCCGAACGACGAGGTTACAACTCTAGGAAGTGCCGCCCACACATTCATCCAAAGGGCGCAAACGTGACATCACCTTGACCATCATGAAGTGCTGTTCCTCCCGAGGTGAACTCGCCACCCTCCCGAGGTGAACTCGCCACCTCTCCGCAGTGAACCCGCCGCCTCTCCTACAATAAACCTCGCATACCGCCACCAACACATCAACAGATGAAAGTTAGTGCGACAACTTCGCTTGACCGACTTAAAACCCTCCTCTCAAGGCATGGCGTAATAGACAAGCCATATCACGAGGTCAGCGGCTTAACGGAGTATGATGTTGTGTGCGAGAAAAGTAAGGGTAAAGCGGTCTCCAAAGGACAAGTCAAGAAAGATCAAATACGAATTGGGAAGCCGCTTGTCACCCCTTCAAGCTTCATAGTCTAACAAAGGCAGCTAAGGCGATTACATGAATGGTATATGGAGCGATCGAACCAACATGTACTCCCAAGGTGATCACCGCCATTTTCAGAGAGGAACATTTCCACCATGAGGGATGGCCGCTTCATGATAGAATTCAAATGAGTTGCACAACATGTACTATCAAGATGCCCTCGACGTGTCTCTTATGAGATGCTGGTCACTGTAAGTGTCCAATATAAAAATCATTGTCTACATTCATGTAATACCGATAAATGTGATGTCTAAATCATTTGTTATGTAGATTCGAGTTGATCGAACTAAAAAGAACCAAAGGGCGATGGCGTGCCTCGATCCGGAACGGTTTGCCACCGAAATCAAAAGAGTACCAAAGGAGGTCGAGGACTACGATATAACGCTCTCATCAAACTCCAAGACAAGGAGTTCATACTTTTACCATACAATTTCAAGTAAGTGGCTCACTAGCTAGTTCAATTACTTGTTGATCTCGTTCTTTGCTCAGGTTAGGACTAATGACTACGGCATCATACATGTGTACGTAGTTTCCATCGGATTCTCGTAGTAATTCATCCAGATAAAAGCAAGATGTCGATCTTGGACCCAGGGACAAAGATCCAAAAGACTACAAAGATATGACAAGTCTAGTGAATAGGGCCTTCAAAGCATATTGTAAAAAGTGCTCAAGACACCGTCCTTTCCATAAATCACCGATAATCCGTACTAAATTTCCCAGACGCACAAAAACAATTTGTCTATATCGCACTCGTAGTCAATAACTCCTTCAATGTCGTATAAGTTTATTCAATTTTTGCAAGTGCCACAAGCAACCGCCAGAACAAATTTATGTGGGTACTTCAGTGTGCCAATACATGCGCGAAATCTTAGGCTCTACAATAGTAAACAATGACGTAGAGGTTTGTCACGCTAACATCACACATTGATTTGCACATCTCATTCTCTATATAAGCTCTTAAGACAAACTTTTTCTATCTATAGCGTTTGAAGTTGCCTACGGAGGATGGTTCCAAATGAAATCCAAGGCATTCAGGACAGCTCGCCTACTTCATTATGAAGGAAGTACTCAACAAGAACGGCGAGTTTCATGACCCAGATAATAACGATGAAGTCTTCCATACTCATCTACCACCTCCGAGGCCCCTACCAACAGTGAAGACTCGAGGCTTATAGTTCACAAAACTAGTTAATTTTTTAAATGCGGTGGTGTAAATTGATGTTTCATTGAATGTCAAGTTTAGTATTGGATGGCATGGCTTGCATATGTTCTAATTTTTGTCATTTCATTTAAGAAGTTGTGATTGATCCGCGCTTGTGTTGTTGCCCTTCTCCCGTGTGTGTGTGTGTTGATGGGTGGTGTGTGTGCGTGCGTGCGCTCTAGACGAGGAGCTCTCCTCTATTGCTTTTCTCTGTGCCCTTTCATGATGGCTAGTAGAGCTTTTTATAGACGTGGGTGATGGATGAATACGGAAAGAGCTCATTTCAAAAGCGCACCATTACAAAGAGGTTTATTTGATTGCTTGATTTAGTTGCAAGTTTCCTTTTGCATCTTTACCGTCCATTCATAAGAGATTTGATTACATGGTCCTTATAGTTTTAGATGGTGTGTTTTACTCTAATGTATGATAGTAAATGCCATTAAAAATAGCTAAATGGAGATTATAGAAGGAAAAATAGTAAAAAGTAGGATCAAAATTGTAGAATGATATGTATTTAGGAATAAAATTGAAAAAAGAATGTCACATATTCAAAAATAGAGGGAGTATAAACTAGCTAATGCATGTACAACATATGGAGGATGCCACGGCATTCACATGGAATAAGATGACAATGGATCGGCTAGATTTGTGATACAACAAAAGTGATCTATTTAGCTTTCCATACTATGATATATAATAACTTCATTTACATACTCGAGAAATATTGATGCAAAGATACTTGAACTTGAGAAGGAGCAGGTCGATGGGAGGCATGCCCTACACCATCACCATGATCGAGCGCCTCATGCATGAGACACTTTAATTGTACATTGTAATTGTGTATATGCAAAATCTGTGATTGTAATTGTGATTGATGTATTATATGTAATTGTGATTGATGTATTATATTGTAGTTGTGTATATGCAAAAGCTGTGATTGTTGTACATTATAATTGTGTATATGCAAAATTGCAATTGTGATTGATGTATTATATTGTAGTTGTGTATATGCTAAATATGTGGTGATTATTGTATATTGTAATGTGTATATGCAAAATCTGTGATTGATGTATTATATGTTTCAGAGGGCATGGCTAGTAGCACCGAGGCTAGCCCAAAATGCGATTTTTTTTTTTTTTCGGTACAATCTGTGGCGGTTGGTGGATAGAACCGCCACGTATAATATAGATCTGTGGCGGTTGGTGTATAGAACCGCCACGTATAATATAGTTATCTGTGGCGGTTGGTGGAAGAACCGCCACGTATAATATTGTTATCTGTGGCGGTTGTAGAAAGAACCGCCACGTATAGTGTAGTTATCTGTGGCGGTTGGTGGATAGAACCGCCACGTATAGTATTGTTATCGTGGCGGTTAGTGTGTAGAACCGCCACGTATAACACTTATCTGTGGCGGTTAGAAAACCGCCATCGATAATCCTCGATTATCGATGGCACTATATCTGTGGCGGTTCAATAACCGCCACTGATGGCGGTTATGAACCGCCACTGATGACGTTTTTTAGTGTAGTGGGGACTTCTACATAAAAATAAGACAAATCTCCGATATATATTGTCACATATTCTCTCTTTATATATGTTCTAGATCTAGCGTGCACGCGCGCGCGCGCGCACACACACACACACACACACATATATATATATATATATATATAGTATAATTACCTAGAGCACCATGATCTAAAAAGGATATTTTCTCTAAGTTTTTTAATGCGATTTTTTTTTGAAATTTTTAGGATGCTGAGTATAACCAGTTTATTGTTTGAACTAAAATTGAAACTAGAGTTTCTCTTTTTTATGATTGTTTGATTGTAGTTATATGCTGATTATATATATAAATCAGCAAATCATGTGATCTAAACTCATTCAAAATCTTTGAATTTGTGTATATTTTTTCAAAGGTATGTGTTTCATTTGAATTGTTATAGATAGGTATATACCCTAAAATTGAAATTTTAAAAAGATATACTCGAATATGGTTTAAATTCACGTATTTAAATCATGGTGTCCAGACACCATGACTTCCTTATATATATATATATATATATATGTATGTGCCTCATGCTCTTTTTTGTTTTGTTTCTTCTGTTTTTCCACGAATGGCACTGGACATTTTGATGTGTAGCCCATAGGTAATTGACGAGTGTACTCCTGTGTGATGAGGCGTGCGAATCAGTGAATCCACTGAACCATGCCCTGACAATATGCCTATATATGTTAGCAAACAGCAGTATCTGGTAGACTGGTACTACGTTGCAACTTGCAAAGGTGTGTCCTTTTCATGCGTGACCACCGGCCGTCTCTTTCCTTAGCATCCTGCCCCATACGACCGGCCTGCCTGTCCCAAGCTGTCCTGGCTAGAGCGTCTTGTTCCCGTCAGGTTAGGCATCTTGCCTTTTTGCGACCCACACAGCCATGTGTACGTGACAGGGAGATGTTCACGATGTACATGCTTGCCCATAGATGGTTTGGCAGGTGATGATGACTGTACCGTGCCCGTTTGGACATGACTGAAGAAAATAATGGATGGATAGAGCACATTGCTGGTCCTAGACGGCCTGCATAATTGGCTACTATGTCCCGTCACATATAGTTATCGTTTTGAATATAATTATGTCTAAATATTTAAAAATATATGTAAATCATATATGTAGATTTTTTTTATTGTACTTTCATAATATTTTAATTTTATCGGATTTTATAAATATATTCTAATAGAAATTAGTAATCAAAGCTGTGTTTTAGAGACCGTATAGACGTTCAAAACGATAATTATTTGTGACCGGTGGAAGTATATTGATGCTAAGGGGTTTTGAGTTGAATACTAGCTTAAGTAATAGAGTCCTAAAATTTTATATATAGTTTATTTTTATGTATAAATTCGTTAAAAACTAAGAAATTAAAAGCGTGAAAATATGAATCCCCCCTCTACTATATTTGGTGGAATCCCGGCCTCCACATTGTTTTGAGCCGGGAGGGAGCCGGCTCAGCTCGCGGCTCGAGCCGATCCGGGAAATTTTTTTGCGTTCTGGTCCTTTTTCGTGGAAAACAATTACGTTTAGATCCTTTTTCGGGAAAAACGTTACGGTTAGGTCCTTCTTTTGTGAAAGAATAATATATTACGCTTATGTCATTTTTGCGTTTTTAAGCCTTGCGCTCGGGTCCTTATTCGAAAAATTAAAATTACGTTTAAGTCCTTTTTAGAAAAATACACGGTTGGATCTTTTCTACAGAAAAATTAATTTCTATGTACCGTGATGGCCAAAAACTGTCACGAAAGCCCTAAATTAGGCTGTCACACAAAGTCCGTGGTGGCCAGCCGTCATTAAAGAGCCCTAGCTTGCAACTACTGTGAAGTTAAAGCTCCAATAGTTGTACTATCTTAACAAAACATATGAAAAGTTGTTACCAAAGAGAACATGCATGTTACCATGGTTCGACATAGAAGCATTCCAATCCTATTTTCCAAATTTGACAACCATTTGCAGTAACTAGATGTTGATCAGACAATCTTCTACAAAAATTGCATGACGGCTATAAGTTAATCATGGAGTCAATCCCCATCTTGATCTGACGATTTATTCCAAATAATCGAAGTCTATCTCGATGTGCTTCTAGATAGGATATGTTACACTCTGTATCAAGAACGAAGAAGTTGAATCTCATAGAGAACCAAAATAACGAGGTTGAAGCAACCACCCGAGAGAGAAAAGATTTAGTGATGAGCACACCCTAAAAGAATACAAGGCATTGTCGTTCTCTTACAATCCTCTCGAACCTTTAGGACCTTTAGATTTTTGTCCTATACAAGAATCTAGTGCTACATAATAACATAACCTATAATCCTCTCGTGCACCTCTACCTTTAGATGAGCTCCTCTTGCTTTGTTGCTTGGGTTCTCTTGGTCACCGGATGGGTTTATATAGCCCCCTTAGTCCTCCTCCAAATGGAAGTAGGAATCTTTCTCCAAAAGAATGTAGAAATCATAATCCTGTTATAATTCATCTAACTCACCTTTTTAAATTATAAAAGACTAGATATGAGTCACTATACCTAACAATCTCTACCTTGATTCATATCCTTTGAAGTCATCGTACCCCTTCAAGAATTTGCTCCAAGTCAGCTCCGTAACTTTTATTTTTCCTCCTTTTTTACTTCTCCCACCTATGGGAGTGCCCACACCATGGGACTCAAGCACATCACTGCAATGTGCCTATTAGTATTTGGGCTTGATCGCCCGAACCCTCCACCTGAGAGCTTTTTCCTTGTATAGTTTGGTTAACCACATCTCCTATTCCTACCGCCCCTTCATGCCATAGCTTTCTACCGCCTCCGAGCTCCACCTACCTGTTAGTACCGCGTTGTTGGTCCTGCCACATTTTCCTTCTTCCAATAGCTCATACCTTCACCTTTGCCCCTGCTAGATTTTGCAACCATCTTTACAGTTTCGCATATAATTCTAGTTGAGATTTGAGTACCTACCGTTGATAACACGGTTTTCTTCTCCTGGTTAGGATTTTTATCAGACCTCTCATTGGATGCACTTCGTTCATGTTATCCATCAATTGGTATCCTCCATTACTCCAGATAGTTTTCATGATCATCTACTCTTTGCTAGTAACTCGTATGACTCCACCTCAATGTAATACCTCACAACCTTCAAGTTCAAGTGACCTCATAGACATTAGAGTTTTCTTTATGTTGGGAACATATATAACTTTCGTCAATGTGCGATGTACTCCATCGTACATCTCCAATGTAACTATTCCCACCTCAATAATTGCATACTCCTTGCATTCCACCAAGAGAACAGTTCCATATGGCGGGAGTAGAGATCCTTCGTCAAATATCTCCCTCGCTGAACATACGTGGAAGCAACAACCTTAATCTAATATCCATCCATGAAAATATATACCTCATTGAGTGACGACAAGTACGTCCGAATCATCTTTTGCTATCGCCATTGAGCATGCACCCTTTATTTGCTTTAAAGTCGGGCATTCCTTTATCATAATTTCTCGTCGTGTAGATAGCATACACGTGTGTTGTTGCTCTTGCCTGTCTACTTCCTATAGTTCTTTCTTTTGTCTGCAACACCTACTGTAGCTAATGCTTGATCACCTAAGGATAAGATTTCAATGGCTTTTCCAAGGAATCTACCTCCAATAGATACACAACTGTCTTGTTGAAGTTGAGAGTGTTTTTCCTGGCAAGAACATTCATCACCAATTGTACCCATGATAGTGGTAGAGATGATGCTAGTATGACGACCCTATCATTCTCCTCGATTTTGTGACCCACACTAATCAGCTGCATGATAGGCTTGTTGAAGGCATTGGATGGTCAATGAATCGTGTACCATCCTCCATACGAAACATGTACATTTATCGCTTCAGCACCCACCGGTTTGTCAGTGACTTTTCCATATTTAATTCTTGTAAGTCATTCCATAATTTCTTCAGCGAATTATCCTTGATGGTCACCTAGTATTTTACCCCATCAGAGAGACATATATAGATGGATTGTACTGACAGCTTTCCACACCATCACCTTCCAATCTTCAGCACACAATATTAGTACACATTTCTAGTTTGTCCTCATCAAGTGCAGCGTTAACTCTTGCTGGAAAAGGATATACTTCACCACATATTGCCACACGGTGAAATTTTCTCCGCCGTCAAATTTCTCTACATGATTCTATATTGTTGACATTGATCTTAATTTTTTTGCCACCTAATACTTTATCGACCTTCTCACAAATTTGATTAATCTGGCCTTAGCTCTTATACCACTTGTTACACTCTGATACCCATTCTTATGCGTAGTAGTCCCCGGATTGGATAAGAGTTTGTGAGATATAGTTCGAGCGTGCACAGTATTAAGAACGAAGAAGTTTAATCATGTAGAGAAAATCAAAATAACCACGTTGAAGCAACCACGATAAGAGAGAAAATATTTGGCGAGACCGATCGCAAATCCTTAAAGCACAACCTCGAAAAAGTACAAGGTATTGTCGCTCTCCTTCAACCTTCTCGAACCTTTAGGCCCCTCGGATCTTTGCCCTATACAAGAATCTAGTGCTAAAGAATAATCTAACCTTTAATCCTTTCGTGCACCTCTACCTTTTGATGAGCTCCTCTTGCTTTGTCACTTTGGTTGCTTGGGTTCTCTATGACCACCCCATGGAGTTATATCGCTGTAATATTTCGAAAAATTCAAAAACAAATAAAATAAGAATTTAAAATTTAAAAATGACTAAGATAAAAATTTGAGTTTGAAATGTGACTTAATTTTGAATTTTTACCTTTGCTAAATTTTGATTTATGGAAAACTCAATTTCTTTATTGAACTTCTCTTTTTCCAAATAATGAAAATCAAAATCACAAAATGAATAAATTGAAAATGTGATTTACTTTTGGATTTTCCAGCATTATTTGGGTTTTTTCTCTAAAGAAAAGCTTTAACAGTTAAAGGATTGGATTCTAATTTTAAAATTTCAAGATCAAACAAACACAATACTTATAAACACATCTTTGACAGCATTGCATAAGTGTATATTTATACATACATATCCATATGAGTAAGTATCCAATTAACAACACTACTCAAGAGTATCTCATCAAATTAATTCCATTCATGTTATATCAAGGGAGAAAAATAAAATAAAATTTCAAGTCCCAGCACCATGAATTTACATCCCCACATCAAAGTTACAATACAGTATAGATTACAAAAGAATTCTAGCATTGACAAAATGGTCTAAAAGGAACTTAGGCTGTGCCTTTTGTTTCCTAGCTGACCTTCACAGCCAGCTATCACCATTTTCTCCCTCTGCCCATTCCTTAACCATTCCTTGCCTATCCCTCCAGCCCATTCCTTCAAGCCAGGTGGGAGTGGTAGAGTGCTGCATGCCCTCCATCTATCCCCTACTTCCCAGCTGTCCCATTCCAGCTCATGGCTTCACTCACAGCCACGATTCATTATCCAAGTCGGTTCATAATAGTATAAAAAGAACAAGAACAAGACAATGGCAGTACCGCCAAAATCCTTACCATTCCGTGATGCACCGCCAGTCCTTTACTAGCCCCCTCACTACCTTCTGATTGGAGAGACCAGAGAAGTTGGCCGAAGGGCCATCTGACTCTCTCTTCTCTGCTATCCTCTACAACCAAAAGGTACCAATTAGTAGTGTTAATTATCTTTCCTCCTCTCATTATATATAAATACAAAATGAATGGTAGCATCACATGTTATTCATTATACATTTAAATCATCATGTATATAAGACTGTCCAACTTTAAGCAATGCAGTGGATCAAGAATTATATGTCAAACATAAACAACATTGCTTTAACAGAGGATAGTAGAGTTACTACCACATACTGCCAACCAATTCATAGTGTCCGCATCTCAAGCTATAGTCTCTAGTGAAATTCAACCATATCAATGCATATAAGATCATCCAGATTGCACACAAATTTCAGCAATGCAATGATTCCCATATTCACAATCTCAGCACAGCTAAGCATAAAGTAGAGATGTCCAGTAGTTTTTTTAGTGAATGTAATCAATAAGGTTCCGGGTATACATTTTGCTACTCAGTAGCTCAACAGAATTAATACAAAACTAGTATCTCTGTAAACACAAAATATTGATCAATGGGCAGAATCAGTAATGAACATTCCTAAAATCATAACACACATTTAGCTCAGTTCACTAGACTCTATTACTTGGGAAGATATAAACATCACTGTGAAATACATAAGAAACATTCTAGCCTAACACATACATGTATATCCTTGATGAACACAAAAGTAGAGAGATTAATTTCCAAGTCATGCAAATTAATCACAGAGGTCCGGTACACATCAACTCTCGCAATCACAGCACACAAAGACTAGGAATAATGCTAGATGCTTGCAGTTCTTGCATGGAAAAGAAAAAGGGATTCAAGTACTTAGCTCGTAGGAAGATCGGGGCGATCGGGGCCGGCCATGGCCACAGAGGTGGTAGCCGACGTGGGTGACCATCCTTCCATCATGCACGCGGCCCTACCGGTTCACATCCTCACCGTCGGTGTCGGGAGCACCGGGGCTATGGTGATAGTGCAGAGGCAACCGATGAGAAGAAGAAAGAATGGAGGGTAAGGGGAGAAGAAGTAGAGATGGAGAGAGGGATAGATTTACCTCGGGGACACCGGATCCGATGATTCTCCACCAGCTCCGGAGAGGGGAAGTCAGCTGGTAGCTGGGGGAGCTAGCGGCTGGTTCGTCGGCGCCGTGGCAGGTGTAGGCGGCACTCAACGCTCGGAGGAAAGGCATGGCCAGTGCCGTAGGAAGGAGAGGAAGGCGAAGGTGTGGTGAGAATGGGCGGCCAGCTGCAGTGCCCGGCGTGAAGAAGAAAGGAGAGGTGGCGCCGAAGAGGAAGTAGCAGCGCTCCGGTCGGGGGAGAGCGAGAGCGAGTGAGTGAGGAAGATGAGTACGGCGGCTGAGGAAAAGTTAGGAGTGGGGGCACGGGTAGGTTTAGGGTTAGATGGGAGATCGGTCGGGCCGGTTGGGCCGAAGTAATGGGCCAACCTAGCCGGTTTAATAAAAAAATGTATATATATATAAAGTAAAATAAAGTAATAAATAAAATACATAAAAATGTAAAATGAAATAATATATATGTCTCTCAACCGAGAAAACAGTAGAAGATAGACATTTTATTTTCTTGTTTTTCTCTTTTCTTTTCTCTACATTAATTCAAACTTTAAAATACAGAAAACATTTAGAGAAAAATGCCTAATGCACAAGACTTACCATAGAGTGACTTGTATCTTAATTTTATAAATCCAAATAATTTTTAGCCTCTTGAATTCGTAATAAAATGCATGCAATCAAGGAACTCTAAACCTAAACTACACATGTTCTATGCAGAAGGTTTCTATTTGATTTTCCATATGATTTCTTTTTGCCCTTATTAAAAGCTTGTTATTTGCTATATTTTCAATACGTGTAGACTCCGACGTTCCAGAGTCTATGACAGTCGACTCTGACTTCACAACTGAAATCAACAAGCAAGGCAAGCACCCCTTTGATCATATTGATCCCAGTGTTTAATTTTCATTTTGTTTCGTAAAATATGTTTATGCATGCATGTATTTTCTGTAAATTCGCTATATTGTGGTACTGGTAGATATGCCTGTTATCTCATGGAACATCCTTGATAGGTATGGACATGTGAACCTTGATAACCCTAGAATTAAGGTTAAATAATATATAATGTCAATCTGGGTATAAGCGATAAAAAATAATCATGTTTAGCCATGCTTTAGATTTAGGATAAACAAATTGGATAAACTGATCATATCAAACTTTGGTATTTTGAGACATGATGATTGACGAATACTTATAACAGGCCGTACCCCAACGGCCCAAAGCGACGAGCCGGCGGCCTCAAGCACAACTCAAGCCCAACAGGCCGCTCTTAGCCCATTACCGACCAAGTAGAGCTCCCGACCCCCGCAGCAGGTCGGGATCCCATCGGCTCCGACCAAGCAGAGCTCCCGACCCCCGCAGCAGGTCGGGATCCCATCGGCTCCGACCGAGCAGAGCTCCCGACCCCCACAGCAGGTCGGGATCCCTCGACTTCGATCGTGCCAAGACAACCCCTGCCAAGGGCCGCGTGTCAAAACTTCCACCAGCTAACAGCCACGTGCCCCACGAACGGGGTCAATCGAAGCGACTATACAAGGGCAGGTGGCTCCTTCCCAAGAAGGTTTAAATGACTGACCGAAGTCATTCTCCCAGTCCCATCAGCCGGTCACGTACAGAACGAAGACGCGCCCTCTCCCGAGGCAACACCCGCGCCAGGCGCAACAACGTCAACACTCGAGAGGTTCGCAGAGGCGTGTACGCCATTCCCGGAAAATACCTAACCGCTCTGACCACCTAAGCTACCGACCCAGCGTGGGCAAGACAAGCGGTGATCAGTCGGCAGAGCGAAGGACCGAAGCTACTAGCATAGGTCGTCTCGTCCTCCCCCAATTCTCGAGGTAACCTGCCCCTTCCTTTCGTATAAAAGGAGGCAGGAACCCCCGTAGGCAAACAACAACAAAAGAGAGAGCTAAGCCATTGGCATTCTCACTTGTAAAACTTTGTGCAGTCTTCCGTATCAAGAGTAATACAACCCCACCACACGAACTGGAGTAGGGACTTTCGGCCCGAACCAGTATACATCTTGGACTTCCGAGTCTAACCATTCAGGGAGTGGAACACGCGACCCCTTAGACTTACAAATTTACTTGCCGGTGCTCGAAACCCCGACAGTTGGCGCGCCAGGTAGGGGTTCTTCGCGTGTCTTCATCACCATCTCCGGATTCCGCTCGCCTCCCTGATGGCATCTTTCATCCGCGACGGCACGACCACGCCGGAGAGCTAGATCCGCTTTGGCTCCCTCAACTTTGCCGTCACCACGGCGGGAGGGCTTACGCTCATCCCCACCGCCACCGAGGCCAGGCCCGAAGCCCGGCGCCATCTCGGCGACTTCTCCAAGCTCGGCTTGAGCACCCTGCGAGTCCCAAAGCCGAGCCCGAGAGCGCTCGCGCGTCGCGAAGCTCCGTGGGCCGGCGGTGACCGTGTCACCCCCTGTGGGCTCACAACTCGTGGCGATGGCTGGCTACATGGCGGCCTCAATCCACGAACTGCTGGAAGACTCTTCCAGCCACGACTCCAGCTCCGACACGGAGTACCCTGCCCGCGGGCGGCACTCTCGCGAGTGCAACATGGCGGGCACGGCCGATTTGATCATAACCCCCACGGTTACATGGGGCCCCATCCGGCGCACTGAGGCGCAGGAGGAGGAACACCGGTGCAGCGTCTTGAACACGCTCAAGCTCGCGCGCCGAACTCCGGCCGCGGCAAAAGCTGGATAAGCGCAGGTCGAGCTCGACCGACTCGTGCTAGCCCGGGCGGGATGAGCCCGAGGCCCGGCAGGTGCCCGGCGACGCGCGCGGACGCGCGCGACAGGTGTACCACAAGCGGGCGGAAGAATCCAACGCCCTCGGTTCTTCCCCATGCAAGCGTAACGTGGGCTGCGGCTACGATCTCGCCGAGGCCTCCCGGCCGGTGACCCGAGGCCAAAGCCACGCACCACAACCTCCGGGTGGTGGAGCGTGCGGCCCGCAACACATGCAGCCTCGGCTCCTACCGCTCTGGCGCCACCTCTAGTCACCGGGCCCGACGCGCTGCTGGTTGGGGTCCACCAAGACGGCGCCACACCACGAACCACCCCGCCTCACGCGCCCGACGCGCCGGCGCCTCGGCGGCGCCTACAACGTTCGCGCCACCCTCGAGGCGCGGAGAAAGGCGGAGGAGGCCGCCACTCACGTGTTGTGGGCGGCGGGCACCACCGCGCAGCCCAAGCCCGATGGTCCCGACCACGGGCTTTACGCAGGATCCGCCAGCGGATTTCCTGCCAGTTCCGGCGCCACCAACATCGCCAAGTACAAGGGCCACGAACCCCGGGTTTGGCTCAAGACTACTGGCTCGCATGTCGGGCGGGAGCAACGGATGACCTCTTCATCATCCAATACCTTCCCATCTACCTCGCGGACTCGGCGAGCTTGGCTCGAGTACCGCCCGCCGTAACCATCGAGAACCGGCCGACTGAAGAATCTCTTCGTTGGCAACTTCCGTGGCACCTACAAGCGCCACGTAACTCCCGGGACTGAAGGGCTGCAAGCGGCGGCCGTGGAAACTCTCGGGACTACATCCGCGGTTTTCCGCCAATGCAACGAAGCTCCCGACATCTCCGACGCCGATGTCGTGGGAGCATTCATCTACGGCACCTCCGCAAGGCCACGTGCACAAGCCGGGTATCTCAAGCCCAGACCACCAAGGAGCTCCTCGACATCGCCACTCAACCACGCCCGGCGAGGAGGTATGTGGGGCTATCTTCGAGGAAGGAAGGCCAGCAAGGGCCCGGCGTCGAATCGGATCCCCCCGACCGCTCCGGCAAGCTTAAGCGGCATGGAAAGCAGATCCGCGAACCTCAAGTGGTCGCCACGAACCGCCGCCGCCAAGCGGCCGAGTGCGACCAGCGCCGCGCCCGACCACTTTGAGAAATTGATGGGCGGCCCGTGCGAACCACGGGTTCCTGTCAAGCACAAGTATCGGATCTGCGAAGTCACGAGGCGCTTCCTCTCCAAGTGTCCCAACGCCGCGGGGCAAAGGAAAGAAGCGCCACGCCCCCACGCCGCGGAGAAAAAGCGGACGGCGAGTTCCCGAACTCGACGGCCGCCTCATGATCTTTGGCGGGCGGCGTGTTCCGCTGACAAGCGCCGGCTTAAACTCGCCTACCGCGAGGTCCACACCGTCGCGCCATGCGTCCCCCAATATCTCAGGTGGTCGGAGTTTCCGATCACCTTTGATCGGACCGATCACCCCGATCACATCCCCCAGCCGGGAAGGTACCCGCTGGTAGTCGACCCCATCGTGGGGAAGAAGCGCCTCACCAAGGTGCTCATGGATGGTGGCAGCGGGCTCAACATCCTCTACGTGGAGACGCTCGACGCCATGGGGGTTCCTCGCTCGAGTCTCCGACCGAGCAAGGCTCCTTTCCACGGTGTCATCCCCGGCCAGCAGGCCCATCCGCTCGGGCAGGTCGACCTGCCCGTCACCTTTGGGGAACCAGGAAATTTCCGCACCGAAACCCTCACTTTCGAGGTTGTGGATTTCCCCGGCTCCTATCACGCTATCCTGGGGAGGCCATGCTACGCCAAGTTCATGGCGGTCCCCAGCTATGCTTACCTCAAGCTGAAGATGCCCGGACCTCGGGGAGCCATAACCGTGGCATCGTCTTTTCAGCTCGCTTACAACTGCGAGCGCAGCAGTTGCGAGCTTGCCTCGGCAGTCATCGCATCCGCCGAGCTTATCAATCTCAGGAGGGAAGCCTCCGAGTCCGCCCCCGAATCCAGCAAGTCGGGGGCAGGATCCTTCAAGTCCGCCGAGAACACAAAGAAGGTTGCGGTCGATCCTGCGACCGACCAAGACCGCGCTTGGTCGAGCCACGCCCCGCCAAATAGGAAAGCGCGCTCGTCGACTTTCTCCGCGCCAACAAAGACGTCTTCGCATGGAGGTCCGCCGACATGCCAGGAATCCCAAGGGAAGTCGCCGAGCACTCCTTGAGCATCCGACCAGGCTCAAAGCCGGTCGCCCAACGCTTGCGCCGCTTCGACGAGGAGAGGCGCAAGATCATAGGGGAGGAGATCGCCAAGCTTCTGGCCGCGGGGTTTGTAAAAGAGGTGCGCCACCCCGAGTGGCTAGCCAACCCCGTACTTGTAAAAAAGAAAAATGGGCAATGGAGAATGTGTGTTGACTATACGGGTCTCAACAAAGCGTGTCCCAAAGACCCGTTCCCCTTGCCCCGCATCGACCAAGTCATTGACTCCACCGCTGGGTGTGAGTCTCTTTCCTTTCTGGATGCCTACTCAGGCTACCACCAGATAGCACTGAAGGAGTCCGACCAGCTCGCGACTTCCTTCATCACGCCATTCGGCTCGTTCTGCTACGTCACGATGCCGTTCGGCCTAAAGAACGCGGGCGCTACATACCAGCGATGTATGCAAACGTGCTTCAACGACCAGATCGGCCGCAACGTTGAGGCGTACGTTGACGACATAGTCGTGAAGACCAAGAATGCGCTCGATCTCATTGCAGATCTGGAAGAGACTTTCGCGAATCTCTGACTATTCCGTATAAAGCTCAACCCGAGAAATGCGTCTTTGGGGTTCCCAAAGGGAAGCTGCTCGGCTTCATCATCTCCGAGCGAGGTATCGAGGCCAATCAGGAGAAAATCTCAGCAATCGCAAGGATGGGCCCGGTTCCTAACCTCAGAGGAGTCCAGAGGCTAACAGGGTGTCTAGCAGCCTTGAGCCGTTTCGTGTCTTGCCTTGGCGAGCGTGGAATGCCGCTCTATAGGTTGCTCAAGAAATCCGACCGCTTTAGCTGGACCCAGGAGGCTCAGGAGGCCCTCGCTCGCCTAAAGACCTTCCTATCCTCACCTCCAGTCCTAGTCGCCCCGGCACCAGGCGAACCACTACTCCTCTACATCGCCGCCACTGCTCAAGTCGTCAGTGCGGCCCTTGTGGTGGAACGAGCGGAGGAAGGCCGTGAACTCAAGGTGCAACGGCCAGCCTACTTCGTCAGCGAGGTACTTTCCGAGTCCAAAACTCGGTATCCGCAGGTACAGAAGCTGCTCTACGCGGTACTCATCGCCAAGAGAAAGCTCGTCCATTACTTCGACCAGCACGCCATCACCGTGGTGACCGTGGCCCCACTCGGCGAGATCGTCCACAACCGCGACGCCTCGGGAAGGATAGTGTCGGGACCCGAATCTGCAAATCCGGACCCTCTGTGTATTCTGTGCGATCCCAGATCACGCTTAGCACACTGATCATCTGAGGTTGCACATCAGACATTCACAAGGATATAAGAATAAATAGTGCAAACATGTATATAAAACGAGTTGTACAACCTTATGGTCTCCTTACAGATAAGTCGACCACGCAGGCTTACATTATTCAAAACAAAGAAATAGCAATGAACATAAAAAGTCGTGGAAGCCTCCATCTTGCCACAGCAACCGATCGGGCTTGCCCCTAGTTGCTCGTGTCCTCGGCGTACTCCTCCTCCCATCTTGGTGTAGTCTCCTCCACCGATGTTGGGGTTGATAAGCAAGGTGGGGTGAGTACACAAGGCACTCAACAAGTAATGCATGAATGCAACACTATTACTATATGCAAAGCTTATTCCAATGGATTGGCTTAATTGATTCTTTTTGCATCAAGCGGCATTTTTAAACTAGTATCTTGTTTAGATTAAAGCGGTGAAGCAGATATAAGTAATACTAATTTCAAATGGTTTTTCTTCAAGATTCTCGGCACACACCTTATCAGTTCATTTCCAACACGGCACACACCACCCGCCATGTTTTGTTTATGAAAAACTACCCTTGATTTGTAATCCCGAGCAATGCTCAATACCGTGAGCACGGCTATTCGAATAGTTTTGACACTCTGCAGAGGTTGTACACTTTACCCACAAGATCTGACCGCTCACCACACGGTGATTGTCCGCAACAAAGCTTTTCAGAACTTCTACCTTAACCATAGAACCTCTCCAGATTGCCTTCACTATCACTTCCCTCACACAGCCAAGTATAGGACCGGCCAATCACCGTTGGATGGGCACCAAGCCGTAGTGCAGCACGCCCCCATACAGATACACCCACATGTGTCTTGTCACCCGAGGTATCGGAGGAAAGATATCGAACCCTAGTCAACTAGGTGCATCCCATGTCGGACATGTGGTTGTACGGTTGACTCGGATCAAAGGCTTGCAAAGTGAAGTCCTTAAGCGACCAAGGCAAGACTTTCAACACTCAACAATGGCACATGACCCAATGTGGCACACAGACTCACATCACTCAACAACCCAATGCCACACAGCCCACAGCACACACCTCTTGCCACTTGCCCCAGTCTAAATCATTTTCCACCCGGTTGATTATTGTGCAACACATGCGGCAATAACTCAATATCGAGACGGAACCACACGAGTTGTACCTCAATCTCAACATGTGGCATCATCACACCACTTTTCAAAATACATTCAATATGTCTTTAATCAATATTGTAGCATTTTTAGAAAGATCATTCATGATTCGTTGCAAGGCTAAGCATCTACTCACGGTCTAGCCTCCGTGTTGGCACAATATTAACATCCAACTAATATAATCAAAACTTAGGGTGACAATGATCTAGGCATACAATTAATAATTCAAGGTGGCATAACAAAATGGGTTGATTAACTACATTATCCCAAATTAATTTAAATTCATTTTAAATAATTAGCATGCATAGTTTCAAAGCATAAATTACATTTTAAAATCTGGGATCAAAATGATCAAAGCATCACTTGCCTTCAAAGAGCTGCGGGTCGTGTTCCGAAGCTTGGTCTTGAGCGACGAATTCTTCTTCGAAACCTTCCGGTAAATTTGCGTCTACGCGTTCAAATAAAATATGCAATAAATAGCTAATACAGACGACTAGATGAACTCAAAAATTCAAATAAAATTCATCATTAAATAGATCACAATTTTATGAATTTTTAGAAATTTGAATCACCCAAATCCGAGTTAAAATGCAAAAGTTATAGTCATTTGAAGTTTTGAATAAAATCTGAGAATACTGAAATTAGAAAATCCGATTTTTCCAAATTATTTTTATACTTGAAATTCGCATTTATGACATCAGCATGCCTCATGATGACGTCAGCACCGAAATGAATTTCCGTCGAAATATTTTTATATATGAAAATATTTATGACGCCGATGACGTCGGACGACACGCGGCACGCCTGCAGGCCGCCACGTCGCTCTGGTCTATGGAGTGGGTTCACGGCTCGGCTCTGGTCTAGCGTGGACTTGGTTCACAGAACAGTGCAGACACGCGGCAAAATCCAGACCGTTCGCTAAAACCGACGGTCAGATCCTCACGCGCGCGCGCAATAAGACCGAGATGCGGCGACACGCGTCGCAAGATCCGGTGATCACCGCGATCCGGTAGCGGCGACGCCGGCTCCACGCCCACGCTGCCGCACATCCGGTGGCGGCCTAAATCCAACGGTTGGATTCCGAACCGACGCGGCGACGCCTCGATTTACTCGTAGCCACGCGGCAAGACGATCGCGGCGCGCGCCCAAAGCAACGGCGGATCGGTCTCGCTCGTCAGCAACCACGCGTCAGCGCGAGATTGGATGAAGGTGCGGCGCTACCACCGCCGCACGTTCAAATCTGAACGGCGCGGATCCTAGGGCAAAACCAGATCTGAACTCAACCGTTTATATCCGATCCGACGGCTCAGGTTACCGGAGCTGTTTACTATTCACGGCTTGACGTGGCTCAATCCTATGCATACACTAACGATCCAACGGCTGAGATGTAACCAAGTTACAGAGACTAGATCTAATCTCTACCGTTCAACCCAGATCTAACGGTCAAGATCTACTAATAGCCCTAATGTCCAGATCTAATCTACGCCGCACATTACAGATCTAACGTCTATAATTTAATCCAAACGTAAACAGAGAAGTGGATACGTGGACTCACCAAAACCGAGCGATGAGGATCGGACGGCGGCGGAAGTTGGCGAGGTCAACGACGGCAGCGAAGGAACAGTCGCGAGCCGAGGAAGACGAGGGCGTCGGCGGCGTTGCGGGCGTTCCGACGTGAAGAAGTGGCGCGTTCGACGCGTCTCGACGAGATCGGTACCCGGTGACCTCAACAACGGCGAAGTGGACCCGGCGCGCGCAAACGACGGAGAATAGTGGCGAGCAGGGAACAACTACGGCGAGCTCGTTCAGCGCTAGAGAGGTCTTGGCGTGCGTGCAAGGTGTCAAAAGACGCGCGCGAAGAGTTACGCGGACGCGCTACTCGGTGCACTTTAAGGGCCTCGGCGTGCGCGCTACGGTGGCGAAACAAGCGGTAGCGGTCGGCGGCGTTAGCTCGGTGATCTCGCGAGGCGATCGACGTGGCGCAATCTCGACGTCCGCGCGGATTGGATCGGATGGCTCGATCGCTAAACGACGCGGCACGCAGCGCAAGCAAGTTCGATCAAGATCGAGCGGTTCAAATTGGCGGCGCTAGGGTTTCGCGCGGATGGGTGGCGGCAGCAAGACAAGAATGGGCTCGGCCCATTCGTTCATAGCCATTTTTAAAACCTTTTCAATAAAAATAATTCTAGAAATTCATTAATTCATTTGGGACTTTTAAAATAGCGAGAAAAATTCTAGAAAAATTCGAGAAAATACCTTGAGATATTTGGAACTCAAATAAAATATTTTCAATAAAACTTTGCTAGAACTTATACATTATTTAATTGTTTTCAAGGAAGGCTAGTTTTGAGTAATTCCAAATAAATTTGATAAATTCTCAAGAATTCACAAAAATCAAAAATACTCTCAAAATTTAAACTAGAGCAAAAATTAGGTGTTACAAACCTCCCCTTAATGTAATCTCGCCCCGAGATTGGGGTTATCTAGAATAGGTTAGGAACTCCTTCTTGAGATCTTCTTCACGTTCCCACGCCGCTTCACTTTCCGAATGGTTGCTCCATTGAACTCTGCGAAACGTGTTGACTTGTTCCTTGTCTCTCTGTCCATTATGTCCGAGAATCTTCATCGGATGTTCTTTGTAAGTCGATCTTCTTGCGGCTCAATTGTCTCTAACGGTGTTTGCTCTTAGGTGCTCGAAGACACTTCTTGATTGAGACACATGGAATACGTCATGCACTCGCCAAAGGCGGCGGTAACTCTAAGCGATCGCAACTTCACCCTTGCGGCTCAAGATTTTGAATGGTCCGACATACACAGGTGTAAGCTTCCTTTTGCATGGAACCTTGACTCCTTTGAGTGGTGTTACTCTAAGATACACAAAATCTTGGGTTCAAAGCTTAGTTCCTGCATGACGGTTGTCGGCATAACTCTTTTGCTGGATTGTGCAATCTTCAATCTTTCCCCGACGGGGTGATCGTGCTTCCGCTTCTGAAGAATGTCCGTCCGAAAACATGTCGTTCGCCTGTCTCATTCCAATTCAATGGTGTTCGACAGGACCTACCATACAGAGCTTCAAATGGAGACATTTGTAAGCTCGCTTGATAACTGTTGTTGTAACTAAACTCAGCATAAGGCAAACACTTGTCCCATGAAGTGGAATATGCTAAGGCACATGCCCTCAACATATCCTCCAATATCTGATTGACTCTCTCAATTTGTCCATCCGTCTGCGGATGGTATGGCTGTACTGAAGTTCAAACGAGTCCCCATTGCTTCATGAAGCTTACCCCGTAACTGGAGGTAAATTGGGTACCTCGTCCGACACTATCTTTTCGGCACTCCATGTAAACAGACAATTCTGGACATATAAAGTTCTGCTAACCGGTCTCCGGAATAAGTGGTCTTTACTGGTATGAAATGTGCCACCTTAGTTAAACGATCTACTATGACCCATATGGAATCATATCCACTTTGCGTTACGGGCAATCCGGTTATAAAATCCATACCAATTTCCTCCCATTTCCATTCGGTATCTTTAAGGGTTGTAATAGCCTGCTGCCTTTGGTGCATAGCTTTGACCCTTTGGCATATGTCACATAATGCAACGATTCGCGACTTCTCGTTTCATGCTTGGCCACCAAAATTTTTCCTTCAAATCTTGATACATTTTCGCACTTCTGGATGAATTGAGTACTTGGAGTCATGGGCCTCTCCTGCATTAATCGCTTCAACTCCTTTTTGTTCTAAGACACAAATCGCGCCTTTAAACCACATAGTACCTTGTTCATCCAGTTTAAAATCTTTTGCTTTGCCTTCATCCATTTTGCCCTTAATTCTTTTGATCTTATCATCATCTTTACGCCTTCCCGATCGATCTTCCGGGTAGGTCTTACTTCAAGGTTACTAGGAATCCTTTTGGTACCATTTCCAATTCTAGTTTCGAAATCCTTACACATTCTGCTGACTTGTTTCCAACAAACATATTTACACTGTGGTTCTTTACGCTCAAGGCGTCGCCACCACGTTGGCTTTCCCGGGTGGTAGTGAATTCCCACATTATAATCCTTGATTAACTCTAACCATCTTCTTTGCCTCATATTTAGGTCACTTGTGTGAAAATATACTTAAGGCTTTTATGATCGTATATACTTCACATCTATTTCCGATGAGATGATGGCGCCATATTTTTAGTGCATGCACTACTGACTAATTCTAAATCATGAGTCGGATAGTTCTCCTCATGTGGTCTCAATTGCCTCGATGCATAGGCAATTACCTTCCTATTTTGCATCAACACGCATCCCAATCCACGACGCGATGCATCACAATAGATGTCAAAGTCTTGGTGAGCGTCTGGTAAAACTAATACAGTGCCGATGTTAACCTCCTTTTCAATTCTGAAAATTCTTCTCACACTCGGTGTCCATAAAAATTTCTTTTCTTTTTCAACAATTGCGTAAGAGGTCTCGCAATCGTAGAGAATCCTTCAATGAATCGACGGTAATACCCGCCATTCCAAGGAAACTACGGTTTGGGTTACCGTCTTGGTATTCCCAATGTAAAACCGTTTCACTTTCTTTGGATCTCAAAGAACTCCTTCTGCTTTGTCATTATGTGTCCAAGAAATTCCACCTTATCTTTCCAAATCACATTTGCTAAATTTCGCAAACAAGCGTTGTTCCCTCAACTTTTCAAGGACTAGCCTCAAGTGCTCGGCGTGCTCTTCTCTCGTCTTGGAATAGATAAGGATGTCATCTATGAATCTGATTTACGAACTTATCCAAGTTTTCCACAAAAACCTTATTCATTAAGTTCATGAAATATCTTTGGTGCATTTGTCGGACCAAAAGGCATCATTGTAAACTCGTAGTGTCCATATCTTGACGAAAATGCGGTCTTGAATATCCTCGATCGGATCTTGGTGATGGTATCTCGATCGAAGATCAATTTTGGAGAATACTCTGCTCCTCTCAATGGTCAAACAAATCATCGATCCCGGTAGCGGATACTTATTCTTTATCGTCACATCATTGAGTGCACGATAGTCTATACACATCCTCAAACTTCCGTCCTTCTTCTTAACGAATAAGACAGTGCTCCCCATGGCGATGAACTAGGTCTTATAAATCCCTTTTCAGTGAGTTCTTCAATTTGCTTCTTCATTTCCACCAATTCCTCTGTGGACATCCTGTAAGGTCTCTTAGCTATTGAGCTGTCACGGGACTAGTTCTATCACGAACTCGATATCTCTATCCGCGGCATTCGGGTAAATCTTCCGGGAAAACATCCGGATATTCATTGACTATGGAGACTTCCTCTGTGGCGATCTTCATCTTTGTTGACCATCAATTGTCCATCTCGCATCTTGGTTTCGCTTCAAACTCAATTTTCTTTCCATCAGGGCTCTCGACCGATATGACTCTTTTCCATGATCCAATCGCCTTGTGATCAGTTAACCAATCCATTCCCGGGATAACATCCAAGGTTTGGGTATTAAGGGCGATTAAGTTAGCTAGAACTCAACTCCATTAATTATTATTCCTACCCGAACATCCTACTTTAGATCGGAGTTCGATCCGAGGATTGGACTATGAGCACACATTTAAGATTCACTATTTCCATATCATTTTGAACAGCAAAATCTCGGAAATAAAAGAATGCAAGCTCGGAATCAAATAAAGCGATGGTGATCGAAGTTTACTAGGAACTTACCCGATTACAACGTCCGAGGCGTTACGGACTTCATCTCTTTGTGATGTGGTTGACTCGCCTCGTGCAGTTCCTTGGGATGGAGTCGCGCCGTTGATGCCCGCGGTTCATGATTGGTGCGGAGTCCTTGCGGTGTGTTCCCGTGTTAAAGCGAACCGGGTGACACCTCCTTCTTAGGGCGCTTGTTGGCAAAATGCCCCATTTCATTGCAATGATAGCAACGTCTTCCCACGGCCGAGAGGTTCCTCGATCTGTGCCATAGTTCGGTGAGTTCGAACATTTTGACCCATCGGGCGATTTGCGGCGGTGGTGCCACATCATTGCCTCTATTTGGTACCGAATGATTTGTTGGGGTGCCGTCCTCTGCCTCTGCCGTACGACGACCTCCTTGTTGCGCCATTCTGCGCTTCCTGTTGTCATCCAACTCTCGGCGCTTGTCCTCTAAGATCAGGGCTTTGTTAACTAACTCTTGAAAGTCAGGGAATGTGTGGGTGATCGGCCCCACTGCAACTCCTCGCATTCAATCCCTTCATGAAGCGGGATTATGCGGCCTTATCCGTAGCCACGTCCTCAGTGCGTAGCGTGCGGTTAGGTGAACTTGTTCGTAATCGCCACCTTGGCGATCGCCGCCTTGCTTGAGGCTTCGGAACTCCTCCTTTTTAAGATCCATGATACCCTCGGGTACATGGTACTGACGGAAGGCTGAGGTGAATTCCTCCCATGTGATACTCTGCGGGTCCTCATGAGCTGCGCAGAAGTTTTCCCACCATTCTGCGGCAGTCCCTTCGAGTTGATGAGAGGCATAGAGTACCCTCTCATGTCCTACACATTGGGTAATGTGCGCTTCCTTTCAATTGTCCTTAGCCAATCGTCCGCTTCCAGTGGATTGGCGTTACCCGAGAAAGTGGGTGGACGAGTTCTCATAAACTCCGACAATCTGGAGTAGGGGTGTGGTCCATGGTTGCCCCCAGGTTGAACATTCGCAGCAGCTTGATTGGATATCACGCATGGTTTGAACCATCGTGGTCATGAGTTGAGTGCAGGCTGTCAAAAGGCTCCCGTGTTACGCATATCGACTGCGGTGGTTGAGGAATCGACTCTTCATTACAGTTGTCCGTCTGTTAGCTCCACTTCACTGGCTCCAACATTTCCACGAGTCCTCACCATCATTTGCAAGCTTCAATGGTTAAGAAAAGAAGAAAGCATAGACAAGTAAAAGAACTTATGTGGGGGAAACAGGTGTAACTTAAATTATTTAGCCACTTTATTGATATAATATAAAGCAGTATGGTTGCTCACAAGTGCCTAAGGGCAATGCAACACATACGTGACACTCACAACCAAAAGCAAGTAAGCAAACATAGGAATCCATGACAACTCACACCTAAGGGTAACTCTGAAACAAAGCGCGACTCGGATATTCGAGTCTCGACACTACACTCTACTAGACTCGATCACTCATCGAGCCAACCAGTGCGCGCTTCCCGGGCGTACCGGCGAGTCTTTGTGGCATTGGGGCGAACTGGTCCTGGTGACCTACTGCGGCGGGTGCAAAAGACCCCATCGACTCTGCTGGTCCCGGGGCTGCTCTCGCTGATCTGGCGCCTCTGCCCGGCTCCTCCGGATCTGGATCATGTAACTCGGGATGGTTGGGCTCGGGTCCATACAAAGCCATCTCCAACTCCTGGATCTTACGTGATGGCATGAGCTAAGTTCTCCGGTGTTGGGTTCTTGCCTCTATAACCTCGTCGCGGGTCCTCTGCAACTCCGGATCGTCTCGCCCAAGGCGTCCTCTGGCGATGGCGTACCTTGCCAGTGGGTGATAGTGGCGTCCTCCTCCACAAGCTCCATCCTGTCCAAGCGATTGTCTCGACGCGGATGGTGGCGGAAGACGGTGCCCTCTAACTCTGCGGAGTAAGTGCGGGCAACCGCCGCATCGCTCGACGCGACGTCTCCGAATCCGGCCTCGAAAGAAGACCTCCTGGCGGTGATGTAGATAGGACGACTCGCCTCGTCCTCTCCGAGCATACATTTGTGATCTTGGCGCCCCAGCGACGTCAAGTCCCGCCTGCACCAGAAGTCCCTCGATGCGGTGGTCGGTCAAAACCTCCAAGCAAGCGCATCATACGCCATAACTCCATGGCGTATCCTCCGTGCGCTCTCCATAGGTATGGATCATCCTCATCGCCAAAACAAACCTTGTTTAAATTAAATAGAGAATAATAAAAATCAAAGCATAGGTATGAATAAGGGAGAAGAGATAAGTCGAGATTTCTTTGACATTCTTGCTCAAGTTGATTAGGTCCTTAGAAAATAGTTTTCACCCTCCTAGGCACAACCAAACTAAGGTCAAGGCCTACATCACTGCTCTCGATACCACCTCTGTCGGGACCCGACCGCAAATCCGGACCCTCTGTGTATTCTGTGCGATCCGAGGATCACGCTAGCACACCTGATCATACAGGTTGCACATCACGGACATTCACAAGGATATAAGAATAAATAGTGCAAACATGTATATAAAGCAGTTGTACAACCTTATGGTCTCCTTACAGATAAATCGACCACGCAGGCTTACATTATTCAAAACAAAGAAATAGCGGCGGAACATAAAAAGTCGTGGAAGCCTCCATCTTGCCACGAGCAACCCGGTGGGCTTGCCCCTAGTTGCTCGTGTCCTCGGCGTACTCCTCCTCCCATCTTGGTGTAGTCTCCTCCACCGATGTTGGGGTTGATAAGCAAGGTGGGGTGAGTACACAAGGCACTCAACAAGTAATGCATGAATGCGACACTATTACTATATGCAAAGCTTATTCCAATGGATTGGCTTAATTGATTCTTTTGCATCAAGCGGCATTTTTAAACTAGTATCTTGTTTAGATTAAAGCGGTGAAACAGATATAAGTAATACTAATTTCAAATGGTTTTTCTTGAAGATTCTCGGCACTGACCTTATCGGTTCATTTCCAACAACGGCACACACCACCTTCCATGTTTTGTTTATGAAAAACTACCCTTGATCAGTAATCCCGAGCAATGCTCAATACAGTGAGCACGGCTATTGAATAGTTTTGACACTCTGCAGAGGTTGTACACTTTACCCACAAGATCTGGCCGCCACCACACAGTGATTGTCGCAACAAAGCTTTTAGGGAACTTCTACCTTAACTAAAGAACCTCTCGGATTGCCTTCACTATCACTTCCCTCACAGAGCCAAGTATAGGACCGGCCAATCACCGTTGGATGGGCACCAAGCGTATACAGTGCGCTCCCCATACAGATACACCCACGTGCATTGTCACCCCGAGGTATCGGAGGAAAGATATCGTAACCCTAGTCAACTAGGTCATCCCATGTCGGACATGTGGTTGTACGGTTGACTCGGATCAAAGGCTTGCAAGGTGAAGTCCTTAATCACCAAGGCAAGACTTTCAACACTCAACGATGGCACACGGCCCAATGTGGCACACAGACTCACATCACTCAACAACCCAATGCCACAGGCCCACAGCACCTGACCTCTTGCCACTTGCCCCGGTCTAAATCATTTTCCACCCGAGTTGATTATTGTGCAACACATGCGGCAATAACTCAATATCGATGCGGAACCACACAGGTTCTTTGTACCTCAATCTCAACATGTGGCATCATCACACCACTTTTCAAAATACATTCAATATGTCTTTAATCAATATTGTAGCATTTTTAGAAAGATCATTCATGATTCGTTGCAAGGCTAAGCATCTACTCACGGTCTAGCCTCCGTGTTGGCACAATATTAACATCCAACTAATATAATCAAAACTTAGGGTGACAATGATCTAGGCATACAATTAATAATTCAAGGTGGCATAACAAAATGGGTTGATTAACTACATTATCCCAAATTAATTTAAATTCATTTTAAATAATTAGCATGCATAGTTTCAAAGCATAAATTACATTTTAAAATCTGGGATCAAAATGATCAAAGCATCACTTGCCTTCAAAGAGCTGCGGGTCGTGTTAGAAGCTTGGTCTTGGCGACAATTCTTCTTGAAACCTTAGGTAAATTTGCGTCTCACGCGTTCAAATAAAATATGCAATAAATAGCTAATACAGACGACTAGATGAACTCAAAAATTCAAATAAAATTCATCATTAAATAGATCACAATTTTATGAATTTTTAGAAATTTGAATCACCCAAATCCGAGTTAAAATGCAAAAGTTATAGTCATTTGAAGTTTTGAATAAAATCGAGAATCTGAAATTAGAAAATCCGATTTTTCCAAATTATTTTTATACTTGAAATTCGCATTTATGACATCAGCATGCCTCATGATGGCGTCAGCACCGAAATAATTTCCGTCGAAATATTTTTATATATGAAAATATTTATGGCGTCGCGATAACGTCGGCCACGACACGCGGCACGCCTGCAGGCGCCACGTCGCTCTGATCTATGGGTGGGTTCACGGCTCGGCTCGGTCTAGCGTGGACTTGGTTCCGAAGCGATGCGACACGCGCGGCAAAATCGGACCGTTCGCTAAAACCGGCGGTCGATCCTCTCGCGCGCCGCGGCGCCGCCGAGATCGCGCGACACGCGTCGCGCATCCGGTGATCGACCACGCATCCGCGGCGGCGACGCGGGCTCCACGCCTCCGCGCGTCGCACATCCGGTGATCGGCCTAAATCCAGCGGTTGGATTCCGCCGGCGTGGCGGCGCCTCGATTTACTCGTAGCCACGCGCGGCGCGATCGCGCGGCGCGAAAGCAACGGCGGATCGGTCTGCGCTGCGGTCAAAGCAACCGCGCGTCGTGCGAGATTGGATGAAGGTGCGGCGCTACCACGCGCCGCGTTCAAATCGAGCAGCGCGGATCCTAGGGCAAAACCGGATCTGAACTCAACCGTTTATATCCGATCCGACGGCTCAGTTCACGGGTGTTTACTATTCACGGCTTGGCGTGGCTCAATCCTATGCATACACTAACGATCCAGCGGTGAGATGTAACCAAATTCGAGACTAGATCTAATCTCTACCGTTCAACCCGGATCTAACGGTCAAGATCTACTAATAGCCTAATGTCGAGATCTAATCTCGCGCACATTCTGGATCTAACGTCTATAATTTAATCCAAGCGTAAGCGAGAAGTGGATCGTGGACTCACCAAAACCGGCGATGAGGATCGGACGGCGGCGGAAGTTGGCGAGGTCAGCGGCGGCGCGAAGGAATAGGTCGCGGGCGAGGAAAACGAGGGCGTCGGCGGCGTTGCGGGCGTTCCGGCGTGAAGAAGTGGCGCGTTCGACGCGTCTCGGCGAGATCGGTACCCGGTGACCTCAACAACGGCGGAAGTGGATCGGCGGCGGCGCAAGCGGACGGAGGATAGTGGCGGTGCGGGGAACAACTACGGCGAGCTCGTTCGAGCGCTAGAGAGGTCTTGGCGTGCGTGCAAGGTGTCAAAAACGCGGAGAAGAGTTACGCGACGCGCTACTCGGTGCACTTTAAGGGGCCTCGGCGTGCGCGCTACGGTGGCGAAACAAGCGGTAGCGGTCGCGGCGTTAGCTCCGGTGATCTCGCGTGAGGCGGCCGGCGTGGCGCAATCACGGACGTCCGCGCGGATTGGATCGGATGGCTCGCGTCGCTAAACGGCGTGGCACGCAGCATAGCGTTCGATCAAGATCGAGCGGTTCGGTGAAGCGGCGCTAGGGTTTCGGCGGCGGATGGGTGGCGGCAGCGCCGCGATGGGCTCGGCCCATTCTCATTCATAACCATTTTAAAACCTTTTCAATAAAAATAATTCTAGAAATTCAGTTAATTCATTTGGGACTTTTAAAATAGCAGAAAAATTCTAGAAAAATTCCAGAAAATACCTTGAGATATTTGGAACTCAAATAAAATATTTTCAATAAAACTTTGCTAGAACTTATACATTATTTAATTGTTTTCAAGGAAGGCTAGTTTTGAGTAATTCCAAATAAATTTCGATAAATTCTCAAGAATTCACAAAAATAAAAAATACTCTCAAAATTTAAACTAGAGCAAAAATTAGGGTGTTACAGATAGCCAAGTGGGCGCTCGAACTCAGCGGCCACGGCATAACATACGTCCCTCGGACGGCGATCAAGTCGAGGCCTGGCGGAAAGCCCGTCGCCGAGTGGGCCGAGCTTCGGCGCCACCGCGATAGAAGATCCGTCTTGGACAATGTACTTTGATGGGTCCTACACCAAGAGCGGCGAAGCGCGAGGTAAATCCTTATTTCCCGCTCGGGAATAGGCTCCAATCGCCATCGAGTTGCTCTTCGCCGCGACCAACAACATCGCCGAATCTGAGGCTCGTCAGCGGCCTCGGATCATTGCCGACCTCGGTGCTCACCGACTCGTCCACGGGGACTCCAAGCTTGTGGTCGACCAGGTCATGAAGGCCGCGAGAACCGGGATGCCCGCATGGCCGCGTCTTGTCAAGAAGTCGCGAGCTCGAAGAAGCGGTTTAAGGGTTTGAGCTCCACCATAGCTCTGAGCGCTACAATGGTGAAGCCGATCACCTAGCCAATCTTGCCTCCAGCGAGAGGCGATCCGCTTTGGGATCTTCGTCTGCGACCTCCGCGGCCTCCGTCAAGCCTGGGCTCGATGGCGAGCGGCCTCTAACACGCCCAAAGACGGTCACCCCCGACCACCGCACGCGGGCGTAGACTCGGACGGGTCAACCCACGGCGTGTTAGTAGTGAATCCGTGGAGGAAGCCCTTCACCGACAAGCTTGATTGAGCGGGTCGCTCCCCTCGACCCGGCCGAGGGCGGCGCCTCGCTCGTGAGCAAAAACCCGTCTTGGTCGGCCCGGACCTTTCAAGAGAGTCCCTCAGAGTCCTGCGAAATGCGTTCCGGCCGACCAAGGGAAGCGACTCTTGCTCGATATCCATGGCGAGTGCGTGTGGTCACCATCTGCGCCCGATCCCTCGTAGGAAAGGCCTTTCGGCAAGGTTTTTATTGGCCGACCGCGTGTCCGACGCCTTGAAGCGGATCGTGCGCACTGCGAAGGGTGCAGATTCTTTGCGGCAAATACATCTGCCGGCTCAAGCCTTCAGACGATCCCATTACGGCCATTTGCGGTTTGGGGACTCGTCTGGTCGAGCCCTTCAAGAAAGCGCTGGGGGCTTTACTCATCTCCTAATCGCGGTGGATAAATTCACCAAGTGGATAGAGCCAAGCGGTCGTGGCGTCCACGTCGGCGACAAAGTGACCATCTTCTTCCGCGACATCGTTTTTGATTGGAGTTCCAAACTCCATCATCACCGCCAACTAACGCGGTTCATGGGAAAGGAGTTCCTCGAGTTCTGCGGCGACTTCAACATCCGTGTCGATTGGCGGCCGTGGCCCATCCACGAACCAACGGCGGTCGAATGTGCCAGCGGCATGATCCTTCAAGGACTCAAGCCCACGAATCTTGGTCGGCTCGAGCACTTCGCCGGTCGGTGGGCGGCGAGCTACCCTCCGTCCCTGGAGTCTGCGGACCACGCCCACCCGAACGGCCGGGTTTACACCGTTCTTCATGGTGTTCGCGTGAAGCTGTCTTGCCAGCGGACACAGGTATGGCGCCCCAAGACTACAAGCCGATGAGGCTCGGGGCTCGCCTCGCAACAAGGCGCCATCGACCCATTTCGGCGAGGCGTGATGTGGCCATCTGCGATCGGCGGATATCGGCCAAGCTCTGCGGCGCTATCACGGCCGCCGAGTTGAGGCGATCCGCCGGTACCGGCGACCTAGTCTGCGTCGGGTCCAAACCGGCAAGGACAAGCATAAGCTATCGCCACCACAGGAGGCCCTTCACCGTCGTGGAGGTTCTCCGACTGGCACCTTCGACTCAAGGGCGCGGCGGTCGTATCACCAAGCGCTTGGAACATAGAAAAGTTAAGGCGATTCTATCCCTAATCTCTTTTCTTCTTTCTGGCTTGGTATTTACTCTTACCCTTAGAGCACACAGTGCGCCTGCGGCGCTCGGGCTGCTATGGCGCCCTGCTCGGCTGCTCTGAGTCGGCGTTTATGTGGGTGGTGACCCGGCTAACTATGGGTCTCTCGGCGGTAACCCTCTCGACCGGCGTTACGGCCTCGCCCAGCTACGGTTGCTAAGTAGCGCTTCACGGAAGAAGAAATGCGAGTGGGCGACCTCAAAGTCGATCGAGGACCTCCTCCCGCGCCAACTCGGCTAACTCGCGCGCTCGTGCGGTCGGTGTCGGACCGACCACGGGGTCCATCGGCGGTAACCCTCTCGACCCAAGCGTTACGGCCTCGCCCGGCTCACGGTTGCTAAGTAGCGCTGCGGAAGAAGGAAGTGCGAGTGGGCGATCCTCTGTCGGTCGAAACACTCCTCTCCCTCACAAGTGCGCATAAGCGATGAGTAACCAAGGTTCCTATCCTGTTAACCCCTCACGGCGCAACCCGACCTCGCGCATAAGTGACCCTGCGGTCCTTAGGGCTCTGGCCGTCGGCGTTCACCAAAAAACAAAAGGGGGCAAGAGGCATACCGGAACTTGTTAAACTTAAGATTGCCTATAAAACTTGTGATCTTTACAATCAATGAAAGGGATAAAATTTAAGCGCTTTTATTCATCCTCGAGGGCCATCTGCGGCGAGGCGTGGTGGCGATCTCCGGCGTCGCGGCTCAACCAAGAACTTCGAACCTATCGACCGTCGTCGGTCGGTTCCGGCGACGCCATTGCCACCATGCTGCGGTCGATGCCATCATAGTGCGAGATGGTATTGACCAACGCGAAGAGGCTAAGCGGCGCCGGCCGTCACCGCCCTCTCGGCAGCGTTACGCTTTCGGGCGGCGCGAGGGACAAAGTCGCGCTCGAGCACAGTGACCGCTTCGGGACGCGGACGCAGACCTCCCGACCAGCCTCGGCGAGTCTGCGGCTCGGCGCCAATCGAGGGCCGTCGTCCTCGGCGACCTTCAGTGCGCTTCGCGCCTCGTCGGGCCGTGATCGCCACGTCGCGGGCATCTGCGCCGCCGCCTGCGCCTCCGCGGCGATGCTCGATTCTTACGTGCCTCTACGATTTTAGCGTCCCCAGATAAGCTCGCTTTGTGGGTCGCACCACGAGTTAATTGAAGAATCAAGACACTTACCGGCGGCGAGTTGGTGATTGCGGCTTCTTCCTTAAAGCGCCGTAAGAAGTCCTCGGTGACTAAGTCATACAGGCAACCCGCTCAGAGCGAACTCGGTCGGCGTCCCGAGCTCTGGTCGCTCGACCCGCGGACGGGTCGCCTACGCTGTCACGGTCCCCTCCGTGATGACGGCATCCTTAGCCTCGATGGCCTCGCCAAGGAGGATTCGAGCTCCGCCGCCTCCGACCGCCGGCCGCGAGCCTCTTGGGACGGCGTAGCTCAAGGCAAGCCAATGCCTCCCCCTCGGCGGCCGCCGGCGGCTATCCGTCAGCTGCAGGAGTTCGGCTCGCCGCCCGAACGGGCCCGGAGATCTTGCAAAAAGCGAGCTATCCATTAGCGTCACGCGGGTAGTCGAGATTTTACAAAACCGAGCCTTTCCATCAACTTACCAAGCGGATCGGCGGACTCCCGGCCCTACGTCAGCGCCTTCTTTGGAAGATTCGAAGCAGTCGACCCTTTGGATCGCTCTATCTCGCCGGCGTCAGGCGCCTTCTTTGAAGGCGACCCACTCGCCCTCCTCCGATCCGCTGGCGACTCCGACCCAAGGCCACTCCGGCGGCGGGCCTTGATCGTCTGCTCGGCGGGCGCCCATTGCGAGCACCATCGGCGGCGATGGCGAATTGATCGCCGGGATCCCGTGGCGTCTGCGCTGCGCGGGCCTCGGTAGCGCCTCCTCACGGGCAAGGATCGGGCGCCCGGCACACCGCACCGTCTCGGCCAGCGCGATCGCCGACCGAGTTGTCGCATCCTCCTCGCGAGGGCGATCACACCGGCCGGCGGCAACCGCGCCGAGGCGGCGGGAGGCCTCACCGACCTCGGCTTCGGCGAGGCCCTATCCCTCCGCTGACGGCACGGCCCGACCGCCAGCGGTGCGGCCGGCGCCATCCTGCGGGTCGGCGCAGGCGATACCACGGTCACACCCGTGTAAGCGCTGCACGTCACAAAACACACTTAGTGGCCGTTCGGGCTACTGCGCTAAGTGTTCGAACAAAACAAAAAGAAAGGGTACTATCGAGCCGAGCAGTCACGCGCGCGCGCGCCCCTCTTCGCGGTCCCCTCAGGGGCAAATCTGCGGCCGCTTCCCGAAGCTGCCGCCGAAAAGCGCAATGGCGACGGCGACCGCGCGGTCACCCCGCACGAGGCCCCGGCCGCTTGCTGGCGGTGTCGCCTTCCGGCAGTCGCGCCGGACCGCCGCCCGATCCACGGGACGGGGAATCCGCATATGCGCCTCAGAGTGCTCCGCTGCACGGAGGAGGTTGTCCCATGTGATTGCCTCCGATATATCCTCACCACGCGGCCCTCGCCGCGCGCTCCTTCTCCTTCCCTTCCTCCTCTCCTCCTTCCGCTTCTTCTTTGGAGGAATCGAGTTATCACGACCTCCGCTCAGGCCACCGCCATTGCCTCCTTCTCTCACGGGAGTGGCGCGGGAGATCGAGCCCAAGAGCCCCGGGAGGTGTGAGGCGCGGTCGAACAAAAACTAAAGGCAAAACAGGGAAAGAGGCGAAAGAAAATTCCATTAACCTACAGTTCGGAAGTGCGCGCAGAAGCAGTTTCGGGAGGCCACCGCAGCCTCCATGGCGCCTCCACCCGTGCAGCGGCCACGGGCCTCAATCTCGATTGAGGCCAGCTCGCTCCGCCATCCTCATGCGATCGGGCGCCCCTCGTCACCGAAATAGGGGCGAGGCTGTGCATCGAGGTTGCACGCATCCCCATGAAAGCACGCAGCCGCGCCCCGGTGAGGCCTTGCCTCCTAAGGGCCACTGATTTGCTCCACGATCGGGGCCACCTTCTTCTTTTCCTTCTTCGGCGCCCGGTTCCACTCCTCCCGCCACGAGGGGTTCGCCGTGAAGGGCGGGGCACCGCCCGGCGTTCGAGCGTAGAACCACTCGGGCGCCACCCCTTGTTGAGCGCGGCGGCGACCTCGATATACTCGGCGCTCGGTCGGACCGGTGGAAGGCCGAGCCACCGATGGGTCTTTGCTGCGTCACATCAGGCTTGTCCTTCGAGCCTTGCTTGGAAGAGATGCCTCCACAGTGCCCGGTCGCGGCTCGATCCCAGAAAGCCTCGCCTGGCGTTATGAAGATGGCGATGTGGAGGACCCGTTCGGATTGAGGTGGTGCACCTCCGCCTTGTAGTAGAAAAGCATCCCGGACGAATGGATGCGGCAAGCCAAAGCCGCGCTCAAAAAGCGAGGCGGGCACCACGACCTCATCGTCCGTGGCGAGGATTGGCGGCCCCGTCGGCACCCTCCATCCGGAGAGATCCTGCGGGAGAAGCCCTTCTTCACAAGGCGAGCGCGTGGGTGGCACAGGCGGAGCACTCGGCGCGACATTCTTGCGAGGGAAGAAGAGAAGGCTAAGTTTTTCTTTCCTTGGCTCTTTGTTGTTCTTAGGAGCAGGAGGCGAGGAGGCAAAAGCGTGGTCGCGAAGCGTTCGGGGCACCTTTATAGAAGACGAACAGCACCGGCCAAGCAGCACCCCTCGGCGAAACATCGCTCGCCCTTGTCTCATCACGCCCGCTGGTAACTCCCGTTCCCAATTCCACCCAGCATTAAATCTTGACGGGACAAGTCGTAAAGACGCCGCCCAGTGACACGTCGCGCCTTGGCGGGACGGTTGCTCGGCGCGCGAAGGCAGGGCGGCTGCGGCCCAAAATGGCAAAGCTTTGTGGCTTCTGCGGGGCCCAGCTAGAGTGTGGGATCAAAGGCCTAACCCACTAGATGGGCTTAAGGCCGCCCAGAAAGCTTCGAGTTAGGGGCAAGTATGAGGTGAGCCCAGCGGTGGGCCCTCGGTTAGGTCGGTGGCGACCTAATCACCTCTACCGCGTCCGAGACCATACTTCACACTCTCCGGGAGCTCATCGATGGCGACGGCCCGTTGTGTCTGGGTGGCGGACGACCCGAGATCCATCGGGATTGAGTAAAGAAAGGTTTTTATGGGTCGCCACACGAGGGCAGGACACCTACTCTGGGACCGTCCGCTCGGAAGGGTCCCCTTGGCGGGACCTCCCAGACCCACTCGGACTACCCGTTATAAGCTCCACGAGCACGGCGTTCAAACCAGCGCGGGTAGCGCGCGTCGCTCACCCTCCGGGTCCCACACTGCGGGCCGGGTATCGTGTGGGATAGGCGGCGGCCACTCCTCTCGCAGCTACCCTCGCGGGGCGAGGACTGGGGCGGATGCCCCGCGTCCGGCTAGGGCGTAAAGCGAGCCCGCGTCCAACTACGACGTAAAGCGAGCCCGTCCGGCTACGGCGTAAAGCGAGCTCGCGTCGGCTACGGCGTAAAGCGAGCCACGTCCGGCTACGACGTAAAGCGAGCCCACGTCCGGCTATGGCGTAAAGCGAGCTCGCGTCCGGCTACGGCGTAAAAGCGAGCCCACGTCTAGCTACGACGTTAAGCGAGCGCGGACACCCGAACCTCCCGAAGAGGCATCGCGGTCGCCCCCTGCCCGACCAAGGCGCGGTCTAGCTACGACATTAAGCGAGCACTCGGACACCCGAACCTCACGAAGAGGCATCGCGGTCGTCCTGCCGACCAAGGCGCGGTCTAGCTACGACGTTAAGCGAGCACTCGGACACCGAACCTCCCGAAGAGGCATCGCGGTCGTCCTGCCGACCAAGGCGCGGTCTAGCTACGACGTTAAGCGAGCACTCGGACACCGAACCTCACGAAGAGGCATCGCGGTCGTCCTGCCGACCAAGGCGCGGTCTAGCTACGACGTTAAGCGAGCACTCGGACACGAACCTCACGAAGAGGCATCGCGGTCGTCCTGCCGACCAAGGCGCGGTCTAGCTCTGACGTTAAGCGAGCACTCGGACACGAACCTCACGAAGAGGCATCGCGGTCTTCCTGGCGACCAAGGCGCGGTCTAGCTCGGCGTTAAATGAGCACTCGGACACGAACCTCACGAAGAGGCATCGCGGTCTTCCTGCCGACCAAGGCACGGTCTAGCTACGACGTTAAGCGAGCACTCGGACACCGAACCTCACGAAGAGGCATCGCGGTCGTCCTGCCCGACCAAAGGCGCGGTCTAGCTACTGACGTTAAGCGGCGCTCGGACCCGAACCTCACGAAGAGGCATCGCGGTCGTCCACTGCCGACCAAGGCGCGGTCTAGCTCTGACGTTATCTGGCGCTCGGACACGAACCTCACGAAGAGGCATCGCGGTCGTCCACATCGACCAAGGCACGCGGTCTAGCTACGACGTTAAGCGGCGCTCGGACACCCAAACCTCAAAGGCATCGCGGTTGTCCCGGCGACCCAGCGCAAAGCAAACTCATTACAAAGACATTCACGAACAAAAAGAAGATTTTATTATAGACCAGCAGGCTCAAGCTTTACACGACTTTACATACGAAGACTCGGCGGACACGAGAATAGCTACACTACTGCTGCGGCGGAGACCTTCTCGCGCCAAAACCTTTCGGCATCCGCGACGGCATCGGTGGCACCGGCGGCGCATTTGAAGGCCCTTGCCTTGTCGGCGGTCATTTGCGCGGTCGCGGAATCATAAGCCGTCGCGCTGCTACCGTTCAGCGACATCGACGTAGCCGCGCCAACTACAGTCGGCGCCCTCGCGCCATCGCCTCCAGAAGGGCCTCCCGTGCTACCCCAAGCCTCGGGACGACCCCGAGCAGCGCGTCGACGGCAGCAGCATTACGGGCTGCAGCCTCTTCCTCCCGTAGTTCGGCCATCGCCCGATCATACTCAGCCCGAAGCTCGGCCAAAGGGTCTTCTTCTACCACGACATCATCGCCAAAACCGAAAACCAGAGGGTGCCCCAAAGCCATCCCAAAGAGCAAAAGAAAGTTCTCTCGCTTAAAGCTTTACCACTCAAGCGGGCCATGGTATCCTTTTATACCCGAACGGACGGAGACTAAATGTCTCCAGAATAAATGCCGACGTCAGAAGCGGCGCCCTTCACGAACCCGGCGATCCAGGAAGAGCGAAGCGGCGCGCCTTGAGCCTTGCGCGCAGCAGCGCGAGGTGATTCAAAGCCCCCGGCGGTTCGAATACCCCGGGCGGATTTTCGGGGCAACCGTCGGATCCGTTGGGGTACACCTGGCAGAAATCGTCTGACCTAATCGGTCGGGCCAACTGCTCAGGCCCAGTCACTACTCTTCTTCAAGCTCAACCCCAACCGAATCTGCAGAAATCACTCCGGGGCTCGGGGCTCTTGACGAATACTTATAACAGCCGTACCCCAGCGGCCCAAGCGACAATGGCGGCCTCAAGCCTGACTCAAGCCCAACAGCCGCTCTTGGCCCATTACCGACCAAGCGAGCTCCGACCCGCAGCGGTCGGGATCCCATCGGCTCCGACCAGCGAGCTCCCGACCCGCAGCAGTCGGGATCCCATCGCTCCGACCGAGCGAGCTCCGACCCCGCAGCGGTCGGGATCCCTTGACCGATCGTGCCAAGACAACCCCGCCAAGGGGGCGTGTCAAAACTTCCACCACCATGACCACGTGCCCACGAGCGGGGTCAATCGGGCGACTATACAAGGCGGTGGCTCCTTCCCAAGAAGGTTTAAATGATGACCAAGTCATGCTCCCGATCCATCGGCCGGTCACGTCTGAGCGTGAACGCGCCCTCTCCGAGGCAACACCGCGCGGGCGCAACAACGTCAACACTCGAGAGGTTCGCAGAGGGCAGGTACGCCCATTCCTGGGAAAATACCTAACCGCTCTGACCACCTAAGCTACCGACCCAGCGTGGGCAAGACAAGCGGTGATCAGTCGGCAGAGCGAAGGACCGAAGCCACTAGCATAGGTCGTCTCGTCCTCCCCCAATTCTCGAGGTAACCTGCCCCTTCCTTTCGTATAAATGGAGGCAGGAACCCCCGTAGGCAAACAACAAAAAAAGAGAGAGCTAAGCCATTGGCATTCTCACTTGTAAAACTTTGTGCAGTCATCTGTATCAAGAGTAATACAACCCCACCACACGAACTGGAGTAGGGACTTTCGGCCCGAACCAGTATACATCTTGGACTTCCGAGTCTAACCATTCAGGGAGTGGAACGCGCGACCCCTTAGACTTACAAATTTACTTGCCGGTGCTCGAAACCCCGACAATGATGGTTACTGGTATTTTGGTATAAAAACTCAAAACAAAACTATGGTTTAGACGCGGGCGATTATTGGAAATAGCCGGGTGTGCGAGGGATGGACTTGCACGTAGTGTAGGTGGAGATTATCGCCTGGGTCGGATTAAGGACCGAACTATTTTGTTGTTTTCAAGCTAAGAAAACCGTACAACCACGAGCGTTGGTATGTGACAGCCTTAACCTATTAAGTTACTTAGAGCTAGCTAGCTTTACACATTGGAAGGCTGTAGTAGTATGAGCATTCTGGTATAAGTTTGCTTGGAGGGGTGCTCACACCGAGGTGTTGGGAATAACGCTTGCTGATACAGCGGTGTATGGCTTGCTATGGGAAGAAACGTTTTGGCAGAGATGGACTGCTTGGATTGTTGTATAAATGACATGGATGGACTGCCATGTCTTGTTTGTTTGTTTTTGCCGCCATAGCAGGGGTTAACATCACCGGGCTGGTGTAAAGTTAGGTCTAGGTAACATAACGGTTATGGCATGACTCTCTGCGGCACACCAAAGGAAGTGTGATAATGACGTTGCACAAAGAGTCAATCATGTCTTGTGGGTAAAGCTGTACACCTCTGTAGAGAGTAAATCTTTTTGAAAAGCTGCGCCTGCAGTCATGAGCACTTGGTAAAGTCATCACTTAGTTAGATGTTTTATTATTTTTAAAATGACTTGGTTCCATCTGTTATGCCTTGTGTTGGCAAAAAAAATGGTGTTGTGCCATGTGATGGCAGGAATTGGACGTCTCGATGCTCACGTCATGGAGGACTGTGAGTTGTTATTTTATGCTTTACTTACTTGCTATTTTCATATCAGTCAAACTTGTTTTACAAATTCTGTTTTGCAAATTACAACTTGATTGACAAATCAAATTACGCTTTATGCAAATTATCCGTAGAAGCCTCCTTTGATATAGCTTGTATTTCTGCATTTTGCAAATACCACTGATGTCTTGTTGAGTACGAAAGTACTCAACCTTGCTTAATTTGTTGGTTTAGGTGAAGATAGCAATTTTTCAGACAACGCATACCTTGACGTAGGATACGGGATTATATTGATGAACCTTTCTAGGGTTTATGCCTTGTTGTAACATCCTATAAAATTCAAAAATAGAAAAAATGAAAAGTTTGAAATTTGAAAATTGAATTGAATTGAATAAAAATTTCAGTTAGAATCAAGATTTCGATTTTAAACAATATCTTTTCCCCTTTTCTTGCATTCTAATCTTAAGAAAAGAAAGGTTTCAATATTAAAATTATTTTCGTCCAAAACAAAAAAAATATAAAAATGAATTATGATGTGACATTTAATTTGAAATTTAATTTCCTGAGTTTTTTGAATTATTGGTTCTTCATGAATTTTGCTCTAAAAAGAAAAGTAATATATATATTGAATCGGTAAATGGTAAAAGTAAAAAGGATAAAAATCCAAAACCAATAAAATTTGTAAAAATCTTATATAAATCCCAGATCCATCCAGGATCCTAATTATGTAACTTACACTGATCTGGATCAATAAAATAAATTAAAAAGACAAAGATAACCCTGCCTAGATACTCTGAACCGACATTGTAAGAATTCCTTAGAAATCACTCGACCTTAACCAGAGTTAAAATTTTAACCATGCTGACATGCTTGTCTTATCTATTCCTGGTAAAAATATCCAGAGTTTATCCCACTATTTGATAATTTTAAAAATTCAGAAAAAGAGATATTGAAAAACTAAAAATGGTAATGTCAGAATTATTAAAATTAAAATACACAATATAAAAATTTGAAAATTGTATATCATATAAATAATATCATTCCAGATCTTTATAAAAAGTTTTATAAAATAATAAACTTATTTTGATACTAAATTAAATAAAATTCAGAATCGATAGAAAATGACAACTATGCATTGTCAGATTTATATAATTTTTTTATAAATTTTTTTATCTAAAAATTTTACTGAACTCTTATCTTTACCTTGCCGACCTATAAAAAATTTTCATAAAATCTTGAGCCAGTATGCTGACCTAACCTTTGATTTTGCCTCGATCTGTCCAGAGTCTTCACACGAGTCGCCGAATTGACTCACTGCCGTGTGGGCCTAGTCTGCCAGATGTCCCATACTGATTTCCCTCACTAGGTCTCTGCCATGTGGACCCTTGCCCCACCTGTCAGCTTCATCTTCTCCCCCTTTTCCTTTCTTCCGTTTCTCTCTGGTTTCTCGCTCTCTCTCGCGCAAGCCAGTCCAAAGCTCCACCGCCTCAGCTCGTTGTCGCCTTCCTGCGCCAATACGCAGCCTGAGGCCAATCCGACATCACTGCTGTCCCTCATACAGCCTGCTGCCGTGACCGAGATCATTCGCGCACCAGCCGAGCGGCCGCTTTTGCTCTCTTGTTCAAATCCTGTAGTTTATCGACTTGGCCATCTATTTAAGCATAGCATCAAGTGCGCAAAGCCTTTATGAGTCACACTGCCGCTTCAAAGCTCATCATCTTCTTCCTTTCTCAAAGCAATTTCAGCCATTGCCGCTTCGGCCGAGACTTGACCGCCAAAATTGATTGCCACCAATCATCAACCACAAAGCATCAATCTCTTATTCCTTCAACCCAGAGCAACCTCAGTGCACTTAGAACTTGCCTCTGCCCCCAATTGGAGTTCTTTTTCTCCGGTGAGCCACCGCACCGAAGCCTTTTCTTCCGCCACCGCACCCGCACGGTGAGAGCTCAACCCGTTATAAAGCCCCCATTTTTGATAATAGATATCAACAATGGGCTCCATGTGCTCACAGTACTAGTCCCATGATCAGTGGCTTGCACGCACAGATTACAAATTGAAATCACATCCATACACGTTAATATTACATATGCTAAGCGTCTTGTAATTACACAGTATTATTATTACAAGCCAAAAGCTCGAAAAACAGCAGCGGAAACTTTATTTCTCTTGTAGTTCGCCCATTCACCCTCAGGCAACAGACAAGGTAAAACCCTAGAAAACATCGTCATCATAACCCCTGAATTCTGAATCGTCGTAAAGATCATTGGGGTATTCAATATCTTCACCTAAAACAATATGGATAGCAAGATTGAGTACATTGTGTACTCAGCAAGTCTTATAGTGTATCACAAATGCAATTATAAGTAAATGCAGGGCATAGCAATGGAATGGTTTCTATAGTTGTTTTTGCATTGGCAAAATAAAGCATAAGCACATATTAGATTGCAATCGAAGATTTTAAAGAAGCATCTTACTATAATAAGCAAGTATTAACTTAGCGTAAATCAATCATCGTATCACAGTCTATCCGACTGACTCAATTCATTTCCATATCATCCTCTGACATAAATCAAGCTTATTCCAAAACACCATTTTCCCGTCAAATCATTTTGAAAATATTAAAACTCTAACCATGTGATGACTTTACCAAGTGCCTTTAACCGTAGGCGCGGCTAATTAATTAGATTTACACTCTGTAGAGGCGTACAACTTTAGCCACAAGAAATGATCTACCACTTTTGCCAGGCCATTTGACACTCTTCCTTTGGGGTGTCGGCATGGTGATCATGACATAACCGTTGCATTGTTTAAGCCTAACTTTGCACCAGCCCAATGACGTTAAATCCTTATTATGGAGAAGGAACATGACAGTGAATCCCTATCATTTAAAGTGGTAACACAAGCAGTAAATCCCTGCGATAAGGGTTCCTTCCCATATTAAGGCGTACATCGTTATACCGATATGCATTTACCCACAATGAAGTGTGGAAGCCCCTCATAAGCAAACCTAGAAAGGATTGCTCATACTATCTCCCGCCTACCAATGTGCAAAGCCAGACCTAAGCAGCTTAATAGGTTAAGGCTGCCCCATCCCAGCACTTGTGGTTGCACGAAATTCTTGGCTTGAAAACAACCCATAGCTCGGTCCTTAATTCGACACGGGCAATGCTCCACCCTACACTACGTACAAGTCTAGCCCTTGCACAACCGGCTATTGCCAATAATTGCCCGCATCTAAACCATAGTTTTATTTGGGGTTTTTAGTCAAAATACCAACAATTGACATCATGTCATAACCAACTATTTTCAATTCTCAAGAATGAATTTTGATCTGATCATATTCAACGTTGGTTCTAAAGCATGGCTAAGCATGATTAATAATCGCATATACCCAAGTTGACATTATGTATTGTCTAACCCATTTCTATGGTTATCAAGGTTCACTCATTCATACTTATCAAGGAAGTTCCATGAAACATCAGGCATAGCTACCAATATTCCAACATAGCATTTTTATGATAAGTACGCGCATGCATAATAGTTTTGTAATCATTGAAAGTAAATATTTGAAGTATTAGGATCAAAATGATCAAGGGGTGCTTGCCTTGCTGATCGTAGTCGGGAATAAAGTTTGGATCGTCGGCGAGGTCGTAAATCGCTAATTCGAGCTCTTGAAATCTACTCGTCTACCATCATGAATAGCATACAACAAAAAGCCACAAGTATAAGGGCAAAAAGAAGACAGACAGAAAATCAAATAAAAACAGGCTATAAGAAACAAGCACATGTTCTTTTATAGATTATCTATTCTTTCTCTACGAATTCAAGAGACAAAAATTATATATTCTTGTATTTATAACTTCGAATTATAGATGCTAAAATTATTTGAAGAAGAAAGACTTGTCTTATATATGGTCATATCGTAAAATAGTCTATTGTTTATAGGATTTAGATGCAAAGCAATGTATTTAAGGACTTTTGAATTAAACATTGATTATTAAATTTCTAACTGCTATATTATTGGACTTAGCACATTATGTGACCTACCTTATCTTTATGTCTATTTTCTAGTTGCAAGCAAGGTTTCAATGAACACTTTCTTATATATATATATATATGTGTGTGTACATATATATATATACATACATATTTTTCATACTAAACTTCACCCTATTTTCATAGTTCGTTATTAGTTCAATATTTCTACCTAACCTACCATTATTCTGAAAAGAAATACATATAGCAAATTACTAAAACTCTTTTCTCAAACATTAATCATTATAGCATAGTTACCAATAACATTAACCTTCAATAGAAAAGTCTTAGAACAATTAGTTTTCCAAATATTTTTATAGAAATGACTTCATAGCACAATAAAGCTCTTAATGAAATTGGTTCCAAACAATATTAACCTTATTTGCAAAATTTCCATACTTACTCCATTTTCATATGTGCTATTCACCTTTATATTAAAATATTTTTCCGAAATAGATTTTAAGAATATTTTTGCATATTCTGGAAGATCTTGATTTTAGATGAATTTAGAAATTGGTTTCATCTCATTTGGATTTCAAATGCGAAAGATATTCAAGTTTGAATTCTTAACCGATTCAAAAATCAATGAAAATAGTAAAGTACGCTTTCGCTACGCTGAAAGCGTCTTTTCGCTTCGTGCCAACACGCGCGCGTTCGAACCCGCTGTGGTCACTGACATCCGGGTCCCAGCCGTTAGTGACTCAAGGCGAAATCGCAGTGAGCCACTCACGCCTTGGTCCCGCTACTCAGCGACACAGAGCAGAGCTCGGCGAACTTGGGCTCGCCGGCGGCGAACTAGCTCCGGCCTGAGGGAATGGGTAGCACCTATGGCTTCAGCATGCTAGCGCGCATCTAGGGGACGGCTTAACGATTCTTGGCAATGACCGGAGGTGGGTCGCCGTCGTGGCCGAGCGGCGGAGGTCACGGCGACTAGCCGCGCCGGTGACAGAAGGTACCTCCGGTCGAATGGGTTCCGGTTTAAGCATCAGGGAACCCTAAGCAATCCATTTTTGCTAAGAAACAGCACCGAAAAGCATCGGATTAGCTCACCACTGATCGCCGGTTTTGGAGAAGAAGGGGGCGTAGTGGCTGCGGAGCTCTGACCGGAATTTCCTGGAAATAGCAGAGGGGTTTTGATTCATGAGAATTGGTGATGCTATAGCAGAAAGCAAATGAGGAATGGGTGCTCATACCACCTTCAATCGGTCATGAACCAAGAGTTAGGGTTCTTTAGCTGATTCAAAGAATCGTGAAATTGGCAGCGATCAGTGGAGTATTTTGGATGAAACAAGAGGGGTTTTGACGAGCACTTTCTGGCGATCAAGTTGCGGTATTTATAGGCCGAGGGAAATGCTATAGACGAGCTTGTACAGGGTATGAACTCGGCGGGTTTTTGCGGTGCTAGAACAGGTGAAGGAAGGGGCGGTTTGCGGAAAATCCGGGCAAGGGCGATCGTGGCGAAGTGCAGAGGCGGTTACCTCGGGCGGGTGCGGCGGCTGCGGTGGTGCGAGCTACTGGCCGCGAAATCAGCTCGACCACACGCATGCACGGCTGCGAGGAGGAAGAAGAAGGCGATGGTGAGGTGTGGTGGGACCACACGATGAAGCGGGCCCGCGTTAGAGAGAGAAGAAGAGAACTCCGGCTTGAACTGAAAATAGAGCTAGATTGATTCACTGAATGCATTACCTATCCAATCGGAAAATTAATTAGGAATTTATTACGTGTATCTGAGCTAGTTTAGGATCTACCCTAAAAATTTCAGACCAATTTGACGCCTGAGGAAATTACAATAATTCTGACAGTGCACTGTGCACCTATTTCTATATTCTGTTCTATATTTATTAAGATACATATATCTTACTCAAAAATTTATAAACTTTTTAATAAGGATACTTATTTTCTCACTATCCTCCTATAAAAATTTGAGCTTCATATTCTTGACAGATTATTTAATAAAATTCTGACATTGAAATTTCCAGATTTCTAACTATTCAGTTTTTGAATTTTTATAAATATCAAACCTAAAGATAATCTCCTGATATTTTTACTGCAGATGACTCTACCCAGGGGAAAGATAATATAAATATTTTCCGATCGTAATTATGATCATTTAATTTTCTGACATTTTCACTATTACTAGTCTTGATCCAATAATTACCTTTCTTTTCATCATTTATTATTTTGTCATGATTTTAAAATTATATTTTGAGTTCTGGATAGCTCCACAAATTTTTACTGTAGTTTTTATTATTTGTTGTTTCACAAATCTTTTCTTGTTACTTAAATGATGTTTGTTTAATTAGGAAAAAGAATTTTCCTTACAAGCAATAATCAAGATATTCATAGAAAATTCAGAAAAATCCACAGGATCACAAATTAAAATTTCCTAAAATATATTATTTAAATTATTATTAATATTCATTTTCAGGATGTTACACCCGTCTACTCTTTCTTTCGAATAAATAGCAAAACAGGACCCCTGTCATGCCCTAATGCTTACCTCGTCACCCATTCGAGCCAAGACTGACCCCTTTTCTTCCACGGCGAGCCGCCCTCTCCTCCACCGCAAGCTCTCGGTGGCGCTCCATCTCCGTCCATCTCCGACCGAAGCAGCTCCACCCCCGTGTGCGCGTGGTCTCCCTGGTTCACACCGTGTTACTCATTCGCCGTCTCCGGCCTTCCTTTGCCGCCGGTGAGCCTCGGTGACGCCATGTCTGCCTCGGGTCGCCGACAGGCGGGCCACGCCTGTCATTCTCTGCCATCTGGGCCCAGCCGTCAGCGCTTCAGCCCAGCGCAGCCCGAAAAGGAAAGCGCATTCCCTTGGCGAAAGCGCACCTTCCCTTTTTGGTAATATTTCTATTTTCTGTATTTTCTTAAACCGCAATGCATTCAAATGCTTATAACTTTTGAACTATCAATCCAAATGAAATGAAATAAATTCCTAAATTCATGATAAATCATGTAGACTCAGAATATAGAAAAATATTTTGAAAATGAACTATGTTTAAATTTTAAATTCAATTTAAAGAAAAGGATCAAAAGTATGTCATATATGAAAATTCTGCAAATAAACTCCAATTTGAATGAAACCAATTTTGTTAGAAACCTTAACTCTCCAGGAACCTAAATATGTGAAATTATTTATATTTTGACTTGATTTACATCATTTTCTAAAGTAAGTTGTTTCCAATGTATTGAATATTCAAATGTGAATATATTTTGCAAAAAGAATTCAATTCATGTCAAACTAGTTCCTATGTGTTTAAAAAGTAGTAATCCACTTATTTGTGCAAAAACATTTAGAATTGAATCTAGTTTGAATTAAATTTGAAGATAGATTACTTTTCAATGTATAGAAATCAAAATAAATATAACATGTAACATGTTGCCTAATATCTTAATCTTATTAATCCAAATAATTTTAGCATCTATAATTCGAAGTTATAAATGCAAGAATTCATAATTTTAGCCTCTTGAATTCGTAATTCAGGAATAGATAATCTATAAATGAAACCATGTTTGTTCATCATAAAAAGTAATTAACATTATAATGTATAATTAACTAAATCATGAGGACTTGAAATCATATCCTAACCCTAAAATATTCATGTTTTCTTAATGAATCTTTATTTGGTTTTCTGTCTGTTTTCTTTTTTCCCTTATTAAAGTTGGATATTTTCTATAATTCCGATTGAACAACGTGTAGAATCCGACGCCGCTATTTCCATCGTTGCCTCCGTCAGCCGTGGCTTCGTCTTTGTCATAAGCAATAAATAAGCAAGGCAAGCACCCCCTTTGATCATATTGATCCCAGTTTTATAAATGTTTTCATTAAATGTTTTTACTGCATACGTTATTTTATTAAAGTCTGCTATTTTGTGGTATTGGTAGATGTACCTGTGGTTCATAGAACTTCCTTGATAAGTATGAATTTGTGAATCTTGATAACCCTAGAATAACTTAGACAGTAATTGATGTCAATTTGGGTTAATCACACTTAGTGTCATGCTTAGCCATGCTTAAAGCAACATAAAACTTTGACCTGATTAAAAATGTTGGATATGTGAAGGACCATGTGGAGGTCCATCCATGTTTGTGATGAGTATTTGACTTTATTTGAGCAAGGTGTGCTCAAGTTTGAGTTTGATTTGGATTGATTTTCAAAATGAAGCAATTTGAGTTGTTTCTGCCAGGAGTGGAGTACCGGTCGTATGGACGCGGTAGTGATGAGTTGGATGGTTTATTGCACATCTTTGCGGGCATTGCTATGTGAGGAGTTTCCTTGTCTTTGATGGTTGAAGGGCGACGGTGCTAGGTCATGGTGAGGCGAAGGATGACCGGGACTAGGCGAGGAGCGTCGGAGGTCCAGACGGTTGGGAGATCTTCGGAAGATGATCGGAGACGGAGTCCGGGCAAGTCAAGAAGACAAGGAAAGGAGTTGATGCTAGCTAGATGCCGCGTGGATCAATAAGGGCCGTCGGATTGAGGTCTAGTTGATAGGCTAGCGGGTCTAGGTAGTATGCTTTGAAAACCGTGCAAGAAAACCCGGTATATGTGTGGGTTTTGGGTTAGCCCTTGCATGGGTGTGTGTGTGGGTTAATCCTAGCCCTTAGATGAGTGCTCTAGGGTTGAGGGACTCATCTAAGGGTGGTAGGTGGCCCAAGAGTAGTATAAATAGGGGTGGAGGGGTAGCCTCCTTCCCTTGAAGATGTTGAGGTTTTTGATGCTCATTTGAGCTTTGCCCATATGAATATGAGGCTTTGTAACCTCCCCTTCCAGAAATGAAAGTTTTATCCATCCACTTCCGAATTTATTTTGCGCATTTACATTATGTCTTTACTTTACGCAATTTAAATTCAGCATTTACTTTCCCGCAATTACATTCCCGCAATTTACTTTCAAGTAATTTGGATTTGCCTCCCCTCCTTCTAAATGCTGCTGATCTTGGATGTTTTGAGTGTGTTCATATGGTTTTACATCTCTTTTGCACTCTTGGATTGAGTAGAGAACATCTTTTCTTTCAAGTTCCAACTTTGTTCAGAACTTGTTCTTCGCGCAGCAGTCAGTGTTTGATTTTTGTAAAAATATAGAAAAATCCTTTTTGAGTGATTCTTCTTGGATGAGGTGAGGGACTCTGGTATACACCTTCAGAAAAATTTTAGAGTTCACTTGTTGCACCGTTTGGGCACCATGAGGTGAAAACCGAGCCCCAAACTTTCTGCTCGAAGTTCTTGAGCATACTGTGTTCTTAGATTTTTCCTGTTTTGTCTGTAAATATTTTCGAGGAGAAATTTGGTGGAGTTATTCACTACTCTGATTTTCATAGGTTGAAAAATTCTCAGAATTTTGTGAGCTGCAGAAACCCAACAACCTCCTGTACAAATTGAGGACAAGTTCTGGAAATTCTGCTTTTGCTTTTCTGAAAGTGACTTTTGTGATTTGAATTGATGTCCTTTCTAAAAGCAAGAGTTTGAATTGATTCCTCTTTATCTTGGACACTAGACAACCAGGATTGTGACTCAAAAATCTCCACATATTTTATGGTACTTATCCATGCAAGCTTGGGGTACACATAGTTGTCTAGTTTTTCGGGTTTTTCACAATATCCTTTGAGCGATCTTGTCGAGGTTTTTGTTGGAGTATTTTGGGGGAATTTTTATTTGCGACCATTCACCCCCCCTCTGTTCGCCATCTCGGTCCTTCAATTGGTATCAGAGCTGGTTCTGCTCTTTCTAGATCTTGACCGGTCTCAAGAGCCATGGCGACGGACAAATATTCCACCAAGCCTCCCATCTTTAATGGAGTTGATTTTCCTTTTGGAAGTCCGGATGGAGTCATACATCATCGCCGGGGCTACGATATGGCGAAGGTGAAACTCCCGTATGAGGTTCCTGGCGATGAAAATATCACGGCCATCAATATGGTTGGCGTTGAGGCGAATGCTAAGGCAAGGAACATTCTCATACAGGTCTTAGTCGCGGTGAGTATGATAGGATTTCTCACCTTCGCTCTGCTCACGAGATTTGGGTAACCCTCGATGCTTACCATGAGGGCTCTACTCAAATCAAGGCGTGAGGCAGACAGTTCAAGCGCAAGTACAACAAGTTTGATCAACGCTGGTGAGAGTCTCGGCGAGTGTTTTGGTCGGTTTACAAAGATTTTGAGCGACCTCCGGCGGTTGGTTGCTTATACCGACTCGGACAATGCTCGGCATTTCTTGACCGCACTCGACCTTGGGTTTGGGAGATGAAGGTGACCACCATACAAGGACACCACCGACTTATCGACTCGACTCTTGGCGGGCTTTATTCCCGCCTCAAGACTCATGAGATCGATGTCGTCTCTCGGAAGACGAAATCTCGATCGATGGCTTTGGTCACCGATCCCATTGGATCTTCTTCTTGATCCTTCTATTGGTTTCTCTCTTTCCGCCCTTTGCGAGCTAGCGATGACCAACTGGAAAAATTTCGGAAAATGAGCTTGCTCTTCTCGCCGCAAGTTTTCTCATGCATACAAGAGGTGAGAGAGAGGAAGAGAGGTGGCATGATCACCGCTTCGAGTGTGGTGGCCCCAACCACATTCGGACGAATTGTCCCAAGCTAGAGAAGGGCAAGAACGACGTTGGCGGTTCGGGCAAGAACGACTACACCGACAAGAACCGCAACAAGAAGCCTCCAGTTCGTGAACCGGCGCACGAGAAGAAGTACTGCAACTTTTCCAAGAACAAGAAGCTCTTCCACCGCGTCCTCGCCGCGCTTGACGACATCAACCTCTCCAACACGGAGACATGGAGCGACGAGGGCGAGGATGATCTGCAAGAGAAGAAGGGCGGCGATGACTTCTCCGGCATGTGCTTCATGGCTGACACCAACGACATCAGCGACTCGGATGAGGTACCCTCCTATGACCAGACTCAACGAAGCTTTACGCAAATTAGGAAAATTTCATGCTAGAGCTAGAGCTAGGTGTACGGAGTTTGAGAAGGAAGTAGGTACCTTGACTCGGGAGTTAGCTTCACTTAGATCTTCTCCCTCCCGAGTCACTGATGATTGCTCTTTGTGTGATGCTATTCTTGTGGAGTTGGAGAACCTAAGGACCATACATGATAGTGTGCTTCTTTGAACTTGATGGTCTTAGGTTGAAGAATGCTAGCACTAGTTCTATTGATGCTATTCTGTTGAGGCTAGTTTTCTTCATGCTCACTCCACTCCATCATGTGCTAATTGCCCTAAATTGCTTGCGAAATTGATACCATGGCGAACACCTTAGAAAGCTTTTCGCTAGAAATGATGAACTTGAATTGCATGCTTCTAAGGACCCGGTCGGCTCATGTGGTATTTATAAGCAACTAAAACTTGACAATGATGCTTTGAATGTCAAGTGTGATCAACTTGCTAAGGATTTACTAGTTAAGTCACAAACTGGTTGCTTCTTTGTGTGTTGGGGTTAAGGATGATGTGGATCAAATCCATGTCGAGCTTAAGAAGAAGTTAAAAGACCAAACCCTTAGGATTAGAGATGCTCCTTGCGTTTCTTGTGAGGCCCTCAAGATTGAGGCAGCCGTGCTAAGGGAACAAAAAGCACGTGTTGAGAGATCTTCTCTTTCTAGTTCTTCTTCTTTCTCTCCTTCCCCCTGTTCTTCTTGTGCTTATTTCTTCCGAGATTGCCAGTATCTTATGAGCACTCTCGAGAAGTTTGTTGGAGGCAAGAAGAAGCTCAATCTTATTCTAGACCAATCCAAGATTAGTAGATTCAATCAAGGTTTAGGATTTGATCCCTTGGAGCACGCTCGGGCGCATCCTCCCACCATTGTGCACGGCTCCAAGAGTGGTGAGATTGTGGTAGCTCCCAGAGTGAGCACCACCGTGTTTAGGTCTGCTGGGGTTGTCCATAGGACTTCTGACCAGAAGGGTGTTACTCCTATTGCTTCTGCCTCTAGTAAGGCGAAGTACACATGCACCTTCTGTAAGAATGATGGTCACCTAGTAGATTTCTGCTTCAGGCGCGCCAAGATCACTCGGCGTGAGCGTGTTGCTGCTCTTAGGGGTATTCAGGGTCATCCCCAGACTTTGAGTGCTCCTAAGGTACACACTGCTTCTAGACAGGTTAGAGAGTTGCCTGTTTTTGGGCAGCGTCCAGGACTCGGTTTTCATGCTGGTTCTTCGAGTTTTAGTCTTGGAGCTGTTCGTAGTCAGTCTTTCCGCCGTCCTCTTGATATTCCTCGTTTTTCTCATCGAGGTAGATATCGTGGTGCGGCGTTTCTGGTAGGAGTTTTAGGCGACTTCACCGGGTGGTTCGGCTTTTGCACCATGGCGAGCCAACCTAGTTTCGACTCCTAGATCATCTACTAGAGTTGCTAACGACCTTGTTAGGGTTAAGCGTCGAGAGACACTCGAGTCTAGTCTTCTTGATCATTTGGTACTGAGGCGTCGAGTGGTTCAGTATTGGGTCCCCAAGTCTTCACTCTATCCCAGTACTGAGTCATCTTTTCCTCTTGTGTCAATTCCTTGTGTCATGTCTATGCGATGATGCTTTTAAGTGCCTTTTGCCTTTCTCATGGTATGAGTCGCTTGAGGCTAGCTTGAGGATGTGATCACTGCCTAGTGGAGTGGATTTGGGTCATCTTGTGGACTTGTCCTTTCTTAGTTCGATTCTTAGTCCATGAGTTGTCCTAAGGCATCATCTTCGCCGTGCATAAGTAGTGGACCTCGTTTTTCCTCGAGGTACCCACTCACGGCAAGAGTTGCAGGTAAGTATGTTGGTCATGTTGATCTTTACTAATCTCATCTAGGATCGGTTTGTCGCTTTTCAATGTTGGCACTCGATGTGAATTCCGAGTTGGCCTTTGCGGCTTGTCTCTAGAGGATTGGATCTTCTGCATGACCATCATGAGCATCATGATAACTGCATGTTCTTTCAACTTTGTTCCGCCTTGTGTTTCGCTCCACAAGTGTTGAGCTTCATGATAACTTGACATTGGGGACTTCCACTTCCATGGTGAGCTATCTCATATCCTCATGTCGGTTATACTTGTGATCATCATTTCCATGACATGTTGTGATTGCTCTTGCTCCTATGTGTATTATATGTACTTTGCTAGGTCTTGTTAGTTTTTGTCTGTCTTGTTTTGTGCCATAGCATGTTTTCCCCAACCATCTTTGTGCTTCATGTATTATATCCTAAATTCATGAGCTCTTTCCTAGCATGTGATTCTCTTGTTTTTATCCTGTCCATGATATTGTTCATTTGGTATGAGCATTTGTATTAACTATAGGCACGTGCTATATATCATTTACTTTATTTTGTCATGAGTAGTATCTAGGTTATATGACCCTGATTTTCTATTACATCCATGATTAGCTTTGTTTAGACTTTGTTTGTCAGACTTTGTGCTACATGTGAGTGTCTTTCATGAGATTAGGGTCATATGATCTAGCTGCCGCTGTATGACTTATATTGTTCATGATCACCTTTTATTGTCCTTCATGCTTATATGCTTCATACCTATTTTGCATGAGCTTGTGTTCTTCATTCATGGCATGTATTCATCATCATGCATAGAGTGTTGCCATAAGTAGCTTCTCATCTTTGTGTCCATGGTCACCATTTACTTTCATCTTTGTCTGTGTCCTCATGACCTTTTGTTTGGTCTTCTTTTGACGGGCCTTTTCGCGACATGTAAATATTGTTATTGAGACTATGGATAAATGGACCTTGATGTTGCTAATTGGTTTGTTTTATGCATGATCCTCTTTGGTTGTCTTCATTCATCTTGCTCATGTTATATCTAGTAGCATGTTGTTGTGCTTCATTGTGGTATTTCTTCATTTACATGCTCATTGCCATGTTTAGGGTAGTATCTTGATCCATGTATTTCTAGGCTTGCACATGATCCCTGCTAGCATTTTGTTGTTGTGATGCACCTTGCTTAGCTTCTTCTGACATGTGATGCTATGATGCACCTTCTTTGTTGTTTATCATGTGGATATGTTTTCACTGTTGTCCATGGATATATGGATCTTGATGCTATCTTTAGCTTGGTTGTGATCATGATCTTACATTACCTTCTGCATCATGTTCATGCTCTAGATGTGGCTGTCTATGGATATATGGATCTTGATGCTATCTTTAGCTTGGTTGTGATCATGATCTTACATTACCTTCTGCATCATGTTCATGCTCTAGATGATCATTTGCCACACTTTTCCTGTATCTTGTCCATTCGTGCCTAGGAACTGGATCTGCCTAACTTGATTTGAAAGCATAGATTTGTTGGATGCATGTGTGTAGGCTTTACGGTGAGAGACCATCATCCTAGGAATATCTCTAAGTCTTCTTCCTCTGCTTTTGGATCCACTTGGTCATTTGCCACTACTTGCACTACACTGCAGTAGGTAAGTACCTCTGATAATGTTGATGATAGTGATGGGTCTCTTAGGAGGTTGTGGTTCTTTCGTAGGTAGAGCTTGTGTCCTGTTTGTCTAGAGTCTTTTGGTTGGACTTCTAGCATAGTTAGGTTGCTTCTTACCTTGAGCCATCTTGCTCCTTAGAGACCATGTGGTTTTAGATCTTATCTCTTCTCCTCTAGCTTTCTACCTATCTCTTGTGTGGTGAGAGTTTTAGAGTGTGCCTCAAGGGGAGTAGAGTGTGTTGGGATTTGAGCTTGGGTTTATGAGCTCATATGGCATTTCGTGAGGGGAGCTGGTTTGTATATTATGTATTATATGTTTTCTTCACTTAGCTTTTCTTTTCTTTGTGTTTCTTGGGTGACTTTGGGCTTGTTTTCTTGAGTTGAGTTCACTCACTTAGACTTCTCGCATGCCTTCCATGGACCTCTTATCTTGTGCTTTAGGTTGCTATCATGCGTGATTAGTGTTCTCTCTTCTCTCTAGGTTGAGTTCCCTCACGTCTTATAAGTCTAGCGGTATTGGGCCTCTGGGTAGACAGGTGCATGTGCACTCCTTAGTTGGGATCTAGAGTCGACTTCCCTATGTCGATCCTTTGGGAAGATAAGAGCGAGTCTAAGCCGTAGTGAGTCTCTTCTATCTTATCTATGCTCAATAGCCATCCAGTTTGCGGTTTCTCGGCTTCTTCTCCTCATTCTATTTTTCGGTTGTTATTGAGTTCATTCGGGTTTTCTTTATGCCTAATCTTGATAATAACTCAACTTTAACCAGATTTAAGCTTAAAATTGATTCATTTGTTGAGGGGAGTTTGGGAATCTATTCATGCATTGCATTTAGACTGCATTTTCATTTTATGAGCTTTGTCTATTATGCAATTGATTTCTTCTTCATGCTATACACCATGCTACATCTTTTGAAGAAAATCACTAGCTTAGGTATGTCCAAGTTCATTTAACTTGCTAAGCTTAAAAATGAAAAAGCCTTAAATGAAAAACTTGATGAAACTTTTGCTTTTACTTGCTAGGTTTCTTCTCTAGAGGTTTGTGCCATAATTTGAGAAATTTAGGAGTTCTCTAGAGTCCCTATAGCAACTTAGGTGAAACTAGTTTGATCCATGCTAGAGTCCTTCAATTGCTCATGAATCATTGTGCTAAAAATGAAAATTAAACAAAATTGACTCTTCTTGTGCACATACGACTCAACACCTTGCATTCACAAGACCGCTTCCCATTGCACTTGGGATGAACTTGGAATACATCGTGTTTGACCTAGACCATCCTCTTAAGAGTTCATCTTGAGATGGTCGCATACGGCTTGAGTCAATTGGTTGTCAAAACAAAATGCAAATAAATTAAAAACAAAGACATATGTGGGTAAAGAATGCAAATAATGTCAAACATTTGCACCCCGCTATGTCTTGTATGATGATAAATCAAAATTTGCATTAAGTGATAAATGAGCCCGAAGGACCTTGTATGCTCTTCTAGATTCCCCAAAGTGTTGAGTAGGTTGAACTCTAGGTTTTCCTTTTGATCCTTAGAGTGGCTATTCTTCTATTTTTGAAACTAAAGCTAAGTGTTGCACTTGTCTAATCTTGCTAAAAATGAAATATTCAAAACTAAGCTCGTATTTGCACTTGGACATGTCTTAGTTTAGTCATCTTCTGAAATTGACAAGCTTGGTGTAATATCCTTCTATTTTGATCAATTGGATAATCTTCAAAGCTCTTTCGATTGCATTTCAAGCATACATAAAAAAAAATTGATGTCTATATTGCCAAAAGGGGGAGAAAACGTAGAAAAGGCATCACTAAAATGATAAAAATGTGAATGGTTATTTGGTTATTATGATCTTGATAAAACTATGCTACTACTTCTGTTGGATCATAATCTCATAATCACATTTGACATGTTTAGTTGGATTTTAGAGTTTTTGTTGAAAACTTGCTCTTTCTTAAATTTAACTCTAAAATCTGAATTCCTCTTCATCGACTTGGTCATGGTTCTAATTTCTATCTTTGGACCAAGTTTAACTTTGCAACTAAAAATTGCTTTCTTCTTCATTTTCTTCAAACTCAAATTTATGCCTTTTGTGTGGTTTGTCAATATACTCATCAAGGGGGAGATTGAAGGACCATGTGGAGGTCCATCCATGTTTGTGATGAGTATTTGATTTTATTTGAGCAAGGTGTGCTCAAGTTTGAGTTTGATTTGGATTGATTTTCAAAATGAAGCAATTTGAGTTGTTTCTGCCAGGAGTGGAGTACCGGTCGTATGGACGCGGTAGTGATGAGTTGGATGGTTTATTGCACATCTTTGTGGGCATTGCTATGTGAGGAGTTTCCTTGTCTTTGATGGTTGAAGGCGGCGGTGCTAGGTCATGGTGAGGCGAAGGATGGCCGGGACTAGGCGAGGCGTCGGAGGTCAGACGGTTGGGAGATCGCGGAAGATGATCGGAGGCGGAGTCCGGGCAAGTCAAGAAGACAAGGAAAGGAGTTGATGCTAGCTAGATGCCGCGTGGATCAATGAGGGCTGTCGGATTGAGGTCTAGTTGATAGGCTAGCGGGTCTAGGTAGTATGCTTTGAAAACCGTGCAAGAAAACCCGGTATATGTGTGGGTTTTGGGTTAGCCCTTGCATGGCTGTGTGTGTGGGTTAATCCTAGCCCTTAGATGAGTGCTCTAGGGTTGAGGGACTCATCTAAGGGTGGTAGGTGGCCCAAGAGTAGTATAAATAGGGGTGGAGGGGTAGCCTCCTTCCCTTGAAGATGTTGAGGTTTTTGATGCTCATTTGAGCTTTGCCCACATGAATATGAGGCTTTGTAACCTCCCCTTCCAGAAATAAAAGTTTTATCCATCCACTTCCGAATTTATTTTGCGTATTTACATTATGTCTTTACTTTACGCAATTTAAATTCAGCATTTACTTTCCTGCAATTACATTCCCGCAATTTACTTTCAAGTAATTTGGATTTGCCTCCCCTCCTTCTAAATGCTGCTGATCTTGGATGTTTTGAGTGTGTTCATATGGTTTTACATCTCTTTTGCACTCTTGGATTGAGTAGAGAACATCTTTTCTTTCAAGTTCCAACTTTGTTCAGAACTTGTTCTTCGCGCAGCAGTCAGTATTTGATTTTTGTAAAAATATAGAAAAATTCTTTTTGAGTGATTCTTTTTGGAGGAGGTGCGGGACTCTGATATACAACTACAGAAACATTTTGGAGTTCACTTGTTTCACCGTTTGGGCGCCATGAGGTGAAAACCGAGCCCCAAACTTTCTGCTCGAAGTTCTTGAGCATACTGTGTTCTTAGATTTTTCCTGTTTTTTCTGTAAGGCTTTTCGAGGAGAAATTTGGTGGAGTTATTCACGACTCTGATTTTCATAGGGAGAAAAATTCTCAGAATTTTGTGATCTGCAGAAACCCACCAACCTCCTGTGAAAATTGAGAACAAGTTCTGGTAATTCTGCTTTTGCTTTTCTGAAAGTGACTTTTGTGATTTGAATTGATGTCCTTTCTAAAAGCAAGAGTTTGAATTGATTCCTCTTTATCTTGGACACTAGACAACCAGGATTGTGACTCAAAAATCCCCACATATTTTATGGTACTTATCCATGCAAGCTTGGGGTACACATAGTTGTCTAGTTTTTCGGGTTTTTCACAATTTCCTTTGAGCGATCTTGTCGAGGTTTTTGTTGGAGTATTTTGGGGGAATTTTTATCTGCAACCATTCACCCCCCTCTGTTCGCCATCTCGGTCCTTCAATATGACATTTAATGGGTATGACCTTCTTTGTGGTTATATTTTGATCAAAAAGGAAAATAAAACTATGATTTTGATGCGAGGAATTATTGGCAATAGCCGGGTGTACAAGGGACTTGTACGTATTGTAGGGGGAGACTATTGCCCGTGTCGGATTAAGGACCGAACTAAGTGTTCGTTAAACCCAAGAATTACCGTACAAACCACAAGTGTTGGTATGGGACAGCCTTAAACCAATTAATTTATCTGGTTTAACTTTGCACATTGGTAGGCCGCAGTAGTACGAGCTTCTTCAGTGACTGGTTGCTCGGAGGGGCGCCCACACCGAGGTGTTGGGAGCCACGTTTGCTGATACAACGGTGTACGCCAAACTATATATATGCTTATTCATTACTGTGAAGTGACTGTACAAACATTTACACCATAGTACGGGTTTATCGACACCAGGCTGGTGCAAAGTTAGCCTAGATAATGTAAAGGTTTTCGTCATGAACATTCTGGCCACTACGCCAAAGGTGCGTGAAATATACGGCAAAAGGAAAAGGTCATGACTTGTGGGTAAAGATGTACAACTCTGCAGAGTGTGAAACTTTTCGAAAAGTCGTTCCCGCGGTTATGGAAATCTTGGTGCGCCAGCACTAGTTAGATGTTTTTATTTTCATTAAAACTGGATTCTACCGGGTGATGGTAGAAGTTGGTTCTTGGATATGGTCATGATACCCAGGTACATGAAATTTATTTATGCTTATATTCTGTTACTTTCAGTATTAAATTGCTTTTACTTCAATTTCGTTTTGCAATCTACTATTCTGTATTTATATTCCAAATTGGCTTTATGCAAACTAACCGTAGTAGTCTTTCCTTTGAAGTGGCTTGCATATATCATAGATTTTGCAAAAGTCTTGCGGAGTACGAAAGTACTCACCCTTGCTTAATTGTTGTTTTTAGGTGAAGAATCAGATTAGTCCGACGAAATATGTTTACCGTAGGATTCGGGAATGTTAACGACGAAGCTTTTCTAGGGATTATGCCTTGTCTGTTGCCAGAGGGTTGGATGGGCACACTACAAGAATTTTAATCCTTTCCGCTGCATTTCTCTGTATTGTAAGATTTTATTGTATAGATTACTTTTATCATTTGTAATAAAGAGTATGGATGTGATATCAATTGTTATAAATGTGTGTGCTAGCCACTGATCATGGGACTAGTACTGTATGCACATGAGATTTCCATTTTTGCATTTTTGTGAAAATGGGGGTCATTACACTTGTCAGTTGGCTGAGGGTTGGATGGGCACACTACAAGACTTTTGCTTCTTTCTGCTACAATATACTCTAAATTGTAAGATTTTACCGTACAAATAGTTTCCGCTAATATAAGTGAAAAATATATATTGAGTATGAATGTGCTACTAATGTAGTAAATATGCGTACTAGCAATTGATCATGAGACTTGTATGGTATGAATATAGATCATCCTTCTTGGTATTCTGTACCAAAAAGGAGGGTCGTTACAATCACCCACTTAGTCTTCCTCTAAAAGAAAGTAGGAATCCTACTCCAAAAGAAAGTGTGAATCATAACTATATTATGATTTATATTGCACACCTTTTTAAATCCTGAAAGGTTAGATATGATTAACCATACTTAAACAGAACATATATTAAACAAACCTTTAGAAAAAGGATTAGTCCTGAACTCAACTTCTTCATTTTGATCCATGGCCTAGCTCCCTAGAGATTCTCTGGTCAATATCTGTCATGATTCATGACACATTATTAACCAAAAATTCAGTCCTTGCTGCATCATTCTATCCGTCTCATTAATTGGTCAAAGCGAAGTACTGCATACCCAGCTGGTTAATTATGTGGTCAATGATGTTAATTTAGTTGGCTAGTCTGTCATTAGAATTGGGCCAAGGTTCGGGTCCCTTCACCCACATCAGTGCCGGTCACGCTACTCCGCTGCCGGGCGTGCCGGCAAGGCGGCAGCTACATCGATTCCAGCCCCGCGCCGATGGATTGACCTAAAACCACTTGCTGAGCAACACAGGGATATGAATCATATGATTACAACATATTGAATTTATTATATATCTCTAATACCTTTAAAAAATGCAGTTATATTTTTTTATATAATTGTAACAATTACAATACCTATATATAATTAATCTGCACCATTTTAATTATAATACCTATATAGCAATTACAATACCTAAAGTAAATTAGGTAACTTGAATATCACTTGTTTTAAACATAACCTCCACGCTTACCCCATTAGTGGCGTTAAAGTATTATTAAAGAAATGATTATTTAATGAAAAACTTTCTCCAATTCGACCCACTTGATTCTAGGCGGAACTTTTTTTTTTTAACAGAAGTGAGGTTCTTATGCAGAAACTCTTTTTTTAAATAGAATTGAGGTCATATAATCATGATAGAATTGTATATATCCACGTAGCGTTGATTATAATGTTGTAGCTTTGGGTCAGTACTTATGTGTTTTCTCATCTCGGGAGTACTTGAATTTCCATCCATTCCATTTGCCTCATGATTTGTTCTCCAGCTACATCTCCGGCAATAGTTCTAGCGAGTTAGGGTTTGGGGTTTAATAGATTTAAGTTTTAAGTTCGCCAGATCCCGGCTATAGAGGAAGGTGGGGTGCAAGTAGTGTACTGGCCGTGGTGCCACTGGCCATAGGCTTAGAGGAGGGTGGCGAGCGGAATGACAATAAAACAAGAGGCACAAGTTAGGGAGGGAGGCGGTCCACAGTGGCTAGCTCGAATGGTAGTGGCACTGCTGGTGGCGACAGGAGGCGAGGCTGCACAGGATGCCACGTTCACTACTACAGAAAAGCTTATCATAGACGGTTCGGAACCGTTATCACAGACGTTTCCCGGACCGTCTGTAACCATGTGTCAGTGATGTTACGGCATATCACAGACGGTTTCTAAACCGTCTGTGATAGAATATATCACAGACGGTTTTAAACTAAAACCGTGCGTGATATTATCATATCACGAGCGGTTTTAGTTTAAAACCGTGCGTGATGTCATGATATCACGAGCGGTGTGGAATATAAGAACCGGGTACCCTCGCGACAAGCCCAAGAGGAGGCCGGAAGATACTCCAGCGTCGAGGCCTGCTGCGTGCGCAAGGACATATCCTAAGGGAAGTTGAACTTATATTTAGATATGATAGATACGGTTGTAATCCGAGTCGTTAATAGGGTAGATAAAGATGTAAACTCTATCCTATTAACTGATTAGAATCTTGTAACCGATCGGAATCTCTTAACCGATCAGGACTCTGTAAGCCACCCCACCCCCGCTATATAAGGGAGAGGGCGGGCAACGACAGAAGGATCCGATCATCCAAGCATAGAGCAATCAAGCCATAGAGCATAGAACACCTCATATCGCCCAGAGCATATTGTGCTTTGAGCAACCCCGGATCCAAGAGATCCATATAATCGCAGCACACAGGATTAGGGTATTATCTCCTTCGCGAGAGCCTGAACCTGTATAAACCCATTGTCTTGTGTGACTTTCGAGTTTGAGATCGAGCGCCTACCCAATAAATTCATTGCCGACTAGAAAAGTCGACAGTTGGCGCGCCAGGTAGGGGAAGCGCTATAATCTTTTCCCACAGACTCGATGGCAGCAATCGGTGGATTCGTCGCCACCTTCATCTCCGGCAGGCCTTCCGCCGGAAACACGGACTTCGTCGCGAATCGAGCGGAGAGCTTGTCTGTGCGGTCCAAAACCAGATCCGATCTGGTAAAGATCAGGCCAACCCATCTCAGGTATGCCACTTTGACTTGGCCGGCAAACCAGTCGGCGTCGCGAGGAATTGTTGCGATCTTCGTGGCATCTTCGCGATAGAAGAGCAGAAGACCGATCTCCAACGCCAACAAGAAGAACAGGAAGCTGCGGGGGAAGATCGTCTTCGTAATGGTAAGGAGGTGCGGTGCGATCGCCCGATCTCGCGATCGCAATGTCGCGAGGACCTCCGCAATCGGTTGGGAGATCAAGCCGTTTCCGCCGCCAAGGCGAGCGTCGTCGCCTCCAAGACGCTTCTCGACAAACTGGACCCGATGATTGCATCGGATAGCCCGGCGACCCCGATCGTGGCCCAGATCAAGGCCATGGTGACGACGGCCAGAATTTAGCGAAATCAGGAAAAGCCAGTAGGTGAAGCGCACTTGCGCTCCCACGCGGCTTTCGGCACGGCCATGAGCTACGCCTGCGCCCCGAGCGCCACCTTCGGCACGGCCACGAGCCACGCCTGCGCCCTGAGCGCCTCCTTCATCACAGCCACGAGCCTACGCCCGCGCCCTGAGTGCCACTTTCGGCACGGCCATGAGCCACGCCTGCGCCCCGAGCGCCTCTTTCGGCACGGTCATGAGCCACGCCTGCGCCCTGAGGGCCACCTTCGGTACGGCCACGAGCCTACGCCTGCGTCCCAAGCGCCACCTTCGGCACGGCCACGAGCCTACGCCTGCACCCCGAGCGCCACTTTCGGCATGGCAATGAGCCACGCCTGCGCCCCGAGCGCCACCTTCGGCACGGCCACGAGCCGACGTATGCGCCGCGAGCGACACCTTCGGCACGGCCACGAGCCACGCCTGCGCCCTGAGCGCCTCCTTCGGCACGGCCACGAGCCTACGCCCGCACCCTGAGCGCCACTTTCGGCACGGCCACGAGCCACACCTGTGCCCCGAGCGCCACCTATAGCTCATCTACAAGCCTACGCCTGCGCCACGAGCAAAGATGGCATGATCGTCAGCAACATATGGAGCATAAAGCAGCTAAGTCGCTTTTTACTCAATTATATCATTATAAATAAAATTGTTGACTTTCCTGACTTGATACTTAGTTGACCCACATCTAAGCAGTAAGTCGGGGGCTACACCTAATAGCGTGCGCATGCGCACATCTTTTTTGAGTTGTATTTTTCTTCTTTTGCTTAACGATTGCGAGTGAATCCGAGTGCGATAACTCCAAATTGTGAAGCTCTGACCCCATGAACGGCGAACTTTAGTCACCCAAAACACGTGCACAGGAAAAGAGCCATGAGCCGACTCCCAACGCTCGGGGGCTAGACTAGTCGGGCGAGTGCTTAAACAAAAAGAGTCAAACCACTCGGATGAATTCAAAATCAATAAGGAAAAGAGTAAAAACTCTAAAATTATATATACACCATCGGACATCACATCCGAGTGAATTGTTTTACATTGCCTAAGTTACGCATATACATGATTTGGGGCTACTAAATTTGGATGCGATGTGTGTGAGCTAACGCTTCAACGGCGACATCGGCAACTCGCGACGAATGAATTTATAGGGAGTGGCGCTGAATTTTGCCTCGGCGGGAAAAGCGTTTTGACTTCGCATATCATTTGGGATCTGATATGTCCCAAGATGAGCCATTGCGAATTCCAATAATGGGGCTAGGAACCACTCGGAAAGTTTAACGCTTGAAACTCTATTGAGTCCTTCACGATCTCTTTGCCTACAACAGGGCACAACAACGTATAGGAAAACTAGTCGAAGCCGCATCAAGCTCGAAGCACTCGGCGTGAAGCATGACTCGATTGAGTGCAACCAGAAGGAGGCAACTCGATCGCAAAGGACTCGGGGCTCTTGTGGAATATAAGAACCGGGTACCCTCATGACAAGCCCAAGAGGAGGCCGGAAGATACTCCTCCAGCGTCGGGCCCATTGCGTGCGCGAGGACATATCCTAAAGGAAGTTGAACTTATATTTAGATATGATAGATACGGTTGTAATCCGAGTCGTTAATAGGGTAGATAAAGATGTAAACTCTATCCTATTAACTGACTAGAATCTTGTAACCGATCGGAATCTCTTAACCGATCAGGACTCTGTAAGCCACCCCACCCCCGCTATATAAGGGAGAGGCGGGCAGCATGAAGGATCCGATCATCCAAGCATAGAGCAATCAAGCCATAGAGCATAGAACACCTCATATCGCCCGAGCATATTGTGCTTTGAGCAACCCCAGATCCAAGAGATCCATATAATCCCCAAGACACAGGATTAGGGTATTATCTCCTCGCGAGCCTAAACTCGTATAAACCCCTTGTCTTGTGTGACCTTGAGTTTGAGATCGGCGCCTACCCCATAAATTCATTGCCGACTACAAAAGTTGTGAGACGGTTTTGTTTGAAACCAAATGCATTACATCATTACATCACGACGGTTTTAGTTGAAAATCGTCTATGATGTGATGATATCATGACAGTTTTTCTTTGAAACCGTCGTTACATCTTTATATCACGCATGGTTTTAATTAAAACCGTGCGTGATAAGACTTCCAACAGAGCAACCATTAATCTATTTATTGGCTAGCCTCAGGAAATGCTAGCCACGCCCTCTGTAAAAAAGCAGATTACAGAATAACTAAACTCATGTTACAAAAACATTACAACCATTTCAGAAATGAACTCAGATATATTAGCCAAATGTAACTCAATAGCATTAACCAATTAATCGAATACACAACTACAATTTACAAATCCACAACACAAGTTTGACAATTAACCCAAATGGTAATTTAGAAAAAATACGACTCCTCAAGTTATACGCCAACGTGGAACTCGCCTTTTTTGTGTAAAATTTGACTGAGCAAGAAGGCACAAAGCTGGCCTCGAATTCGCTCTAGATCGGCCTCTTCCAACGTAGTTGTTACCCGATTGGGCGTTTTCTTAGTGACAAGGAGTTCCATGTTGTGGCAAACGTAAAATCCACAACGGTTATTTCCTTTCCTGCTGGTGGCTTTGCAAATATAGATTTGATTAGTTCCGAATCATTATTACATAGTTTACATAGGATTATTGTATACAGGTGTTCTAGGAAACTTAAAATCGTGATTCAGCTTCGCCCTGTCCTTGCCAGAAGGCCCTCCATAATATTTGTACACTTTGAACGCACTACGTGATTGCAATAGGTTAGCCTCAACTATTCCAGGAGAAACATACACGTTTGAACAACCTACATGGCCATGTTATGTTTGGAGGAAACGTGATTAATTACCTGGTGATTAATTTTGCGATAGGTTGTAAGTCGTGGCTACCACTCTGTAAGGAATCAAGGTAAATAACCCGATTCGTCGATGGATGAATTACAATGAGAACCCAATGAAACCTACATAGGTATGTCGGCATGGTCAATTAACAGAACAGAGTTGCGAGCATAGTGCAAATCAAACTAGCACTTACCCTGGGTTGTGGGGTAAAAGTATGAATTCTTTATCTTTTTGAGCCGCCAAGGCCTCTCCGACGTATTTTTCGATAAATCCATAATCTTCATCCATTGTTTGCTTGGAGACTATGTGTGGGTCCAGAAAACCCACCGGTTGTTCATTCTTCCTCGCTTCCTGGATCATGTATCTAAATATACGAAAGCATTGAGTCATATATATATATATATATGACTTTTATCGATATTATACGAATGTAGAATGTGAATGCACACACTTACAATGTCCAGCATCTCAAGAGCGCGGCATCGAGGGCGTTGAGGTTGAAGACGTCAAAAAGGTGATTGAAGTTGGCTGTGAAGAATCCCCCCGATGACTCATTGAATAGATGCTCATACTTGAAACTGACCGATATACTCGTTATGCGGTCTTGCACTGGCTTTTTAGCCTGTTGCATGCACCAATTCTGCAATCTGACGCAAGCAATAGAAAGGTTCTTCATGCGCTCTCCTGTTACAAAAGGCTCTCCTAGCTGGTATACTCGGGCTAGGGGGGCAATTGGATAGTCCAATTTCTTCGTGATACGCCGCTTTGCCCTTGACTTTTTCTACCATAAGGAGTGCGCACGGGCGGCGAGTGGGCACCATCAACCAATGTCCTTTGATGCGGGGGCACGGAGCCGATTTGGTGCTCACGAGGTGCATCATCCGCTCGAGCGGTTGGGAAGCTCGGTGAAGGAGGGCGGGCGTCGAGGAGATGTCATTCTTGGGCCTTTGGATAAAGCGTGAATGGAGTTCCCAGTGTCACAATCTCGTCGTTTGGGGGCATCGAAAGTGGGGCGATCTTGAAATTATCGTTTACACCGTCCACACTAACCTTCGTGAATCCTGTGCCACAAGGGTGCCGTGCACAGCGCCCCTTCAATAAGCGGATCGCGACCCGGCGGCGGAATAACGGTGGCACCATGGACAAGTCTCACTTGGAGAGTGCACCGCGTGGCCACCTACATAACGGTACACAGTTAGCTACTGCGTTCAACAGCTATTTGTATGGAGCATTCAAGACATATATATAAGTACCTTGATGTCACAGACAGGAGATTTCCCATGTTTAGCTGTGGGAGTGGCGGACGCACAGCTGCTCTTTTTGGTAGTGGGGCTGATTTGTCCACATACATCTGGGACTTGCGCAGGCTGATTATTGAGCCTTTCCTCGAGGCTTTTTATCTTATTGTTGAATTCTTCTCTTAGTCTTTTCTCAATCCTTTGTACCAGTCGTTCCTCTCGCTCTGCTTTGGTTCTCTTCCTACTGCGGTATTTGTCTGAGTCGCCTGGAAATCCTGACTTCCAGGGAACAAAAACCCCAACGCCTCGCGTGCGACCAGGGTGTTCCTTGTTTCCCAAGGCTGTGGAGAGTACATCTTTCTCCCTGTCTGGCAAAAAAGTGCCATCGGAAGATTGTGTACTCAATGCTACCTGCAAGATCTCGAAAAGTTAATTCACTTACGAAATTACGGACTAATTACGTACAAAATTGGAAGTCCGATATCTTACCAGTCGTTGGCAGACTTCCTCGTCCGCGGGGTTTGTAAAGGAGACGGTGCCGGAAGACGTTGCACTTGACCTTGCTCTCAGCCAGTCTCTGGCGCGTCAGTCAACGATACATGCAAATGGCACACAGGGCTCCTCGTCCTCCCTCTCCCATTGATCCCTCTTCCCCGCGTACCCAGCGGTGCCAAGTCTGTGGGGGTGGGTGCTCCTTGCCTTCAGGGCCTTGTGGGCTTCACTTTGACGCACGAATTCATCCGTCGTCTTCGCCTCAACAAAATTTTGCCATATATCCTCAGTAATGAACCCGTACTTAGAGAAGGGAGTCCTGTCCTTATTGACATATTCCTTGACAAGGGCGCTCTTGAAATTCTTCCACGCCTTTCCCGCCACTAGCAGTACATACCGTCGCACTAAGGTCACAAAGTCTTCTGAGATATCGAACGAAGACAAAATTTCTATCACCAAGTCGTTGTGGCTCTCATCAGTCAGTGACTTCCAGGATGGACATGTGATGGGGACCCGTTCCCGTGTGACTATCCCGCACAATGTCCTAAATGCATTCACCGCCTTTCTTGGTTCGGTGAGGGCCCCATCCTTTCGATCAACCGCTGTGATGGTATATCGTTCCGTGGGCCTTTTATTTGCTCCTCTTGGACCTCGAGGAGTTTTTCTTTTCGGTGACTAATCACATACTTCAGACGGCGAATGAGGGGACACCATCTTGCAATCTAAATTTGGTTGTCGTGGCACAAGGAAAGAAAAGTAAACAAACATGGAAGGCTACCAATTGATAGTTGCTTTTATTTAATGGGTATAAAGGTAGTTCAGAGAAGGTAAATTGAGAGAAGCAATTCATGATATTTTAGTTATAAGTTCTCATAAGTAATGTCTAACTTGGTCTCTAACACTAGTCTGGATCACACCATGCACAATTGGCTTGAGTAATCTTGTTGTAGTTGCTAAATCGAATATGCCCAAAAATGAACAACGAGATCTTATTGTAGTTGCTAAATCGAAGTGAATTTCTCTCATAAATAAACACAACCACTTAATGGACAGTCATACACCTCACCAGGGATGGATTGAGGAATAGCAAAAGGGCCATTAATGCAGACCAACGGAGAAAGCATGGTCAAGGTGTGCCACAAGCAATCGGTGGAGAGAATGACGTGTACACTGGCCATAGGAAATTTGGACAATGTGGTGACGAAATGTGGAGATCTTTAGCGGAGATAAAGTGCACATTGGCACTTTGGCAGTGATACGGAGGTGCACCGTGCATGTGGTTGGATCTAGATGTCATTGGCAGCGAGTTGTACAACACCAAAGGCTGGAACGACGGTCAGACTGTTGGTTTTAGCTCAGATCAGCGAACACGTATGATGACAAAGCCAAATAAGGATTTATAATAGTCACAGGCAATATCAAGCATCTTATTGGTATCATAAACAGGACCATCAGGGCCCTCAAGAAGTAATAAAGTTCTTTCTCCTTCTTTGATTAGCCACGACATGGAAATATTTAGTATTTTTATCTTCTTCTTTAACATTCTTTTCTCTAGCTCGTTGTCTAGCTTTGGTTTCTTCAATAACACAAATATTTTATATCCCTTGTTTAATAGACAATAATCTGTTTTCCTCTTCAGAAGTAAGGGTTCTAGACTCAGACAAAACATCAATAGCATCAAACTCATTCAAAAGAAATTTCTTCTTCTTCTTAATCTCAAACTCAACATTAAAACTCCACCCTTTAGTAACCTTCCTAAGATTCCTAACCTTGCATTGCCAATTATCAATAGCATTTTTACCTTTACTTGGAATATGCCAGGTCTTATGAACAATCTGATTAAACTCTTCATGAAGAAGCCACCACTTCTCAAATTTATAACTGGGTTTTATATATTGAACGTCCTCCCCTGAATCCCACAGGATAGGACTATGATCACTATCAATTCTGGCAAGGGAAGAGACAACAGCTAATAGAAACTTTTCCTCGAAGGAAGTGCTACAAAAAATTCTATCAATCACCGACATGCTTAGATTATCTTGGTTGTTAGCCCAGGTAAAGTGTCTACCAGACAAATGCATTTCCATAAGCCCCCGCATCTCTATCCATTCATTAAATTTATCACACCATTTATGATCTACTTTGCCATTATTCTTATAATTTTGAAATCTAACCAAGTTAAAATCTCCCCCTAAGAATCCATCCCTTATCGGCACTTACCGGCGAAAATCGATGGGGGGCGTCGGCGAGGTGCGGCGTAGGCGATGGGAGGCGTCGGCGAGGGGCGCCGTCGCGAAGGAGGCGTCGATGGTGGGCGAGAGCGAATATACTTAGGGTTTTGAGCGTGAGTGGAAGAGTAGAGAATGAATGATGCGCGCTGATGGCCTTTTATAGGTCTCCCATATCACAGATGGTTCTATACTAGAACCGTGCGTGATAAAAATATCACGACGGTTCTAGACTAGAACCGTGCGTGATATTATTTATCACGACGATTCTATACTAGAACCAAATGCAGGATAGTTTTATCACGACGGTTCTATAATAGAACCGATGCGTGATAAACTATCGAGCAGTTCTAGTATAGAACCGTCTGTGGTGAAGATTGACATGCACCTTCATTGCTAAGGTAAATCCAAAGTTTGGCCTTCTTGACATAATGTATACTTGGTTTGTGCGAGCAATATCAGTAAAGGAAAGGAAACTATATTAAATAAATCAGATGCATATATACACAAAGTTGTTTTTAATTTCGAGCATTTCATTACAAACAACTCTATTATCTTCTAGAGTACACTTAAAATCATAAATCCACCTGCTTATTCTTTTGTATAAAAATTAGCCCTTCATGATGATCGACGCGTGTGTAGCTAGTTTCTTCGGGTTGTTCTTCCTGGACTGTGATGCTCTTTCCGATAGGAGGCAACTCTTCGAATTGATTGTATTCTTCCTCATCTACTACATTCTCTACTCCGACAATCCTCCTTTTTCCCTGAAGAACTACATGTCTCTTCTTGTTGGACGGGTCGATTACATAGAATACTTGAATAGCTTGGTTAGCGAGTACGAATGGTTCATCTTGGTATCCGACGCGTGCGAGGTTGACAGTAGTGCCACCGTATTTGTCAACCTTCACATGCTGGAGGTGGATCTTGAATAGTACATAGTCGAGCTCCCAAATCTCCTCTATGAACCCATAGTAGGAGCTCCTCGTTGACCCAACGGTGTTGAACGCATCTATGCATACACCGCTATTCTGGTTTGTGCTCTTCATATCCTGATCTCTCGTGTAAAATATGTACCCATTTAAGTCGTATCCTTTCTATGTTACAACTGTAAATGTTGGCCCTTTTGCCAACCATGTGAGTGTATCACTTGACGAGGTCCCAGTGATGGATCGCTCCTTCAGCCATCTATTAAACTGAAGGTTATGCTGTCTCATGATCTAAGACTCTTGCCACGTCAGATTCTCTTACCGTAGCCAGTGCTTATGCTCATCGATGTACGGGGACACTACATCCATGTGTTGCAAAACCGTGAAATGAGCTTGAGCATAGGAAGCTGGATCAGGCGTGATTGTTTTCCTTCCGATAGTCCCGATGCCCTGGAGTCTCCCCTCATGGCGAGATCGAGGCACACCTATTGGTTCGAACTGAGCCATATAATCGACGCAGAACTCTACGACTTCCTCGGTTGCATAACCTTCGACAATGCTACCCTCCGGCCGAGATCGATTCCGTACGTAGGACTTGAGAATTCCCATATACCTCTCGAATGGGTACATGCTAGTAGGAACACGGGCCCGCATATCTTTATCTCTATCACAAGGTGAACAACGAGATGGACCATGATATCGAAAAACGAGGGAGGGAAATACATCTCAAGATTACATAGAGTCTCACCACCTCAGCCTGCAGTGCATCTAGTGCTTCGGGATCGATGACCTTTTGAGCAATTGTGTTAAAGAAATAATCTGACCTCGTGATTGTATCCGGACCTTGGTGGCAAAATACTTCTAATTGCCACAGGGAGCATTTGTGTCATCAGCACATGACAATCATGAGACTTCATGCCAACTAATTTCAAATATTGCATCGAAACAAGTCTCTTAATGTTAGAGGAGTAATCGAACGGAACTTTCACACCATGCAAGCACTGGCACAGTTCAGTTCTCTCGGCCTTAGACAAAGTGTAACAAGCAGGTTCGCAGTATGTTCGGCCTGTATCTGTCTCTTTCGGTGCTAACTCAGATCTTATGCCCATATTGACCAAGTCAAGGCGTGCATTGATACTGTCCTTTGATTTTCCTTTAATATTCAATAAGAGACCAATCAAGCTATCACAGACATTCTTCTCCACGTGCATCACGTCGATGCAGTGCCGAACTTCTAGGTGCTCCCAATAAGGTAGGTCCCAAAATATTGATCTCTTCTTCCACGTGCTCTTCTCACGGGACCTCGATTTACGCCCCTTTCCAAACGCAACATCCAAGTTCTTAACCATATCATGGATATCTATCCCACTTAAAGGCTTTGGAGCTAAACCACCTTCGTTCGTTCCATCGAATTGTTTTTTCATTTTGCGGTATGGGTGATTCCTCCGAAGGAACCTACGGTGATGGATGTAAGCAGTTTTGCTTGAGTGATTGACCACACACTCTCGGTATTGTCTAATCGGTGAGTGCGAGCTTTGGTTCCTTTTGTACTCGGCCCGATAGGTTACCAAGGCGGGGTAATCATTTATGGTGCGAGAACAAAAGCGGTGCAAAGTGAAGTTCTCGTTTATACGCATCCCATAATTGCACCCGGGAACCCATAGTGTTTTTGGATCTTCCACCAATGGTACTAGGTACACATCAATATCGTTCCCTGTGTTGTTTGGTCCTTGGATAAGTCTGAGACAACAAAATGTACTTGTGCTTCATACACAACCAAGGAGGAAGGTTGTAGATCAGAGATTCACGGGCCAAGTGCTATGCCGGCTACTCATGTTACCGAAAGGATTCATTCCATCATACTCAATCCAAACCTTATATTCCTCGGATCCTCACCGAATTCTTGAAACCTCCTATCGATGTTTCTCCATTGGATGGAATCGGCAGGTGCCTTAGCATTCCATCGTTCTTACGCTCCTCAAAGTGCCAACACAACGATTTTGCCTTATTTGGGTTCGCAAACAAATGCTTCAAACGAGGAATTATAGGCGATACCATGCCACCTTAGCGGGAGGTCCTTTCATCACTGAATGCCCTCACTTTCATCATTCGAATGACTCTTACGCTTGTAGGGATCGTTGCACAGGACATATGTGCAAGTTCGCGTACTCTTGGCGGTACAGGATACAGTCGTTCGGACATGCATGTATTCTTTCTACATCCATTCCCAAGGGACAAAGAACCTTCTTAGCTTTGTAGGTGGTTGTCGCCAACTCGTTTCGCTCGGGAAGCATGTCCGCCAATAAATGTAACAGCGCTGTGAAACTCTTATCGGACCAACCGTTGCTTGCTTTCAATTTCAGTAGTTCAAGCACGGATGACAACCTTGTGTATTTCGACTTGCAGCCTGGGAACAAAGGTTTCTCCGAGTCCTCCATCAAGCCTCGAAATTTACCATATTCTCTATCATCACGGTTCCCTTCTACATCGCGCAGCATCTGATTCAGATTATCTTCCTGCAACCTATCCTCATCGGAACCACAATCGATATGACCATCCGACATATCATTGACTTCGTCGACCATGTTAGTACCTGCTTCCTGTATCTCCTGCTCCTCACCATGACTGGTCCAACATGTATACCCCGTTTTGAAACCCCTCATAATCAAGTGTGCTTCGATCTGCGCAAAGTTTCGAAACATCTTCAGATTCTCACAGTCAATGCACGGACAAGACATAAACTGCCCCCCCTTATTAAACATATCCTCTTCTGCAGCTCTTCTAAAAGCGGAGACGCCATTAATGTACTCGGCACTCACACGGTTCTTAGTGTACATCCATCTTCGGTCCATCTACGCCAAGCATATAGCATTAATTAGTGTTAATGCAAGTAAAACCCATTACTACCCTTACATAGAAAGAACACATGAATCTACAAGCTAAATCTAAAAAATCATCAAATTCTATCCTTACCAAGCAAGATCTTGAATATACTACAATTAGACACCGTTACTAACCTTAGATCACCAAAATCAAATGGATCCTCAATCACCCTTCAAAATCAACAGTCTTATTTTACCAAATCGCCTCACAGTTGCACAGCCGCAGCCAAATGAAAATAGATCCCGAAACCCTAAAATGCACCAAGTGGCTCGGGCCTCTGTATTTTATATTGCTGATAGAAATCTCAGACGGTTTTATAAAAAAACCGTCAATGATAAACATAGCATTTCATATATCACAGATGGTTTTATTACAAAACCGTCTGGGATAATACGTGATATTACAGACGGTTTTATAAAATAACCGTCTGTGATATCTTCACAGACGGTTTTTAACTAAAACCGTCTGTGATATTGATGTATATCACTGACGGTTTTTGTAGAGTACCGTCTGTGATAATGTCACTGACGGTTTCAATATAAAACCGTCAGTGATATTATTAGTCACAGACGGTTTTGAGGAACCGTCTGTAATAAGGCATCTAATATAAGTCTTTCTGTAGTAGTGGTTAGTGTCAAGAAGAAGAGGTGCGGAGGTTCAGGTAGGAGTGTGAGGAAGGCAAGTGGCAGAGAGGGAAGCCTACGTACCTCACCAATGTCGACAACTACACGGTGAGGTGGCTACGCGACGGCAACAACATATGGTGTGGTGAGTTAGGATATAGATGCGAGGGCTACAAATTTGAGTACCTATAATAATAACACTAAGTTTTGCATGGACATCATGCGGCAACCTTGGGTAGATTTAGCTATTTAGGGGGAACTAGGTCGGTGTCTGGGGCCGAAAGGGAAGTATGGAACATATGATCGTATCACGCTAGCTAGCCAGGTTTCACCCTGCCAGTGAGTGTCCCTAGTGACCGTACGTGACCACTGCCATGCATGATGCATGTGTCGATATATAACTGTTGATCAATGGATCGATGTGAAGGAGGAAAGAGAGGATCGGAGTGCCTGTCCGGGTCCATGTACGTAATAATGGTTAGATTCGATCGGTGGGTGGTGGCCATAGCTAGCTTGCTCACGGGTAGGGGTGAAAACGGAAACGGAATTTTCGACCGTTCCGAAGAAAAACGGAAACGGAAGCCTTTTTTCGGAAACGGAAACGGAAAATGTCGGTACGGAAGCGGAAACGAAACTTTTGTCGGAAACGGAAGCGGAAGCGGAGAGCCATTTCCGTCGGAAGCGGAAGCGGAATCGGAAATTCGTATAAGTGAAACCGAAATTTGTCGGAAACTTGGCCCATTTGGCCCAAAAGGAGAATAGAGAATTTAAATTTATTTTCGAATTAAAATAATTTCAGAAATACAAATGCCTTTATAGAAAATATCAAATAGAGTTCAAAAATTCCGAAAAAAATCTCAAAAATACTTTGGAACATTTTGAACCTAGGAAAATTATTTCTAGCATATTTTTTGGCTTCATTTTTCATGAATAAATTAATTATATAAATCTGAAAAATAGTAAAATGGCATTTATAAATCCAGAAAATCCAGGATAAATCTCAGATAATCATAAATGAACATTGAACAATAATATGAAAATTTTAGGGCATTACATCTTTACAGTTGGAGGAGCAAGAGGATGTCGATGATAATGGTATGGAGGAGGATATGATGGTTTGATGCGGGGACAAATAGCGAGCTTTCAACTGATAAACTTGAGAAAAAACTTTCTAGTGATACCGGTGAACGTAACATTGTTATTGTACCCACCTTTGTGATGGAATGAGTTACATTGTTTTTGTGATCATGTATATTGTGATCATGTATTACGTTCTTCTGGAATTTTCCACTTTCGTTTCCGTATCCGCTCCGTTCCGTTCCGCATCCGTTTCGATCATTATTCGTTTTCGTATCTGTTTCCGGGGTTTTCGATTCCGTTTCCGTTACCGGTAAAAGATGTGGAAACGGAAACAGAACGATCATTTACCGACCGTTTCCGTTCCGTTTTCATCCCTACTCACGGGTTATGCGTGGACGCAAATAAATCATCACATCTCCTCATCGAGTAATGTGCATCAGTGCATGGGCCACGCATTTACGGCGGCTGCATCGAATGAATGCTGCCGTGGATCCGTCACGGCGGACGGCTGGCCGGCTCGCCGTCGCCGAGCTTTTCGCCGGTCCTTATTAGTGCCCGATCCATTTCGTCAGATGTCTGCCCCATCACAACTAATTCCACTGACTGACTTGGCACCACGGTGTAAACATATGTTTGGTTTACTTCTGAAGATTATTAATGTATGTCTTATCAAATTTTGATAGCGTTGATCAAATTTGATAAATATTTAATTTCCTATCAAATTTTTGGTAAGATTCCTTTCTCCTTTGATTCTTTAGCTAGTTCATTTTCTTGCTAATTTTTGATCAAAATATTGACAACCAATTTGACGACTAAATTTTAATAACATCAAATTTTAATAAAATTTAATAAGATAAATTTATCATCAAACCAAATATGCAGTGAATCATGCGCCGGCTCGAAGAGGTTTACCTGCTGCCGGGGTTTGGTTAGTTGGGTTATTATCGGCCATGCTTGCATGGTGGGGCCCTGGTGGTGGCCCTCACATTTGACAAAGCTATTTATGGTCTTATTTCGTTTTGGTGGGCCAAAAAGATGTGGAAATTAATAGCTGTGCGGTTTTAAAACAGTGACATGGATAGATCTTGAAATTGTAGCAATCGGCCGGGCATTGAGAATCACAACCGAAAAAACTATGTCTAAAGTAAAATACAGTCAAACGTTTTTTTTAATATCGTGATCACTACCGGTTCCAAACTGACATCACTGCTGGATATTAGAACCTGCAGTAATTGGTTGGCAATGATAATCCAACTATCACTAGAACGCGGTTGCTAGGATTCGAACCTGTGACTTGCTGCTCGCGTGATCTCACTCCTTACCATCTCACCACCCATACACTTCTCAACTACTATAAGATATATTTTTCTTTTATCCCTTTGTATCCAAAAGTTTCAATGATTATTTGGACATCTAAATGACTTCAAATAAAAAAGTTGTCAACTAGAAAGTTGTATATCTCATCGAGAGCTACAATTTTCATATAAATTTTGTCTCCTTCCGACTCCGTATGAAAAAGTTATGATTTTTCAAATATATTATCACTACCGGTTTGGATTCCGAACAAGCAGTGATACTTCCTCCATTATCACTACCGGTTCTTCTTACGAACCGATAATGATAATAACTTATTACTGTCTGTTCTTAAGAGGAACCGGCAGTGATAGTATCACTGCAGGTTTGTTTTATGTAATGACCCCCATTTCACATAAATGCAAAAATGAAAATCTCATGTGCAAACAGTACTAGTCCCATGATCAGTAGCTAGTACGCACATTTACAACAATTGGAATCACAACCATACACTATATTATTAAAGCGGAAGCTAATTTACACAATAATCTTACAATTCATAGTTTATAGCAGCAGAGAAGCATAGTATTGTAGTGTGCCCATCCAACCCTCAGGCAACTGACAAGGCATAATCTCTAGCAAAACTTCATTGTTATCATTCCCGAATCCTGCGACAAATATGTTTCATCGGACTAATTTGATTCTTCACCTAAAAACAACAATTAGGTGAGTACTTTCGTACTCCGCAAGACTTTTGCAAAACCTATGATATATGCAAGCCATTTCAAAGGAAAGGCTAGTATGGTTAGTTTGCATAAAGCCAATTTGAAATGTAAATACTGAATAGTAGATTGCAAACGGAATTTTAAGTAAAAACAATTTAATACTGAAAGTAACAGAATATAAGCATAAATAAATCCCATGTACCTAGGTATCATGACCATATCCACTGACACACAGTTGAAATTACCGACACACGTCAGAAACCAGATTTTATGAAAATAAAAACAACTAACTATGTCATGACTTTACCAAGTTCCCATAACCGCGGGTACGACTAATCGATTAGTTTTATTCTCTGTAGAGGTGTACAGCTTTACCCACAAGACAGGACTGACTCTTTGTGCAATCAATATTAGCACACTTCCTTTGGTGTGCCGCAGAGAGTCATGACATAATCGTTACATTACTTAACCCTAACTTTGCACCAGCCTGGTGACGAACCCATACTATGGCAGTAGAAGATGTGTGACTAGTTCAATAAGTGGTGACACACACCAAATTGTCCCACTTCTACCTACGACGGCAGAAGATAGGTGACTAGTACGACAAATGATGACACACATCAAATTGTCCCACTTCTCCCCATAGCATGGTGTACACACCGCTTCGGCCTACCAATGTGTAAAGTTAGTTTTAAGCAACTTAAGAGGTTAAGACTGTCCCATACGAGTACTTGTGGTTGTACGTATTTCTTGGCCTGAAAACAACTCATAGTTCGGTCCTTAATTTGACACTGGCAATAATCTCCCCCTATACTACGTACAAGTCCCTTGTACACCTGGCTATTGTCAATAATTGCCCGCATCTAAACCATAGTTTTATTTTCATTTTTGATCAAAATACCAACCATAAAGAAAGTCGTTACCCATCATTTGTCATATCCAACATTTTTAATCAGGTCAAAGTTTTATGTTGCTTTAAGCATGGCTAAGCATGACACTAAGTGTGATTAACCCAAATTGACATCAATTACTGTCTAAGTTATTCTAGGGTTATCAAGGTTCACAAATTCATACTTATCAAGGAAGTTCTATAATACTACAGGTACAACTACCATTACCCATAATATAGCAGACTTTAATGAAAGTAAAGTATGCAGTAAACATTTAATGAAAACATTTATAAAACTGGGATCAATATGATCAAAGGGGGTGCTGCCTAGCTTATTTATTGCTTACGACGAAGTCAAGGTCGCAGTTGACGTTGTCGATGATGGAATCAATGACGTCGGTTCTACACGTGGCGAATGAAGAACACAACATAACAAATAACAAGTTCAATAAGGGTAAAAAGAAATCAGATGGAAAACCAAATAAAATCAACTGTAGAAAACAGGTGTAACTTAGGGTTTGTGCTGGATGACTTCACATTCTTGCATTATAGTCGAATATACAATCATATCATTAACAACTTTTAGGTTAAGCATTGCACAGTTTCTTTTATAGACTATCTATTCTTGAATTACGAAATCTAGATGCTAAAATTATTTGGATGAATAAAATTAACACATTTGACAATTGATCTGAAAGCTATAAATGAATAGTACTTAATCCTTTTTAATTGATTTTGCATAATAAGTGGTTTCGAATATGATAGATCTGTTAAGCTAGGTTACTGATTATATATTTACAGTTTTTAAGAAGATTCTGGTGATACAAATATCTTAACTACAGATTTCTTCATTGTTTCCGAGTTCATTTATTCACAATATGAAGTTCAAAAATCATATTACTTAAGGTTATTTAGCTAATAGGATTTATACGCAAAATATGATGAAATAAGATTATTTCTTCAGAATAGGATAGTCTATACTTTGAAGAACATTGTTAAGCTGATTTCATACATTTTAGTGCTTAGACGAGACATTATATTCATTGACGAAATAGCTTATATGGTATTAAGGGTTACGACGACCATATCACTTCAGGGTATTGGGTTAGCCGGATTCAGATGTAAAGCAAGTTGAAAATAAAATATTTTTCAAAAATATGGTAGTCCATATACTAGAGAGCATTTCTAAACTGTTTTCCATAACATTTGCATTTAGACAAGATATTTTAAAGGCTACTGAAAAGACTTAAGTGTTTCTAATTTTTATGCGACAAAGGTTCTCTTTTTATTCTTAGTTTGCGATTGCACTTTGTAAGATTATTTAAACCTTTTTCTAACATTAGCAGGGGATGACCCTAAGAGTGTTTTAAAGTTGGTTTCACAATATTTTGCTTTTATCCGAGATGTTTTCCACATAAGTAATCATTAGGGCCTAACATGATCTTATTTCAAATTTGCACAAACATAAGATATTTATATATAAACAGAAAGGGTGTTATTTTTTAGGTTACCAGGATCTGGTTTCATCACATTTGCAGTTTGTTTGTGAAAGTTATGACTATTTGGACAAAACAAATATTAATAATTCGACTACTAAACTTTTACTGTTTTCTATGGTAAACCTTAAACATTTTTATACATCTGTGATTCTTGTGATGTCAGGAGTACAACAAAACTAAGTTTGCCAATATTGAAGTTTATTTATTCTATATTCTAACTATTTGATTTTCTATACATATATATATACATTTGCACTTGGGTTATTTCATATTTTTCAAGAGAACTCAGATCAAGTTTATCTCTTAGTTATTTTGGAAAATTCAGGTAGTCTACTACCATACTACTATTTAGAAGCAAATTTTAATTATTTTAGATTTCTTTTATATAAGTTATGCATATTTGAGTTTTTAGTGTATTGAATGCAATCTTTAATAGAAAATAGTTCAAACATAAATAAAATTTAAATATTTTTATATATTCAAACTTCTGGAAGCATAAGGATTCTATTAAAATTGGTTTCATTCCATTTTGAGTTTGTTTACAACATTTTAATATATATCATATCTTTGGGCCTTTTACTCAAATTTGAATTTCAAATTCACCCAGTGATCATTTTCAAAATTTATTGCATACTACAAAGGTACTTAATTTTACATGAATATAGAAATTTATTTCATTTAATTTGGATTTATGGTTCAAAAGTTATAGCCAAATGAATTGTCTCAGTTTTAGAAAATAAACCAAAATTAGGAAATAAGTTTTCACAGAATAGAAAGCGCCTTTACCGGTTTGAACTGAAGAACCTCACGTTGGCTGACAGAACGGGCCCACCGGGCAGTGATACCGAACAGAGCTTCGGCTAGGGCTGGCCGCCGGTGGAGCTACGGTGACAGAGGGGCTCGACCGAGGGCAGATTGAGCATGAGCTGGTCACGGCGCACAAGATGGTGTGGTTCTTCACTTCTAGCAGTGATCGGACACGGCTGCCACCGTGGGCCAGGCGGCGGCGGAAATGGCGACTCGCCGAGGAGAAAAACGAGTGAGTCTCAGCTTGGATGGGTAACAAATTAAGCATCAGCGAGTCACCTGGGTTTCGTTTTGGCGGTTAGTTCAATCGGAGAAGCGCCAAGTTGGGCTGCCACCGTGCGCCTGAGCTGAGGAAGAAGAGAAGGGATGCGGCGGTGCTTTAGGCAAGGAAACATGAAAATGAAGATTGATGAGTAATCTGTGATGAAATGCGAAGCTCTAGTATGAAGTGATTCCCATGATGGTTACCAAATTGGCTTGATTTACTGATTTCCCCTTTTCGGGTTCTCGCGATAAAATGAAGAAAGGAAGCTTTTGGTTGATTCACTCAGTTCAGAGGATAATCAGGAGAATAAAGGAGCTCATTGCGACGGTGGATAGGTACTTATAGCCTGAGAAGGTCGGTCTCGCCAGTGTTTGAATGCGCAAGGAAAATGGCGGGCGGTGCTGTGCTTCCAGGGCGATGCGGCGCGGGATTTCTTTGGTGCAACGTACAGGCAAGCTGGCAGTGGCAGCAGTGAGGTGATAGACGGATGGAAGGTCGGCGCCTTGGGCTGCGGATTGCGGCGCAGGCGAGACAAATGCTGGAGGCGGTGCGGCTCGGCTTGGCGTCTACGCGCGTGAGAGAAATCAGAGGAAGCGAGCAGAAGAAACGGGAAACAACTGACGTGTGGGGGCAAGTCGTCAGGGAGAGAAAGAAGATAGCTGGCAACTTGGGCCCACACGTAAGTGAGTAAAGGAAACAGCTCAAATGAAATTTCCAGATTGGGCTATAAAACCGACTCAATATTTTATGAGGATTTTTCTTTAGGTCGAAAAGGTAAAGATTAGTTCAGTAAAATGTTCAGATAAAAATTCTTGATATAAATATTGATAAAAATCTGACATTGCATTATTTTCATTTTTCGCTTATTCTAATTTTTATTTAATTGAATATTAAAATTAGTTTATTATTTTATGAAACTTTTTGACAAGATCTGGAATGACATTATTTACATCTTATAAAATTTTTAGATTTTTAGATTTTAATTTTAATAATTCTGACATTACTATTTTCAGAATTTTTTCCCTCTATTTTTGAATTTTTAAAGGGTTCATATATAACTTTTAATTTCTGATATTTTTACTAGAGATAAGGATAGAGTTGATGTAGGCATGGTAGAAATCTTGGCTTCAGATAAGCTCTAAAGATTTCTACAAAAATCAAACATGCTCTTTAATTGATATCAATTTCATGATTATCATGTATTTTCTTTTATTTTAATGATTAAAAATATCTCATCTGACATCATTAGGGTTCTGGAGGATTATATTATTTTCATTGATATTTTATTTTTACCTTTTTACTTTTACCGTTTTACCCTTTCAATATATATTACTTTTCTTTTTAGAGTGAAACTCGAGAATAATCAATAATTAAGAAAACTCAGGAATTTAAAATCCAAATTAAAGATTACATCTTAAACTTATTTTTATACTTTGTTTGTTTTGAAAGAAATAGTTTTAATAAAGGAAATATTTCTTTTCTTAAAATTAGAATGCAAGATAAGAAGAAAAGATATTGTTTAAAATCAAAATCGTGATTCCAATTAAAATTTTTATTTAATTCTATTTTTAAACTTCAACCTTTTCATTTTTCATATTTTTGAATTTTATGGGACGTTACATTTTAGGACCGGCAGTAATAAGTTACTATCACTGCTGGTTCTTCTTCGGTCGAGCATTTTTGCCGGTCTAACTTATAAATCGACAGTGATAGTGTTATCACTGTTGGTTCAATTAGAACCGGCAGTGATAGACCGGTAAAAAAGAGGTGTTTTGTAATAGTGACAGCTTTGTCCACTCTATCGAAAAAAGCAAGAGTCGTAGATATTAAAGATGTGTTTGGCACAACTCCAACTCCATCAGATCCATGGATCTGGTGGAGCTGGGTATTCCTAGCTCCACCAGATACGTGGAGCTGGAGCTGTGGGTACATAAGAGTATTTAGGTGGGTCATCTTGTTCACATTTTAGACTAAAAATATAAACTTAATTCACTTTATTTTAGCCTACAAGTTTCAAATCTGAGGTGGAGCTGAGATCTAGAGCTCTGCGAAACAAGACCTAACTTATTCTATTGGTAGGCTTACGTAGTTGTGCGGGACACATCGGATGACATTGGCATTGAGTTCTCACTTTACTTGCTCGTTGTTTTTATTTTAAACGAGTATATCTTTTCAACCAAGCGTCCGTTTTGCATTTAATTCGAACCGTTGCGATCTATATGATAAATTTAACAAAATAAGACTTATATTAAATATGTTTTAAGACATATAGATAAAATTATTTATCAGCTAGCAATTATAAGTGTCACATATTAACAACTCTAATTAGAGCCTTTTGGCAGTTCTACGTTAGTTGCAAGCAAATCTATATGGATACTAGTAATTTTCGGTAGAGCGCTCTTTGCATGGCTCTATGTAGTTGGTAACAAAGCTAAATAGCAACTCTAGGTGTCCGTTACTAGTTAGTAACTTGTCGAGTTGCTAGCAATTGATGTAGCAAGCTATAAACTAATGTAGCAAATAACATACAGAGCTATCAACTATTGTAGAGCTATAACTAATAGTTGATTGCATAAAATGGTTGATAATTGTCATCAAGTAATAGAAAGATGATAGCAAGTAACATGTAGAGTTACTAGTCACTAAAGTAGAACATAACATGTAGAGTTAACAACTAGTTTGAGTTGCTCGCAACTAAGATAGCAAATAACATGTAGAGTTGCTATCAAATTAATGTAACATGTAACTTGTAGAGTTGCTAGTAACTAACGCAGGGAGCAATATGTAGAGCTAGCAATTAATGTAGCAAGTTATATATAGAGCAAGCAACTATATTTATATAGGACCACCACCAATAGTTAATTGTACAAATAGTTGATAAATGTCATCAAGTACTAATAAATTCTAGCAAGTAACTTGTAGAGAGATGCTAGTAATATATAGAAATACTTGCACATAACATGTATAGTTGTTTGCTAAGTACATCGTAGTTGCTAGCCGATAAGCAATACTATCATTATGTCTCTAAAGCATATCTAATATAGGTTTTGCTTCTTTAATCTCATCGTGTGGGATATAACGGTTCAAACGGAATATGTAATGGACACTCTATGCAGGAGATATGATCAACTGAATATTGCAAAGAGAAAAAGAAAAGACACGTTCAATGCAATACTACTACAGAACAGCACATCACTGTCGGTTCCAAAACGCCATCACTGCCGGTCATTGGTGCTGGCAGTGATTGGTCGGCAGTGATACTCGGGAATTATCACTGCCGGCTCAGGAACCGGCAGTGGTAAGGATTATCACTGCCGGCTCAGGAACCGACAGTGGTAAGGATTATCACTGCCGGCTCAGGAACCGGCAGTGGTAAGGATTATCACTGCCGGTTCTACCTACAACCGGCAGTGATATTGAACTATGACTGCCGGGTCAAACCAAAATCCGACAATGATGATAATCATCAGTGCAGGTTATATATAAAACCGGCAGTGATATCGAACTATCACTGCCGGGTTATACCACAATCCGACAGTGATATGTACATATCACTGCCGGTTTCCTCCAAGAACCGACAGTGACAAGCCGTGAACCAAATATTTTTATTGCATATTTTTTGTGCAATATATATATATATATATATATATATGTTTATACAATTGTTTATACAGTGTCCATATATAGTATATAAAGCATCGTTCAAATCATAATTCAAATATATCCATGTATATACAAAGCATCGTTAAAATCATAATTCAAATATATTAAATTAAGCATCACAATATTTTGTTTTTACAATGATTTGTTTACAAATGTAGTTCGACTACATCTCATCTCATCTCATTCACTTTGATTTTGCACCGGCTACAGTAGAAGGAGTCGAAGTAGGCATATCATGGGTGTAGATCGAAGGAATGAGGGCGATGAGGCTACTCGTAGAACTCGCCGTTCGGATTGATGATATCATCATGAATGAATCCGACGATCTGTTCTTGAATTGCTATAATTTCTGTCAGCAATAACTTATTGGTTCTCAGTTTGGATCGCTGTTATTGAAGGAAAGAGAAAGTTAATTAATGAAGATATATGTTAAATGAAAAAAAAGTAGGCATCAATGTGTAATTATATACCATGGCTTCGTTATAGCCCACAGTCTCCATGACAATTGAATGTAAATTTGTACATACATAGTATGCACATAAATTGTTTCCCGGGTCCTGCCTCATACATAGAAAGTCGGCTACTATTTTGAAATGTTTCCTGTAGGGACGATGTCGAACACTTTTCTTGCAGTATCGTGAGAATGCTCTGTGAATGATTTTGAATATTAAGTAAACTTAAATGAAGTAGAATGGAATATTGCTAGAGCAATAGCATAGCGATCGAGTTTACTGCTCAAAGCATGTGCCAAAAGTCTTGATATAGATTAGTTGGTTTTCTCCTAGAGTCCAAGACAAAAATCCTGCTAGCATTTAACTGGATGACGAGGAGGACCCAATGAAACCTGCACATATATGTCAACGTAGTCAATTACTCCAACATAGTACATGTTACGCAAAAATAGTAAAACGATATTACAAGTAGGGAAATACATACTTAAAGTTATATGATAAAACTATGGAGGTTTTGTATTGCAGCTTCAAAAAAGTATTAAATAAATAGTCTTCATTGTACTGTGGATTGTCCTTCACAAGCTTCTCGTTGATAAGCCCCGGATCTAGGAATCCTAAATTGTCATTGCCATTTCTTCTACATGTCTGTATCTCCATTCTACATAAGAAAGAAGTCAAACATGCAATTAAATAGTACAAGATGCACAATAATATAGGTAGAGACTTACAAAGTCCACAATCGAAGTATTTCACGTCCAGGGCATCTTGCTGGTACAACATGTACAACTCCTCGAAATTCACCTAGAAGATGTTATCCCTATTGTGAAAATCTTGCTCCGTGTATCGGACTGCGAACGTCTCCGTACCTTCGTTGGACTGCTGCATGTATCACTGATGGATGCGTCGCAGTTGTGTTGTCAGGTGGTCGAAATGAGATGGTTCAACCAGCGGTTTTCCCATAAACAACTTTCACCTTAGACCTTCTGTCGGGACCCGAATCTGCAAATCCGGACCCTCTGTGTATTCTGTGCTAGTCCAGGATCATGCTAGCACACACAGTCTTACAGGGTTGCACATCACAGACATTCACAGCGATATAAGAATAAATAGTGCAAACATTTATATAAACTGAGTTGTATGACCTTATAGTCTCCTTACATAAAATCAGCCACGCAGGGCTTACATTATTCAGAGTAACAGGAATAGCAGCGGAATAAAATAAATGTCGTGGAAGCCTTCATCTTGCCACAGGCAACCGACTGGGCTTGCCCCCTAATTGTCCGGATTCTCATTGTACTCCTCCTCCCACACTGATGTAGACACCTCCACTGATGTTGGGGTTGATAAGCAAGGAGGGGTGAGTACACAAGGCACTCAACAAGTAATGCACAGAATGCAGCGCTATTACTATATGCAAAGCTTATTCCAAAGGATTGGCTTAATTGGTTATTTTGCATCAAACAACATTTTAAACCAGTATCTTATTTAGATTAAAGCAGTGAAACAGTTATAATTAATACTAATTTCTTCAAATGGTTTTTCTTTGAAGATTCTCGGCACACAACCTTAACAGTTTATTTTTAACACTGGCACACAGCCACCCTTTCCACATTTTATTTTTGAAGATCTAACCCTTGACTGTAATCCCCGAGCAATGCTCATTACCGCGAGCATGGCTATTCGAATAGTTTTGACACTCTGCAGAGGTTGTACACTTTACCCACAAGATACAGTCGCTCACCACACAGGTGATTGTCCGCAACAAAGCTTTTCAGGAACCCCTACCTTACCCAAAGAACCTCTCCGGTATTGCCTTCACTATCACTTCCCTCACAAAGAGCCGAAGTATAGAACAGGCCAATCACCGTTGGATGGGCACCAAGCCGTAGCACAAGTACGCTCCCCCGTACAGATACACCCCTGTGTACTGTCACCCTGAGGTGTCAGAGGGAATATAAAAGAACCCTAATCAACTAGGTCCATCCCATACCAGACATGTGGTTGTACGGGTGACTCAGATCAAAGGCTTGCAAGGTGAAGTCCTTAACTGACCAAGGCAAGACTTTCAACACTCAAACAGTGGCACACAGCCCAATGTGGCACACAGACTCACATCACTCGACAACCCATTGCCACACAGGCCCACCTGGCACACAGCCTCTTGCCACTTGCCCTAGTCTAAATCATTTCCTACCAAGTTGATTATTGTAAAACACATGCCAGCAATAACTCAACATCGGTATGGAACCACATAGGTCTCCACACTTCAATTTCATCATGTGACATCATCACACCACTTTCAAAATACATTCAATATTTCATTAGTCAATAAGGTAGCATTTTTCCGAAAGATCGTTCATGATTCGTTGTTAGGCTAAGCATCTATTCACGGTCTAGCCTCCCGTGTTGACACAGTATTAACATCCAACTAATACAATCAAACTTAGGGTGACAATGATATAGGGCATACAATTAATAATTTCAAGGTGGCATAACAAAATGGGTTGATTAACTACATTATCTCAAATTAATTTAAATTCATTTTTAATAAATCAGCATGCATAATTTCAAAGCATAAAATTCATTTTAAAATCTGGGATCAAAATGATCAAAGCATCACTTGCCTTCAAAGAGTTGCTGGTCGTGTCCCGAAGCTTGGTCTTGAGCGACGAACTCTTCCTCGAAACCTTCCGGCAAATTTGCGTCTACGCGTACAAACAATATATGAAATAAATAACTAATACAGAGGGATAAATGACCTCAAAAATTCAAATAAAATTTACCTTTAAAGAGATCACAATTTTATGAATTTTTAGAAATTTGAATCACCCAAATCTGAGTTGAAATGCAAAAGTTATAGTCATTCGAAGTTTGAATAAAATCTGAAAATACAGAAATTAGAAAATCCGATTTTTCCGAATTATTTCTATACTGAAAAATCGCATTTATGATGTCAGCATCGCATCATGATGACGTCAGCATAGAAAAGAATTTCGGCCAAAATATTTTTATATACAAAAATATTTATGACATCAACAATGACGTTAGCATGACACGTGGCAGCTCCTGGTGCTGCCACGTCGCCTCGGTCTATGGACCGGGTCTATGAAGCAGTGCGGGTCTACGGTGGACTGCCGTTACTGTGCACATGCACTGGTTGACGCATGTACTGGCGTCACTCGGTACGGTCCAGCCAATCACCGATCGACACGCAGCGTTAATCTGACAATCGAAACTCGATTCAATCTCATCCATCCGATTTTAAAACGAACGGCTGAGATTCACGCGACATTTCGACTCAGATCCAACAGAACCAACACGTGGCTTCACCGTGGCCATTGGATCCCGATCGAACGGCTACGATTAATCGGGCGACCTCGACAGAAACGGCGGCGCTGGCTCCTCGATTTGTGCGCGACACGCGTCCACACGGAACTGGCCCGATGCGCGGTGCGATCTCGTCCATCCGATTTAAAACGAACGACCGAGATGAGCCCAGGTTTCGACTCTGGCTTACTGTGGGAGCGACACGCGGCACGATCCAAGACGACCGGCGCGCATCCGACGGCTACGGCAATTACGCGACGCGGCAAAAAATACACCCTACGATCTAGATCTAACGGCTGAGATTAAACTGACATGAATCTAGGCGGAGCAATCTAAACCGTTGATTAGATCCAACGGCTGAAGGGTGAGGATGAGGATTACTGTTTAAATGGCGACTTGGACGAATCTGGAGCGTTTGGCGATGATCGGACGGTCGACGAAGCTCGGCTGGCAGTGATGTCGCGGCGGCGGAGATCTCGCCGAAGAGGAATAAGACGATCGCTGTGACGGCGCTGCGGGGCTTTTCCGGTGACACGAAGTAGATGGGTAGACGCGGCTCGGCGCAAGGATTACTCCAGTGGCCACAACGACGGCGGAGAGGGAACGGCATTAGCGCAAAGACGGCCGAAACGTCTCAGAACTACGGCGAGCTCGTGCGACTGCTACGGTGAGTCTCGGTGAGGGAGAGATGGGGCAAACTGTGCGGAAGGAAATGCTCTACACGGTGCATTAGCTTAAGAAGAGGAAGAATAAACACGCCAGCGTTTATCGCGCGCAAAATCTCCGGCCGTAACGCGCGGCGGCGGCGTTTCCGGAAACGCACGGCGAAGCGACGTGGTGCAATCCCAGCCATCCACGTGGCAACAGATCGATGAACCGGAAATTCACGCAACGCGGCTTCATCCGATCCATCCGATCCCGATTGGACGGTCACCTGCCGGCGGCGATTAGGGTTTCGTTGGTGGGCCAGCAATGCGCCTGATAGAACGGATCGCCCAATCTGTTCACACCGTTTTAAAACCTTTTTCATTAAAATAATTTGAGAAAATAGTCTTGGCCAAAGAAAATAGTAAAAATATCAGAAAAATTCCAGAAAAATTCTGGAAAATACTTTGAGACAGTTGGAACTCAAATAAAATATTTTCAATAAAACTTTGCATAAAATTTTGCACGAATTTAATTGAATTCAAGAGAGTTCAGAAATGAGTAAATCAAAATTGAATTCTATTAATTTCTCAGAAATTCTCAAAAACCAAAAATACTCCAAATTTTAAATTGGAGCAAATTTTAGGGTGTTACAAACCTCCCCCCTTAACAGAATCTCGTCCCCGAGATTCAGGGCTGGCTAAAGAAACAGGTCAGGAAACTCCTTCTTTAGGTCTTCTTCACGTTCCCACGTTGCTTCACTTTCCGAATGGTTGCTCCACTGAACTCTGCAGAACCGTGTTGACTTGTTCCTTGTCTCTCTGTCCATTATGTCCAGAATCTTCACCGGATGCTCTTTGCAAGTCAGATCTTCTTGCAGCTCAATTGCCTCCAAAGGTGTTTGCTCCTCCGGTACTCGGAGACACTTCTTCAATTGAGACACATGGAATACGTCATGCACTCTTGCCAAGGACTGTGGCAACTCCAATTGATATGCAACTTCTCCTCTACGGCTCAGGATTTTGAACGGCCCGACATATCTGGGTGCGAGCTTCCCTCTTGCGTGGAATCTTCTAACTCCCTTGAGTGGTGTGACTCTGAGGTACACAAAGTCTTCAAGTTCAAAGCTCAATTCCCTGCGGCGATTGTCAGTATAACTCTTCTGCCTTGATTGAGCAATCTTGATCTTTCCCCGATCGAGCGTCGTTCTTACGCTCAAGAATGTCCGGTCCAAAAACATGTCATTCACCTGTCTCAGTCCAATTCAATGGTGTTCGACAGGATCGACCATACAAAGCTTCAAATGGAGACATCTGTAAACTTGATTGGTAACTGTTATTATAGCTGAACTCAGCATAGGGTAAACATTTGTCCCACGAAGCGGAATATGCTAGCGCACAAGCTCTCAGCATATCTTCCAATACCTGGTTAACTCTCTCAGTTTGACCATCTGTTTGCGGGTGGTAGGCTGTACTGAAATTCAAACGGGTCCCCATTGCCTCATGTAGCTTACCCCAAAATCTGGAGGTAAATTGGGTACCTTTGTCCGACACTATCTTTTTCGGTACTTCGTGCAAACAGACAATTCGTGCCATATAAAGTTTCGCTAACCGGTCTCCGGAATAAGTGGTATTTACCGGTATGAAGTGTGCCACTTTAGTTAAACGATCTACTATGACCCATATGGAATCATATCCCCCTTGAGTCCTAGGCAACCCGGTTATGAAATCCATACCAATCTCTTCCCATTTCCATTCAGGTATCTTTAGGGGTTGTAATAGCCTTGCTGGTCTCTGGTGCATAGCTTTGACTCTTTGGCATATGTCACATAATGTAACATATTCGGCGACTTCCCGTTTCATGCTTGGCCACCAAAATCTTTCCTTTAAATCTTGATACATTTTTGCACTTCCTGGATGAATTGAGTACTTGGAGTCATGGGCTTCCTCCAAAATTAACTGCTTCAAATCCTTTTTGTTCGGCACGCAAATGCGCCCTTTGAACCACATAGTACCTTGCTCATCCAGTTTGAAATCCTTTGCCTTGCCCTCATCCATTTTAGACTTAATCCTCTTGATCTTATCATCATCTTTTTGCCCTTCCCCAATCTGATCTTCCAGGGTAGGTTTTACTTCTAAGGTTGCCAAAAATCCTTTCGGTACCACTTCCAATCTCAATTTCTGGAAATCTGAACACAATTCTGTCTGACTTGCTTCCAACAGCATGTTTACACTGTGGTTCTTTCTGCTCAAGGCATCCGCCACCACGTTGGCTTTGCCAGGATGGTAATGAATTCCAACATTATAATCTTTGATTAACTCAAGCCATCTTCTTTGCCTCATATTTAGGTCAGCTTGCGTGAAGATATACTTAAGACTTTTATGATCAATATACACTTCACATCTGTTTCTGATGAGATGGTGATGCCATATTTTTAGGGCATGCACTACGGCAGCTAATTCCAAATCATGAGTCGGATAGTTCTCCTCATGTGGCCTCAACTGCCTCGATGCATAGGCAATTACCTTCCTGTTTTGCATCAACACGCATCCCAATCCCTGACGCGATGCATCACAATAGATGTCGAAGCCTTGATGAACGTCAGGTAAAACTAATACAGGTGCCGATGTTAATCTTTTCTTCAACTCCTGAAAACTCTTCTCACACTCAGGTGTCCATAAGAATTTCTTTTCCTTTTTCAACAATTGCGTAAGAGGTCTCGCAATCGTGGAGAATCCTTCGATGAAACGACGGTAATATCCCGCCATTCCAAGGAAACTACAAATTTGGGTTACCGTCTTTGGCTGCTCCCAATGCAAAACCGTCTCCACTTTCTTTGGATCTACCGCAACTCCTTTTGCTATCATTATGTGTCCAAGAAATTCAACCTTATTCTTCCAGAAATCACATTTACTAAATTTTGCAAACAACTGTTGTTCTCTCAACTTTTCAAGAACAAACCTTAAATGTTCGGCGTGCTCTTCTCTTGTCTTGGAATAGACAAGAATATCATCAATAAACACGACGACGAACTTATCCAAGTATTCCATGAACACCTTATTCATCAAGTTCATGAAATATGCTGGTGCATTTGTCAAACCAAAAGACATCACTGTAAACTCGTAATGTGCATATCTTGACGAAAATGCATTCTTCGGAATATCTCCTGATCGGATCTTCAATTGATGGTATCCTGATCGGAGATCAATTTTGGAGAAGACTCCTACTCCTCTCAACTGATCAAAAAGATCGTCGATCGTGGGTAGCGGATACTTATTCTTTATCGTCACATCATTGAGTGCACGATAGTCTATACACATCCTAAAACTCCCGTCCTTCTTCTTGACGAACAAGACAGGTGCTCCCCATGGCGATGAACTAGGTCTTATGAATCCTTTTTCCAGCAGCTCTTCAATTTGCTTTTTCATTTCCACCAATTCCTCTGTGGACATCCTGTAAGGTCTCTTAGCTATTGGAGCTGTCCCTGGAACAAGCTCTATCACGAACTCGATATCTCTATCTGGCGGCATTCCAGGTAAATCTTCCGGGAAAACATCCGGATATTCATTAACTATGGAAACTTCCTCCAAGCTGACAGTCTTCATGCTGTTGACCATTAATTGTCCATCTCGTACTACTTTTGCTTCAAACTCAACCCTTCTCCTTTCTGGGCTCTCAATTGATATAACTCTTTTTCCACAGTCCAGCACGGCCTTGTGTTTGGTTAACCAATCCATTCCCAGGATAACATCCAGGGTTTGGGTATTAAGGACGATTAAGTTCGCTAAAAACTCTATTCCATTAATTATTAACCTTACCCCAGAACATCCTACTTTTGATCGGAGTTCTGATCCAGGGGATTGGACTACAAGTACACACTTAAGTTCCACAATATCCAAATTCTTGCGAACAGCAAAATCTTGAGAAACAAATGAATGTGAAGCTCCCGAATCGAATAAAGCGATGGTGGATCGATTTTACTAGGAACTTACCCGAGACAACGCCTCAGCGTTCGGACTTCATCATGATGATGTGATTAGCTCGGCCTCGTGCGGTTACTTGAGATGGAGTTGCTGATGTTGATGCCCCGCGGTTCACAATTGGCGCGGGAGTCCTTGCGGGTGTGTTCCCCAGGTTAAAACGGACTGGGTTGGCACCTCCTTTCTTCGGGCAGTTGTTGGCGAAGTTCCCCAACTCGTTGTAGTGATAGCAACGTCTTCCTGCTGCCTGCGAGGTTCCTCCAGTCTGTACCACGGTTCTGGCTGGAGTCTGAGCATTCTGACCCACTAGAAGATTTGCGCGGTGGTGCCACATCCACCGCCTGCGGGCTGGTACCGGATGAACTGTTGGGGTGCCGTCCTCTGCCTCTGCTGGCCCTGACGACCTCCTTGTTGCGCCATTCTGCGCTTTCTGTTGTCATCCAACTCTCGGAGCTTGTCCACCAAAATAAGAGCCTTGTTAACTAGCTCTTGAAAGTCAGGGAATGTGTGGGTGATGAGTCCCACCTGCAATCCCGCATTTAATCCCTTCATAAAGCGGGATTGTCTGGCCTTATCTGTAGCTACGTCTTCTGGTGCGTAGCGTGCCAACTAGGTAAACTTATTCAGATAATCGGCCACTGATTGGCCACCCTGCTTGAGGCTCCGAAATTCCTCTTTCTTAAGATCCATGATACCCTCAGGTACATGGTATTGGCGGAAAGCAGAGGTGAACTCCTCCCACGTAATACTCTGTGGGTCTTCATGAGCTCTGTGAGGTTTTCCCACCACTGCGGCGGTTCCTTCGAGTTGATGAGAGGCATAGAGCACCTCTCATGTCCCACACACTTTGGGTAATGTGCGCTTCCTTTCAATTGTCCTTAGCCAATCGTCCGCTTCCATCGGATTGGCGTTGCCAAGAAGGTGGGTGGGCGAGTTCGCATAAACTCGATAACCTTGAGTAGGGTGTGGTCCATGGTTACCCCAGGTTGAACATTCGCAGTGACTGATTGGATATTTCTTTGCATGGTTTGTACCATCGTGTTCAAAAGTTGAGTTTGGGCAACCAGAAAGGCTCCCAGATTCTGCATATCGACTTGCGGCGGTTGAGGGATTGGCTCCTCATTCTGGTTGTCAGCCTGATTCACTCCACTTCCGCTGGCTCTAATGTTTCCGCGAGTCCTCACCATCTGTTGCAAACTTCCAAGGTTAAGAAAAGAGGAAAGCATAGGCAAGTAAAAGAACTTATGTGGGGAGACAGGTGTAACTTAAATTATTTAGCAACTTTATTGATATAATATAAGGTAGTATGGTTGCTCACAAGTGCCTAAGGGCAATGCAACACGTACGAGACACTCACAACCAAAAACAAGTAAGCAACGTAGGACTCCACAACGACTCACACCTAATGGTGACTCGAAGCAAAAGACGCGACTCAAACACTCGAGTCTCGACACTACCCTCGACTAGACTCGATCACTCATCGAGCCAACTCTACCGCGGCTCCCCGAGCATACACCGGTGGGTGCTCCGCATCGGGCGAACATTCTCGATGACCCTCGCGGTGGTGCAAATGACCCCATCGACTCACTTTGGTCCCGAGGTCGCCGCTCTCTGTGTGGCGGCTCTGACCGGTGCCTCTCGCTTAGTTCCTCCGGATCCGGATCGTGCAACTCTAGGATCGCTCGGGCTCGGGTCCATCTGAGCCATCTCCAACTCTGGATCTTACGCATGGGTGTGCTAAGCCCTCCGCAGATTGGATCCTCGCGCCGTGACCTCGTCGTGGGTCCTCTGCAGCTCCTGGACTATATCGTCCAAGACGTCCTCCTGGGCGATGACATACCTCGCCAGGTGAGTGATCATGACGTCCTCCTCTCTGATCTCCATTCTGTCGTAGCGATTATCTCGGCGCGGGTGTTGACGAAAGACGGTGTCCTCCAACTCTGCGGAGTAAGTGCGCGCAATATACATTCAATATTCCATTAGTCAATAAGGTAGCATTTTTCCGAAAGATCGTTCATGATTCGTTGCTAGGCTAAGCATCTAGTCACGGTCTAGCCTCCCGTGTTGGCACAGTATTAACATCCAACTAATACAATCAAACTTAGGGTGACAATGATTTAGGGCATACAATTAATAATTTCAAGGTGGCATAACAAAATGGTTTGATTAACTACATTATCCCAAATTAATTTAAATTCATTTTTAATAAATAAGCATGCATAATTTCAAAGCACAAAATTCATTTTAAAATCTGGGATCAAAATGATCAAAGCATCACTTGCCTCCAAAGAGTTGCTGGTCGTCCCGAAGCTTGGTCTTGAGCGACGAACTCTTCCTCGAAACCATCTGGCAAATTTGCGTCTACGCGTACAAACAATATATGAAATAAATAACTAATACAGAGGGCTAAATGACCTCAAAAATTCAAATAAAATTCACCTTGAAAGAGATCACAATTTTATGAATTTTTAGAAATTTGAATCACCCAAATCCGAGTTAAAATGCAAAATTATAGTCAGTTGAAGTTTGAATAAAATCTGAAAATACGGAAATTAGAAAATCCGATTTTTTCGAATTATTTCTATACTGAAAAATCGCATTTATGACATCAGCATCGCATCATGATGACGTCAGCACAGAAAAGAATTTCGGCCAAAATATTTTTATATACAAAAATATTTATGACGTCAGCGATGACGTCAGCATGACACATGGCAGCTCCTGGTGTTGCCACGTCGCCTCGGTCTATGGACCGGGTCTATGAAACGATCGGGTCTCACGGTGGATCGCCGTTCGCGGCACATGCACCGGCCGACGCGCGTATCTTGGCGTCACTCGGTACGGTCCAGCCAATCACCGATCGACATGCGGCGTTAATCTGACAATGAAACTCGATTCAATCTCATCCATCCGATTTTAAAACGAACGGCTGAGATTCACACGACGTTTCGACTCAGATCCAACAGAACCAAAACGTGGCTTCACCGTGGCCATTGGATCCCGATCGGACGGCTACGATTAATCGGGCGACCTCGATAGAAACGGCGGCGCTGGTTCCTCGAATTGAGCGCGACACGCGTCCACACGAAACTGGCCCGTTGCGCGGTGTGATCTCGACCATCCGATTTAAAACGAACGACCGAGATGAGCCCATTTTTCGACTCTGGCTTACTGCGGGCGCGACACGCGGCACGATCCAAGACAACCAGCGCGCATCCGACAGCTACGGTACTTACGCGACGCGGCAAAAAATACACCCTACGATCTAGATCTAACGGCTGAGATTAAACTGACATGAATCTAGGTGGAGCAATCTAAACCGTTGATTAGATCCAACGGCTGAAGGGTGAGGATGAGGATTACTGTTTAAATGGCGACGTGGACGAATCTGGAGCGTTTAGCGATGATCGGACGGTCGACGAAGCTCGGCTGGCAGTGATGTCGCGGCGGCACAGATCTCGCCGAAGAGGAAGAAGACGATCGCTGCGATGGCGCTGCAGGGCTTTTCCGGCGACACGAAGTAGATGGGTAGACGCGGCTCGGCGCAAGGATTACTCCAGTGGCCTCAACGACGGTGGAGAGGGAATGGCAGTAGCGCAAAGACGGCCGAAACGCCTCGGAACTACGGCGAGCTCGTGCGACTGCTACGGTGAGTCTCGGTGAGGGAGAGATGGGACAAACTGTGCGGAAGGAAATGTTCTACACGGTGCATTAGCTTAAGAAGAGGAAGAATAAACACGTCGGCGTTAATCGCGCGCAAAATCTCCGGCCGTAACGCGCGGTGGCGGCATTTTCGAAAACGCACGGCGAAGCGACGTGGTGCAATCCTAGCCATCCACGTGGCAACAGATCAATGAACCGGAAATTCACGCAACGCGGCTTCATCCGATCCATCCGATCCCGATCGGACGGTCACCTGCCGGCGGTGATTAGGGTTTCGTTGGGCTGGGCCAACAGTGCGCACAGTAACGGGCTCGGCCCAATACTATTCACAGCCGTTTTTATAACCTTTTTCATTAAAATAATTCGAGAAAATAGTCTTGGCCAAAGAAAATAGTAAAAATATCAGAAAAATTCCAGAAAAATTTTGGAAAATACTTTGAGATAGTTGGAACTCAAATAAAATATTTTCAATAAAACTTTGCATAAAATTTTGCATGAATTTAATTGAATTCAAGAAAGGTCAGAAATGAGTAAATCAAAATTAAATTCTATTAATTTCTCAGAAATCCTCAAAAACCAAAAATACTCCAAATTTTAAATTAGAGCAAATTTTAGGGTGTTACACCTTCTTCCTGAGCATCTCGTTGAGAAGCATCTGCCTGAGCATCCAACCTCAACGCATCGGCACTAGCCGCTTTCAAATATTGCTTTCTAGATATGCGCTCGTAGTCCGATATTTTGCAAGGTTCAGAAACCTGTCCCGTTTTTTGCACTTTTGCCATACTCGAGAAAAACTTTTGCGCGTTTGCATCAACTTTAGTCTTCTCAGGTGGTGGCACCTTTTTAAAGTAAGATGTTACGCTAGCGCTTACTTGCTTTTTCCGTTCTTCTTCAGTCATGTCAGCTGGTAATTTCTTCTGGGATTATCCTTGCTTCACAGATGATTGAGATTTCTTCGAGGACGGTGCTGACTTTCGAGATGGTGCTGGTGTTCGATTCTTCTCAGATTTGGGCGGAGGAGTCAAACTTTTTCTGGTTGGTGCCAGCGGAGGAGTTGGACTTTATCTCTGTGTTGGCGACCAGGGCGAGAGGTCTCTGTGTGCAGAGTGCGGGTTATCAGCATCTTCGTCATCTTCATCGTCGGAGCCAAACTTAATCAAGCTCTTGCACCACGCGAGGAAGCTATGCATGTTTTCTCCTAGTTTTTTGTTTCCGTCCTCGCCAGGGATCTCTACCTCTATTTTACGGTATTGGCGGACTACACTGTCCACTTCGACCCTGGCGAATCCCTGCGGTACCGGGCGACAGTTTAAAACCTGCGATTCTTGACATGGCCAAGTCCTGCCCTCAGCCACCTTGATGGTAATACCATGTGCGGACAAATGTAGCTTGCACGGTGTCGGTTCTTTGATGTCATCCACAGGAAAATGGAGTCTTTGCTCTTCGGGAATCCCTGTGGATGCGCAACTGCTCTTACGAGCAGCAGGACAGATGAGCTTAGGGCTTTCACCTGGTGGCGGTCATGAGCTGAGAGCTTTCTTTACTGCTTGCTCCACAACCTTCTCTAGTTCCGCTCTCTGTTACTCTAACGCTCTCGCCACATCATCTTTTATTTGACGGTCCAGTTGATCTTCTCTTAATCTCTTTGGGCGCTTGTATAACAATGCGTCTGCTGGGAAGGCTTCTTTCCACGGCACCAAACCAACTCCTCGAGTGCGACCTGGATGCTCCTTATTACCCAGGGCTACGGTTAGCTCGTCATTCTCCCTTCATGACCTTAAAGATCCTTGGGAAGACTGCATGTGATCATCCGTGATTCTGCGCGACACTTCCTGCTCTCTATCGCTTCTGAAGCTTAAGCTGCCATCATTGGAGATAGAAGCACCCCTCCCAAGCAACCAGTGCTTCGATCGTTCGCTCAAGGCCGTCGTCGCAGGAATGACACCCTTACGGGTTAGTTCTTCTTCAGTCCGATCCCATCCTGGTATTTTCTTCACGTACCCTCCTATTCCTAGTGTGTGAGGGTGAATATTCTTATTCGCGTTTGCCTTGTTCCTTTGACTTACTATCTGCGCTTCTTCAGACCTCGCCACAAAGTCCTCCCAAAACTCTCTTAACTTTGGGTACGTGTCAAAATTCGGCGTTTCATTCTTCTTCACATAGTTCTTATTTAGTGCCGTCTTACAATTCTTCCACGCTGTGCACATGATGGATAGTGCACGTTTCTTTGCAACCAGCTCGGTCCCTTGGGGGCCAATCCACAATCTGTAGCTGATGGGCATATCATCCCTACCAAGAACACCGCATACTGTCATGCACAGCCCCAACGATGACTCGGGTAGAGCAGGTTACCTTACTTCCGAGAGCTCCACTATGTTAAAAAGTCCCTTAAGCATCTTGTGGTCTCATCTTGTTCGGACCACGACTTGCGCGCTGCCTTCGTTGATCAGACGTCTGAGCCTGCAATTTGATCTTCTCATGAGTCGTCTGGGCCTACAATGTTTTGTGAACCACAGTATACTTAAACTTTACCTCGCCTACGTTACTGACGCCAGGTTGGTACATGGCAGGATCCTGCAAGTTCAGGTAGGACGTTGGACTATGGTTCGGGCTACCCATTCCTCCTTCATCCATATTTGAGCGCCCAACTCCCTCCGATACTTATCCTTGGTCAGAGGCTATTCCTAGCAAGTTTATCGAAAATTTTAAATTAACAAGGTCATTTTTGAAACACACAAACAAATGAAGATTGACATAACGAATGAACATAGATGTAAAAGCATATGAGCATACGTATCCATGTAGCAATTGTTTATTATTTCAAAATTTGAGCATACATCGACCTTTTTTCATTATGTAAATATTCATCTGGCAATTTTTATTTATTTACAAAATAGAAAATAATTATGAATAACTAGGATATATTTTTACTATATTAAAAATACCCGGGTAGCAATTTTTTAATTACTTTCATAATTGATAATATTAATGTTGTAGTTTTTTTAATTACTTTAATAATTGAAAATAAGCATATAATTGAAAATACACGATATATTTGTAAATATATCGATTTACAAATGTATCTTGCAATTTTCATTATTGCAAAATTCATCTAGCCATTTTCACCATTTAAAAATCCACTAAATCACTGAAATGAATAAGAATTCTAATTATCAAAATCTAAAGCAATCTATAAAGTAAAATCCAACTACAAATATAATGTAGATCAAATTACTAACCTTGTAGACAAATAGATATGAATTTGAATACAACTTTTCGGTAGCAATTCGACACAATAATGGAGCAGAGACGCCTCTTTTTTATACTCGATCGGTCGGGGGAAGGGACGCTAGATATATAAAGGACTTATCACTGCCGGTTCTACGCAGAACCTGCAGTGATAAGGCCGGATTGCGCGGGAAAATAAATATCACTGCCGGTTCTAGTGTAAAACCGGCAGTGAAAATGCCAATATCACTGCCGGTTGACACAAGATCCGGCAGTGATATATCACTACCGGTTTTAAATATAAAACGGCTCTGATATCTGGTTATCACTGTCGATTGGTTCTGTTCGCACTGTCGGCTCTATCCCAACCGTCAGTGATATACCGATAAGGATTGCCTGTTCTGTAGTAGTGTAATATCATTAATTCCTTTGTATGCTTTCTTTGTATTATTTATTCTTTATCTCTGGCAAAGTGGCAAGTGCTCATTTTTTCTAGGATACGAGAACATATGAGACCAAATAAGAAAGGAGAGGTGGTAGCGCTAACAGACTAACTGGTCGCGCGATAACTGCCTCTAATTTGTTTTTTTAGAAAAATACATGAGACAAACTAAAAGATAACACCCATTAAAAACCCCTAGAGAATTAGATTTAATCTATAACAGTGATAATGAAATTAGATGGGACAAAATAAGCACACTAAAATTTTGAGAAAATTTTAAGAATTTTTTGGATGCGTATATATTATCAAAAGTTTTGATAACACCTATTAATAACAAAGGAGAAGTTGGCATATATCACAGATGGAAACGGATCGGGTGTAGTCCCTACAGGACTGTTTAAGTTGCAGTCTCTGTAGGTGCGGGCTATCCGATCGAGTCAACAGGTGGCCCGGACCGGCTAAAAAAATTACTGTAGTAATTTGCTACATTACCTGTTACAGTGAAAAATTGACATATTGATTTTGCTACCGTGCTTTTGTCAAAAGATATAATCGTCGCTTTTCGATCAACGGTCCTGCAGGGACTACTTAAGTTGCAGTCCACCCGATCCGTATCCATCACAAACACAATGACATAATACATGCACCCACCAATCACCATAAATATATATATATATAGTGATTGCCCCACACACCCTCGACGGAACGTTGCTTTCAATAGTTGCATGCTAGCCAGCTAGTTAGCCCTGAATTTACGACTGATTCCGTTTTCTCGTCATCTTCCAACACTACTACAGAACAGCCAATCCTTGCCGGTATATCACTGCCGGTTAGGACCGAGCCAGCAGTGATAACATATCTCTACCAGTTCGAAAGTTAAGTTGGGGGGAGAACTTATCACTGCCGGTTCATGCAACCAATCGGCGGTAAAAGCAAGATATCACCGCCGGTTTCGACAACAACCGGCGAGAGATATATCAACTGCTGGTCGTTCTTAAACCGGCGGTGATACTTGCCTTTTCATCTGCGGGTTGAGACTAGAACCGCGGTGATATTATCTTCCGCGCAATATGTTTTTCAGCGCTTTGAGCTTATCACTGCCGGTTCTGCAGAACCGCAGATGATAATTCATTATATAAGCGGTATTATGTCTCTTGGGGATTTGCTTCGAGAGGGTAGCGTGCTTACACTCTGCAGATTGAAAGCAAGCAATGGTTGGTTCGATAAGAGCTTCACCGAGTGTTATGTCTCTTGGGGATTTGCTTCGAGAGGGTAGCGTGTTGCCTACAAATGCGTCTTCGGGCCAAGCGGGTTATGCGCCCGTTGGGATTGGAAGTACAAAGGATACACGCATGTCCAAGCGATTGCATGTTGTATCGCAATGAGTTTGCGGACTTGGATGGTGTCTTGTTTGCAAAGCAAAGCGGTATAAGAACAGCGATGATGACATCGATAATGAAGATGTCGGGGTGAAGCGTAAGAAGATGAGATCTCCCGTAGGTGGTGTGGTATTTTCTTATAATTCCCGTCGAATCGATTGTTTGCGAACAAAAGGCATGCCCAATTGCTACGATGCACGCGAAGAGCGTAAGAACGATGGAATGCTCGGACACCTGCGACTACGTGCAATGGAGGAACATCGGCGAGAAAATATAAGAAGCACTTTGCATATGATGTAAGGAATATAAGGTTCGGGTTGAGTGCGGATGGGATGAATCCTTTCGGTAACATGAGCGATCGTCATAGCACTTGGCGGTAACTCTATGTAACTACAACCTTCCTCCTTGGCTTTGTATGAAGCGAAGTACATTATGATGCGATCTTGATCCAAGGGCCGTGCAACCAGCAGCGATATCGATGTGTACGAAACCATTGGTTGAAGATCTTCTAATCTTGTGGAGCGATGGAGTGCGGGTATGGGATGAGTATAAAAAGAGAACTTTATCCTACGCGCATTGTTGTTCGTAACCATCAAAGATTACCCCGCCCTTGGTAACTGTCGGGCGCACGACAAAAGGCTTCAATGGATCGCCCGATTGCTTAGATGGTATAGCTAGTCGGTGGTCAAGAACTGTCGAAAAATGTCTTACATGCGGCATCGTAGGTTCCTCTGCAAGGATCACCCATACCGCAATAATAAGAAAGCTTTTGATGGGACAAAGGAGACCGCTTTAGCTCCGAAGAATCACTGCTTGGGAGAGAGATATTTGCAGTGTAAAGGATCTTAAAATTATCCACGGAAAAGGAGCGAGCGGTACATCTATCCCGAGTTCCGTGATAAGGCTCCTTTGTGGAAAAAGAGATCAGTATTTTGGGTCCCACCTTACTGGCAGCACTTGGAAGTTCGACACGCAATCGACGTCATGCACATAGAGAAGAACGTGTGTGATAGCTTGCTTGGTATCTTACTGGATATACCTGGTTAAACAAAAGATACTCTCCAAGCACGGATGGACCTTGAAGATATGAAACTCGGGAAGGAGCCGCATCACGAGACATGGATCTGGGGAAAAAGTACCTTCCATGACTGCTACACTCGAGCAAGAGCGAAAAAATTAGCTGTGCGAATGCTTACACGGAGTGAAAGTTCTGTCGGATACTCTGCCAACATAAAGAGACTAGTCTCAATGAAAGACTTAAAATTAATTGGCATGAAGTCTCACGATTGCCGCGTGATGATGACGCAGATGCTTCCAATTGCAATTAGGGTGTTACGCGGAGAAAGTCGAGACCCAATTGTAAAGTTGTGTTCATTCTTCAACGCGATTTCACAGAAGGCCATCGATCCATTGAAACTAGATAAGCTACAGGAAGACGTGGTCCACACTCTCTGCAGGCTCGAGATGTGTTTCCCTCCATCTTTTTTTGATATTATGGTCCATCTCATTGTTCACATCGTGAAAGAATCTGATTCTTGGTCCCGTGTTTCTACATCAGATGTATCCTTTTGAGAGGTTCATGGGGGTTATAAAGAAATATGTTCGTAACCGACATTGGCCGGAAGGTTGCATTGCAGATGGTTGGGGAACCGAGAAGGTCATTGAGTTCTGCGTTGATTACATGGATCTCAAACCGATTGGTGTGCCTACATCATGACATGAGGGTAGGCTACAGGGAAAAGGGACACTGGGCGAGAAATCACTCCGTACAAACAATCTAGCTTCATTCACACAAGCACATTTCGCAGTTCTGGGACAATCAGTTGTGGTGGCCCCGTATGTCAACATGCACAAGAGCATGCTATCCAAAACAAACCCAACGAAGTCAGAGGGTTGGATCGCGAGAGAGCATAGACATAACTTCGACGATTGGTTGCGTAGGCACATGATGCATACGGAGACAGAGTCCGCTCAGTTGAAAGTGTTGGCTCAGGGACCGTCCACTACAATTCGGACATTCCAAGGATACGATATAAATGGTTCTACTTTTTATACAAGAGCACAAGATAAAAAGAGCATCAACCAAAACAGCGGCATCCGTACCGATGCCTACGACAGCAACGGAGATAGGAAAACCTACTACGGATTCATAGAAGAGATTTGGGAGCTTGATTACGGACCTTTGAAGGTCCCTCTCTTTCGGTGCCAATGGGTAAGACTTCCAAGGGGCATAAACATCGACAAGTACGGTATCACTACCGTGGACCAAAAACTGGTCGGATACAGAGAAGAACCATTCATACTTGCTAATTGTGTTACACAAATCTTTTTTGTAACCGATCCAGCTAACAAGGAGCAACACGTGGTTATTAAAGGAAAAAGAAGGATTATCGGGGTTGAGAATGTTGTCGACGAGGAAGAGTACAACCAATTCGATGAGCTTCCTCCTTTCGGAGAGGACGTTGACCTCGGTCTCATGGAAGAGAGTGAGGACGAAGTTACATACATACGCCGTGATCATGACGAAGGTCGAATCGTAGTTTAGTTGTCCTAATTAAATACATGTTTATTTTCTCATATGTAACAATTAATACATTCTTTTGTCATATGTATCAATTTGTGTGAATTCAACATCATCTGTGTGTTTTTTTTGTATTTGTGTGAAAACAGTGAGCAATCTGGATTTTTATAATTTTACAACTTTGTCAAAACTTAGGGGAAATATGTAAATCAAATATTACATGTCCTGAAGTATTCCTCCAAAAATTTGCAGAAAATTTGGATAAAAATTGATAGGATTTAAAAAATCCCAAAGCAATCATCCTTTGAAAACTTTGACATAATTGACCGGAGCTTATCACTGCCGGTTGTCTCATTAAGCCGGCAGTGAAGTGATTTATCACTGCGGTTTGTAGTATTAACCCGCGGTGATAATCAAGTATTCTTGCGGTTTTGTTTTGAACCATTTGTGATAAATACTTTCCTCGCGGGTGTAGATACAACCAGCAGTGATAATGAATTATTACTGTCGGGTTGAGCTTGAACCGGCAGTGATAAATACTTTCACTGCCGGGTTGAGCTTGAACCGGCAGGGATAAATACTTTCACTGCCGGGTTGAGCTTGAACCGGCAGTGATAATTCAAGTATCACTGTCGGTTCTCTTTATTATCCGGCAGTGATCGTGTATCACTGCCGGTTTTTGTGGTGACCCGGTAGTGATACTCTAACCCTATAAATTCGAACGTCGCGCCACTCAGCCCCTCATTTCCACTTCAACCTGACGCCGCCACTTCGTCTCCTCGCATTGTCCCGCCGTCGCCCCGCATCGCCCCGGCTGTCCCCTCGACCTCACCGCCCGGACCTCACCACCCCGCCGTCGCCCGGACCTCACCGCCCCGCCGTCGCCGCAACCTCATCGCCTCGGCCGTCGCCCTGCCATTCTTTGCTTCGTTAATGACCGGCCGTCGCCCCACCATATATTTCTACATGGCCCAATTTAACCATTTTTATGCACAATTATTTGTCCATATATTTCTACAAGTGAAATCCTTCAGAGCATCAGATCATCAATTGTGAAAACTATATACACAAGAAGCCAAGTTAATTCTGAGTGAGGTGAAAGCAAAAGAATCAAAGCAGTTGTGAAGTAACCTAAAATCATGAAATTCTTCTCCAATTCAAACTACAACTGGAATTTGAATTACACCAACAGTAGCAAATCCAAAACTTTTTTCCAAAGAGGACAATACTTCATTTAAGAAACCAGTATATTCTTCTTAATCTTGCATCTGGTAGAGTCCTAAAAAAGTGCAACCCCGCCTTAAAAACAGCAAGGAAGTATTCACAATTCCTCAATGACACTTTAGATACATGTTTTACCAATATATCAAATTATGATTTATAGTTTTCCACATCTCATTTGTGAAGGATGTACAATGCCGAAGGAGGAAAAGGATTCCAATTGTACACACTCAATTTCAATAACAAAGTCTGTGTTTTTATTTACAATCTCTGTAGAACTTACTTATTTTAGATTTTCCGCCTCATTAAGAAAGTGATTATCTAGGAGTATGCATATTGGTGAAAATAAAAATCGAAATACCTTCTTTCTGCCTTTGAGCACATTGCTTTTCGAGCAGTCTTTCTTTTTGTACGGATCAAAGTTGTCAAATTTTTCATGGTAGCGAGATGCATAATGGCATTAATAAGGCAAGCGGCAGTCTTTGCAACAAGAATTAACCGAACCATAACACATGTGCAGAAGTACGTACTCGTGAGGCCATACATAATTATAAACATGTAGTGTATTCAAATGACATTCATGTGAAGACTTTATTCTTTAGACATTGTGGAGAAGTCACAAGCTTTATTCTTTGTATTGCATTTTTAATAAATTTCATATATATGTGTTAGATTTAGGATCTTAGGAAATCATTGTATAATTCTTTCCTTTTATGTGAGAAGCTTGCTAAATGTATGTATATGTGTATGGTTACCTGGATGTATATGCGCTTATTCAGAAAATATGTGCTAACACATCGACAAAGTATATATGTATGTGTAGATCTCCTGCAGATGTGTACATATCTTGTGTACGTGTATGCTTATATTTGTGTTCATGGTCAAAATATTCTTGAGAATGCAGATTCAAAAAAGGATGTGTATGTGTATGTGTATGTGTATGTGTCCTTCAAGGATGTTTGTGTATACAGATAAAAAAAATATGTGTACATGTTCTTTAAAGATGTGTATTATTGAGTACTCCTTTCAATAAACATGCCATGTAGCTTTCTATTCAGCAGAATTGCTTGATTTAGTTTGGAATTTGGGGTAGCAGTACAATTATAAAGAGTCTGTAAGGACGTAATTATAAAGAAAAATGAAAGATAGCAACACTTCAACTGACCATTCTCAATTTCAAGTAGTTCTCTACAATATTAATGTAAAGATGTATATGTGTATGTATCACAGGATATGTAAACATCCTTTCAGGATTAACTTTAATGTCAATCCTCGTTTGTATGTGTCTTTCAAAAATGACCTTGTTAATTGGAAATTTTCAACAAACTTGCTAGGAATGGCCTCCGACGATGGACAAGTGCGGAGGAGTTGGGCCCTCAAATATGGGCGAAGGAGGAAGAGTAGCGAATAATAGCCCAACGTCCTATCTCGAACTGCGAGGATCCGACCATGGACCTACAGCGAAACTCACGTAAGCGAGGTAAAGTTTTAGTACTTTGTGGTTCCCAAAACATGGTAGGCCCAGACGACTAATAATTTAGAAGATCAATTTGTAGGCTCGGGCGTCGATCAGCGAAGGCGTAGCGCAAGTCGTGGTCGAACAAGATGCCTAAGGGAATTTTTAACATAGTGGAGCTCTCGGCGATCGGGAACTGCTATACGAGTCATCATTGGGGCGTCTGAGGGACAGCTGCGGGGTTATTGCTAGGGATGATGTGCCCATCGGCTATAGATCATGGATTGGCGCGGAGGTGACCCATGGGTGGTACCCAATGACTGAAGAACTCATTATGGGACAAGCTAAAACAAGTTTTCCAGTTCCCCAAGGGACCGAAGTGGTTGCAAAGAAACGAGCACTCTGCATCATGTGCGCCGTGGAAGAATTGGAAGACAAACACTAAACAAGAATTATGTGAAAAAGAATGAAACGCCCAAAGTTAAGGGAGTTAAGGATGAATTTGTGGCGTACAAGAAGTGCGAAGAAGCTCACATAGTAAGTCAAAGGAACAAAGCAAGCGCGGATAAGAATATTCACCCTCAAAAACTAGGAGCAGGAGGAGTGCGTGAAGAAAATACCAGCATGGGATCGGTCAGAAGAAGAAATAACCCGCAAGGTATAATTCTACTGCGGCCGCCTTAAGCGAACGATCGAAGCATCGGTTACTTGGGAGGGTGCTTCTATCTCCGATGATGGCGGCTTAAGCTTGAAGCGATAGAGAGCGAGGAAGTCTGCAGAATCACAGATGCTCACATGCGGTCTTCCCAAGGATCTTCGCGCCACGAAGGGAGAATGACGAGCTAACCATAGCCACGGGTAACAAGGAGCATGCGGTCGCACGGAGGAGTTGGTTTGGTCACGTGGAAAGAAGCCTTCCCGCGAAGCATGGATGTACAAGCGTTCAAAGAGATTAAGAGAAGATCAACTAGAGCGTCGGATAAAGATCTTTGTCGCGAGGCGCTAGAGGAACAAAGAGCGGAACTAGATAAGGGTGTGGAGCAAGCCGCATGAAAGCTCTCGACTCACGACCGCCACCGGTGAAAGCCACGAGCTCATCGATCCGGTGCTCGTAAGAGCGGCAAGGCGTCCTGAGGATTCCCGAAGAGCATGGTGCATTTTCCGTGGATGACATCAAAGAACCGACACCGTGCAAGCTACATTTGGCGCACATGGCATTACCATAAAGGTGGTGAGGGCGTGGCTTAGCCATGCCAGAGTCACGATTTTGCTGCTTGTCGCCCGATATCGCATGGATTCGCGAGTCGAAGTGGGCGGTGTCATCCGCCAACGAAAAATGGAGGTAGAGATCCTGGCGAGGATGGGAACAAAAGCTAGGAGAAAGCGTGAATGGCTTCCTCGCGTGGCGCAAGAGCTTGATTAAGTTTGGCTCGGACGATGAGGCGGCGGCGATGATGATCAGCCGCACTCTCCACACAGAGACCTCCCGCCCTTCTTGCCGCCAACCAGGAAAAGTCCAACTCCTCCGCCGGCAACAACCAGAAAAAGCCCCGACTCCTCCGCCAAAAAGTGTAAAGAATCGAACAACAGGAACATCTCGGCAGTCGGCACCGTCCTCGAAGAAATCTCAACCATCTGTGAACCCAGGACAACCACAAAAGAAACTATCGGTGACATGGTGAGGAAGAGCGGAAAAAGCATGTAGCGCTGCGTAGCATCTCACTTTAAAAAGGTGCCATCAAGTAAGAAGACTAAAGTTGATGCTGACGCGCAAAAGTTTTTCTTGAGTATGGCAAAAGTGCAAAAGACAGGGCAGGTTTCTGAACCTTGCAAAATATCGGACTACGAGCGCATATCCAGAAAACAATACTTGCAGGCGGCTAGTGCCGACACATTAAAGCGGGATGCTCAAGCAGATGATGTTCAACTTCTTGCAGGTGCCTACCAAGTGCAAGCTCACCGTGACGGAAGATGGATTTCCCGTTGAGGCTGCACGCGAGGTTGCATTTCTAGGCAAAGAGACCGACACGATGCATGGTCAGCCTTTAGGGAAGGGCTACATGAGGGTGCAGGTAGACTACGTCCATGAAGACTTCCTATCTCATGTGCTGGAGTTCCCCAAACGAAGATATCACCACTCTCGGGCAAGCACAGATGTCATTCATCAAGTGGCCCATGACGGGTGTTGTACTGGTCAAGGTAAAAATCCCCCGCGTCTTTTCAATCATTCCATTACTGCAACACGTTACATATGCACGTGCTTCGTAGGTTCCTACCATACCTGCATGACGAGTCCTACGTAGAGTGCATAGCTAGCACGCAAAATGACTAGCACGACAGCCACAGAACCACAGGAGGCCTTGGAGATTCCTTCTGTCAAGAAGGCAAAGCTGACAGAGGCCTTAGCGCCCCCTGAAATACAAGGAAAGCTCACTACTACAGAAAGGCTTATAGTAGACGCCCCAATACAGACAGTTTGAAAAAACCGTCTGTGCTAAAGAACATCACTGACGGTTCTATAGTGACACCGTCAATGATATAATTACAGACGGTACTCTTCATGAACCGTCAGTGATATACATCCATATCAGCAGCGGTTTTATTTAAAACCGTGCGTGATATGATCTCGAGCGGTTTTGAATACGGCCGTAAATGCAGTGATAAGGTCATATCACGACGGGTTTAACTACGAACCGTCGTGATATTACCTCAGACCACTATATAAACATATCGATTGAGGTTCGTAGCGCAGACTTATGTGTTTCGTCTCCCGCAAACCCTAGCGATTCTCGACCTCCTCCCTGGCGCTTCGGCCTCCTCCCCGCCGCTCGAGGGCACGTCTCAGATGGCATCTCCGGTGCAGTCACTCAAGGACGCCGTTGGCGGCCTCGACCGTGACCCCTTCGTCGCCCTCCTCGCAAAATCGTGACCCCTTCGGCACCGTCTTCCTCCTCGTCGTCTCCTTCGTTGGCCGTCACATGGACGTTGTCCTGTCCAACTCCAACGAATGGGTGGGTTGCTACCAGATTATTCTTTGATGATATATGTTGAGTGTTTAATATTGATTTATGTTCTAAGATATACGGTTCTTGCATGGTTGTATTTGGTATTTGTATTGTGTGGATCACTATTCTCCACTAGTTTAAGGTTATTAAAACCCACTGATTCACAAGGTGCAACACAAAGAGAATCTTTGAATATTTTTTGTATGCCACAAATATTATATACAAAAGTATGAAATAAAATTGTAAAAGCAAAATAATCTAGAAATACTGCTTTGAATTCTGGAGAAAAATGCATGCTGCAAGGATTGATACCATGTATCATTCGAAGGGTGACCAGAGTATATCTTAGAATATACATGATTCGTGAAGATAAATATTTTTATACATGATTCCTGAAGACAAATATCTCTTAGAACATACACCTTTGCATTTGTCTTGTCAATTTCACATGGATTATGTATACTCATGTACTTGAAAATAGAGCCATGGAACCAGTAGGTATATTTGTCGTTGTGTTTGATGATTGATCAAGAAAGAGGAGCTTGCTAAAGCATAACTTTGTGTAAAACTGGTAGAATCGAAATTGAAACTAATTGACAAGTATCAAACAATTGTTTGTAACATGCATTAAGCTATAATGATTATGTGACCATGTGTTGTTGATGTGAATATGTGATCATGTGAAGTACATATTGTGTGAAGTAATCACAGAGGTAACCACATGTTAAGTTTTGGATTAAAACCTTTGATATATGGGTTGTGAGAAAGATTATTACATTAGCCAATTGTCCCTGCTCGAAAAATAATAATGACGTGAAATCAAACTAGTTCAAGAATATAATTATTGTCGATCACCAAATTAATTTCTTGTAACTTCTCTTCTCCTCTTCACATGGCTACTATTGCACTTCTTTCTTACCTACTCCAATTCTTACCTAATCCAAAACTATCTTTCTTACCTAATCCAATTCTTGAGACGCTCATCGCCTATGATCCTCTGCTTTCCCTACACCCAGCGTAACTTCCATCATTAGTATCTGTTGTTAGAAATGTTATTCTGCTTAGGTATTTCTGCAACGAAATTTACAAGGCACAACCAAGTTATAGATTTAGTAATTGAATATCTAAACTTCCTAGATGCATCGAGGCAACAGCTTGTCTGATCAGGATTGTCTTAAAATATGAAGTTTTGTAGCACTTTCATCTCTTTCTTATTATAATATTGATGGATTCTAACGTAAAATCCATTTCATTCCAAAGTTCGTCCTGAAAGGTGTCAGGAGCTGATTTATCGTTATCACTTTATCCTCATCTCTGAATGAGAATATCATTGGCAGCCATGCTTCTTGAACTATAGAGTTGATTAAGTCATCATATCGAATAACCTAAGCAGAAGAACATTTCGAACAATAGATACTAATGATGGAAGTTCTGCTAGAGGATCACAGACGGTTCTATTCATAAACTGTCTGTGATGTTGTATCACACACAGTTCTATTTATAAACCGTTTGTGATGTTTCTGTATCACAGACGGTTCTACTTGAACACCGTTTGTGATGAGTACTCATCACAGACGGTTATAATGTAGAACACTTTGTGATGAGAATTTTCTGAGCGGTTGAAAGTCGTCTATGATGCACCCTTACATCACTGACACATTTTTAGTGACGGTTCATAAAACCGTCTGAGATGACGATTTTGAACCGTCTAAGATGATGTTTTCTGTAGTAGTGGCTCCCTGTCTCGACCTCGGAGACTCCTTTTGCCCAGAAAGGAAAGTAGGCAGAGGCCACCGAACCCAGCCCCCTTAAGATTTTAAGGGCTACGTACATGGAAAGCCTCTTTTGGCAGCCAACCAATTGAATGTTGTAGGCAAGTGGACTCGCATGCTCCATGGATGGTACATTGACAGGGTAAATGAGGCAGAGCATCTTGTCGACTTCAATGTGAGGTATAGAAGGGGACATTTACACTGTGACGAGTATGAGACGTTCCTAGTCAGTTTTGAGGATTTGTTCTGTTTTTACTAACTGATAGCCATTGATATTTCTATTGTACGATCCTAGAAGCTATGAGTATCGCATCATATTGTATGAACTTATGACTTTTATAGGATTTCGCATTATGTTTTTTAACATTCAACACGAGTTGCAGGGCAATGAGGCAGCGAGTCGTGACAGATCAACACCTAGTTGGGTTCGTCGACCCTGAGCTTGTGTCTGCGACCAGGGCTATGATTCAACTGGAGTTCGTTGCCGGCTACATCAAGGGGGCACTGCATGTTGAGTCGAAGAAGAACTTCATTCTATTCCCGTACCACGAGAAGTAAGTAGTACTTTACCCTTCAATTACTTGTACGCACTTAAACCGTATGTGAACTTATTTCTTTGCACTACATACCATTAAATAAGAAACCATTGGGCTCTACTCATGCTTGTTCTGAGTGAAAATAAAGTCTACACTTTTAACTCGCTCGAGAAGAGACCGATGGCCTACGCGATCAAGCCTGCTTTAGAGAAGTTAGTGCACTACTCTTACCTAACACTTTCGGAATTTAACTACGTTCATTTTTTGACTCAATGGCATCTCTCCAATGTATGTAGGGGTTTCTTGTCCTATGTCGCTGAAGGAGGCCCACACGATGACAAATGGGGCGACAAGCTAAAGTATAAGCGCTTCAAGGTAAAGTGGCTAGCATATATAGGATTAATTTTTTTCTGAAATCTGTTCTTCGTCTCTTAATTTCTTTTTCTTTCTTCACAGTGCCATCAACAAGGGTAGCGATGACCTGTGCAGCTTCTACGTCATGCATCACATGCTGCTCGTGGTCAGCGGTGCAGATATTTTCCCTAAGGTATATGTACATGTATAATAATACACTTAGCCTTTTACATACAAATTTTAATACTTAAATTACTGCACTCATTTCTATTTTGCAGAAGATCAATATCCCCCTCAAGAGCTTCCAAAGCAACAAATTATGAGACCACTTATGCTAGCGGTATTGGATAGAAGTTATATCGGAGAACGGTAGGTTTTGAGATCCTGAAGGCTCCTACTAGTCCAAATATATGTAAATAATATTATATATGTGAATGCGATATGCATGTGTACTGACTGTTAACCATGCATATTTGTATTCTATATTGTGAACAGATGTGATATGTGTGTTGTAATAAAGTGTTTGTGTTCTGTGAATGACACTGATTGTGATGATGTATTTATCACAATAGGACCAAAACCGACTGTGATAGCACCTCTTCATCACTGTTTAATTACTTTGTATCACCACCAGAACCGACTGTGATGACGAAAAAGAACCGATTGTGATGTACATTCCTATAGTAGTGAGAGCTGATCATCACCTCTCCACCTATCTCCCTCACCCGCAGAGCTCGCCGACACCTTCACCTCCCTCATCTCTTCTCAACGAGCTCACCGCCTTCCTCATCCCTCATCACCATTCGATATCTCCATCGTCGTCAACTTATCCCCATCCGCTCCTCACCTACGGTGCTCACCATCGCCATCTCTAGATCTGGCTAGATCTAGCCGGATCCACCTTGTCATAGTCCAGATCTAACAGGATCTGGCTAGAACGACCTTGCCATCGCATGATGTGGGTATGATTTGCCTTCTCCCCCTTCGTCAATGTACTAGCCACACCCCCTCACCACTGCAACCAGATTCAAGCAATGTGCCTCTATATCGGGTCATGGAGGGGTAAAGGGCGGCCTTCCTCTCAGTGCGACGATGCATGGTCCACAAAATGCGTCCAGAGACAGCGAGACCGCTTCAACAAAACATGTCGTCACTTTGGTTTTGTATCGTGCGAAGCACTTGTCACGTCTAGAAATGACGACCTCTCTTCTCTCTCCTCACTACTACAGAATGGTACATCACTATCGCTTTATCTGGATCAGTTCTTAAGTTTTTAGGAAAAAATGATTGTGATAGATGACTTAGGAGGGGTGCTAATAATAATCACTATCGGTTCTCAGGTTAGAAGTGATTGTGATGTAGTATTGGGCACATCACAATCGGTTCTTATGTGAGAAGCGACAGTGATGTGCATGTTCATCACTATCGGTTCTGACATAAGAATCGATAGTGATGTGTATGTGCTCATCACTATCGCTTCTTTTGTGAGAACCGATAGTGATGAGCTTATGTGAGAAGCGATAGTGATGTGTACACATCACTATCGCTTCTCACATAAGAACTGATAGTGATGTGCATGTGCTCATCACTATCACTTCTTATGTGAGAATCGATAGTGTTGAGCATGCACATCACTATCGTTTCTCACATAAGGATAGATTGTGATGTGCATGATCACATCACTATCACTTCTTAAGTGAGAACCGATAGTGATGTGTCTGCACATCACTATCGCTTCTTAAGTGAGAACTAATTGTGATGTGCCTCACTAGGTTCTTTATACCCATCGGGCTGAACTCTCCTCTGTTGTTGTTCTAGAGGAGATTTCTTCACCGCCACTCAAAAAAACAGCACATATTCTGGTTGGAAGCAATACTTGGGCGAGAAAATTTGAAATCCTCTAGGGTGGGTGTTAAGAGGTTAAATTTGAAGCCCTAGCTTGAGGAGATTTCCACTTTTTTCTCCCTTATTTGTGGTTTTCTTCAAAATGTGAGCATTCCTTCAAACCAATTCAATTTTGCACTAGGTAATTTCGATATGTCGCGAAGAAAGTTTAGGTTGCACTGGAATTGTGTATATCCTATCAGATTTTACACCCTTTATTTGACAAGCACACATCCATTAATTATCTGTATAGTGCTCTCGTGTTAATCTAGAATTATTGTTGTTGTCATATGATTAGTATTAGAGTTTAGGCTGCGTAACCTACGTTTCCCGTTCGAAGATGATTGTTTATAAATATGACGATTGAAATGGCATATCTATAAGCAAACAGTCTCGAATTGTCCACGTTTTTTTGACAGTTTGAGGATATGTGTTTAGGCAAGTTCCTGAGTTGTTGTATAACTCCAGAGTAGATTTCGGTAACATCTCTCTGGTGTTTTTCGGGTACACAACCCTCTTGACCTATTGTCGAGACGTGTATCTGGAGAACAGCGATGAGATGCTGCTGAAATTTTCTCTGGAGTTATACAATGGCCTAGGAACTTGTCCGAACCACATATCCTCGAATAGGATTAGGACCTAACCTATTTAGATATTAGGAGTCATAGTTGGTATCAATGTTTTATTTCATTGAAGTCAAAATATTTGCAAGCTACTACAATATATAATTAGGTTATTCGATATCATTGTTGATATTTGAAATGCATGTCTCCTAACTAGGGAATTAGAAGGTCTTAACTAGGGAAGAAGGTATCGATCGGCCAGGGGACATTTATAGTCAGTTTTGAGGATCTGTTCCATTTATACCAACTGATAATCATTGATATTTCTACTGTACGATTGTGAACGCCGTGAGTATCTTACCATACAGCATGAGCTTATGACTTCTACAGGATTTCGTATTATGTTTTTAACATGCAACACGAGTTGCAGGGCAATGTGGCAGCGAGCTGTGACTTGTCAACAACTAGTTGGGTTCATCGACTCTGAGCTTGTGTCTGCGACCATGGCTAGGCTTCAACCGGAGTTTGTTGCTGGCTACATCAAGGGGGCATTGAAAGCTGAGTCGAAGAATGACTTCGTTCTATTTCCATACCATGAGGAGTAAGTAGTAATTTACCCTTCAATTACTTGTACGCACTTAAACCGTATGTGAACTTATTTCCTTGCATTGCATACCATTTAATAAGCAACCATTGGGTTCTACTCGTGCTCGCTCTGAGTGACAACAAAGTCTACACTTTTAACTCGCTCGAGAAGAGACTGATAGCCTACGCGATCAAGCCTGCTTTGGAGAAGTACGTGCACTACTCTTACCTAACACTTTCTGAATTTAACTACGTTCATTTTTTTGACTCAACGACATCTCTCCAATATATATAGGGGTTTCTCGGACTACGTCGCTGAAGGAGGGGCACACGATGACAAAAAGGGCTCCAAGCTAGAGTATATGCGCTTCAAGGTACAAGTGCCTACCATATATAGAATTAATTTTTTCTGACATCTATTCTTCATCTCTTAATTTCTTTTTCTTTCTTCACAGTGTCATCAACAGGGTAGCGACGACCTATGTGGCTTCTACATCATGCATCATATGTTGTTCGTGGTCGATGGCTCAGACATTTTTCCTAAGGTATATATGTACAAGCATAATAATACACTTAGCCTTTCATATAGAAATTTTAATACTTAAATTATAGCACTTATTTCTATTTTGCAGAATATCAATACCCCTAGAAGAGCTTACAAAGCAAAGAACTCAACAAATTATGAGACCAATTATGCCAGTGGTACTGGATAGAAATTATCTTGGAGGACAGTAGGTTTAGAGATCTTGAGAGCTCCTACTAGTCCATATGTAAACAATATTATGTATGTGAATGCGATTGTATATGTACTGACTGTTAAGCATGTTTTTGTTCTATATTGTGAACGAATGTGATGTGTGTTGTAATAAAGTGTTTGTGTTCTGTGGATATGATATGTGCATAATGTGTGTATCTATGCTATGTGAATGTGATATGTACATACTGTGTGTAACATATGCTGTTTTAGGATGGTGAATTAGAAAACAACACACCCCCTTATCTCTATCGGTTCTTTCTAAGAACCGATGAAAGATGATCCAATCATCTCTATCGGTTCTTTCTAGGAACGGATAGTGGTGATCCACTCATCTATGTCGCTTTTTATAAAAAATCGATAGAGATAACCCCTTCATCTCTATCAGTTCTTTCCTAGAACTACACCCTCACTCTATCACTTCTTTCTAAGAACCGGTAGTGATCACTATCGGTTCCTAGGAAGAACCGATAGAGATGAATCCCTCATCACAATCGGACGAGAACCGACTGTAATAGCGCCGTCTCACCACTATCTAATGACTTTGTGTCGCCACCAGAACCGACTGTGATGACAAAAAAAACGATTGTGATATTCATTTCTGTAGTAGTGCCTGCACTAGGACTTTACTGATATGGAATAGCTAACCGACGTTTGACATGACACTATTGAAGAGGCATGATCCGCATAATTGGATGCATCTATATATACGTCTATAAAATAATCATCGGGTGCAGGTCACCTCTCATGATGGTGTCAATGACCAATACTATATTGCTAGGGTGTGTCATCACTGGAAGTGTGCTAACAACTAATCCACGTTTGCATAATATGATATTTTGTAGAATATATATTGGTTTGCAAACTTTGCATATGTATGCACATGCAAGCACATATAGGTCATTTCAATTGGTACTGCCATCAATAACATTTCTTAACGTGCGCTCTGGTCCATATATATGACAGTGATGACAGTGGGTGTCACGAAATTTCCTTAATTAATTAAAGGCTCTGCTCATATGCGAAATAATTACGACAAAGCCAAGATATATTGATTCTTGGGGTGCAAGGCGTGGGGAAGGTTTCTAGTCAAATTAGATGGTGAAATAGACTACATATAGCTTAATACTAACTTCTTTTGAGAGAGAATAATGCAAAGTAATTAACTTAGTTGATGGTTTTTCGAGTCTTGGTATATGTCCTAACGGTGAGAAATAATATAAAAGGGGTGAATCCTCAATGTCTTCTCTGCTTTTAATTCTTTCTGCGATAGTGTTCATTGCATTTGAGGTGCATGCTAAAAATTTAATCATAAGATTGACACGTTTGTTGCCAAAGAAAGATAGTGCCTTCGATCTGACTAATTAACTCCAGTCAATTCTAATGTGGATTTTGTTAGAAATGAGGTCCAAGTGGCCCATTTATCTCTAATGCCAAAGCTACAAATAATAGTACCATATTGCTAGTTGAGAGGGGAGAATACCAATTTAAAAGGGAGAGCTCCCACCATATCTTGTAATGAGACATATGGAGGGTGAGGAGCTGGCTAAAGTCACACTGCCTTGCCTTGTATATGCGTATTTCATGAATACCGTTTGTTTTTCCCGCGTGACTTGCGACGTCGCGAGTCGCCGTGTCGTGGATTAAATTCCTGGTACGTTTAAACCCTTTTTAATTTTCGGTTTCTCTCTATTATTAGTGAATTAATGGGGTCATTCTTGAGATTTGAAAGCGCCATGATAATGGCGTCGGTTTCTAATAGAAACTGTCATTTGAATGACCTGCAGTTACTAGCATTTAATGGTGACCGTTACTGGTGCGAGGCTATAAAATCTGGAGTCGTCCAGACAGAATGGGGCTTTTGAGTTTTGGCTCTGATACTCGCTGTCGGCACCCGAATTTGCAAATCCGGACCCTCTGTGTATACCGCACTAGTCCAGGATCACGCTAGTGCACACGAGCTCAACATAGATGCTATCGTAGTCATACACAATGAATATAGCATAACTTTAATAATTAATAATGCTTGTTGTCTTACATGATTATTGCCACAGGGCTAATAAAAGAAATAGCAAATAAGCGGCGGAAAAATAAATAAATAAGCGTAGCGCTCCCGATTCACCGCAGAGCAGCGATGAGGCTCGGACCTAAGCATTCGCATCCATATAATCCTCCTCCACGAAGGGCGTAGATTCTTCCTCTTCTGAAGTTGTTGTTGTTGAGGTGAGTACATAAAGCACTCAACCAGTTGTGCACAGCAATGCAAGTCTAATATTCTATATGCTTGGCTTAATCCAAAGGAATGGCTAATATGGCTATTTTGCAGTAAAGCAACATTTAACAAGAATACAGTAAATAGATTGAAAAGCAGTAAAACAATAACAGTAATTAATAGATTCGGCATTTATGAAGTAAACCAAGTTTTCAATCCTAAATCAATTTTCCACTTCCCATGGCACCCTGCCATCCCAACAAGTTTTTGTTTAACAAAAGTCTAACCCTTAACTGTAATTCCCGAGCATTGCCCAATACCGTGAGCACGGCTATTCGAATAGATTGTACACTCTGTAGAGGTTATGCACTTTACCCACACGATACAACCAAACACCACCAAGGCGAGTGATCGTAACAAAGCCTTTACAATGCTACACCTAGACCAGATCTTGCTCGCTAAGGTTTCAACACAGAAGGGTTAAACCACCACAACAGGCCCCCTCTTGCGCCATGTGAGTTAAATCGTAACCGGGACTCACTATTCACCACGAGCAAGATCGAAATCTAGGTTTCACAAATTATTGACTAAGTGTCCCATTCGGACATGTGGTTGCAAGAGAGACTCGGGTCAAAGGCTTGCAAGGTTAAGTCCTTAAAGTGATTAAGGCAAGACTTCCACATACCCCTGCCAATCCTAGCCCACCTTGGCATACTGCCCCTTGCCACTTGCCCCAATCTAAATCATTACCACCCGGTTGATTACCAAGCACCACGTGCCATCGACAATTTAACCTAGTTGCGTGACATCCTCTCGCCACCGCAACTCAATCTCATCGTGTGACCACACATGACACACAAGTTCATAACATCGTTCCATATTCCATTAGTCAAGATTATTTATCAAAGACTAAAGTACATGTGATGGCGTGGCATGACTAAGCAACTAATCTGATCTAACCATCCCATGTTGATTATTATTACTAACCAACTATAATGAACCAATCTAGGGTGACAATATATCATGGTATACAAATGGCAAGGTAGGGTATAGAGCAATTGGGTATAATAGCTAAGTCCCAAATTTAATTGAAGACATTTGTACATGTCAAATAATATGCAATAAAGTAAAACAATATAGCAGTTTTAGTAATCGTAGGTTCAACATGATCAAAGCACAACTTGCCTTGGAGTAGGTGCTGGTCTTGATCTGAGCTTGGGTCTTGGAGCGACGAATCTTCCTCCGGATCACCGAGCAGTTCAACGTCTACGTGAAACGATGCCAAAATAGCAAATAAACACCAAACCAGAGAGCAAACAAACTCCAAAAATAAAATAAAATTCACTAATAAATATATCTTGATTTTACAAATTTTTAGAAATTTGAATCACTCAAATCCGAGTTAAAATACAAAAGATATAGCCTTTTGAAGTTTGAATAAATACTGAAAATACAGAAATTAGAAAAACCGATTTTCGAATTATTTTTTCTCGAAATTACCGATTAATGCATAGCGACACGTGGACCAGTCGAGAGGCGGACCGTGGCCTCGGCGCATGGACTTAATCCACAAAAACACATTGGTCCACCGTGGACTCGAGATCTTGTCTTTGTGGACCGGTGATATCGGCATGGCGTCATCGCGTCGTGGGCCAATCAAATTGCGCCACGTCGCTCGGTCTATGGACCAAGTCCACGGCACACGCCTGTCCACGGTGCACCCGGCGCACGATGCTTCGGTACCCGCACCGACACGCGTCGCACATCTGCGAGACGATCCAACGGCCGATATACTACGCACACGCGCGTCTCAATCCCGAACGTCTATTCGAATCTAACGGTTAGAAATATACCGGCGAACACTGCTGAAGAAGCGGCGTGGCTTGATCCGGACGGTTCGGCGAACATCCAGCGGCTGCGCTAAGCTCCGAGACACGGCGGCGGGCTTGCCGGGCGGAGGAAGATGACCACCGAGCGGCGTTTGGTAGCGACTCGGCGAGAAGAAGTGGCGGCCTCGACGCGTCTTGGAATAGCGACCGGATCTGGAACCGATTCGTGACGGCGGCTCGGCGGGCGAGCAGCGCAAAAACTCTCGGCGGCGCTGCAAGAACTACGGCGAGCTTCATCGCAGGCGGCGGCGACTCGACGGCGAAAACTAGAGCGGCCGAAGCGCAAGGCGATGAGGAACCTCGGGGTGCGGCCACGCCTTTTATAGCCTCGGCATGCGCGCAGGAAGAAACCTAAACAATCCTCGGCGGAGGCAGCGGCGGCGGATTCGAAACCGAATCGGAGGCGGCGGCCGAGAGTCGTCCGACCGCAACGAGCGGCCACGATTAGATCTCGGCCGATCCGATCCAATCCGCACTTTCCAAAATCAACAGATGCGATCAAATCTTACCAAACCAACACCGCATGATCTTAACCGCACGATCTTGATCTAACGGCTAGCGGCTGGCGGCGATGAAGCGGTGAGCAGGCGCCGCGCGCGATCTTGGGCTGGCCCGATCTTGTTCCAAGATTTTTCAAAAGCTTTTTTGATTTAAAATAATTCTCAAAATTAGATTAATTCATTTAAGGCAATTAAAATATCAGGAAAGATCCAAGAAAATTCTCATAAATACTTTGAAACATTCTGAACTCAAATAAAATATTTTTGGTAAAACTTTATATTAACTTTATCTATATATATTTAGTTTTCACCAAAGGTTCAATATACTTAATTAAAATAAATTCAAATAATTTCTGGAAAAATCCAATAAATTCAGAAAATCACAAAAATGCACGTGAGTGAAATTATAGGTCAAATTTTGGGATGTTACAAACATCTCCCCTTAACAGAATCTCGACCCCGAGATTCAAGGCTGACTAGGAAATAGGTTTGGAAATTCTATATTCAGGTCCTCTTCACGCTCCCAGGTTGCCTCATTCTCAGAATGGTTGCTCCACTGAACTCTGCAAAAAGCAATCGACTTGTTCACAGTTGCGGTCCATGACATCCAAAATTTTCATTGGATGTTCTTTGTAGGTCAAATCATACGCAACTCAATCTCTTCCATAGGCATCGCTCTCTGCTGCACCAAGACACTTCTTGAGTTGTGACACATGGAACACATCATGCACTTTGCCAAAGAAGCTGCGGCAATTCAAGCGATAAGCAACCTCCCTCGACGGCTCAAAATTTTGAGCGGTCCAACATATCTTAGGGCAAGCTTTCCTTTAGCGTGAAACCTCTTAACTCATTTTAGAGGGTAACCTAAGATACACGAAATCATCGGGTTGAAACTCAAGTCACGGCGTCGATTATCGCATAACTTTTTGTCTTGATTGCGCGATTTTCAACTGTCTCTTATCATGGCAACTTGCTCTTGACTTTCTTAAGAATATTAGGGCCAAATATCATACGCCCCTGTCTCATTCCAATTCGGTGAAGTACTGCGTACCACGACCATATAAAGCCTCAAATGGCGACATCGCAAACTAGCACTGTAATGTTGTTATATTTGAACTCGCATACTGTAAGCATTTGTCCCATGAAGTGGTGTAGGCTAAGCGCAAGCTCTTAACATATCTTCAAAATCTGATTTACTCTTTACATCGACCATCGATCTGCGGATGATATCTTGTACTAAAGTTCAAGCGCGTTCCCATGGCTTCATGCAATTTGTCCCAAAATCTTGAGGTGGCCGAGTACCTCATCGACACTATTTTCTTAGGCACACCATGCAAACACGATTCGGGCTATGTATAATTCTACTAACCGGTCTCTGAGTAAGTTGTCTTAACAGGGATGAAGTGAGCAACTTTGGTCAATCGATCCACAATGACCCATATAGAATCATACCCATTTTGAGTTCTTGGCAATCCGGTGATGAAATCCATACCGATTTCTTCCCACTTCCATTCAGGACTTTTAGCGGTTGTAGCAAACCTGCTGGTCTCGATGTATTGCCTTAACTCTCTGGCATACATCGCACAAGGCAACGTGCTCGGCGACTTCACGCTTCATATTCGCCACCAAAACCTCTCCTTTAAGTCTGGTACATCTTAGCGCTTCTGGATGAATTGAATACTTGGAATCATGAGCCTCTTCCAAAATCAAGCGCTTAAGTTTCGTGCATTTGGCACACAAATCGACCCTTGAACCACATGGTGCCTTGGTCATCCACGGTAAAGTCCTTTGCTAACCCTTCATCCTTTTAGCCTTGATTCGGTTGACTTTCTCATCATCTTTTGTCCTTCCCGAATTTGATCTTGAGCATTGGCTTCACTTCCAGCAGCTAGGAATCATACGAAACTACTTCCGATTTTAAATTTTGCAATTCTCTGCACTGATTCGATTGTCCTTCCCGCACCATCATATTCGCCACGTAGCTCTTGCGACTTAAGGCATCGGCTACCACATTTGCTTTTCCCGGATGGTAATGAATTCCCATGTTATAATCCTTGATTAATTCCAACCATCTCCTTTGCCTCATATTGAGATCGATTGAGTGAAAATATATTTCAAACTCTTATGGTCCGTATATATCTCACATCTATTTCCAATGAGATAATGACGCCACAATTTCAAGGTATACTGGCGACCAATTCCAAGTCATCGTAGGATAATTTCCTTCATGCGGTCTTAAGCGCCTTGGCGCATATCGACCACTTTACCCTCTTGCATCAATACGCATCCAAGAGCTGTCTTGGCGCATCACAGTATATATCAAAGCATTACGAACATTAGGCAAAACCAACATCTGGGTTGTTGTCAAGCGCTTCTTTAATTCCTCAAAACTCTTATCACAACTTGGTGTCCATGAAAATTTCTTTTCCTTTTCAATAAGCGAGTAAGAGGTCTCGCAATCGTCGAAAATCCTTCTATGAACCGCGATAATATCCTGCCATTCCCGAAAACTACGGACTTGAGTAGCGGACTTTGGTTGCTCCCAATGCAACACTTGCCTCCACTTTGCTTGGGTCGTGACAACTCCTTCTGCAATCATGACATGACCGAGAAATTCCACCTTTTCCTTCCAAAAGTCGCATTTACTGAATTTAGCATACAGCTGTTGCTCACGCAGCTTTTCCAACACTAGCCTCAGATGATTTGCGTGCTCTGCTTCGCTCTTTGAATATACCAAAATATCATCTATGAACACAACAACAAACTTATCCAAGTATTCCATGAAAATCTTATTCATCAAGTTCATGAAATATGCTGGCGCATTGGTCAATCCAAAAGACATGACCGTGAACTCATAATGTCCGTATCTTGAAGAGAATGCGGTCTTTGGAACATCTCCTGCCCGAATCTTTAGTTGATGATATCCGGAACGAAGGTCTATCTTGGAGAAAACTCCAGCTCCTCTCAACTGGTCGAACAGATCATCAATCCTTGGCAACGGATACTTATTCTTAATCGTCACTTCATTAAGTGCACGGTAATCAATACAATTCTAAGGCTTCCATCCTTTTTCCTGACAAACAAAACTGGCGCTCCCCATGGCGACGAACTTGGTCTTATAAAATCTTTCTCTAATAACTCGTCGATCTGTTTCTTCATCTCCACCAACTCATCGGTAGGCATCCGATAAGGTCTTTTTGCTATTGGTGCGGTTCCCGGTGCTAACTCAATGAGCGAACTTCGATGTCACGATGCAGCGGCATTCGGCAGATCTTAAAATACGTCTGGATATTCCCTGACTACTGGCACGTCCTTTATGGTGACGGTTCTCATGCTATTAACCATTAATTGACCACCACAAACTGCTGTCGCTTGAAATTTCACTTTCTCTCCTCTAGGGCTCTCAATGGATACAACCCTTCGACCACAATCCAAAACTGTCTTATGCTTGGTTAACCAGTCCATTCCTAAAATGACATCTAAAGCTTGGGCATCTAGAATAATCAAGTTCGCTAGGAACTCTACCCCATTAATTATTAGCTTCACCCCAAACACCCAAGGTTAGATCTTAACTCGGATCCCGGGCTTGGACTAGCATCACACACTTAAGATTTTCATGCTCAAACCATTTTGGATGCAAAAGCTCGAGAGACAAAGGAATGCGAAGCTCTGAATCAAATAATCTTATTGCAGTCTTGAGTTTACCAAAACTTACCCGACGACGTCGATGCTTCTGGGCTCCATCGGCGGTGATGTGGTTGACTCGCCTCGAATAGTAGCTTGAGGCGTCGCTCCTGCTGTCCGGCTCCTCGATTCGCTCCGTCATCGGTGCCTTAGCGGTGTCGTTCAAGGTTGAAAGCATGCGGCGTGATACCTCCTTTACGGGACATCTATTAGCATAATGCTGACTCATTGCAATCTAGTAGCACCTTCGGCGGTACCGATCTGCATTCCTCCTTGAGCATTGTTACCTTGGGCGGCGTCGATAACTTTGTCACGGTGGTCGTGGCGCGGTGTTCTTTGGTTTGTTAACGGTGGCGGTTGGAACCTAGCAAACTGTTGCGGTGTCAACCTCATTCGCAGGTGGTTAGGGCGTCCACCTGGGTTAGTCATCAAGCGCTTGCGATTTTCCCCAAGCTCCTTGCGCTTATCCTCCAGAATCAAAGCCTTGTTTACCAATTCTTGGAAATCTGAAAAAGTGTGGGTAATCACCCCACTTGCGATACGAGTTTAGTCCTTTCATGAAGCGGGATCGCTGGCCTTGTCCGTCGCTCGTCCTCGAAGCATAGCGAGCTAAGCTGCGTGAATTTGTTTAAGTAATCGGCCACCGGTTGGCCTCCTTGCTTAAGCGCCCTGAACTCTTCCTTTTTCAGGTCCATCATCCCTTCCGGTACATGGTACTGGCGGAAGGCCGTTGCGAATTCTTCCCACGTGATTTCCATGGGTGCCTCATGAGTAGCACAGTAGTTCTCCCACCATTCTGCAGCTGTTCCCTCAAGCTGATGGGATGCATAAAGAACCTTCTCAAGCCCTTCACATTGCGTGATGTACAACTTCCTCTCAATGGTTCTCAGCCAATCATCCGCTTCCAAAGGGTTGACGTTTCCTGAGAATGTTGGCGGTCGGGTCCTCATGAAGTCGGACAATTTGGAATAAGGGCGAGGTCCGCCATTGTTGTTCGAAAGCGGGGTTGTTGATCGCAGCCATATTGGTCATCTGTTGCATCATAGTGCGCATCAAGCGAGTTTGCTTGTGAGAAAAGCTCCCAAGTTCCGCATATCCATGGCGGTGCTTGCTGCGGTGGTGCTCCTTCATTGGGATTGTTGCTGGCGCAGACCACTTCTGAAGCCCCATTGTTCTTGCAAGTGTTCACCATCTGCTTGATTGCTTCTTGGGTTAGGAAAGATAGATGTAGTATAGATAAGATGTAAGAATTTCTAAGGCGGGGGAAACAGGTTAAACCCAACTTAAATAATCTTATTGATACTTAGTATGGTTGATTACAATGCCTAAGGGCTTTGCAACACATCTGCACACTCGACAAACAATTAAGAACCAAACTAAACATGCAACCTTAATGTCTACTAAAGGTAAAGGCTAACCTAAAGACGCGACTCAACACTCGAGTCTCAACACAACTCTAAGACCGACTCTCACTCATCCACCACCTGGTGAGGCGATCCGTGCATACACTGGTGGGTGGGCTGGCATGGGTGCGAACCTATCCTGATGACCCTCTGCTGGCTCCTCAGGTTCCCACTCACGTTCTTCCGGGTCTTCTTCTTCCTCTTCTTCTTCTTCGACGACCTCATCCGGCTCCTGGACGACCTGGTCTGCTATCTCCTCGGCAACCTGCAAGGCCTCCTCCAACTCACCGATGACTCTGGCTGCGGCGTCACGGGTCTTTTGAAGCTCTCGCTCCGCCACTCTCAGCGCCTCACACGCTGTCTCCAGCTCCCGCGCAGTGTCCCTCAGGTGATCCTCCTGTGCGGTGGCAAACTCAGCAAGGTGTCTGCGAGCACTCCCCTCCACGATCCGTCGACGCTGGCACGCTCGTACTGTCGGGTGAAGTCGAAACACGGTGTCGCGAAGCTCGTAAGCGTAGTCGTGGCAGATCCATCGTAGAGCAAGTCGCGACCTCACGAATTCCCGCCTCGTCGTGAACCTCCGGGTGGTGATGTGGATCGGTGCGGTGGTCTCGTCGCACTCTCGGCGAAGATGGTCGACTGCGGAAGAACCCCGATGCACACCGTTGGCGTTCGATTGCTTCCTCGGTAGAGCGGACGATCGAAGCCTCCAATCACTTGAAGAACTCTCCACGGCTCCATGGCATAGCCACCTGTCTTGACTCGAAGGATGGAAGATCGGCATCTATTCAAAACAAAATTTTGAATAAGATCTCCACTCAAAACAACAACGAAAAGAAGGTAATTTAGCAAGGATGAGAGTAGAGGATGAGATAAGCCAAGAGTTTCTTATTAGTAAATTTTACCTTTTATTTAGAAAATAATTTTGGACACTCCTAAGAGATACCAACTACCTAGGGCCAAGACCTATAGTCAGTATGGCTCTGATACCACCTCTGTCGGGACCCAATTTGCAAATCCGGACCCTCTGTGTATACCGCACTAGTCGAGGATCACGCTAGTGCACACAGCTCAACATAGATGCTATCGTAGTCATACAGTGGAATATAGCATAACTTTAATAATTAATAGTGCTTGTTGTCTTACATGATTATTGCCACACAGGGCTAATAAAAGAAATAGCAAATAAGCAAAGCAGCGGAAAAATAAATAAATAAGCGTAGCGACTCCCGATTCACCGAGCAAGCGATGAGGCTCGGACCCTAAGCATTCGCATCCATATAATCCTCCTCCACGAAGGCGTAGATTCTTCCTCTTCTGAAGTTGTTGTTGTTGAGGTGAGTACATAAAGCACTCAACCAGTTGTGCACAGCAATGCAAGTCTAATATTCTATATGCTTGGCTTAATCCAAAGGAATGGCTAATATGGCTATTTTGCGAGAAAGCGACATTTAACAAGAATCTGATAAATAGATTGAAAAGCAGTAAAACAATAACAGTAATTAATAGATTCGGCATTTATGAAGTAAACCAAGTTTTCAATCCTAAATCAATTTTCCACTTCCCATGGCACCCTGCCATCCCGACAAGTTTTTGTTTAACAAAAGTCCAACCCTTAACTGTAATTCCCGAGCATTGCCCAATACCGTGAGCACGGCTATTCGAATAGATTGTACACTCTGCAGAGGTTATGCACTTTACCCACACGATACAACCAAACACCACCAAGGCGAGTGATCGTAACAAAGCCTTTACAATGCTACACCTAGACTCAGTACTGCTCGCTAAGGTTTCAACACTGAAGGGTTAAACCACCACAACAGGGCCCCCCTCTTGCGCCATGTGAGTTAAACCGTAACCCGGGACTCACTATTCACCACGACAGTACCGAAATCTAGGTTTCACAAATTATTCGGCTAGGCTGTACCATTCCAGACATGTGGTTGCAAGAGAGACTCAGGTCAAAGGCTTGCAAGGTTAAGTCCTTAAAGTGATTAAGGCAAGACTTCCACATACCCCTGCCAATCCTAGCCCACCTTGGCATACTGCCCCTTGCCACTTGCCCCAATCTAAATCATTACCACCCCAGTTGATTACCAAGCACCACGTGCCATCAGCAATTTAACCTCGTTGCGTGACATCCTCTCGCCACCGCAACTCAATCTCATCGTGTGACCACACATGACACACAAGTTCATAACATCGTTCCATATTCCAATAGTCAAGATTATTTATCAAAGACTAAAGTACATGTGATGGCGTGGCATGACTAAGCAACTAATACGGTCTAACCATCCCATGTTGATTATTATTACTAACCAACTATAATGAACCAATCTAGGGTGACAATATATCATGGTATACAAATGGCAAGGTAGGGTATAGAGAAATTGGGTATAATAGCTAAGTCCCAAATTTAATTGAAGACATTTGTACATGTCATATAATATGCAATAAAGTAAAACAATATAGCAGTTTTTGTAATCGTAGGTTCAACATGATCAAAGCACAACTTGCCTTAGAGTAGGTGCTGGTCTTGATCTGAGCTTGGGTCTTGGAGCGACGAATCTTCCTCCGGATCACCGAGCAGTTCAACGTCTACGCGAAACGATGCCAAAATAGCAAATAAACACCAAACCAGAGAGCAAACAAACTCCAAAAATAAAATAAAATTCACCAATAAATAGATCTTGATTTTACAAATTTTTAGAAATTTGAATCACTCAAATCCGAGTTAAAATGCAAAAGATATAGCCTTTTGAAGTTTGAATAAATACTGAAAATACAGAAATTAGAAAAACCGATTTTCCCGAATTATTTTTCTACTGGAAATTACCGATTAATGCGCAAGCGACACATGGACCAGTCAGAGACGGACACGTGGCCTCGGCGCAAGGACTTAGTCCACGAAAACACGTTGGTCCACCGTGGACTCGAGATACTGTGCTGTGGACCGGCTGATATCAGCATGACGTCATCGCGATACGTGGGCCAATCAAATTGCGCCACGTCGCTCGGTCTATGGACCAAGTCCACGGCACGCGCTGTCCACGGTGCACCGGCGCGACGATGCTTCGGTACCCGCGACCGACGCGTCGCACATCTGCGAGGCGATCCAGCGGCCGACATACTACGCACACGCGTCTCAATCCCGAACGTCTATTCGAATCTAACGGTTAGAAATATACCCGGCGAACACTGCGAAGAAGCGGCGTGGCTTGATCCGGACGGTTCGGCGAACATCCAGCGGCCGCGCGAAGCTCGAGACACGGCGGCGGCTTGCACCGAGCGGAGGAAGACGACCACCGAACGGCGTTTGGCGCGACTCGGCGAGAAGAAGTGGCGGCCTCGACGCGTCTTGGCAGACGACCCGGATCTGGAACCGATTCGTGACGGCGGCTCGGCAGCGAGCAGCGCAAAAACTCTCGGCGGCGCTGCAAAGAACTACGGCGAGCTCTACTGCACGGGCGACGGCGACTCGACGGCGAAAACTAGAGCGACTGGAAGCGCAAGGCGATGAGGAACCTCGGGGTGCAGCCCACGCCTTTTATAGCCTCGGCATGCGCGCAGGGAAGGAAACCCTAAACAATCCTCGGCGGAGACGGCGCGCGGCGGCGGATTCGGAAACTGAATCGGAGACGACGACCGAGAGTCGTCCGATCTGCAACAAGCGGCCACGATTAGATCTCGGCCGATCCGATCCAATCCGCACTTTCCAAAATCAACAGATGCGATCAAATCTTACCAAACCAACACCGCATGATCTTAACCTCACGATCTTGATCTAACGGCTGGCGCGCCGGGTGGCGATGAAGCGGTGAGCAGGCGCACGCCTTTGGGCTATGCACGACAATCTTTGGGCACGGCCCGATCTTGTTCAAGATTTTCAAAAGCTTTTTGATTTAAAATAATTCCGAAATTAGATTAATTCATTTAAGGCAATTAAAATATCAGGAAAAATCCAAGAAAATTCTCATAAATACTTTGAAACATTCTGAACTCAAATAAAATATTTTTGGTAAAACTTTATATTAACTTTATCTATATATATTTAGTTTTCACCAAAGGTTCAATATACTTAATTAAAATAAATTCAAATAATTTCTGGAAAAATCCAATAAATTCAGAAAATCACAAAAATGCACGTGAGCGAAATTATAGGTCAAATTTTGGGATGTTACACTCGCGTTCATCCACGGTGATCTGTGTTGCGTTTTTCGTGCTGTGCTCGTTCTTCACCGACCTTTCTCTCGGCGTGCACCGCGAGGCTAGGAGAGCGGGATCTCCGAACCATTGCCGCTGAGAGAACCTGCACGGGGGCGGCAATAAGGTTTCTGGGCAGCGCAACTGCGCGACCGCTCGAGCTCTTCATCTTGCGATCAACGACGTCGACTACTTCCTCGGCGTCGACTACTTCCTCTACGGCCGATCGCTACTGCGCTGCTTCCTTTTCGTCATCAAGCCCATCGTAAGAATTCTCCTATTTTTCTCTGTGGATCGATTTATTTTACAGAAATATGTGGTGTCTTTTATCTTGCCTGTTGTATTTAATCTTTTTGGAAATTAGCTTTATTTTCAAATCTAAAACACAAATAATACCTAGATTTTCAACATTCCAGAAACCTTATTGGTATTATTTGTGTGATTGTGATTCAGCAATGGCTGGTGCAAGTGATGCCATGAAACCTGAGAGGTTCAATGGTCAGAACTTCCGTAGGTGTGCACTAGAGCCAAATTTTGGCTCATGTCTCTGGTATGTGGTGGGTGATTTTCCTCAATACCCGCTTACGGATGAGGAAAATGCACAGTTTGAGAATGCGAATAACACCGCATTGGGCTGCATTCTGACCATCTTGGCGGATCGGTTATATGATGTGTATATGAGTTACACATCCGCCATCGAGTTGTGGTTGGCTCTTGAACAAAAATATCACGAAGTGAAATTTGGTATTTGGTTGTATACGTCACGAGCAATTATTCGATTTTCCATGGATGAGTCTAAATCGATTGTTGTTCAAGCGCATGAGTTTGACTACTAGTGGCGAGATTGCACATTTGGGATGTGCTTTACTTGCAAAATTTGTGGCGCGGGCATTGTGGCTAAACTTCCCCATCTTGGAGGAATTTTGCCATTGGTCTAAAACACAAGAGGAAGAGATTTCTATCGAAGATCTCATTCTTTGCCCTCGACGTGGAAGAAAAAGCGAGCCAAAGATGCGCCAAAAAGTTCTTCTCGGGAACCAAACAACGCAAATGTGATTGAGAAGAAGGTGGCAACAACAACAAAGGCTTGAAACCAAACAAAATACTAGCTTCAAGAAGAAGAAGTTTGAGCAGAAAGATATGAAGAACATTACCATTTTGTGTGCGGAAAAAATGGTCACATGGCTAAAGACCGTCGTTTCGCAAGAACAGGCCAAATGAGCAAGGCAAGAAAAGCGCCAACGTGACCATAAGTGAGGGAACTACTTCAGGAGGTATGGTAATTCTCCTGTTGTTTTTCAAAGCATGTCAATCCACCGATTGGTGGGTTGATACGGTGCAAATGTTCACGTATGTTCGACATATCTCTATTTTCTTCTTACCAGCGATGGGGCTTCCTCCGTCCTAATGGGGAGCAGGTCGCATGCTTTTGTTCTTGGTGTTGTACGGTGGATCCGAGGCTTACTTCAGGAAGATTGTCCACTTAAAGAACGTGCAGCATGCGCCAACAATAAATAAGAACCTTGTCAGTGGTTCCCTATTATGTCGAGATGGCTATAAGCTAGTATTCGAGTCTAATAAAGTTGTAATGTCCAAGTTTGGAAACTTTATTGGAAAAGGTTATGAAAGCACAGGCCTGTTCCGCTTAAGTGTACTAGAGCCTTGTTTAAATTTAAATGTTGCTACTCAAGTTAATAATTGTGAATCAATGTTTGGCATTCTCGTTTATGTCATATTGGTTATGATACCATTGCTCGAATGTCCAGATTACAATTAATTCCAAAATGTGATATTGTCAAAGGATCAAAGTGCCATTCTTGTGTGCAAGCAAAGCAACCAAGAAAACCCTTTAAGGGATTAGAGGAAGAAAAGAACTTGGCACCACTAGATCTTGTCCATTCGACTGTGTGAGATGAATGGATTGTTGACAAAAGGAGGCAAAAGATATTTTCTAACTTTTATAGATGATGCAACTCGTTATTGTTATGTGTATTTCTTTGAAAACAAAGGATGAAGCTTTAAACTACTTCAAAATTTATAAGGTCGAGGTTGAGAACCAACTAGAAAGGAAAATTAAGCGACTAAGGTCCGATCGTGGAGGAGAGTATATCTCTCATGAATTCTCGATTACATTACGAGCATGGTATAATCCATGAAGTTACACCACCATATTCTCCCCAATCAAATTGGGTAGTGAGAGGAAAAACCGAACACTAACAGACTTGGTGAATGCCATATTGGAGAGTCTTGGTATGCCTAAAATGTGGTGGGGAAGCTATATTAACGGCAAATTTTGTCCTAAGCAGAGTAATCACTAAAAGGTGTGAGATTACTCCGTATGAGGATGGAAAGGAGAAAACCTAATGTTAATTTTCTGCGAACTTGGGGTGTTTTGCAAAAGTCAATATACCATTGCGAAAAGAGAAAGCTTGGACCTAAAAGCAATCGATTGTATTTTTCTAGGATATGCACATAACAAAGCACGGCCTATAGATTTTTAGTAGTAAAATTAGAAACTCCTGAGATTATTTCTAATACAATAATGGAGTCCAGAGATGCTTCATTTTTTGAGAATATTTATCCTATGAGAGCAGGAAGGACTTCAATAAGCGAGAAAAATCAAGCGATAATAATAATAATAATATTGAACCTACCACTATTTACGAACCAATAAGTGATACACTACGAGAAGATAATTCTGAGGAGGATAACAACTTAGTCGCAGAGGCTCCTCGTAGGAGCAAGAGACAAAGGGTTGAGAAAACCTTTGGCGACGACTTTATTGTATACCTCGTGGATGATGTGCCAAAATCTCTTTCAGAGGCTTATGCACTACCTGATGCTGAGTATTGGAAAGAGGCGGTCCGTAGTGAGATGGATTCCATCATGGCTAACGGGACTTGGGAGATCACGATCTTCCTAGTGGGTGCAAACCTGTTGGATGCAAGTGGATCTTCAAAAGAAAATGAGGCTGATGGTGCTGTTGATAAGTACAAGGCAAGACTTGTGGCGAGGTTATACCGAGAAAAAAGGAGAGGATTATTTTGATACTTATTCTCCTTTAGCCAGATTAACCACCATTAGAGTGCTCATAGCATTAGCTGCTTCCCATGGTCTACACGTCCATCAAATGGATGTAAAGACAGCTTTCCTTAATGGAGAGTTGGAGGAAGAAATATATATGGAGCAACGGATGGTTATGTGATTCTTGGACAGGAAAATAAAGTGTGCAAATTATTAAAATCCTTGTATGGCCTAAAGCGGGCTCCTAAGCAATGGCACGAAAAGTTTGATAAAACTTTGACATCTACTTAGTTTTTTGTTAATGAGGCGGATAAGTGTGTATACTATCGTTATGGTGGGGTCAATGTGTTATTTTGTGTTTGTATGTTGATGACATACTTATATTTGGGACAAACACTGCTTTGTAATTGACGAGGTCAAAACTTTCTTATCTCAAAGCTTTGATATGAAAGACTTGGGAGAGGCGGATGTTATTCGAATATTAAATTGATCAAGAATGAGGATGGGATCATTTTGCACCAATCCCATTATCTTTGAGAAAATTTTGAGTCAATTCGGGTTTGAGAATTGCAAAATCTCCCCAACACCTTATGATCCAAGTGTTAAGCTTGGAAAAATCAAGGGTTAGGAAAAGATCAATTGAGATATTCACAAATTATTGGGTCCCTTATGTATCTAGCTGGTGCAACAAGGCTCGATATCTCATTTCTTTGTGAGCAAATTAAGCGGTTTACATCTAACCCGGAGATGATCATTGGGAGGCACTTGAAAGGGTGTTGCGCTACTTGAGAGGCACAACATCTTATGGAATACACTATCTTTGGTATCCATCTGTTTTAGAAGGATATAGTGATTCCAATTGGATCTCGATGCGGATGAGATCAAAGCTACAAGTGGCTATGTTTTTACTTTAGGTGGTCTTTGCGGTTTCATGGAGGTCTTGCAAGCAGACCATATTGACGAGGTCAACCATGGAAGCTGAACTCGTAGCACTAGACACGACCCTTCGTTGAGGTGATTGGCTTAGAGAGCTCTTGTTGGACTTGCCATTAGTTGAGAAACCAATACGGCGATCTTAATGTACTGCGATAACCAAGCAGTGTTGACTAAGGTTATCGATACTAAAGATAACATGAAGTCCTCGGACATGTGAGCGTAGGCTTAAAGCGTCGAAAATTGAGAAACTCGGAGTTATTGCTGTGAATTATATTAAATCGAGAAAAATCGCGATCCTTTTACAAAAGGACTTGCAAGGAAAGCGATTTCCATTGCGTCTATGGACATGGGCATGAGGCCCGTTTGAGTTACACACTACTACAGAACAGCCAATCCTTGCCGGCATATCACTGCCGGTTAGGACCGAGCCGGCAGTGATAACGTATCTCTGCCGGTTCGAAAGTTAAGTTGGGGGGATAACTTATCACTGCCGGTTCATGCAACCAACCGGCAGTAAAAAGCAAGATATCACTGCCGGTTTGAGACAACAACCGGCAGAGATATATCACTGCCGGGTCGTGCTTAAACCGGCAGGGATACTTGCATTTTCACTGCCGGGTTAAAGCAAGGACCGGCAGTGATATTATCTTCCCGCGCAGTATGTTTTTCGCGCGCATTCAGAGCTTATCACTGCCGGTTCTGCGCAGAACCGGCAGTGATAAGTCTTCTATATAACTGAGACCCCTGCCTCCCGACCGATCGAGCAAAGACAGAGAGGCGCTCTGTCTTTGCTCGATTTGCATATTGCAACGATCTGCTGCCGAAAAATTTGTTAAAATTTGTATTGTACTTCTTTTCGAGGTTAGTAATTTGATCTCTATTTTTGTAAATAATAAAAAATTGCCACGTGGATTTTTACATAATGACAAAAAGGTGTATTTTCAAATGTTGAAATAATAAAAACTTGTTAGATGGATATTTACCTAATAAAAAAATCTTGATATATTTTAATGTACTCAAAGTATATCCTAAGTGCTTACAATTTTTCCCAAATTTGTAAATAATAAGGAATTGCAAGATGGATATTGACGCAATGAAAAAAAGATTGATATATTTGGATATAGTCTAAATATATCATAACTATTTACAATTATTTTCATTTTTTACAATACTAAAAAATTGCTATGTGGATATTTACATAACGGAAAAAGGTTGATGTATTTTAATATAGTCAAAATTGATACATATGTTTTTAAATCTAATTGTCTACAATTATTTGTTATTTGCAATTATATGCGTATGTAATGTTTGATTTAATTAATTGTAGATGGACCGAAGGTGGATGTATGACACGGACCGTTGTGGGCGAGTTTTTAATGGTGTGAGTTATTTTCTAAGCGTGGCTGCGGCGCTAAGTCGAAGAATCTGGCGGACTACATGTGCTGTCCATGCGTTATTGCAAAAATCGGTATTTTCTACCATAGAGTCGTCACGCACACTTGCTTGAAGAGGTTTCAAGGTGGCTATACTGTTGGACCAAGCACGGCGAAGATGAGATTGTACATGAAGGGCAACACATTATTGAAGATGGCGGAGACAACGGTATGGCGGCGATTGAAGATACGTTTGTCGATAGCCACGACGAAGATCTGGATCAAATGTTGCGTGATGGGAGGAGACTTCACGAGTGAAAGAGAGTTTCAAAAGTTCCAACATATGGTACAGGACTCCACAACACCATTGTACCCAGTACGCAGGAGGAGCACAAAAATTGCGGACCGTGCTTACACTCTGCAGTTGAAGGCAAGCAATGGTTGGTCAGATAAGAGCTTTCTTGAGCTCTTATGTCTCTTGGGGATTTGCTTCAGAGGGTAACGTGTTGCCTACAAGTGCGTGCGGGTCAAGCGGGTTGTCCGCCCGTTGGGATTGGAAGTACAAAGGATACGCATGTCCAAGCGATTGCATGTTGTATCGCAATGAGTTTGCGGACTTGGATGGTCGTGTTGTTTGCAAAGCAAAGCGGTATAAGAACAGCGATGAAGACATCGATAATGAAGATGTCGGGGTGAAGCGTAAGAAGATGAGATCTCCCCGTAAGGTGGTGTGGTATTTTCCTATAATTCCCCGTCTGAATCGATTGTTTGCGAACAAAAGGCATGCCCAATTGCTACGATGGCACGCCGAAGAGCGTAAGAACGATGGAATGCTCAGACACCCTGCTAACTCTGTGCAATGGAGGAACATCGACAGAAAATATAAGAAGCACTTTGCATATGATGTAAGGAATATAAGGTTCGGGTTGAGTACGGATGGGATGAATCCTTTCGGTAACATGAGCAGTCGTCATAGCACTTGGCCGGTAACTCTATGTATCTACAACCTTCCTCCTTGGCTTTGTATGATAGTGTATCACTGCCGGTCGATCAAGCCCATCGTAAGAATTCTCCTATTTTTCTCTGTAGATCGATCTATTTTACAGAAATATGTGGTGTCTTTTATCTTGCCTGTTGTATTTAATCTTTTTGGAAATTAGCTTTATTTTCAAATCTAAAACACAAATAATACCTAGATTTTCAACAGATTTTTATGAGGATGTGGAAATTTCTGTGAAAAAGGCAAAATGCTCCATGCCAAAATGATGTGTCCCCTAATTTGTAGATTCCAAACATCTTTTCCAATTTGCTTTTGCCCCTAAAAATGACACAATTGTGTCTAACATGATCGGCAGCTGCCTTTGTTATAAAAAAAAGTACTTTATATACTGGTAGTGCTGATGATTATTATTTTGTTGAAAAAAAAGTAAGACAAAAGCAGCTATTATGGATGGTCACGTTGATTCATTAGTTGATAACCATGTTGAAAACTGAAGCTAGTTATTTACCAACATTTTTCTAAATAAAAATACATTCATGCAGCTGATGATCGTGTCCATGTTAATTCAAAAGTAGCTAGAAACTTAGTTATATTATTGAGAGTAGATAAAATTAAGACTTAAAATAGCATTATAGAACGATATCATACTTCTTGAATTTAAGTTAATTAGGTCTTGCATTCAATCAGACCACTCCAAACATTAAAAATCCATCATATATTCCTCTTACCGGATTAGATTATTCTTTTGGTATCGTTTTTTATATTCCCTTAGAGAAAAATAAAATATCACACACTAAATGTAGTTTGATTGGTCCACATCCAGCATCTAAATACTCCATCCATATAAGTTTATAGGATGTATTTTCTCTTGGCAAATAGATAAAGGAGATATTTAAAATAACTATACTATCCCCAATTATTATCTCTAAGCACTATATTTAATGTATGCATGTAGAGATTATCAAGTAAATATGAATATTTATTTGGGGTATAAAGGAAATAGTAATTTGCATTGAAACATAAAATACACCTTATAAGCTTGGACGGAGTGAGTTATTAAACGAGATATAATAGTCTATAAAAAAATCCATATGTTCTGAGGTTTGCAATAACATCTTAACATGTTTATTTGATTCCGTAAGCTCGACTATCAAACAAATTATAGGTATGTAGATCCAGGGAATAAAATCTCGGATCTCGACGAAATCTCAAGTCTTAGTAGTGAACGAGATTCCAAATCATGGATAAATGGAAAAAAAATTCAAAATTTTCAAAATGCTACAGTACTTTAGAAATCTCGGTGAGATTTCAGTGTTGCGTGCCGAAATCGCTACAAAATATACCGTATTTGATGTTTTTACTTCTGGATTGGAACTGGAATGAGACGTAGCTGAGTTGGTAGGCTCGCTTAGGCCTTAGCATCACTGACTTCGAGAGGTCGCTGGTTCAAACATCCAAGATTTATATAGGAGGGATATACAATTATGACAAGAAGCTGCCATAGCTCAGCTGGTAGAGAGCTTGGCTTGCATAGAAGAGGTCTGGGGATCGCGTGTGGACTTTTACGATTTTGATCCCAGGAAGTTCTTCCTCCAAGAATGCTTCTGCTCGACATAATAGCAAGGCCAAAAATTTTAGCTAGTAATATCTGGACATGCCTTCCTTTACCTACTAATATCTCCTATTAAGACAATAATCACCTTGATGATTAATACCATTCCTCAGATTGACCAAGTGGCACGTAGCTCAGATGGTAGAGGTTTGGCTTAGCATGCGAGAGGTTCCGCTTTTGATCCCCTCATCTCCAAAAATTTTTGCTCAAAACAAATTGTAGTGTTGATGAAACCAGGATTAGAACCCGTGACCGTGGCCACTCGGCCAAGAGCACTGGAACTAGCGCATTCGACCAACTGAGCCACCCTCGTGTCTTGTACTTATGAGAGATCCAAGCCTAATTGAATTATTGAAGTAAACCAAGCCAAGTGAACCATGTTCAACTAGAAGCACTGTCAGAATTTTTAAAAAATTTCTTAGGCTTGATCATCATCTGAAAATTTTATGAGACTATTAGTGATGCATTAGGACCATCTACAAAAAATTTCAAAATTTTTTAACGTTGTTTAAAGCATTTTTCGTTCTGTTCGAATTTGCTGAGATTTCGACGAGATGTCGGAAATTTCGGTTCAAAAAATTCTGAATTTGAATTTTGCTTTTTGAATTTCGTTCAAAATAACGAGATTTCGCCGAAATTTTGGATTCCGGAGGGTGACGAGATGTGAACCGAAAACGAAATTTGAAACCTTGTATAGATCTATCAGAGTACAGTAGTAGTATTTAATTTAATTATTGATCGTAAGATAAGCTGTGCAATTATAGATAATATCATCAAGGTCTGAATTGCTTGTCATCTGCACTCTAATTCTGACTTATGCTTAGATAAGATTCTGATATGGTCGAATCCAACTCTTAGCTCCCTCGGGAAAAAAAAATCTCATCACAACAGTTACAAAAACAGCCCGTTTTGGACTATAAAATAATAGGCATCTGAAAAAGGAAAAAGTAAGAAGAATTGTATAACCTAATGCGCGCATCCATGAACAAAATCAGAGATGATTCTGACGAATCAAAATCATAGAGATGCAAAATATGCCAACTAGCTCTAAAAAAGTTCAATAATATCCTGTCCTGGCCTGCTCCACATGTATGGCTCCTTAACTAACAGTATACATATAAATCCTACTGGAAACAAGATTTTGCTTATTTCCTTAAGAAAAAAAAGCAAGCTTTTTTTTACCTATCAAGCCGAGCCCAGCCTGATAAAAACTCAATTCCCTTGTCTGATCGCCGACTGGGTCCAATTAATTATATCTAAGGCCAAAAATTGTCGGCACAGAATACTGACAGCAAATACACTGACAAGTGACAACATTTTGCATGCCAAATCTACAATATATCTCCAACAGATACAATACTGCCATGGCAACTTGCTGCATCGATCTGAAGATCTTGGCATGGATTTTAGTCTAGCTTCTCTCCACATGCAGAGCACATATACCACCGTGTATGTATAGCCTGGCAAGAACAAACAAAGCTACAAGCAAGCACATACCTTAAAGCCGTACTTCACACATGTACACACACATGGTTCATGGATGTGATTTGAAATTAGTACAAGCGCAACAGCTCAACAAGAAAGGTGACAAGCAATACGACGTATGTGCATAGTATATGTGAGATAGTGAGATCTTGTTGTTGTTGGGTCATCAGCCAAAGGGCCAGCACACAGCTGCAAAGAAAGCTAAGGGAGTGAGTGATGGATCGATGGATGCTGGCGTGGGAAACAAAGTTATGGCATGGAAAAGGAAGAACAGAAGGCCAAGATGGAAGGAGGAAGGCGCATGGTAGTATGAGATACTGAGATTGTTCATGCCACCGATTGATGTGGACCAGTGCTGACCTGTTAATGGGGATCCACCACCGGCCTGTTCATGGCACAATCGATATGTACAAACCTTGACATGGTCTGTATGTTTTATTCATAGTTATCCTACTGTACTGGTACAGTCCAGTATATACTATTTCGGTCCTTAAATCGGTACAAAGTAGCCCTATGTACCATACCGGCTTCGGCACCGATCAGTACCGGTTAATACCAGTCATATCGGCAGAATTGATAATATGGTCTATCGAAATATATGTTATATTTGATAGTATTATTATGTATTTGAAGTAATATTATAAGTGAAATTTAGTGTACATATAATTAAACATATATATACTTATAAATATATATTATTATATCAAACCCGAAACGGTACACCTGTATAAATTGGTACCGAAATATACTATTCCAAGATCCCAATTGGTATACCGGTACGGTAGTGAGAAATATGATTTTATTTCGTATAGCAGATGAGAAATGATCATGATATGATGCAATAGGCCGTCGAATCTGGATACAGGTGTAATTTGGCATTACATATGCCGACTTATAATTTACAGTTTTATTACAGTATATATGGTTATAAAACGTAGTCGTTTACCCACGATCAATCAACAGCACACCAAACAGGATCACACGAACAAGAACAGGAGCACACAGAATATAGGGTGAAACTCTCTCGCTTTATTCAACTGATCTTTTACATGAGGGGAAGCCCAATATATAGAAGAAAGCATAAGAGATGAGTTTGGATTCACCCACAAATAAGAGATAGAGTCTAACCGAATACGGTTACGAAAACTTATCTCATAACACTCCCCCTCGGGCGAATACCACGTAATTCATATGTCTCATTAAAAACTCCACTCAAAAACCCAGTGGGAAAAAACGAGATGAAGAAAAGAGTACATTGCACTCGCACTTTATGTTGCACTAGTTGCCTCGTTAAAAACCTTTATATGAGAAAACTTCAGGAACACTCACTAAGGGAAAAAGAGTACAACTTATAATCTTCTAGATTTATATTAGGATCTTCAGGATCACCATAAGGGTTATCGTTCAAGGGTTCACTCCTCCTGAACTTTGCATATCTCTAAGTCTTCTCATTCCAATGCCTTTAACACATCTTTGAAAAGTGGATTTAGGCAAGGACTTAGTGAATAAATCTGCAAGATTTTCACATGACTTAGTTTGCAAAATCTTTATCTCGCCGTTCTTCTGGAGTTCATGAGGATAGAATAACTTAGGAGCAATATGCTTCGTGATATTACTCTTTACATAACCCAATTGCATTTGTGCAACACAAGCAGTATTATCTTCATAGATAATTGTAGGGGTATCGACGGTTTTAAGGCCACATGACTTCTGGATGTGGTTAATCACACGTCGTAGCCAAACACATTCACGTGAGGCTTCATACAGAGCTATGATTTCTGAGTGGTTGGTAGAAGTAGCTACCAAAGTCTATTTACAAGACTACCAAGAAATGGCTGCACAACCGCAGAGAAACACAAAACCAGTCTATGATTTGGCACTGTGGGGATCAGACATGTAGCCAGTATCCGTATATCCCACCATGGTTAAATCTTGGTTCTTCTGGAAAAATAATCCAAGATCTTGAGTACCTTGGAGGTATTTGAGTAAAGTCTTAACATCAGCCCAATGTCTTCTAGTGGGGCTGCACTATGTCTTGCTAGCAAATTCACAGTGAATGCAATATCAGGCCTTGTGCAATTCGCGAGATACATAAGCGCTCCAATGGCACTTAGATATGGAACTTCAGGTCCTAAGACTTCCTCATTTTCCATCATTGGTCTGAAAGGGTCTTTATCCACTTCAAGGGATCTCACAACCATGGGGGTTTTCAAAGAATGCGATTTATTCATATTAAACCTTTCCAATACCTTCTGAGTATAGGAAGAGTGGTGTACAAGGATTCCTTCTGGGAAATGCTCTAGCTACAGGCCTAAGCAAAATTTGGTTTTACCCAAATCTTTCATTTCAAACTCCGTCGTGAGGTAAGCACTTGCTTCCTTTATCTCCTCTGTGGTTCCGATGATATTCAGATCATCAACATATACTGAGATGATACAGAATCCATTCTGGGATTTCTTTATGAACACACAGGGACAATCATCATTATTCGAGTATCCCTTCTTCAAGAGGAACTCACTCAGCTGGTTATACCACATTCTCCCCGACTGTTTTAACCCGTATAGCGATCTCTGCAGTTTGACGCTATACATGATGCGATTATTAGGATCCAGAACTTTGACTCCTTTAGGGACTCTCGTATAAATGTCCGTATCCAGTGACCCATATAAATATGCGGTCACTACATCCATCAACTGCATTTTTAAATTTAAGCCAGCTGCCATTGATATTAAGTATCGGAACGTTATCTCACTCATTACAGGAGAATAGGTCTCATCATAATCGATGCCGAGTCTCTGCGTGAACCCTTGTGCTACAAACCTCGCTTTATATCTCACCACCTGGTTGTTTTCATTTCTCTTCCGGATGAAAACCCATTTTGATCCTACAGGAAACACTTTAGGAGGTGCTTGGTCAACAGGACCGAATACTTTCCTTTTATTAACCGAGCGCAATTCCGCCTCAATTGCTTCTTTCCTTTAACCTAATCTGAGTGCTTCTGGCACTCTGCCATGGACTTTGGTTCTGGATCCAGTTCAAGAGTTTTAGCAATTTTAGAAGCGAAATAAATGTCGACAATTGTAGTCTTTCTTTTATACAATTCTCCTGAATCCACATAATTGGTGGATATTTCTTCATTCATTTCTTCCAGCTCATCGTGATTTCCCACAACGACGAAGTCTGGGTGTTCCGACTTCCCAGCGCCAGATTGTGTGTGCAAATTTTCACTGGGATTCCTATCTTCAGGATGGCTCCCTTCAGGGAGTGTAACGACCCCCATTTCGCAAACCTGCAAAAATGGAAATCTAATGTGCATTCCGTACTAGTCCCATGATCAGTAGCTAGTACGCACATACACCAATTGGAATCACAACCATACAACAAATATTATTAAGCGGAAGCTATTACATAAAGAAAACTCTTACAACTCAGAGATATAGCAGCTAAAGAAGCAAGGTCTTGTAGTGTGCCCATCCAACACCAACAGGCAACTGACAAGGCATAATTCCTAGAAAGATTCGACGAAGAAAAACCCGCAACCTGCGATGGAAGAAACCTCGAAGCTTCGCTAACTTATCCACTTAAAAACCACATATAAGCAAGGGTGAGTACTTTCGTACTCCGCAAGACTTGAGCAAAGCCTATAATATATGCAGGCCATTTCAAAGGAGGCTACTACGGTTAATTTGCATAAAGCAGAATTGACATTGTAAAACAAGTTATTTGCAAACGGAATTTGTAAAAGCATAATTGACTGATATGAAATAAGTAAAGCATAAGTAATATTCACAACCCATCGTGAATATCGAATAATCCAGAAATGGAATCCATCAATGTCGATCCTTTGACATGAAAACAAAAGCTGCTAAACAAGATCCAATCCACAACCCATTTTAGAAAATTAAACATTTAACTAGTGCAAGTTCACCAAGTTTCCCATGACCGAGGGGGCGGCTAATCGATTAGATTTTCACTCTGCAGAGGTGTACAACTTTACCCACAAGTCATGACCTTTTCTTTTTGCCGCAAGTTTCACGCACCTTAGGCATGTGGCCAGAATGTTCATGACGAAAACCTTTACATTATCTAATTTAACTTTGCACCAGCATCGGGACGATAAAACCCACGCTATGCTGGAAGAACTCAGAGCATAGGAATGTTGGAACTTCCCATAGACGTGGCGTACACCGTTATATTGGTAAGTGTTGTTCCCAACACCTCGGTGTGGGCACCCTGTAGAGCAAACCTCGAAAGGAGAGCCCGTACTACTTCGGCCTACCAATGTGCAAAGTTAAACTAGATAACTTAATTGGTTTAAGGAAGCCCCATAACAACACTTGTGGTTGTACGGATTATCTTGGATCATACAACACTGAGTCCGGTCCTTAAGTTGACACGGGCGATACTCCACCCCACACTACGTGCAAATCCCTCTACACCTCCGGCTATTGCCAATAATCGCTCACATCAAAACCATAGTTTTATTTTGGGTTTTTAATCAAAATACCCATAACCAACAGCTACAATTACAACATTTTCCATTTCTCAAGGAACACATTTTGATCTGATCATCATCATCATTTATTCTAAAAGCATGGCTAAGCATGGATAAAAGTAATCGCATATACCCATGATGACATTAAGTAATTGTCTAAGCTTATTCTATGGTTATCAAGGCTCACATTTTCATACTTATCAAGGAAGTTTCATGAGACAACAGGTATAACTACCAGTACCACAAAATAGCAATTTACAGAAAGTAAACGTATGCATAAAACATTTTAATAAACAATGCAATTTAAATTCTAGGATCAAGATGGTCAAAGGAGGGTGCTTGCCTTGCTTATATATCGCTTACGACGAAGACGCGATCACGGCTGACGGAGGCAACGAAGGAGGAAGGGACATCGGATTCTACACGTCGATCAATCAGAAAATATAGCAAATAATAAACATCAATAAGGGCAAAAAGAAGACAGACAGAAAATCAAATAAAGATTCATTGCAGAAAACAGGAACGCTTTAGAGTTTGAATTATTTAAGATTTCGAGACCTTACGAATTAGATAAATACACATTCATATAGTTAATGGTTTTTTGAGACAAACAAAGCAGGGTTTCTTTAACAGATTAACTATTCTTGACTTACGAATTCAAGAGGCTAAAATTATGAATTCTTGTATTTAAAACTTTGAATTATAGATGCTAAAATTATTTGGATTAAAATAAGTAAAACACAAATTAAAGGGTTATGCAAAACATACTTAATTCCTTAAGTGATTTGCATATGAAAGGTTTTAAATAAGTTATAATTGATAAGCTAGCTAATTAGATTTATTTATGGTTTTTAAGAAGGTTCTGGTGATACAAATATATTAATTATAAATTCTTTGTTACAAGGTTCACTTAATCTTATTATGGCAAAGTTCATTAAACATGAAACTAAGGGTTATTTAACTATTAAAGTTTATATGCCAAACACGACGAAATAAGATTATTTCTTCGGAATTGGATAGGATATACTTGGAAGAACATATCTAGACTGATTTCATACATTTTAGTGTTTAGACGAGATATTATTTTCATAGTTGAAAACGCTTATGTGACATTAAAGGTTATGACAAACATACTTTTTAGGGGTATTCAACTAGCAAGATTTAATTGAAACGAAAGTTGTAAATAAAATATTTTTCTAGAATATGGTAGACCATATCCTAAATATCATTTTTATACTGATTTCCATAGTTCTTTCATTTAGACGAGAGGTTCTACGGTTTGATGAAAAAGCTTGATAGTTCAATTTACTACTCGTTAAGGATTCAGTTTTTGATATAAGATTGCGACTACAACAACTAGGATAATCTACTCATTTTTCAGGTATTAACAGGGTATGACTCTAAAAGCATTTTAAAGTTAGTTTCATGATAAATGGCTTTTATCCGAAATGTTTTCCATTTAAGACATCATTACGGTTTAACATGATTCTATTTCGACCTAGCACAAACATAAGATATTTTTGCCTAATCAGCAAGGGTACTATTTTTCAGTACTATAGGATTTGGTTTCATCAAATTTAGAGTTTATTTGTAAAAGTTGTAACTATTCCAATTATACAAGTATTAACATTTTGACTATTAATCATTTACTGTTTTATATAGTAAACATTAAATATTATTTTATATCTGAGATCCATGCAATTCCAGAGGTATAATAAAATTGGTTTGGTGATTATTTGAATTCATTTGATCTATATTACAATTATTTGACTTTCTATGCCGTATGTATATACACTTTTTACATTTAAGTTATTTCATACTTTCCATGATAATTCAATTCAAGTTCATTTCTTAAATATTTTGGCAAACTCAGGTATCCTATTGCCGTGCTAATATTCAGAAACTAAGATTTTCTTATCCCATATTTTCTTTATTCAAATCATGCTTATTTGAATTTCTAATGCATTGAATACCATCTTTAATAAAATGTATTTCAAGCAATAATGAAATTTAGATATTTATTTATATTTGAACTTCTGGAAACATGATTATTTCACTAAAATTGGTTCCAATCATTTTTAAATTTGTTTACAACTTTTTAATATGTAGCACTTATTTAAGCCTCTTCTTTAAATTTGAGTTTCAAATTTATCCAGTAGACATTTTCAAAATGTTATTGCATATTCTGAAACTACTTGATTTTATATGAATTTAGAAATTTGTTTCATTTCATTTGGACCAAGGATTCAAAAGTTATTAACGTTTGAATTGGCTCGGTTGGAAAATAAACCAAAATAGAAAAATACGTTTTCTCTAAACCGGAAGCGTCTTTCTATTTTCACTGGTTTTTCTTCGAATTTCCTCACCCGACTGACATGTTGGCCCCACTTGGCAGTGGGCCGAAACAGGGGATGTTCTAGGGCACCTCGCAGGCGGCGAAGGCGCGGCGGAGCCGGCCGGCCGAAGGCTCGAGGAGCATCAGCTCGGTGTTGCACACCTGCCGGAGGGCTTAGTCACCATCGGAGATGGCCGGAGATACCTCGCCACCAAGAGGGGGTGGTGGTAATGGCGGGAGCCCGCCGGAGAGGAAGAAGAAGCGCGTCTCCGGCCAAATCGGTAACGATTTAAGCACTAGAGTGATACCTGGGTTCCATTTTGGCTATTGGCTCGCTCGGAGAAGGGACGGGTCGGGCTGCCACCGTGCGCCGGAGCCGAGGAAGAAGGGCGCCCGGTGAGGATGCTCTGAAGGCGAAGAGAGGTGAAATTCCGACGTGATGAGTAAACTAGAGGTCCAGGTGAAGCTAAAGAAGAAATCAATTTCAACATTTGTTACCGATTTCGACTGAAATGAAGATTTCCCTTCCTTCGGTTTTCTGGCGAAAATGGCGCAGAACAAGGGACTTCAGGCTTTGGCGCTTGGTTTAGGAAGTGAATGAGGAAGAGGGAGTCTCAATGCGACGCTATCCCGGTACTTATAGCCGAAGGGAGTCGGTGGCGCCAGTGTATGAACGCAGGGGATAATGGCGGCGGTTCTGTGCGGTTCAGGCGGAGCAGCGCACGGTCTCTTGCCGAAAAGATAAGACGCGGCTGGTCAGGGTATGGTGCATGGTCTCCAAGGATGAACGTGGCGTCAGTTGATTGCCTGGGTGGTGGAGTCGGCGCTGAGACGCAGTGAGGCGCGAGAGAGCACAGAGAAGAAGCTCGGTCGGCAGAGGGAAAGAACGGGGAAGAGAGGGGGGAGATCTGACGAGCGGGGCCGGGGCCACCGGGCAGAGAGAGCGGGTTTTCTCCGTTACTTCCAGCGAACCGTTACGGAATAAAGGGGTGGCCCACACGTCGGTGAGTGAAGGCAAGCCAGAGTGATAAGCATGGGCGGGACAGCACCATGTGACCATTAAAATGGCCAACAGATCAAGTTCAAAAATTTCAAAACTTTTTGACCGACATTCTATGGTAGTTTATAATCTCCAGTAAAAATTTGAGATTGAAATATCGCACGGTTGAATTTTAGAAATTCTGACACTGTGGACTTGTACAGGATTTGAATTTCGGTATTCTATTTATTTTGGGATGTAAATAATATTAATTATTTTCTAAACTTTTTATAGGAATTTATTTTGTCTTAAGGATATCTCCATAAATATTTAAAGTCAAAATATCGAGTGAATATTTTATAAAAATTCTGACACTAGGATTTCTAGTATTTAATTGTTTTTGTTTTTGAATTATTAGAGGGCTTTTCCGACATGATAAAATCCTGATATTTTTACCAGGTGTAGGTTTTACACTGAGGGTGTTTTTTTAGTTTTTAAAGATCCAGATAAACTTCGAATATTTTTCATAAATTCTGGCTTGCACTGTTTTTAGTCAAAAAGGGGTGTCATTCACTTTATTTACCCATTTTTCTGTGCATAAAATTTTTACTTCTTGATTTTACTGACTTACCAGAGTGGTTAAGGTTCCATGGTAATTTTCCAAAATTTATCTTTTACCTTTTTATCTTTTTATCATTATCCATTCCTTTAATTCTAGTTGTTTGATTTTCCATTCAATACAAAAATCCAGGAAATTCCAAATAAATTCCAACCATGTCAAGAAAAATCAGAAAGAAATATATTAAAATTCAAAATATAAATTTTTATATTATTCCATTTTTCGGGATGTTACAGGGAGGTTACCATCTTCAGGATGGCTCACTTCAGCGATTTTCTTCACATCAGGTTGAGCTTCTTCAACTATCTTAGGTAGTGATCTCACTTGTTCGGTTCTCCGTTTCTACGGACGTCTCCGCGAAACTGAGTCCCATGCACCTGGAGGCCTCCCCCTCTTTTTTTCATGAGGGGCAAGAGTGGGTTCAATAACCTTCTAGGGTATTTCCACTCTTTCAGGTGCATTTATTGCAGGTATATGAGATTTAGTCACTCCCTTATGATCTGTGAAGGCATCTGGCAGATCATCGGTTATTTATTGCAGACTTATTATCCTCCGAACTTCAAGTTCGACTTCTTTAGTGCGTGGGTCTAAGGACTGAATGCCAGTGGCATTCCAATCTATTTCCCGACATTCTTCAATGTGGTGCTTATCTCCTCCTAATGCTGAAAAATTGTCCTCATCAAAAATACTATCAGCGTACCGAGCCGTGTACAGATCCCCTATCATAGGCTCTAGGTATTTAATAATTGACAGAGATTCATAACCTACATAGATCCCCAACTTCCGGTGAGGTCCCATGGTGGTACACTGAGGTGGAGAGATTGGCAGGTATACAGCACAGCTAAATTTTTGCAGATGGGAAATGCTTGGTTCTTTCCCACGCACTAGTTGCAATGGGGAAGTTTCATGGTATGTAGTTGGTCTGAGTTGAATTAATGATGCAACGTACAACACTACATGGCCCCAACAGTTGGTGGGTAACCTACAATTCTGCAAAAGTGGCATAGCAATAAGTTTTACTCTCTTAATTAATGACTTTGCAAGGCCATTTTGTGTGTGGATATGGGGTACAGAGTGCTCTATATTAATGCTCAGAGTCATGCAATAATCATTAAATGCCTTTGAGGTAAACTAGTCAGCATTATCCATACGAATGGACGTAATCCTTTCTTCTGGAAAGGTGGCTCTCAATTTAATAATTTGGGTGATTAATTTAGCAAAAGCATGGTTCCTAGTAGATAAGAGACATACATGAGATCATCTAGTAGAAGCATCTATTAGAACCATAAAATATCTAAAGGGGCCCGACAGGGGCTGAATTGGTCCACAGATATCACCTTGAATTCTCTCCAGAAAATTCAGTGATTCTTCCCTAACTTTGAGGTGAGAAGGTCGCACTATCGGTTTTCCTTTAGCAGAAGCAGGGCATATAAAAGCTTCAGGTTTAGGAAAGACTGTAGTTTTTATGTTGTGGCCAGCAGAATTATTTATTATTCTTCTCATCATATTCAACCCAGGATGACCCGGACGATCATGCCAGATCTTAAATATTTCTGTGGTTTTAACTATAGTTTTCATCACAACATAAACTTCAGGTTTTATATATGTGTAATATAATTTGGAGAAGAAGGAAGGAAGTTTTTCGACCACACGTTTATTACACACGTCAAACTTAGTCATGAGTAGGTATTCTGTACCATCCTCATTTTCGTCTCTATGTGGAAACCATTTAGACGGATACCTTTGAAAGTTAGAAGAGTACGACTGGACTCAGGGTATAATAGGGCATTCTCTATAATTATGTGAGTGCCCATAGGGAGAATTATGATGGCTCTTCCGGTGCCAACAATGAGAGCATCACTTCCGGCGATAGTCATAATATTTCCAGTTTTCTTAATCAAAGTTTGGAAATATTTAGTTTCCCTGAGAATTGTATTTGTGATGCAACTGTCTACAAGACAGATTTCCTCCTCCGCCATTTGATTTTACAGGTGTTATATATTAAAGATATAAAAAACAATCAAACATTTGTTACAATAGGAACAAATAATATAGAACAAGTATATCATGATTAAATAAATTTCCTGAAAATTATACTTTATTGAATTTGACCGATAATCGCTCAACAGGAGCGTAGACCATTGTTCATTCAGGAACACAAAAACTAAACTGATAAAAGAGACTCTTAAGGAGACTTTAGAAAAGGATAATGTGACATTGACTCTAAAAGAAAAACCGGGAGACTACTACATGTCTAGAGACAAATCATTTGTATCATCCTCCTGGGATTTATCTTTATTCTTCTAGAATTCTTTTAGATCATCTTCAATAAGATCATCCTCTTCCATGGGAGTATCACCATATTCAAGAAGGCCTTTTTTGAATTCTTCCGTAGGGTTGGAGACTTGATTATCATCTAATTTCATTCCATTGTCAACAACAGGTTGAGTAACGAAATGTGCCTCCGCCTTATTCCATTTATTCTTCTGGAATCTCCCAGTGGATTTCATATAAAGTTCTACCAAATGCTTTCGGGTGCGGCATGTATGTGACCAATGATTAGTACATCCACACCTAAAGCATGGATGTTTAGGATTATTTGCCTTATTTGTTGGTCTTTTCTTCTGGAAGCGACTTGATCCATTTCCTTTTGTTTTCCACTGGTATTTACCTCTTCCTTTATGATTTTTGTCATTCTTCCATTTATCCCCTTTCTCTCTTTGGCCCTTTCTGTGGCCTCGGCTATCGCTAGCCTGCTGAGCGTTTACATGTGCTTCAGGTAATGCATGACTCCCACTAGGTAGGACTTGATGATTTCTCATTAGAAGTTCATCATGCTTTTCTGCTTCTAGCAAAATGCATATTAGCTCTGAGTACTTCTGGTACTTTGCATGGCGATACTGTTGCTGCAGTATCCTCATATTGGGGTGGAATGTGCACAATGTTTTGTCAATCTTTTTAGCTTCTGTAATCTTCTGGTCACAGAATGCTAGTTTAACAACAATTTTGTGCATGGCAGAGTTGTATGCTGCCACTAACTTAAAATCTTGAAAACGTAGGAGGGTCCATTCCCGTTGTGCTTCTGGCAACAGAACGGATCTTTCCTAGTTATATCGTTCCTTCAGGGAATTCCATAGAGCCAATGGGTCCTCCTCCATCAAATATTCGGCCTTCAGGTCCACATGAAGATGGTGCCTCAGGAAGTGTAAAGCTGCGCATTTAGCGGCTTCAGGGAGAGCAGGGGTACCAGCTTCAGGCTGGGAAATTGCAGCACCAAGGGATCGGGCTATCAAGTTGATCTTGGCATCCATTGCCCAAGTGAGGTAGTTGCTGCCATTCAGGGCAAGCTCAGTAAATTCTTTCTTGGTGATGTCAGCATATCCTATATGCAAGCAAAATAGGAATTTTACTTCAGGTAAAATATTATTTTGCATGCTCATTATTGAATCAGTAAAGTTTTGGTCTATATCTATTCAGTAGATAATCATCACATTTTTTAGGATTTTCCTAGCATTTTTCATGTTTTTTGCTAATTATTAAGCAATTTACAAAATTACCGAATAATGGGAAATAATATATCCAATACATATAAACATGAAAAATATGCTAAGAAAATTAATCCAGCATATGACACAAAGCAATTTGTCATACCTATTTTTTCCATAATTTTCTAGAATTTTTTGTTAATAGTTAAGCAATTTTCAGAATTTAACAACATATTTGAGTTTTTTTTCTTTGGAAAGAAAATGGGCTTTCAGCCCAGACTGCCCGGGTGGCCCGCGTACAGCGCACAGCCCGAGTGCCGCGCTTGGCCCGCGTGCAAGCCCAGTCTGCCCGAGCAGCCCGTGTGCAAAGCACGGCCCGGGCGCGATGCTTGGCCTGCGAGCATTCTGCCTTCGTGCGCTGCGGCCCACGTGCGTTGCAGCCCGTATGCGGCGTGGTCCAAGGGAAAAGAAACCCTAACGACTCATTTTCTTTCGCCGCAGCCGCCATTGGTGCATAGAAGTGAGGCGGCGCAAAACGCGGGTCGACAGTCATGAGCTGCCGGCTCACCGGTTTCCAGATGCCGCCGCGGGCAAGCGAGCAACGGGGTCGATCGACGCCGAGGTGCTCGAAATAGGGGGCGACGCACCGTGCCGCGTGGTCTTCTCCAGCGAGCATGGGCGCGGGAGGCGAGGGTCCGCGTCGCCGCCGCTCACGCATCGGGCGCGAGGACCGAGGGGCCGCGTCGCCGTCTCACGCGCATCAGGCGCTGGGGCCGAGGGGCCGAGCCGCCGTCTCACGCGCATCGGGCGCGGGGCCGAAGGACCGCGCCGCCGCCTCTCGAGCATCGGGCGCGGAAGCCTACCGGCTCGCGGAGAAGCCGAGGTGATCTTGGGCGCGGTCGTCGAGGCGCGGCGTGGGCACGACCGCCAGGCATGGACGTCGGCGCAGCGCGGGGAGCCAAGGCGACGTGTGACGCGGGGAGCCCCGGGGACGAGTGCCACCGGGGTCACCGCCTCCGGCGGCCGTGCTGGCCGCGGCGAGGCTGCTGCTTCGGGCACGCCGGCATGCCGCCGTTCGGCGAGCAGAAGCAGCGCCGGCATGCGCTTCGGGTGCAGATGCCCTTTTTTTTTATGAACAGTAATCATACAAACATCTTAACAGTACGAACAACAATATGATCTGCGAGATCGCTATTATAATGGATGTACTCACGTAGGGCTTGTGGTAGCGAAGATCGCGTGACGTAGGATGAATCTGACGCAGTGTCGATTGTCGCAGGCAGACGATCACAATTTGGCCTCGGTAGAACGATCGTGCTGATAACGTGTTATAAAACGTAGTCGTTTACCCACGATCAATCAACAGCACACCAAATAGGATCACACGAATAAGAACAGGAGCACACAGAATATAAGGTGGAACTCTCTCGCTTTATTCAAAAGATCTTTTACACGGTGGAAGCCCAATATATATAAGGAAACATAATAGATGAGTTTAGATTCGCCCACAAATAAGAGATAGAGTCTAACCGAATACGGTTACGAAAACTTATCTCATAACATATATAGCCATAACGTCGTAACCTTAACAGAATCAGGAAGGATCCTATGTTTGCAAAGATTCCACGCTACAACAAAACGGCAACTACACACTGATCCTGAAGTAAGTTATATATTGACCATACGTATCCACAATTTTTTTTCATCTTTATCTGGTCATGTGAAGCCCTCGAGACGCGATTTCGGAGTGCTATCCTGTGTCGATCAAAATGTAACCCTAATTCTAACCGCAGAAGTGTTGCAGAGCGACACCGTGGTCAGAACGTGAAACGTGTTATCTTCTGGCGATACTATGGTCAGAAATAAAGTTATTTTTATAATTATATTTAGAAAGAGTTTAAATTTGAGAAAAAAAACACACGAGACGAAAAAAAGAAGATAATTTCGGAGCTGCTGGTTACCGTATATTAGCATGTGCTCTCGTTAAACAAAAAAATAGCATATGCTGAATCTTGATTTGCACAACCAATCAATGCCACAGCGACACACAGCAGGCCATGGCAGCAAATGTGGACAAGAACATGGTTGATGTAAGACGAGACAACCTGCTGCCCTAGGTAAATGTCTATCGCAGCAGGCTAGGCATTACCATCTGCACGTACGGTACTCGGAGGTGGCCCAAGGTTTTGATTGTTTTCAATTTGCCTCTCCACGTACAATGTAAAGTGTAAACCTACAACAAGGTGAAGACGAGAAAGAGAGAGATTAAAAAATGGTACGATAGGCCGGCACCGGTGGAAGGTGACATACATGGGGTAGCTACCAGCTGCTGCAACCTGCATATATTTTGCAACCTGGCAAAGTGCAAATAAAGGTTCGAGACACGGCGCAGGGTACGGCCGGTACACAGGTGCGATTGATATTAGGGATGGCAATGGTCTCGATGCTCGTTTCCTCGCCGAGAATTCCTCTATTGGAGGATGGGACGGGTAATCTCCTCTCGCGAGAGTTTTATTGGGGAAAATATTGCCCCTATTAGAGATTGCGGGGCTAGGGATGTTCCACTGTTCTTCATCTCCGTCCCCATGTTATCATTAATAGGTGGGAGCAAATGATCATTCTCAAAAGAAAAAAAAATATATAAGGTTATTATTAATAAACATGATAAATATGAATTACTCAAGTGATTCACTTGTTACTCTAGTTATTCATTCACACATGCACTATTACTCTAATGATTCACATGATAGCATGTGATTTTTCATGTAGCATTTTCGGGGATTAATCCTCGTCGGGGTCCCGCTAACCCGTTGGGGATCGGGAACAGGGGGAATTAAGCCCCGTATGCGGGGACGTAGACGGGGAATTTTTGGTTATCGGGGATCAGGATGGGAGGACGCTCCCCGTGGGTATTTTCCCAGTTGCCACCTCTAATTGATATGCATGTCGCGCGCCGCTGGGTCCATGGCTATCCGATTTCATCTCCTTACCGACAGTCATCGAGTGTACAATGTGTGCACGCACTATACAAAAGGAGGCCTTCTTTTTATTTCTTGCCAACACGCTTTTCATGCAAGTCTAGCATTCTTTCACATACATTTATAAAAATAGCTCTCTACTCGATTGCTGAAGGTGCAGCAGATGATACATGTCACCTACCGGGCTCCTATACCGTAGTAAGGTTTTAAGCCGAGCTTTCTTTCCTCGGCACTTTGATCAATTAATCACTTAATTAATAACTTTACTTAATTAAGTCACTTAATTAATAAGCAACCTAAAGAGCGAGCTAGGCATGCTCAGTAGGTCCTACTGCCAAACTCCTACTACATGGCAGTTGACTTGCTGAGTCTAAAGCTGACGCTGTTGTGATGGACTTTGCTCCTAAACTATGGGAGCGTGGCAGGTTATACGTGTCGTATGTCGCTGCTTCAGCGGTCGGGAACAAGACTAGTTTTGTAAATTCATTTGTACGGGGCTACATTTGCCAAACAAAACATGTATCAAGGATCAAAAACACGAAAAACTCAACAAAAAGGCTGGTACCTATGAGTGAGCTGATTACAGTGGTACAACACATTACACTAGAAGTATATAATAGATAGTAGAAATGAGTTAAAGATATTTGTACTATTCTATTATTAAAGAGAGTATAAATAAATACTAGCTAATTTGATCTAAATAAACGATTTGTATTGAATATAGTCCTCCCAAGAAGAGCTCAAGTAAAGGATTTGGATGCTCCGCTGTTAAATTACGGTGACGCGCATCTTGTTGTGATTAATTTTCGGACCGTCGGATCGAGAAAGAATGCTTAGAGGCTAGGTACATCGCTCAAAATAAAAGGGTTAAAAACAAGATAGACTTTTTGTTCCCTCTCGCTCGCTAGACGCCGGATGAGATGTCGGCACATCAGAAACAGTAGCGATGTCAAAAGTTTCTCCATGCTGTGTCACATTTCCAGCTACAATTGTTGCTCTGCTCATGCCGTTCGTGAAGCTTGAATGGACTGGACGTGTGCGCATGCACCGCACCACGTCACGACGGTAACAACACGTCGCCCACCCTCCCGGCCAAACCATTCACGGTTAAGCCATGGCGAGACGTACGGCACATTCGTATGTCGTTAATCGCAACGCTTGTGCTGATACGGCGAATATCGTCAGTGCTTATTTTGTCCGTGGAAGCGTATATATACAGTATGAGACTTTTTACCATCATAAAATATATTAAATTTACATTAAGGTTGATAGTGCTCTTTAAATTTTAGATACCTTTTGCTACTATCTTAATATAAATTTAGTCGGACAGCTAGTTACGTTTGGTTTGGATCGGGATTCACTACTACAGAGGGGTATATCCGTGACGCCTCATCAGTGCCGGGTGAGGTCCACCCGGCAGTGATTGTATTATCACTGTCGGTTCCAAGTAAAATCGGCACAATAGTTTTTTCCCGCGCGAAGTGAAGGAATATCACTGCCGGTTCATTTTCTCCAACCGGCAGTAATACATCACTGCCGGTTTGTAAATAAAAGCCGACAGTGATAAGATTACCCTAAATTCTCCCGCCGACAGAGAAGCGATATCACTGCCGGTTCGTATTATAAAACCGGCGATGATATATTCCGCGGTTGGTAAATAATAACCGGCAGTGATAAGACTTACCCTAAATTTTTACGCGCGAACGGTAGAGAGTATCACTGCCGGATTATATTATTGAACTGGCATTGATATTTTTACTGCTGGGTATTGAAAAAGAACCGGTAGTGATAATTCGACACTATATATACCCTTCGTACTTGCCCCACCTCCAGAACAGAGAGGAGCTCTGTTCTTGCTCGGTTGGGGAAGAGAGGGGGCGAATTTTTGCTCTCAAATTTGGTGGAATTCACTTCTAATCCGTGATCTACGGTTCGTATCTTGATGTACATTTTATTTGTAGTTGGTTTTTGTTGGATATTACGTTCTATATGGTTATTAGCTGTGAGAATTATCGATTGCATAATGAGCACAATTAGAACTCTAACTTAGAGACTAGATTTGAATTCACCACCTTTTTATGTGTACAGTGATTAGTGAGATTAAGATGTAGCTTGAATTTAAGTTTTTACGAGGACCAAATTAGTGATTGCGTTTAATATATTAAGTACGACAGCACTACATAATTAATTGTCATTGTATGTAATTATTTATATATCATGTGTCTAGAAAAAGTATTTATATTCTTTGTTAAATTATTTTTTAAATAATAAATTATGTATTTATGAGTTTTTATGCTTTTTAGCTAATTATTTAAAATATTTTCCTATTAAGAAGAGGAAGTTTCGAATTTTTGAGAAAATTTAAAATCTGATAAAACCTTGAAAATAAATTTTTAAATGTTATATTATTTGTGGAACTTTGTCAAAAAAAATTCTCAAAAAAATTTCATAATTTTTGAAGTTGGTCTGCTAATTTTAATAATTGAAACTTGCTTTATGGATTAATTAAATTAAAAAACAATTCTAAAATTAAGAAACCTTTTTGGGCCAAAATTGTAGTTTTGGCCCACCCACAATATATCCGGATATCGACCCATCAATATCCGGATTATCCGAATCCGTATCCGTATCCGACGAATAGTGAGGTACCGAATCCGAATCCGTATTATTATAAAAAAATCCGTATCCCTATCCGATCCGATACTATCCGACAAATATCCGATCCGACATAAAGAGGCATCCGATGTAGCTTGAATTTAAGTTTTTATGAGGACCAAATTAGTGATTGCGTTTAATATGTTAAGTACGACAGAACTACATAATTAATTGTTGTTGTATCTAATTACTTATTGTTGTTTCTTTACTTGGTGTATATTAATTTAATACTTTTTTTAAGTAATGCAAATTTGCCGGACAGACCATTGTAAGTAATAGCAATTATTTAATTGATTTTAATAGTGAGATTTGGAAATGGATTTCTTGATTAATTAGCAGTACGTAACAAATTAAATGAATAAAATAATTTGTGACCACTTATTGATTTACTGAGATTTTATTTGTTATAAATATTTGCAAATGGACCGAAGATGGATGTATGAAGCGGACCGTCGCGATAGAGAGTACTTTAACGGTGTGACTAGTTTTATGAGCGTGGCTGCGGCGTACAAGTCAACTAAGCTGACGGACTACATTTGTTTGCGTCGATTGCAAGAATGAGAAGCAGTTTTCTAATCTTGAGGCGATTCGTGCACACTTGCTTCGAAGGGGTTTCAAGCCTGCCTATACCTGTTGGACTGAGCACGGTGAAAATGAGATTTTACGTGAAGATCGTTCGATTGATGATGATGACGAAGACAACGACTCCACGGCGGTCGAGGATACGTTCGTGTACACCCAAGATGATACGTTCGTCGATAACCATGAAGATGATCTAGAACAGATGTTGCATGATGGGGAGGAGGACCACACGAGTGAAAGGGATTTTCAGAAGTTCCAGCGTATGGTAGAGGACTGTACAACACCTTTGTACTCGGGCTGCAAGGAGGACCTCAAAAAGCTACATGTTGTGCTAACGCTGCTGCAGTTGAAGGCAAGCAATGGTTGGTCCGATAAGAGCTTCACAAAGTTGTTAGGTTTCCTGCGAGACGTTCTCCTAGAGGGAAACGTGTTGCCAGCAACCACGTACCAGGCCAAGCAGATTGTCTGCCCATTGGGACTGGAAGTACAGAAAATACACGCATGTCCAAACGATTGCGTATTGTATCGCAATGAGTTTGTAAAATTGGATGCGTGTCCCGTTTGCAAGGCATCTCGTTATAAGCGCGGTGATGCCGACATCGAAGTGCATCGTAAGAAAAAAAGACCCCCAACCAAGGTGTTGTAGTATTTCCCTATAATCCCACGTCTGAAGCGTCTGTTTGCGAACAAAAAGCATGCTTAATTACTACGATGGCACGCTGAGGAGCGTAAGAAGGATGGAATGCTCAGACACCCTGCTGACTCTGCGCAATGGATGAACATTGATACAAAATACAAGAAACACTTTGCATGTGATGTGAGGAATATAAGGTTCGGGCTTAGTACGGATGGGATGAATCCTTTCGGTAACATGAGCAGTTGTCATAGTACTTGACCGGTGACTTTATGTATCTACAACCTTCCTCCTTGGCTTTGTATGAAGCGAAAGTACATTATGATGCCGCTGCTGATCCAAGGGCCAAGGCAACCTGGCAACGATATCGATGTGTACCTGAAACCACTGGTTGAAGATCTTCTGTTATTGTGGAACGACGGTGTATGGCTATGGGATGAGTATAAAAGAGAGTACTTCATGCTACACGCGTTGTTTTTCGTAACCATCAATGATTACCCTGCTCTCGGTAATCTTTCAGGCCAGACTATTAAAGGATTCAACGGATGCGTCTATTGCTTGGGTGATACAGGTAGCCGGTGGCTGAAATACTGCAGAAAAATGTGTTACATGCGACATCATAAGTTCCTTCGTAAGGACCATCCGTATCGCAACAACAAGAGAGGTTTCGATGGTACAAAGGAGACATCTTCAGCTCCAAAACATCGCAACGGCAAAGAGATATTTGCGACCGTAAAGGATATTAAAATTATCCATGGAAAGGAGTCGGCGATACATCGATCCGTGTTCCGTGATCTGACTCCTTTGTGGAAAAAGATATCGGTATTTATGGACCTACCTTATTGGTCGCACTTTGGATGTTCGACATGCAATCGACGTTATGCACGTAGAGAAGAACGTGTGTGACACTTGCTCGGTATTTTACTAGACATACCGCAAAACAAAAGATACACTCAAAGCACGGATGGACACGGAAGATATGAACCTCGGGAAGGAGCTACATCATGAAGATTTGGGTAAAGGCAAAAGTACCTTCCTGACTTGCTACACTCTTAGCAAGAAGGAGAAAATTAGCGTGTGTATTTGCTTGCGGAGTCAAAGTACCGTCAGTTATTACGCCAACATAAAGAGGCTAGTCTCAATGAAAGACTTGAAATTAATTGGCATGAAGTCTCACGATTGCCACGTGATGATGACACAGATTTTTCCTGTTGCAATTAGGGGTGTTCTGCCAGAGAAAGTGCGAGACCCAATTATAAAGTTGTGTTCATTCTTCAATGTGATTTCACAAAAGGTCATTGATCCAATGAAACTGGATAAGCTGTAGCAAGACGTGATTCACACTCTATTTCGGCTTGAAATGTGCTTCCCTCCATCCTTTTTCGATATTATGGTCCATCTCATTGTTCATATTGTGAAAGAGATATACAGTTTCTTGGCCCTGTGTTTCTACATCAGATGAACCCTTTCGAGAGGTTCATGGGGGTTGTGAAGAAATATGTTTGTAATCGACATCGGTCAGAAGGGTGCATTACCGAAGGTTGGGGAACCGAGGAGGTCATTGAATTCTGCGTCGATTACATGGATCTCAAACCGATTGGTGTGCCCATATCTCGCCATGAGGGGAGGCTACAGGGCAAAGGGACATTAGGTCAGAAATCGATGCGTACTAACGATCGTGCTTCATTCATGCAAGCACATTTTACAGTTCTGCACCAATCAGTTGTAGCGGTACCGTGTGTTGATATGCACAAGAATATGCTAAGAAGAAAAAACCCATTTAAATCTGAGGTTTGGATCGCGAGATACCACAGAGATAACTCCGGAGATTGGTTGCTTAGACACATGATGCATACGCATGAACAGTGTGCTCGATTAAGCGCCGACTCGGGGACCGTCATGTACAATCGACATTTGAAGGATCGACATAAATGGATATACATTTTATACGAGAGCACAAGATAACAAGAGCACCAACCAGAACAGCGGAGTCCGTATAGATGCCTACGATAGCAATGGTAATATGCAGACCTACTACGGATTCATAGAAGAGATTTGGGACCTTGATTATGGGCCTTTGAAGGTTCCTCTCTTTCGGTGCCAGTGGGTCAGGCTAAGTACGGTATCACTACCGTGGACTTCAAGCACATCGGAAACAGAGAAGAACCATTCGTACTTGCTAATGTCGTTACACAAATCTTTTTTGTTCGGGACCTGGCTGACAAAGAACGCCACGTGGTTCTTCAAGGAAAAAGAAGAATTGTCGGAGTTGACAATGTAGTCGACGAGGAAGACTACAACCAATTCGATGAGCTTCCTCCTTTTGGTGAGCACGTCGACCTAGGTCTCATGGAAGATAGTGAGGAAGCTACATACATACACCGTGATCATAACGAAGGTCGAATCGTTGCTTAGTTGTAATAATATATGGATATACTTTATTTTGTATGGAGAACATGCTTCCATTTGTAATATAGGGATATGCTTTATTTTGTATGGAGAACATGCTTCCATTTGTAATATACGGATATACTTTATTTTGTATGGAGAACATGCTTCCATTTATAATATACGGCTATGCTTTATCTTCAATTATCAATTTTTATTTACTTAAGATTTCTTTTGCATAAATCATGTATTTTTTAATATCTAGCAGATTGAAGTTAATCTTTATTAAAAAGATTCAAATTAATGTTCATGGTGTTATAGTATTTATGTAAAGTCCATGTAGGGTTCTTAGCAAATTTGTAATTCACTTAATTTTTTTGTGATTAAAAAAATCAATGTTTCATATATTCTAAAACTTCATGATTTTATACAAATTTATAAATTTATTTCATCCTTTTTGGAGCTATATATCAAAAGTTATGCTAGTTTGAATTTGAGCTTGGCTTTAGCCACGGACTTTTGGGGCCCACCCGCATCACTGTCGGTTCTAGAGAAAAAACCGGCAGTGATGTTGTGGTATCACTGCCGGTTGAAATTAGAACCGGCAGTAATACCTCCACATCACTGCCGGTTCTAGAGAAAAATCCGGTTAGCAGCCCTGCATGTCGGTCATGGATGACACAAACATCGGGCTGTCGAACAACGCGCGACTTCACTCTTTCAAGGAATCGATACCGCTCTCGTGTTTTCCCCCTCCACGAAGGCCAATGCAACCGGTAGAACCTGGTTGTTGGCGTCCACCGCGATCGCAGTTAGAATCTAGCCCTTGTACTTCCCCGTGAGGAATGTGCCGTCCATGCAAATGACCGGGCGACAGTGCCGGAACACATTTATGCATGCGCCCAAGGCGAAGAATGCACACTGCAAGACCCACTTACCTGCGCACACACCACCCGCAGGAAACTCCGCAAGGTCGACGGATGTACCGGGGTTCCTACGTGCTATTGCCCTGAGCAAGTGGGGAATATTCTCGTAGGAAGCCTCGTCGCCCCGAACCGTATTTTGAGTGTCCTTTTCGCTCTCCATGCCTTTCCGTAGCTAATCTTGTATGAAATCTCTCCTCCACGGTGTGATAATAGATCGAGGCTGCAGGTGCGGATTGTCCACGATCTGACCATAAAACACATTTGCCACCCAAGTGGACGACAGATTGCGGTGTCCCTGCTCCGCTTCTTCCAGCTCGTAGTTATGTTCCATCACTATGGAGTATTTTCAGTAGTCCTTCCACTTCCCCTTGTATGCATGCACTCGCCATGGGCACGAATCAACTACGCACTTCACGTTGTACTCCTTCTTGCTGGACTTCACTACCCTGAATTGCCGCTGGAGAGACATTACCCAGTACTTCACCGCATCCATCACAGCCTCTTTGTCTTTATATATGGCCCCCTCCGTCACCTTGTTCTCACGATACTCCCATGCATCAATGTTCCCTTCATTCATTGTTAGGTCTTCGAAACTGTAATTGCTCCACGCACCAGGGATAGGCACCTCAGGAGCGTTGTCCTCCTCGTCTGAGTGCTCACCATCAGGGACTTCCTCATCCGCACGGTCCTCCTCTTCCATCAGGTGAACTATGTCCTCCACCTCCTCCCCCTCGTCGGCCACCCCTCGCACCTCCACCACTGTCTCCTCTGCCCCCCGATCTCTTCGCCACCGCCAGTCTCGTGCTCCTCGTCTCCGGGCTCCTCACCACCTTCCTCTTTGCATCCTTCTACATTTGACGTCCCTCCCCCGTAATGTCCACGCCGACATCACGAGCTTTCGACACCGATAGAGCTACCGGGTAGCACTGTACCAACAACATGAGCGGCCAACCCCGCTCTACGACAAAACCCACATAACTCCTCCATGTTGATGTCGAGTTAATAGGAATCAACTCTCCATAAAAACAGTCTTGCGCACGGCTCACTCTCGCTCGACCCAGCCGAGCGATCTGGGCATCCAAACTGAACATCCGAGACATCCACTCCAACAAACCCCTGTATGTCCTATCGCTCGGTCTGCATATGCCCCGTACGACTCATGAAAATGATGATAAATCCACCCCATCCCCCTGTGCTATCTCCCTATCTCCGTAAAATATTTGGAAATACAATTTCTCCAACATGCTGCAACGTCCGATGTAAAAGTATTACTCTAAAATACAATATACAAAACGTACATTGATCGTACTACAAAATACGACTATAAATAAGTGATTCGACTATAAATAAGTAATTCGACTTGCTTACCATATGGCCTAACATTATATTTGTGCCACATTACATTAACCCTACCAAATTAAATTTGTAAATATTGCCTACTATTTTCACTGTATTCAATTTCTATATATTGAATACTACATTAAATTTGTAACGTACTAAATACTACACAATCCTGAAATTTCTAAAACCTAAATACTACATTAAAGTTGTAAATATGAACTGCCACATTAAATTTCTAAACAACACTATCCGAAAAATTCTAAACGCTATACAATCCTAAATTTTCTAAACACTATAATAAATTTCTAAATATTAAATGCTACATTAAAATTCTAAATACCACACAGTCCTACAAAATTTTCTAAACACTACAAAATCCTAAAATTTCTAAATAATAAATGCTACATTTAACTTCTACATAACTAAACAATCATAAAAAAATCATAAATATACCTTCGCAGAAATGACAAATTGACTTTTTTCCCCCTCTTCTTCTTCTTTCTCTTTTCTTCTTCTTCTTCTTCTTCTTCTTCTTCTTCTTCTTCTTTCTTCTTCTTCTTCTTCCTCTTCTTCTCTTCTTCTTCCTTTTCTTTTGTCTCATTTTGCCTGCCTCATTGAGAAGCAGTGTGGCTTTTAAATGGCCCTGCCTCTCTCAACCTTTGGGCGACAATGTGGTGGAGTCGATCGGGTGGCATTTGTGGCCGTGAAGTGCCGTTAGGGTCGGGTGCCTGTCGCCCAGTGCTGGGGCGACAGGGGCCCAAAAGTGCAATTTTTTTCACCCCGGCGCCTTTTTTTGAAAATAAGAATAAAAGAAATATTAAATAAAAAAAATTCTAAAAAGCTTGAAGACATGATTTGGGTACTTGGGCTTTTCGAATCCTGGAGGCTGCCTGACATAAACCTCTTTTTCAATATACCCATTGAGGAATGCACTCTTGACATCCATTTGATAAAGTTTGAAACCCTTGGATACCAAAAATGCAAGCAGGATTCTAATAGCCTTTAGTCTAGCTACAGGGGAAAGGTCTCCTCAAAGTCAACACCCTCAACCTGAGAAAAATCTTATGCAACTAGCCTAGACTTGTTCCTAATGACAACCTCATCCTCACTCTGTTTGTTCTTGAACACCCACTTGGTCCCAATGACATTTTGACCAGATGGGAACTCGACAAGCTGCCATACCTTGTTCCTCTCGAAGTTCGCAAGTTTCTCATACATAGCATTAATCCAAGACTCATTGGATAATGCATGAGAGACATCCTTCCATCGCTCCAGGTCTTCGTGTCGGAGAGGTTGATGTCGTCGAGTGCGATGACGATGCGGTGGAAGAGTTTCTTGTTCTTCGAGAAGTTGTTGTACTTCTTCTCATGCGCCGGGTCGTGAGCTGGGGGCTTCTTGTTGTTGCGGTTCTTGTTGGTGTAGTCGATCTTTCCCGAACCGCCAGAGTCGTTCTTGCCTTTCTCTAGCTTGAGGCATTTCGCTTGATTGTGGTTGGGGCCACTATACTCGAAACAGGTGATTGTACCAGTTCTCTTCCTCTCCCTCACCCTCTAGTAGGCATGAGAAAATTTGTGAGCTAGGAGAGTAAGCTCACTTTCTGAAAAATTTTCAGTTGTTCATCGCTTAGCTCGCAAAGGGCGAAAAGAGAGAAACAAACTAAAGTCTCAGAACATGATCAAATGGGATCGATGACCAAGGCTATCGATTGCGACTTCATTTTGCGAGAGACGGTGTCGATCTCATTAGTCTTGAGACAGGAATAAAGCCTGTCAAGAGTCAGAGTCGATAAGTCGGTAGTGTCCTTGATGGTGTTCACCTTCATCTCCCAAGACCGAAGATCAAGTGTGGTCAAGAAATGTTGAGCATTATCCGAGTCAGGGTATATGCAACCGACAACACAGAGATCGCTCCAAATCTTTATGAAATGATCAAAGCACTGATCAAGGGTCTCACTAGCGTGCTGTTCAAATTTGTTGTAGTCACGCTTGAATTGGTCCTGTCTCACTATCTTGATCTGAGTAGTGCCCTCATGGTAAGCATCGAGGGTCACCCAGATCTGGTGAGCAGAACAAAGGTGAGAGATCCTATCGTAATCACTACGGCTAAGACCCTGTATGAGGATGTTCCTTGCCTCAGCATTCGCCTCAACATCAGCCATATTGCCAACCGTGACGTTTTCATCGGCAGGAACCTCATACGGGAGCTTCATCTTCTGCCAAATTAGGAAGCCCTAGGCAATGAAGTACGACTCCATTCTCGATTTCCAAAAAGGAAAATCAACTCCAGAAAAAATCAAAGGCTTGGTGGAATACTTGTCCATCATCATGGCTCTTGAGACCAGTTAAGGACCGAAGTGGCAATCAGAGGGGGTTGAATGATCACAATTAAATTTTCCACCCACTCAATGGATCCAACCAAAACCTCACTTGAAACACTCAAGCGCAATAGAGCAAAATAGAGAAAATCTTGGTCTTGAACTTGCTCGTGGGGTTGTGATGATAAAGATGATCTTAGATATTCTCTCACTTATCACAGCAAGCAAGAAGTCAAGAAACAAAAACCTCAAACACGATCTACAAAGATTTCTCAAAGGTTAAGCAAAGAGATCGAGTTTATGCAAAAGATTGCCTAGATGATGAGGATATGATCTAAAAAATATTCATCCATCAATGAATCATCCTTGGCATAAAATCCACAAGCATTTAGAAGGAGGGGAGGCAAATCCAAATGTGCGGAAAGTAAATTGCAAAAATTTAAAGTACAGAATTTAAATGCTGAATTTAAGACATAATGTAAATGCTGAAATTAAATTCAAAAAAGTAAGGAAGTAAAAATTTATTTCTTGAGAGGAAGGTTTACAAAGCTTCACAACATGGTGGGCAAATCTCAAAGTAGCACACAAAACCTTCAAGTGGGGAGAGTTACCCCTCTCCCTCTAGTTATACTACTCTTGAGTCATCCTCCACTCTTGGATGAGTTCTACTTGGCCCACAAGGAACCTTATCAAGGGTTGAGATTCACTCAAGCTAACTTGACTGCTACTCTATCCTCTAAACCGCAATCAAATAGCTCTCCTTGATCCGAGCAGCCCCAAGTTAGCATCTCAGCCGTTCTCTTGTCTTCTAGGCTCGCAGCAACTCTGTCTTCGGTCATCCTCCAGCCATCTCTGACCGTTTGGAGCATTGACGTAGCTTGCTTAGTCCCGGTCATCCTCCGCCTCACCATGACCTAACATCGTCGTCCTGCAACCATCAAAACAAAGAAACCCATCACATAGCATTGTTTAAAATGATATACAATAATTATCCAATTGCTAAAAATAAATTAGATTCCTAACTCAAATACAGTCAAATACTCGTCACCAATATGGGTAGACCTCCACATGGTCTTTTATCTTCCTTGTTTTTATGCAATTATTTTGTGAAACTCCCACAATTTTTTGTCCATGTTTATACTGCACCAGATCACTCATGTTCCAAGTCTAGTTATTTCTTCTTTTTGGTAAACATTTGCTTGTGGTACAAATGTTTTCGCCCTTGACATACTATTTCTTTTCAAATCTAGCTCTCTTCCAAATAAATTTACAAAAATAGTCCCCTCCTTGATCGCGCAAAGATTCGTCAGACGACACATGTCACCTACTGCAATTCCGTACCATAGCAGTACAATCCATCGCGACTGTGACACCTCCGATTTGAGTAGTAGAGACCTGCTGAAACCCTAGCTCGTTAGTGAGTTAATTAGTCACTTAATAGAGTAAGTCACTAATTAAGTGATAGAATAATTAAAGTGATTAACTGTAACATCCCAAAATTTGCAAAATAATATTTTATTAATTATTTATAATTTTCTGAAATTTTTGCTGAATTTTCTGGATTTTGTAAAACTACTTTTCTATTTTCAGTTTTACAAAAAGATTTAGTGTAGCGAAATTATAAGTCAAAAATTTATAAAACTTTTCTAGTAAGTTGAAAATATTCCAAATTATTTTTTAGAATTTTTCCAGAATGTTTGGACCTTATTTGATATTGTTGCAAAGTCTTTTAATTTTTAGTATTAATTAAATTCGAAAACAATTATTAAAGGAGGGCCCACATGTCATGTGATGTCTTCAACCTCCAGCAAGAAGCAGCCCAAGCTGTGTCTCTCTTCCTCCATGGCCAAGATTTTGGACCTCTAATCCAACAAGGTTTTGCTCTCAAATTCGTGTCCAATGCGTGCAGCACTTTATCCTCAACTAATCCCCATGATTCTCTCGTCCAACTAATCCCCATGATTCTCTCGTCCTAATCCCTTCTATTTCGGGAGAAATTTGAGTTTAATCCGGTACGGACTCTTCTTTGAACCAACCGTATCCACCTCTACGAGCCACCCCGAGCCTATTTAAGGAGAGCAACGGGATCCCCTCTCATTTATCTACCGGTTCGTCCACTTGTTCCAATCTCTTATGCCTTCGTTTTCTCGGAACGCCGCGACACCCGGAGCGCGAACCGAACGTCGGCCTACCTTGTCATTTGTATGCCATGATCAATTGTCACCCTAGATTGGTTCATTACTAGTTGGTTAATATAGTAATCAACATGGGTTGGTTAGACTGCGTTTAGTTGCTTAGCCATACCATGTATGATTCATGTCTTTTGGAATATCAAAAGTGAATCTTGACTAATGGAATATGGAATATGTTTATGAAAGGTGTGTCGAGTGCTGTCACACAATGATGTTGAGTTGTAGTGACATATGTCACGAAACGATGTTGACTTGTTGATGGCACGTGGTGCATGGTAATCAACTGGAGTGGTAAATAATTTAAATTAGGACAAGTGGTAAGGGGCAGTAAGCCAAGAAGGTCCAGAAGGGCAGAGGGTTTGTGGAAGTCTTGCCTCGGTCAATTAAGGACATAACCTTGCAAGCATTTGAACTGAGTCAATAATGCAACCACATGTCTGGTATGGGATAGACCTAACTAAGTAGGAATACCGATATCTTGACATGTGATTCCTCTGGTGGATAATCACACAAAAGCGTGCTTACATGGAAGTGTGGTTATAGCGGAGGATGTGTTGTACTACGGTCACACATCAATCTAACGATTTGTCAGTCCTAACCTTCACTTTCGTTGAGGGATGGGGTAGTGTATGACTTATCGGGAGGGTCAATGTTGGGATAAAGGTTTTCTAAAAGGTTTTGTCATAATCGCTCTACCGTCACACCAAAGGAAGTATGTTAATAGCTTTGCATCAAAGATATTGGTCATGTCGTGTGGGTAAACTGCATAACCTTTGAAGAGTGTAAAATCTATTCGGATAGCCGTGCTTGTGGTATTGAGCAATGCTCGGGGATTACAGTTAAGGGTTAGATTTTATAAAATGAAAACTTGGATGGGAAGGCTGGATGTTGTTGGAAGGTTTGGTATTTGACTTAGGGCTGATACCATGTTTTCTTGAGAAACGCTGAAAATTACTATTTATTATTATTTGTTTTACTATCCTTTCAATCTACTTATTGTATTCATTTATAAATGCTATTTTACTGCAAAATAACTATGATAGCCATTCCATTGGAATAAGCCTTGCATATAGTAATGTTAGAATTGCATTCTGTGCACAACTTGTTGAGTGCTTTATGTACTCATCCTTGCCAACAACAACATCACTAGTTGAGGAGTCTACGTTAGCTTTGGAGGAGTATCTGGAAGAGACGAATATCTAGGGTGTAAGCCTTCTCAGTCATCTATGGTATACTGAGGGGTTTATCTACGTTTTCATTCTACTGATGTTTAACTTGTTATTCAGTTAGCCTTGCGAGGCATAGCTATGTATGATTGTGATATTCATCTATGTTGAGTCTGTGTGCACTAGCGTGATCCTGAACTAGTACGATATATACAGAGGGTTCAGATTTGCATATTCGGATCTCGACATCGAGTCCATGGTGGCCATGACGCCGAGTCCGGAATGGACATGCATCAGAGAAGATGACCCAATCGGTGACACGTGGAAGATCCAATGGCCAGCAACGATTCAGACTCCAATAATCCAAGACACACACGTGTCAATCTCTAACAGTCTGGATCTAGAAAAGTCCTAAACCGGTACACTTTAATCCAAAACACCTGATCCTAATCCAACGGTAGCGAAACACTAAAGCTTCTCGGCTTGAAAATGGCCGTCGGATTGAGATCCAACGGCTGACGGTTGGGCTTCTGGAAAGTGGGCTGCATAGTGTTCGGGCTAGGCACACAGTAATAGGTCGACCCAAGCACTGTTACTAGATTTTCTGGTGTTTTCCTATTTTAAATAATTCCTAAAATTAGATTTACTTGATTAAGGCAATAAAAATATCAGGAAAATTCCAAAAAAAATCTCATAAATACTTTAAGGTATTTGGAACTCAAATAAAATATTTTTAGCAAATTTTTTTGAAATTTCTCATTATTTAATTATTTTTCATAATAGGCCATAATTAACAATATTAAATAAATTCAAATAAAATCCAAAAAAATCTAATAAATTCAATAAATTCATAAAATGCATATTAAATTCAAATAAAGTAAAAAATTAGGATGTTACAGTTGTATATCCTGAGAACACCATGAAGATGCTGTCGAAACTTTCTCTGGAGTTGTACAACGGCTTAGAAACTTGCTCGAACCACATATCCTCGAACTGTCCAAAAAACATGGATAATTCGAGACTGCTTGCTTATAAATATGCCATTTCAGCATATTTATAAACAAGCACCCTCGAACGAGAGACGTAGGTTACCCAACCAAAACTCTAACGTTGATCATATTACAGCAACAATAGTGACATGTAAAGTAAAAACCGTTGTAAGGATATTGATCATATTACAGTAACAATAAAGACAAAGTGATATAGACTAAGAGTCTAAAATTAATCATGCATAAAATTTAGCAGTGTGATATAGACTAAGAGTCTAAAATTAATCATGCTAATTTATACGAGCCAATATATGAATTGTAACAACTGAACAACCAATATATGGTAACAGCAGAGTGAATAGTCAGATTTCAGGGACTCTTTTTTACAACCAATATACGCTAACCAATATTTGCTAAGGACCAAACCTAATCTAGGGGAAAAAGTTTAATAAAAAATTGAATAGTCAGATTTCAGGAGCTCCTTTTTACAGAAGGTCTGAAAAGGATGTGACTTGGCACTTGGCCCTCTACTGTTTTATACTTTGGTATACACGATATACGAACCACAAAGTCGAATGAGCTGGTCAAATTGATTTTCTACTAAGTGTAGAAATCCTTTCTCCCAGAGTTGAAAACTGACTTTTAACAAATTCTAGCATACAATGGAGGGAGTAGCAGTATATAAAAAAGGTGAGAAAATGTTGGGACCCGATATGCAAATTCGGACCCTCTATGTATATCACACTAGTTTAGGATCACGCTAGTGCACACATGCTCAACATAGATGAATACCATAATCATACACAGCGTAAACATAATAAAAGACATCATATATCAAATATTAAATTGTTGAAAGACCTTATGGTCAAACTTACATGAATATGCCTCGCAAGGCTAAACTAAGAACAATAAATTAAACTGCAACGGAATGAAAACGTAGGTAAACCCCTCAGTATACCACAGATAACTGACAAGGCTCGCACCTAGACATTCGTCTCCTCCTGGTACACCTCCTCAAGAGTTCAGGTAGACTTCTCCTTCACTGGTGATGTTGTCGGCAAGGGTGAGTACTTAAAGCACTCAACAAGTTGTGCATAGAATGCAATTTTAACATAACTGTATGCAAGGCTTATTCCAAAAGAATGGCTAACATGGTTATTTTGCAGTAAAGTAGCATTTGAAAATGAATACAATAAGTAGATTGAAAAGACAGTAAAACAAATAACAGTAATAATAACTTTCAGCATCTCTCGGGTAAACATGGCATCCAGCCCTAATTCAAATTCATATTTCTAGCAGAATCCAACCTTCCCTTCCAATTTCATCTTTCTAGCAGAATCCAACCTTCCTTTCCAAAGTCTTGCGGAGTATGAAAGTACTCACCCTTGCTTAATTGTTGTTTTTAGGTGAAGAATCAGATTAGCTCGATGAAACATAATTGTCGCAGGATTCGGGATATTGACGATGAGTTTCTAGGAATTATGCCTTGTCAGTTGCCTGAGGGTTGGATGGGCACACTACAAGAATTTTAATCCTTTCCGCTGCACTTCACTCTGTATTGTAAGATGTTATTGTATAAATTACCATTATCATTTGTAATAAAGAGTATGGATGTGATATCAATTGTTATAAATGTGTGTGCTAGCCACTGATCATGGGACTAGTACTGTATGCACATGAGATTTCCATTTTTGCATTTATGTGAAAATGGGGGTCATTACAGTTGGTATCAGAGCCATGCTGACTGCAGGATAAACCCTAGAATTGTCGTTAGTATTAGTGGTTCAAATTTAAAATTTATTTTCAAAAGTTATTATATTTACAGAACATAGCCATTGCTATTCTTTTCCCCCTCACTAAGATCTTATTCTTACCCCCTACTCTCATTTTGGTTTGTAAACAAATTCCTCTTTCCCTAAAAACAATTCTTGCCTATAGTTTAACTTCGCTATTTTTCTTCCGAAGTTGTCCAAGACATATCGCTACCCTTCTTCATGCTCAACCAGTGAATACTACAACGTCCCGACAAGACAGAAGTAAAACTCGAAGATTCTGCTCCATGAAGAATTGGTATCATTCGGCAATGAAATGCAGAAGACTAAAGTATATTTGGTTCTTCGTGAGAAAAGGAACCCCGCTCGTAACAATATTAATCGGCTTTAGCTGTGCAAAAACATTTTTATGTAGTGTTTAAATCTTGATGTTTGCAAGTGATTTTTATTTTCTTGTCCGGGCTAATTTATATGTGAACTTGACCTTTAGGTTAAAGTTTCACAATGAGTTGCCCTTATGTATGAATTCAGAAACCGCAACCCGTAGGCTTAAAAGAAAATTTCATGAAACAGCTTATCTTTTCTTTCTATAGTATTTCTCACAACTTATCTTTTCTCTATAGAACTTCTCACCTGTATATTCTTCTAGTCTCTGATATTCCCTTGAAAGCCTCCTCATTAAAAATTAATAGCATAGCTTCCATTATTGTGCTAGACCCATCGAAAATACTTAAACCCCGATATACCAGCCCTTATTCAGTCTTTCCTCGCAAATATCACCTAACTATGTTGATGAATCTGAAGACATTTCATCTCGCCACTTCGCCGACTGTATGATTATAAGTCGAAACCAAGGTGGACTTATGTTTCCAAGACTGAAAAGGAGACCTAAAAGATTTCGACAATATCAAGTCGCTCCATGAAGAATGAAAGACCAACATCGATAGTCAGAAAGAGTCCTTAGATAGGTTAGCTGAAGATGGAAAATTTTAGACCTTCTATGCACTTGATTGAATTTAAAGTCCTTACGTGCTGTTAAACATTTGTTGTGAATCTTTTGTATTGCTTCTCGGGATGCACTCGTGAATGCTCGACATAAGTTGAAACCTCACGACGTGACAACCCTTAATTAATAAGAATATCTAATTAAGAAAATTTTAAGGAACAGAATGTTACCTAAAATAATATGAATTTTAATATTCAAAAGAGAGTCTTGAATTAGATTGCTATCTAATAATCATCCCTTCCCTTTAAACTGTTAAAAATCTGACGATACAAGATTTTAATGGATAAAAGATAACTCTATAAAACTAGTCTCATATATTCCTCATCTTTTTTAATACTATACAAGTTTTAAATAACAAAAATATTTTAAAGAATTGAAAGTTACTTCATAATCAAACCGATTCTCATCTTACTTTTCACCTCTCTTTTATCTTTGCATATTCATCGAATAATTTCAAAGTCAAGCTCCTTGATTTTAACCATTTCTTGATCATCCATTTCATCAGTGAATTTTGATCATCACTTTCAATAGTAAATTTTGATTATCCATTTCATCCATAAACAACCCTTGTTTTCCTAACAAGAAGGACAACATCACCTGCATCAGTTTTGAAGAACTTGAATGCATCGCCAACATCTGCCAAGAAGAATTCTATTGCTTACAAAATTCAAGGAAGTCAGCAGTAACCTCCAAGCCGTCTCAATGATCTGTCGATAGTCCGGGATGCCTCATCAACTTGTGGGTGCTTTCATAAACGCCAGTAGCTGCAAGATAAAACTCTCCCTTGTCAATGCTTGTGTCAATGCTAAGCTCGGCAACCAGCACCTTCTATGTTGAGTTCCCAGAGTAATCCTTATCTCAACATCAAGCTATTGAACATAAACCTCTTCTTCATGTGATTGCACTTAACACATTTATCGTGGTATTGAGTACGCCCTGTGTTTGTGTATTCAATTCTTTCAAACCATTTCTTTTAACTTTGCAAAATGAGTACGTCCTTTGTGTACTCAATTCTTTCGATCAATCGTTTTGATTTTGTAAATTGAGTACTTCCTTTGTGTATTCAATTCTTGCAATCATTCCTTTTGATTTTTGAGTACATCCTTTGCGTATTCAATTTTTATCGTCATTCTTTTTTATTCTGTACATTTCATTCCTTCATAGTTGTCAAATCCAAACAAAATCAAAACACTTTGCATACCAAGATGATTAAAAGAATCATATCATAAGAACCATCCTATGATCCCCTTATCACTCCCTAGACCCTGCGAATCTCGGGGACGAGATTCCTGTTAAGGGGGGTAGTCTGTAACATCCCGAAAAATTCATAAATATGAAAAATAAGAAGTTTGAAATTTAAAAATGAAATTAAATAAAAATTTCAATTGGAATCAAGATTTTGATTTTAAATAATATCTTTTCCTCCTTTTCTTGTATTCTAATCTTAAAGAAAAGAAATATTTCATTAATAAAACTATTTCTTCCAAAACAAACAAACTATAAAAATGAATTGAGATGTAATCTTTAATTTGAATTTGAATTTTCTGAGTTTTCTAAATTATTGGTTCTTCTTGAGTTTTGCATTAAAAGGGAAAAGTCATATATATATATATATTGAAATGGTAAAATGGTAAAAGTAAAAGATAAAAACCCAAAAGCAATAAAAAATTACAAAAATCTTAAGTAAATCTCAGATCTATCTAGGATCCTGATTGTGCCACTTGTCATGATCTGGACCCATAAAAGAAATTGAAAAGACAAAAATAACCCTTTCTAGATACTTTGAACCGACCTTGTAGGAATTCTTCAGAAGTCACTTGATCTTAACCACAGTTAAAATTTTAACCATGATGACATCTTAATCTTACCCATTCCTGGTAAAAATATCAAGAATTAAATCCTAAATTTATTATTTTTGGATATTCAAAAACATACAATCAGAAAAGCTAAAAATTGCAATGTCAGAATTATTAAATATATAATATAAAATCATGAAAATTTTATAAAAGGTATATAATGAAATTATAAGCTCTTGTAAAATTTTTCATAAAATATGAAGCTCATTTGGATCATAAACTAAGTATAAAACAGAATATGCAGAAATGGATATCATGCATTGTCAGAATTATTTAAAATTATACACAAAGTATAAAAATGTGAAATTTGTACTGGAAGCTGGTAATTATCTTGCCAAACCAGGTTAAAATTTTCAACAAATCTCTCAGCAATTTGACCACCGAATTCACAGATATTTTCCACTCTGTCCCGAGGCTTCTGCCGAGTTCTTCTCTTTCCAGCCACAGACATGTGGGCCTCTCCAGTGCCACCGCCTTTCCTCACGGTCACTGCCAGTCGGGTCCTACCTGTCAGCTAGCATAGCCCCTCTGCTGCCTGGCCCCCATGTGTGAGCCTCCGCGCTGCGCCTTTCCCCCTCTTCTCTTCGTCGCCTCTCGCGCAGAGACGACCGCGCCGTCTCGGTCCTTCTCGCGCCTGCCTCGAACCAACTCCGCGGCTATAAAAGCCTCGCGCGACGTCGCAGTCGACTCGTTCAACCCCTGCAAGCCCCATTCTGCCGTAGCCCCCGTGCATCGTCCCCAACTCCGGCAAAAACCCGAAAAAGGGGAATTCACCATTCCACCGCCGCGCCCAATTCCAACCCAATCCACTCGAGCCGAAGCATCCTAGCACCTCCAGGAGTCATCCCCCACCTTCAGTTCAAGCTCTCCTTCTCCGAAGAGCCATAGCACCGCGCATCTCCTCCCGTCGCCGCCCATGCACGGTGAGAGCTCAACCCGTTTACTCTTTCTCTCGAAGAATTAGCAAAACAGGATCCCTATGATGTCCTGATGCTCACCCATGTGATATTCAAACTCAGATGCCCTTGAAACCCGAGCTTTGCTTGCTGGCCATGGCTGCCGCCGCCCCTCACAGTGGCGACCCTCCTCTCGGCCATCTCCGGCCACCGTGAGTACTCCCCTAGGTGCGCACGGACGTCTTGATTCTCTCCGTGGAACCGATTCGCCGTCTCCGGTGATGGTTCGTCGGCGGCGAGCCCAGATGAGCCCTCCTCTACTTCGGGTCACTGATCGGCGGGTCCCCCTCGTCAGTCACTTGCGCGTGCAGGTGACGCTGCTCCCTTGGGCCCGCTTGTCAGCCGCTTGGGCCGCTCAAGTCTCCGGGCCCGCACGCTAGTCGCTTGCCCGCGCGCAGCCTCCCTCTACCATCCGGACCCAGCCGTCAGCGCCTCAACCCAGTCGAGCCCAAAAGCGGAAAGCGCATTCGGAGCCGGAAGGCGTATTTTCCCTTTATGGTAATATTTCTATTTTCTGTATTTTCTAAACCACAATGCATTCAAATGCTTGTAACTTTTGAACCATTAGTCCAAATGAAATGAAGTAAATTTCTAAATTCATGAGAAATCATGTAGATTCATAATATACAAAAATATTTTGAAAATGATCTGTGGTGAATTTGAAATTCAAATTTAAATAAAGAGCCTAAAGACATGCTTCATATAAAAATATTGTAAATAAATTTGAAATTTAATGAAACCAATTTTAATACAATCCTTACACTTCCAAAAACTCAAATATATAAAAATATTTAGATTTAAACCTTGCTTGAATCATTTCCCATTAGAGGTTGTTTTCAATGCTATAAATAATCAAAAATACATAGTTTATGCAAAAGAAATCTAAAATCATTAGACTTAATTTCTAAATAACTAATATGACAGTAGTACTCATAAATATAACAAAATGTTTAAATAATGATTTTGATTGGAATTGTTTCATGAATAGAATATGATTCTAAAATAGAACATACATGGGTATAAGTATGCATATAATAACTAGCAGTAGTACCTATGCATAGGTGCATATATTTCAGAATGGATTGTGAAGTTGATCTAGTGTTGCTAAAATGTTTTTGAGTGAAAGGCACTTAAATATGACTTTGGCACAAATTCAATTGACATAAAGACCATAAGCTTTATTCCCGTAAAATAATGTTAATATGAATATAAAACCTCATAGATTAAGTATCAACTTAGGTAAAGCTAATCTCAGTATATCGTTAAAGATATGATCATGAGAGTTAGCAAAAATAACTAATTTGAATTTAGTTTGTAAGAAACTTTAATCTTCATATGCTTGTAAACTATCTCGAATAAAAACCAAACATCACAAAACCAACTTTAAAACACTCTTAGTGATGTCCCATGCTAATGCCAAAAAAATGGATAAATAATCTTTTAAAGTGCAATCGCAAACTAAGAACTAAAACTGAACCTTTATCGTGTAGATTATAAAACTACTTAAGCATTTTCATCAGCCCGTAGAACATCTCGTCTTAATGCAAATCTTATGAAGATCAGTCTAGAAATAATATCTAGGATATGTACTACCCTAATCCAGAAAAATATTCTTATTACAACTTGCTTTGCATCTAAATCCGACTAACCCAATACCCTTAAGTGATATGGTTGTCATAACCCTCAATATCATATAAGCTTTTTCAACAATGAATATAATATGTCGTCTAAGCACTAAAATGTATGAAATTAGCTTAAGAATGTTCTTCAAAGTATATACTATCCTTTTCCAAAGAAATAATCTTATTTCATCATGTTTTGCACATAAATCCTATTAGCCAAATAACCTTAAGTAATATGATTTCTGAACCTCATATTGTGAATAAACGAATTCGGAAACAATGACGAAATCTGTAGCTAAGATAATTGTATCACCAGAATCTTCTTAAAAACTCCAAATATATAACCAGTAACCTAGTTTAATAGATCTATCATATTCGAAACCACTTATTATGCAAAATCAATTAAAAAGGATTAAGTGGTATTCATTTATAGCTTTCAGCTCAATTGTCTAAAAGTGTTAATTCTGTTAATTCAAGTAATTTTAGCATCTATAATTCGAAGTTAAAAATGCAAGAACCTATAATTTTAGCCTCTTAAATTAGTAAATCAAGAGTAGATAATCTATAAAAGAAGTCATACTTTGCTAATCATAAAAACCTTAACTTTTGAATGCTTATTTATCTGGAAAATAATATGTGGAATCATACACTTAAACCCTAAAATATTCCTGTTTTCTGCGGTGAATCTTTATTTGGTTTTCTGTCTGTTTTCTTTTGCCCTTATTAAAGTTGAATATTTGCTATATTTCCGATTGAACGACGTGTAGAATCTGACGTCGCTACCTCCGTCATTGCCTCCGTCAGCCGTGGCTTCGTCTTCGTCATAAGCAATAAATAAGCAAGGCAAGCACCCCCTTTGATCATATTGATCCCAGCTTTATAAATGTTTTCATTAAACGTTTTACTTCAAACTTTATTTTTATTAAAGTCTGCTATATTATGGAAACTGGTAGTTGTACCTGTAGTTTTATAGAACTTCCTTGATAAGTATGGATTTATGAACCTTGAAAACCCTAGAATAACATAGACATTATTTGATGTCAATATGGGTCACTTACACTTGGTGTTATGCTGAGCCATGCTTAAAGCAATGTAAAACTGTGACATAATTAAAAATGTTGGATATGACATTTAAATGGGTATGATCTCTCTTTGTGGTTGGTATTCGATCAAAAATGGAAAACAAAACTATGGTTTAGATGCGGGCAATTATTGGCAATAGCCGGGAGTGCATGTCTTTGCACGTAGTGTAGGGGGAGATTATTGCCCGTGTCGGATTAAGGACCGAGCTATGGGTTGTTTTCAGGCCAAGAATTACCGTACAACCACAAGTGCTGGTATGGGACATCCTTAAACCAATTAAGTTATCTAGATTAACTTTGCACTTTGGATGGCTGGAGCAGTACGAGCTGTTTCTTAATGAATTGCTCGAAGGGACGTCCACACCGAGGTGATCAAGGATCAAACGTTTACCGATACACCCGTGTACGCCATGCTGTGGGGAAGTTCCATCATTTCTATGCTCTGAGTTCTTCTGCCATAGTATGGGTTTAACGTCCCGGAGCTGGTGCAAAGTTAATCTAGGTATTGTAAAGGTTTTCGTCATGAACACTCTGGCCACTACGCCAAAGGTGCGTGAACTATGCGGCAAAAGGAAAAGGTCATGACTTGTGGGTAAAGATGTACACCTCTGCAGAGTGTAAAACTAATCGATTAGCCGTACCCGCGGTTATGTGAACTTGGAAAAGTCATCACATAGTTAGTTGTTTTTATTTTCATAAAATCTGGTTTCTACCGTGTGTCGGTAATTCCTACTGTTTGTCAGTGGGAATGGTTTGTGGATATGGTTAGGATACCCAGGTTCGTGAAACTTACTTACTCGTACTCTACGTATTTTCATTTCAGTATTAAATTGCTTGTACTTAAGTTTCATTTTGCAATCTACTATTCTGTATTTACATTTCAAATTGGCTTTATGCAAACCTACCATACTAGCATTTCCTTTGAAATGGCTTGCATATATCATAGGTTTTGCAAAAGTCTTGCGGAGTACGAAAGTACTCACCCTTGCTTAATTGTTGTTTTTAGGTGAAGAATCAGATTAGCTCGATGAAACATAATTGTCGCAGGATTCGGGATATTGACGATGAGTTTCTAGGGATTATGCCTTGTCAGTTGCCTGAGGGTTGGATGGGCACACTACAAGAATTTTAATCCTTTCCGCTGCACTTCACTCTGTATTGTAAGATGTTATTGTATAAATTACCATTATCATTTGTAATAAAGAGTATGGATGTGATATCAATTGTTGTAAATGTACGTGCTAGCCACTGATCATGGGACTAGTACTGTATGCACATGAGATTTTTATTTTTGCATTTATGTGAAAATGGGGGTCATTACATAAAGGGACTAGTTACCACAACAGGAGGCCCCTCTTGTGCCATCTGGGTTCATAAAAAGGTTGAACCACACATCACCACTAGTAGTACCAGAGCTGAGACACTGCAAATTAATCAGCTAGTTTCGTCCTATTCCAGACATGTGGTTGCATGATTGACTCAGGTCAAAGACTTGCAAGGTTATGTCCTTAGGATGACTAGGGTAAGACTTTCACATACCCTCTACCTTTCTGGCCTACCTTGGCATGCTGCCCCTTGCTACTTACCCCAATCTAAATGATTACTACCCTAGTTGATTACCAAGCACCATGTTCCATCAACAAATCAACCTCGTTGCGTGACCTCCTCTGTCACTACAACTCAACATCATTGTATGACAACACCAATTCATAAACATGTTCCATATTCCATTAGTCAAGATTAACCTTTGATATTTTAAAAGACATGTGATGAACGTGGCATGACTAAGCATACTAATACGGTCTAACCAACCCACGTTCATTGTTATTATTAACCAACTAATAATGAACCAAGCTCGAGTGACAATTGGTCATGGCATACAAATGACAAGGTAAGGTATAACTCAAATGGGTAGATTAACTAGATCCCAAACTATTTCGAAACAGTTGTACACATAAAATAACATGCATAAAAGTAAAACAACATAGCAATTTTATAAATTGGGTTCAACATGATCAAAACACAACTTGCCTTAGAAAAGATATTATTCTTGCTCTAGACTTTGGTCTTGAGTCAACGATTCCTCCTCGGACGCTCCGAGCAATTCGATGTCTACGGATAACGAGAGAGAACACCAAATAAACAACAAAATAGAGATAAAACAAATTTTAAAAATCAAATAAAATTCACCATTAAATAGATCTCAATTTTAATTTTTTTAGAAATTTGAATCACCTCAATCAGAGTTCATATGAAAAAGAACAGGCTCTCAAAAGATTTAAAAAACATAAAAACCTGAAAATTGGAAATACCGAATTAATCAAATTATTTTTATACTGAAAATTCTTTTTATTGCGTCATTGCTGTCGTCTGCCCTGGCCTAGACCAATTAGGTCACGACACGTGGCTCTGGCTCATGAACCTAATCCACGGAACCTTCGGGTCCACAGTGAACTCAGTTCATCGATCTTCCGTAGACCCGGCTCACGGTGCACGGCGATCGACACTTCAGCTGCCAGGAAGGCACTATATGGTGTTGAGAAACCGACGTGGCAGCCACGTAGCGATGACCTAGCGCCCACTTCAACCCCAACGCTTGAGATGAATCGGCAATGGTCGCACGATGGAGCTCGGTCGGAGTTGGAGACGCAACAACGAAACGGCAGAACTTCACTAGATCCGGACCGAACAAGCATGGATCTGGAAGACCAAAACAAGACGAACCCGATGCTATGCTCGGTGACGACAAAAACGCAACGGAGGACGAGCTCTCGGTAGAAAAATACGTCAGTACGACTTGGTACTCTGGTGAGCTTCCGCGTTTGAACAGCTGCTCCTCAGGTGATGGTTCCTAGGGCAAAAGCTGTGGCTCGAGATGGCGGTTCTCGGGCGATCTTCTATCCCCTTTTATAGCCATGGAGAAATTGCTAAACGCTGACTCCGAGATGAAGACGGCGACGAAGTCCTGATTCAATACGGTGGCGGCGGATCGGAGAAGACGAAATTCGGGCCGAACACGCATCGGCAATCCGATGGCCTCCATCGTTTGAAACGCGGGCCAATTTGATCCATTCACGAAACTGATCTGACGGTGAGCAAGGTTTAGGGTTTCAATTCAAACCGTGTATTCCAACCGTCCGATCGTTGGATCAACGGTCACAACATCATCTTCTAGAAGAAGGCCTAATGGCGGGTTGGACTGGGCCAACCAATATGCACAGTACTAGGCCCGATGGAATTCTGGCACAACACTATTACCAGAGTTTTTCACAGGATTTTCGGTTTTAAATTATTTCATTAATTAAAATAATTCGGTTAAGGCAATACAAATATTATTAAATTTGTAGAAAAAATCTTTAAAATATTTTGAGACATTTGGAACTCAAATAAAATATTTTTGAAAAAACTTTATTTTAAAGTTCTCATTATTTAATTAGTTTTCACAAAAGACCAATATAAAGAATATTAACTAAATTTCAATAAATTCAAAAAAAATCCAATAAATTCAGGAAATTCACAAAATGCATATTAAACTCAAATAAAGCCAAAAATTGGGATGTTAAAAATACCACATTGGTGATTTATGATCCAAATAATCACGATCACTAATATAGTATGTCTTCCATAGAAGAAAATTATGTTTGTCCTAACAAGTTCACGAATCAAATAACATGAACATTTTATAGAAGATAAACAGTACACAAACGTTTGCATCATGTAACAGCCTCAAAATTAATAAAATAAATAAAAGAGAATTAAAAGTATTTTGTGTATTATTGCTGAATTTTCTAAATTTTCTGGAATTATTGGAGATTCTTTTGGCTTTTCTTTAATAAAAGAAATTGGATTAAAGGACAAAGTAAATGGTAAAAGTAATAGATAAAAACCCAAAAGCAATCAAAATTTACAAAAATCTTAAATAAACCCCAGACATATCTAGGATCCTGATTGTGCCACTTGTCCTTCAGAAGCCATCTGAACTTAACCTGAGTTAAGAATTTTACCATGCCGACATATTAACATTACCCATCCCTCGTAAAAATATCAGAAATTTATCCCTGCATTTGGTAATTTTAGAAATTCGAAAACAGACAACCAGAAAAGCTAAAAATTGCAATATCAGAATTATTAGAAATTAAATTAAATATAAAATCATGAAAATTTAATACAAGGTATATAATATTAATATAAACTCTTATAAAAAAGTATAATAAAATAATAAACTAATCTTGACCCTCAATTAAATAAAAATCAGAATCAGCCGAAATTGATAACTGTGCATTGTCAGATTTGTAGCAATATTTATACCCGTAGTTTTTATCTAAAATTTTTACCAGACCCTTTTCTTTTCCTTGCAGACCACTGCAAATTTTTTTATAAAATCTTGAGTTCATCTGTTAACCCAAACCACGGTTTTACCTCGTACTGTCTAGAGTCTTCACGCGAGTCGCCGAATTGACTCACTGCCATGTGGGCCCTGCTTGTCAGATGTCCCATGCCGATTTCCCTAACCAGGTCTCTGCCATGTGGACCCTTTCCCCACCTGTCAGTCTTTTTCTCTCTTTCTTCTCCAGCCTTCTTCTCTGCTCTCTCTCTCTCTTGCCGCGTCCAGCACAGCCGTCGAACCGCCTCCAACCTTCGTCTCGCCTGCGCCGCAACCCGTAGCCCTAGGCCGCCACCTTACTTTCCACCCCTGCCACGCCGCAGCAACCTCGATCGTTGAGCCGGTGCGCTGCCTCAGACAATCTGGCGCCAACTCACTCGCCATTCGGACCGAGCCGCCATCTTCTTCCTATGTTCAAATCCTGTACCGAATCGACCTTCATCGCCTATTTAAGCGTCGCGAAGCCACTGCTAGCACTTCATACTCTTCTGGAACCTGCAAAACCGAACCAATCCACCACAATACCGCTCGGCTTCCACGTTCTTCTCCATCTCCGGCAACCACAGAGAAAGAGGCAAAATTGGCATTAAGCCATTGTAGTGAATCATAGCCCAATTCCTCGCACCCAGAGCAACTACAAAACACGAGGAACCCATCCATGCCCGTACCTCGAACCATTCTTCCCCGCCAAGCTGTTGCACCGAGCTCCTTCCGTCGCCGTCGCCCTTGCACGGTGAGAAGCCTCTCCGCTTACTCATTTTTCTAACCAAACCCGAAAATGGGATTCTTGAGATGCGCTGATGCTCACCTTGGTGATCTTCAAGCTCGGGAAGCCCTAATTTCACAGCTTCGTCGCCGGCCATGGCCGCCGCCGCCCCCCTCACGGTGGCAGACCAACTCCGGCCACCTCCGACCGAAGTAACACCTTCCTTAGATGCGCATGGACACACTGAGTCTAAACACGGAACCCATTCCACTCCTCCGGCGATGCTTCGCTACCGGCGAGCCTTGGAGTGGTCTTCTCTGCTTCGGGCCGCCGACAAGTGGGTCCTGCGTGTCAGCCGCAAGCGACGCTCGAGTCTACCGAGCGGACCCCACATGTCAGCCGCTCGCACGAGTACGTCCCTCTGCCAACTGGGCCCGACCCGTCAGTGCCTCGGTCCTGCAATGGCCAAAAATGGAAAGCTTTTTCTGGTTTCAAAAGCGCACTCTCCCTTTTTGGCAGTTTTCCAAATTTTCAGTATTTTCAAAACCGAGCACATTCAAATTTGAATATCTTTTGAACTATCTGTCTAAATTTAATGAAATAAATTTATAAATTCATATAAAATCATGTAGATTCATAATATGCAAAAATATTTCGAAAATGACCTATTTTTTAATTTTAAATTTAAAAATTAAAGAAAGAGTATAAAATATGCCATACATAGAATTTTTGCAAATGACCTCCAAATTGAGTAAACTAAATTTTGTTAGCCTCCTAGTAATCTTAAGAACCTGAATATGTAAACATACTTAGGTATTGCTATAAGAAAATTTTGAGTTAATAAATCATTAGTAAAGCAATTCAATATTAGTCCAAATAAATTTAATCCTTTAAATTGTAAAATAAGAATAAATAATACATGCAACAATCCCTGATTTATGAAATTGTTCTATTTGAATTTTTCCATCTGATTTCTTTTTGGCCTTATTGAAATTTATTTTTTATGCTATTATTATACGACGTGTAGAACCCGACGAATCCGGAGTAGTCGACGACGATCAAGAATTCGACTACGCGGATAATCAACAAGGCAAGCACCCCCTTTGATCAGATTGATCATAGATTTATAAATATTTTTATTAAATGTTTTACTGCATGCGTTACTTTCATTAAAATCTGCTATATTTTTGGTATTGGTACAACTACTATAGTTTTATAGAACTTCCTTGATAAGTATGGATTGGTGGACCTTGATAACCCTATTATAGCATAGACAATACTTAATGTCAACTTGGGTTACTCACACTTAGTGTTATGCTTAGCCAAGCTTAAAGCAACATAAAAGTTTGACATTATTAAAAATGTTGGATATGACATTTAATGGGTATGACCTTTCTTTGTGATTGGTATGTTGATAAAAAAAATCAAAACTATGGTTCAGATGCGGACAATTATTTGCAATAGCCGAAAGTACAAGGGACTTGTACGTAGTGTAGGGGGAGACTATTGTCCGTGTCTGATTAAGGACCGAACTATGGGTTGTTTTCAAGCTAAGAAATACGTACAACCACAAGTACTAGTATGGGACAGTCTTAACCTATTAAATTACTTAAAACTAGCTTTACACATTGGTTGGCTGAAGCGGTGTGTATGCCATGCTATGGGGAGAAGTGGGACAATTTGATGTGTGTCATCATTTGTCGTACTAGTCGCCCATCTTCTGCCGCCGTAGGTAGAAGTGGGATAATTTGGTGTTTGTCGCCACTTGTCGTACTAGTCACACATCTTCTTCTGCCATAGTACGGGTTCATCACCGGGCTAGTGCAAAGTTAGGGTTAAGTGATGTAACGGTTATGTCATGACTCTCTGCGGCACACCAAAGGAAGTGTGCTAATGATCTGCTCAAAGAGTCAGTGGGGGTCTTGTGGGTAAAGCTGTACACTTCTACAAAGTGTAAAACTAATCGATTAGCCGTACCCGTGGTTATGGGAACTTGGTAAAGTCATCAAATGGTTAGTTGTTTTTATTTTCATAAAATTTGGTTTCTACCGTGTGTCGGTAATTTCTACTGTGTGTCAGTGGAAATGGTTCGTGGATATGGTCGTGATACCCAGGTACATGAGATTTATTTATGCTTATATTCTGTTACTTTCAGCATTAAATTGCTTTTACCTAAATTCTGTTTTGCAATCTACTATTCAGTATTTACATTTCAAATTAGCTTTATGTAAAACAACCATAAACCTTCCCTTTGAATTGGCTTGCATGTATATTATAGGTTTTGCTAAAAGTCTTGCGAGTACGTAAGTACTCAACTTGCCTATGTTGATGTTTTTAGGTGAAGAACCAGAATACCCCGACGATACATTTTATGACGCAGTATTCGGGGATATGAACGATGAATTTTACTAGGGTCTTCCTTGTCAGTTGCATGTGGGGACTCTAGGTTAAAGGCATACTACAAGAAATATGTCTCCACTGAAATGTTTTACTTTTGGTATTGTAAGAATATTATGTACTTTGCTTCCGCTGTGATAATAAAGTTTGTGTATGACTGTGATATCAATTTATAATTGTGTGTACTAGCCACTGATCATGGCACTAGTATGGAAAGCACATGGTACCCATTATTGATATTTATTATCAAAAATGGGGGCCTTACAAGTTGGTATCAGAGCCATGCTGGCTTTAGGAAACCCTAGGAAGCTTGGGCGTAAATGAACTTAAAATTTGATATTAGGAATTCCAAAAACTAAAATGATGAATTAGGACATCTTTCCAATATATTCTTTAAGTATATTCTTTTTGGTTATGCCATATATACCTGTTATTAACTCTTTTCTATTTTAAAAAAAATTCTGCTAGAATCTTTTCCTTCAATATTTCTTTACTGTCTTACATTTAATCGGGAATATTAATTCCTTGTTAAATGTGCTGATGGGTGGTTATGCTCCATGCTATATATCTACCCACAGGGAGAATTCTGGGGTGATGGGTTTTCTCGCTCATCTACTAGAATTTGCTCATTTTTCCAGAAATCCTAGATATATAGTATTTCATGCCCAGTTAGTTCAGTGTCCGTGGAGTATGTAGCCAGGGTGGATATTCCTGCTAGACTCGAGTATGGTGAAGGAGATAGGTCTTTTGCGGGCCCTAGTTCCTCCATGACGATGGCCATGAACGAAGCAGCCTATAGCTCAATTGTCAGACTACGCCATGCTTTACCTGAGCTGGCAGTTGCGTATAGAAGAATTCCTTCTCAGCCACCTAATGGGTAAAATTGTTATATGGATTCTACTGAATTATAAAATACAACTCTAAGAAATTTAGTGGAATTCATTAATGCGTCGGACCAGTATTGCCGACAGGTGATCTCTGAGTACAGGGAGGCTAGGCGTAGAATAGCATACTTAGAAGATGCTATCACTCCTTGTGTTGCTAGAGGACTAGTACCGCGTTTAGTTTTGAGGCAAGCGCCGCGGGTGCCCGTGGATGATACCCAAGCACCTCCGAGGTATTGCCAGGCGCGGATGTCTGTTATAGGGAGTCGTCCCCGTCTACCCAGAATATGTGTAGATCCAGTAGTTTTATTTTGCGTCGTCCTCAGAGGCCGTAGGTATACCGTCGTCGAGGGACTTTTCCTCCCTCAGACACGGAGAGTTCTACCCGTAGGTCCTCGGTAGGTAGTGTTGATAGGGGTAATGTGGAGTCAGTCGAGTGAGTCATAGCTAGAAAATGAGTTAAACTAGAAATAACTTTTGGTTACCTCCCCTTTTAATCGCATAAGCTAGTTGTTAGTTGTAAATATTAGTGGTTATACTTTTGCTTGTACATATCATGAGTTGAAATAAAAGCTTTTGGTTGTGTATTTTATTGTTTGCTTATGGCTCCTACTCGTAAATATTTAACATTTCTGTTAATATTTTTACGATGTTGTGATCCTTGATAATAATAAGTCATGAATAATAATAATGGGGCATAGTCTTAAAATAAGTAGCAACCATTAGAAATCAAATGAATTAAATCTTACCTATCACTCTCTTCTTTATTCCATTCTAGATGCCTGTTACCAGATCTCTTAATCAGATAATGGAGACTAAGGCAACTCCAGAAAATAGCCTCCAAGAGTGGCCTTAGCCACTCCGGTTCTGCCAAATCCTGTCCATCCATCTGTCAGAGCCTCTTCGTCGCGACGACCTAATCGTCGAGAATCTTAGCCGCCTCCTCAAGCATCAGTTCAAGCCCAAGAGACTGTTCCTGAAGAGCACTTGCTGAGACCACCAACGATGGCTCAAGTCCTGGCAATGATCGAGCAAGGGCGCCAGACGAATACTCTTCTACTCTAGCAGTTAGTGTAGAATACGGCCAATCTTGGTGCCGTGGATACCAGAGCTAGAAATGTCGAAGCATTTCGTCAATCCAAGTTAGGGGAGTTTTTCAAGACTCGACCCCCGACCAAGTTGGCCATTGTGCAATGCAGTGACCATGAGAAAGTTCTTTATGCATCATATCAGCTACAAGGTGCAGCTGCTTCATGGTGGGAAAATTTCCAGTCTATCCAACCCGAGGGCTAGCAAATTACTTGGGTATCTTTCAAGGAAGCCTTCCGAAGAACTCATATTTCTTCTAGTCTGGTCAATCTCAAGAAGCGAGAATTCCTTGATTTACGTCAAGGAAATATGTCCGTAATGGAATATCTTCACCGCTTCAATTATCTCGCTCGATATGCGACCTCAGAAGTTACACCTGAAGCAAGGAGAATTGAACGCTTCAGAGATAGCCTGAATGATGAGGTTAAGCATATTCTTGATGTTCATGACTTCCATGATTTTCAGATACTGGTAGATAAAGCCATCATAGCTGAGCACAGTACCGGAAATATTATGAAAAATCGAAAGAGGAAATGGATAGCACGAAAGTCTGCAAGTGCAAGTTCTGCGAGGCCACGCATTGGTCAACCGACCAATGTACGACCTTCTGCTCCATTTCAGCAGCAAAGGCGGCAAGGCCAAATTCCTTGACCTCAGTATCCTTCTGCTCGTCCGCCTGGTACTTTTGAAGGAAGACCCGCTAGAGTTCAAAACCAAGCGGCCAATATTAAGTGTTACCATTGCGGTGGGTGAGGGCATTATGCCAACGCATGCCCTAAGAGGAATCAAGTTGCGAAACGCCAGCCAACTCAAGGAGCAACTCACCGACCTTCAGGTCGACCTCAAGGAGTTGGAGGTACTCAAGTTCCCAAGTCAACATCAGCTCCAAATCGAAGCTCATGTAGTGGTCGATTGCATCATGTGACCACTGGAGAGGCTAACGACGCTCCTGACATCGTATTGGGTATGTTCCCTGTTCACTCGGTACCTACTTTCGTATTGTTTGATTCTGGAGCATCACATTCTTTTATCTCTAAAAAGTTTTCAGACCAAAACAACATTAAGTCTAATCCTCTTTCCACCAAGATATTAATCTATTCCCCTGGATCAACTATGAAATCAATAGAACTATGTGTTAATGTTTGCATTGAAATAAATGGAATATTATTTCATGTTGACCTTATCCTCATAGAAACACCTGGTTTAGATATAATCCCTGGGATGGACCGGCTATCTAAATATAAAGGATGTATAGACTGTGCTAATCAGTCTATCTTTCTTGTTAACTCTGAAGGGATCCCACTAAATTTCTCCTCCATTCAAAATTCCGTTAAAACACAATCCTACCTTTGTTCAGCCATAGTAAAAGAACTCAGCCAAATCCTGTAGTCTCCGAATATTCTGATGTATTTCCAGATGAGTTACCTGGTCTACCACCAGATAGAGACATGGAATTTATTATAAATCTTATCCCCGGAACAGCTCCTATTTCCAAACGCCCTTATCGTATGCTCCCTCATGACATAGTCGAATTAAAGAAACAAATCAATGAGCAATTGAAGAAAGGATTTATTCGACCTAGTTCTTCTCTGTGGGGTAGTCCAGTTCTCTTTGTTCCTAAAAAGGACGGTGGTATACGCATGTACGTAGATTATCGTGCTTTAAATGATGTCACAATCAAAAATAAATACACTAATACAGAACAGCACATCACTGCCGGTTCGAAAACCCCATCACTGCCGGTCATTGGCGCCGACAGTGATTGGTCGGCAGTGATACTCGGGGATTATCACTGCCGGCTCAGGAACCGGCATTGATAAGGATTATCACTACCGGTTCTACCTACAACCGGCAGTGATATTGAACTATCACTGCCGGTTCTATCTACAACCGGTAGTGATATTGAACTATCACTACTGGATCAAACCGAAATCTGGCAGTGATGATAATTATCACTGCCGTTTATACATAAAACCGGCAGTGACATATTTTTTGTGCAATATATATATTTCTATACAATTGTTTATACAGTGTCCATATGTAGTATATAAAGCATCGTTCAAATCATAATTCAAATATATCCATGTATATATGAAGCATCGTTAAAATCATAATTCAAATATATTAAATTAAGCATCACATAAATTGTTTTTACAATGATTTGTTTACAAATGTAGCTCGACTACATCTCTTCCCATTCACTTTGATTTTACAAAGAGTCGAAGTAGACATGTCACGCGTCTAGGTCGTAGGAATGAGGGCGATGAGGCTACTCGTGGAACTCGCCGTTTGGATTGATGATCTCATCATGAATGAATCCGGCGATCTGTTCTTGAATTGCTATAATTTCATCAAGAATAACTTATTGGTTCTCGATTTGGAGCGCTGTTTTGAACAAAAAGGAAGTTAATTAATGATGATATTTGTTAAGTAAAAAAAGGCATCAATGTGTAATTACGTACCATGGCTTCGTTATAGCCGACACTCTCCGTGAAAATTGAATGCATATTTGTATATACATAGTATGCACATAAATTGTTTTCGGGGTTCTGCCTCATGCATGGAAAGTCATTTATTATTTCAAAATTTTTCCTGTATGGACGATCTGAGAACACTTTTCTTGCAATACCGCAAGAAAGCCCGTGAATGATTTTGAATAGTAATTAAACTTAAATGCAATAGAATAGAATTTTGCTAGATTAATAACGCAACGATCGAGTTTACTGCTCAAAGATGTCCCAAAGGTCTTGGTGCAGATTAGTTTGTTTTCTCCCGAGTCCAAGACAAAAATCTGCTAGCATCTAAGCGGATGACGAGGAGGACCAGTGAAACTGCACATATATGTCAACGTAGTCAATTACTCCCACATCGTACTTGTTACGCAAAAATAGTAAAACGATATTAGAAGTAAGGAGATACGTGCTTGAAGTTATAGGGTAAAAGTACGGAGGTTTTGTATTGCGACTTCAAAAAGTATTAAATAAATAGTCTTCAACGAATCGTGGATTGTCCTTCACAAGCTTCGTTGTGAGCCCCGGATCTAGGAATGTTAGATTGTCATTGTTATTTCTTCTACATGTCTGTATCTCCATTCTACATAAGAAAGAAGTTAGACATGCAATTAAATAGTACAAAAATGCTCAACGATATACGGATAGACTTACAAAGTCCATAGTATAAGTATATTCACGTCCAGGGCATCTTGCTGGTACAACATATACAGCTCCGTGAAAAGAACCCAGCAGATGTTATCCCCATTGTGGAAATCTTGCTCTGTGTATCTGACTGCGAACGCCTCTATACCATCGTTGGATCGTTGCATGTACCAGCGATGGGCGCAGATTGTGTTGTGAGGTTGTCGAAATGAGTGGTTCAACCGGCGGTTTTCCCATAACGAACTTCCACCTTAGACCTTGCGCAGAGCATCTAGTTGAGCGACATCCGCTTGAGCATCCCGCTTTAGCGTGTCGGCACTAGCCGCCGCAAGTATTGCTTTACGGATATGCGCTCGTAGTCCGACATTTTCCAAGGTTGAAGCTTGCCCGTCTTTTGCACTTTTGCCATACTCAAGAAAAACTTTTGCGCGTCAGCATCAACTTTAGTCTTCTTACATGATGGCACCTTTTTAAAGTGAGATGTTACGCAGTCGGTTACATGCTTTTTGCGGTCTTCTTCAGTCATGTCAGCTGATAATTTCTTATGTGATTGTCCTGGGTTCACAGATGGTTAAGATTTCTTCGAGGATGGTGCCGACTGCCGAGATGTTCTTGGTGTTCGATTCTTTTCAGATTTTGGCGGAGGAGTCGGGCTTTTTCTGGTTGGTGCCGGCGGAGGAGTTGGACTTTTTCTGGTTGGCGGCGAGAAGGGCGGGGGTCTATGTGTGGAGAGTGCGGCTGATCATCATCGTCATCGCCCTCATCGTCCGAGCCAAACTTAATCAAGCTCTTGCGCCACGCGAGGAAGCCATGCACGTTTTCTCCTAGTTTTTTGTTTCCATCCTCGCCAGGGATCTCTACCTCCATTTTTCGGTATTGGCGGATGACACTGTCCACTTCGACCCTGGCGAATCCCTGCGATATCGGACGGCGATTGCAAAACCCACGACTCTGGCATGGCCAAGCCCCGCCTCACCACCTTTATGGTAATGCCATGTGCGGCCAAATGTAGCTTGCACGGTGTCGGTTCTTTGATGTCATCCACGGAAAATGCGGTCCAAGCTCTTGGGAATCCGGTGGGCGCTTGAATGCTCTTACGAGCCCCGGGTGATGAGCTCGGGTCATCACCGGTGGCGGTTGTGGTGAGAGCTTCCGCACGGCTTGCTCCACGGCCTTATCTAGTTCCACTACATTCCTCTAGCGCTCGCGACAAAGATCTTTATCGGCGTTCAAGTTGATCTTCTCTTAATCTCTTTGAACGCTTGTACAACCATGCGTCTGCGGGGAAGGCTTCTTTCCACATGACCAAACCAACTCCTCTGGTGCGACTTGGATGCTCCTTGTTACCCAGGGCTATGTTTAGCTCGTCATTCTCCCTTCGTGGCGCGAAAGATCCTTGGGAAGACTGCATGTGAGCATCTGTGATTCTGCGCAGCACTTCCTGCTCTCTATCGCTTCTGAAGCTTAAGCTGCCATCGTCGGAGATAGAACCACCCCTCCCAAGCAACCAGTGCTTCGATCGTTCGCTTAAGGCGACCGTCGCAGGAATTATACCCTTGCGGGTTAGTTTTTCTTCGGACCGATCCCATGCTGGTATTTTCTTCACGTACCCTCCTGTTCCTAGTTTGTGAGGGTGAATATTCTTATCCGCGTTTGCTTTGTTCCTTTGACTTACTATGTGAGCTTCTTCAGACCTCTTGTACACCACAAATTCATCCCAAAACTCCCTTAACTTTGGGTACGTGTTAAAATTTGACGTTTTATTCTTTTTTACATAATTCTTGTTTAGTGTTGTCTTCCAATTCTTCCACGCAGTGCACATGATGCAGAGTGCTCGTTTCTTTGCAACCAGCTCGGTCCCTTGGGGGAACTGGAAAACTTGTTTCAGCTTGTCCCATAATGAGTTCTTCAGATCATTGGGTACCACCCATGGGTCACCTCCGCGGCCAATCCATGATCTATAGCTGATGGGCACATCATCCCTAGCAAGAACCCCGCAGGCTGTCCTGTACGGCCCCAATGATGACTTTGGTATAGCAGGTTCCCAGACTGCCGAGAGCTCCACTATGTTGAAAATTCCCTTAGGCATCTTGTTCGGACCACGACTTGCGCGCTGCCTTCATTGATCAGACGTCTGAGCCTACAATTTGATCTTCTAAATTATTAGTCGTCTGGGCCTACAATGTTTTGGGAACCACAGTGTACTAAAACTTTACCTCGCCTATGTTAGTAACGTCAGGTTGGTCCATGGCAGGATCCTGCAAGTTCAGATAGGACGTTGGGCTATTGTTCGGGCTACCCCTTCCTCCATCGTCCATATTTGAGGGCCCAACTCCCTCCGGCACTTGTCCTTCGTCGGAGGCTATTCCTAGCAAGTTTACTAGAAATTTCAAATTAACAAGGTCATTTTTTAAAGACACATACAAATGAAGATTGACATTAAACTTAATCCCGAGATAAGATGTTTACATATTCGACACTGTAAAATGCTTGTTTACTATGTTTTTTCCCAAAAGGCATGTGCACAACCACGAATGCTTGCAATACATATCACCAAAAACAAAGAACATGCTAAACTGTGTGACTAGTATGACAACAAGTGCAACAGGATGGACAAAGGCAAATCATGGAGAAATGGCATGACAGTCAAAATGATATTTCTTGGGAGCCCAGCTTCAATCAACCAAGTGCTTTGAATGACAAATACAGAGGGGAGATAACGAAAGAGCCTAGAAGCAATCAAAATCTTATCAATGACAAATACTTACACCACAGACATCTTAACACATTTTGTATGCCTTAAACATGAATGTACAGAACTTCAAATACTTACACCACATATAAATATACATCTTTGAAGAATACATACACATATACATCTTTCGAGGATACATACACATATACATCTTTCGAGGATACATACACATAGGATACATACACATATACATCTTTGAAGAATACATACACATATCCATGCATGGCAGATTGTACTAACAAGCAACAAACCATTTAATTTCTGAAGAAAAACAAGTAACAAACCATAACATACATTATGGATACCAAATGCAGTACTAGCTCAGATCTTGACAAGTAACATGCAACATTAGATTGTGTAAACACTAAAAATCTAAGTACCTAGGTCAAAATTAAGGAAACAAGCATCGGGTTGTGTTTGGTAGTACAAAATGTGATGGTACAACACTGTTGTAGAGCAAGAATTGCATTCAAAATAATGCCAGGTACAAGCTAATAGTCTAGACAAGATTATAGTGATATTCCAGAATAAGCCCAACATACATACAAAAAAAAGCAGCAAGTGCATAAGCGAGCAGAGAACTAGGAACATTGCTCAAACTCCATAAATGATGTTATAAAATGATCTAGCCAAAGAACTATACTTTCATCATATGCTTGACCTTGATATCAACACTTCATAACGACACAAAACATTATTCTGGGGAAGTCCATTTAGTCTGCAGAAAATTAGCCAGCACATGCTCCAACAACTCACAATATAACCTTGATTCCTTTATTAAATTAGCGCAAAGTTGGCATTTAGGCCAGCATTTAAAGGAACAGTGCTGGGTGCCTTCCACCTTTTTTTTAGAATATCAATATGATAAACTTTAGAAGCTTTGAAGCTAGCCACCGATTGAAGAATGAACAAATGTTCTCTAATGAAAATAAACTGATCATGAGCGGCACTCAGGTTACATGAGGATTTTGTTAAAATTATGAAATTATGAGTAAACAAATGTAACTTCAATTCAATCTTTATTGTCAAACTTCCTATTAGTGTATTATGTCAATATTTCTACCATCATGAGAACCAGGATCCTGAGGCAAATTGCACACTTTGGAATCACAACCGAAATCCAAAACCAATAGTTTCCAGTTCTTCCCCATTTGGAATTTTGAAAACATTAACTTACCTCTAGAATTCGACGGGAACAGCTGGGGCGGTGCCCACTGACGGCGACGGCTGGGGCGGTGAGGCGTAGAGCGAGGCGACGACCGGGGCGGTGCGACGGGGTGCGAGGTGACGGCGAGGCGGTGAGGTCGAGGCGACGAAGTGGCGGCGTGAGGTTGAAGTGGAAATGAGGGGCTGAGTGGCGCGGCGTTCGAATTTATAGGGTTGGAGTATCACTGCCGGGTCTCCACAAAAACCGGCAGTGATACACTATCACTACCGGATCACAAACAGAACCGGCAGTGATAGCGGAATTATCACTGCCGGCTCACGCGCAACCCGGCAGTAATACCTATTTTCACTACCGGTCCAATCTAAAACCGACAGTAATACTACATTATCACTACCGGTTCAAAACAAAAACCGGCAGTAATACTTGATTATCACTGCCGGGTTAATACTAGAAACCGGCAGTAATAAACCACATCACTGCCGACTTAATGAGACAACCGGCAGTGATAAGCTCCGGTCACTTATGTCAAACTTTCAATTAATTAATTTTCAAAGGGTGATTGCTTTGGGATTTTTGAAATCCTATCAAATTTTATCCAAATTTTCTAAAAAATTTTGGAGGAATACTTCAGGTTGTAAAATTATAAAAATCCAGATTGCTCACTGTTTCAATAGTTTTAATATTTCAAAATAAAAAAATTCACTCAAATTCAAACAAATGTAGTAGACCAACCATTGCTTCAAAAATTCACACAAATACAAAAAATCACACAGATGAAGTTTAATTCACACAAATTGTTACATATGAGAAAAGAATAATACATTAATTGTTACATATGAGAAAATAAACATGTATTTAATGAGGACAACTAAGCTACGATTCGACCTTCGTTATGATCGCGGCGTATGTATGTAGCTTCGTCCTCACTCTCTTCCATGAGACCTAGGTCAACGTCCTCTCCGAAAGGAGGAAGCTCATCGAATTGGTTGTACTTTTCCTCATCGACAACATTCTCAACTCCAACAATCCTTCTTTTTCCTTGAATAACCACGTGGCGCTCCTTATTAGCTGGATCGGTTACAAAAAAGATTTGTGTAACATAATTAGCAAGTACGAATGGTTCTTCTCTGTATCCGACTAGTTTGAGGTCCACGGTAGTGATACCGTACTTGTCGATGTTCATGCCCCTTGGAAGTCTTACCCATTGACACCGAAAGAGAGAGACATTCAAAGGTCCGTAATCAAGCTCCCAAATCTCTTCTATGAATCCTTAGTAGGTTTTTCTATTTCCGTTGCTGTCGTAGGCATCTATACGGATACCGCTGTTTTGGTTGGTGCTCTTTTTATCTTGTGCTCTTGTATAAAATGTAAAACCATTTATATCGTATCCTTGGAATGTCCGAATTGTAGTTGACGGTCCCTGAGCCAACACTTTCAACTGAGCGCACTCTGTCTCCGTATGCATCATGTGCCTACGCAACCAATCGCCGAAGTTATGTCTATGCTCTCTCACGACCCAACCCTCTGACTTCGCTGGGTTTGTTCTGGATAGCATGCTCTTTTGCATTTTGACATACGGGGCCACCACAACTGATTGTACCAAAACTGCGAAATGTGCTTGTGTGAATAAAGCTAGATTGTTTGTACGGAGTGACTTCTCGCTTGATGTCCCTTTTCCCGAGAGCTTTGCCCTCATGCCGTGATGTAGGCACACCAATCGGTTTGAGATCCATGTAATCGACGCAGAACTCAATGACCTCCTCGGTTCCCCAACCATCTGCAATGCAACCTTCCGCCCGATGTCGGTTACAAACATATTTCTTTATAACCCCCATGAACCTCTCAAAAGGATACATCTGATGTAGAAACACGGGACCGAGAATCTGTATCTCTTTCACAATGTGAACAATGAGATGGACCATAATATCAAAAAAAGATGGAGGGAAACACATCTCGAGCCTGCAGAGAGTGTGGACCACATATTCCTGCAGCTTATCTAGTTTCAATGGATCGATGGCCTTTTGTGAAATCGCGTTGAAGAATGAACACAACTTTATAATTGGGTCTCGGACTTTCTCTGGCAGAACACCCCTAATTGCAATTGGAAGCATCTGCGTCATCATCATGTGGCAATCGTGAGACTTCATGCCAATTAATTTTAAGTCTTTCATTGAGACTAGTCTCTTTATGTTTGCAGAGTATCCGGACGGAACTTTCACTCCGTGCAAGCATTCGCAAAAGGTAATTTTTTCTTTCTCGCTCAGAGTGTAGCAGGCTGCGGGAAGGTACTTTTTCCCTGTATCCATGTCTTTGTGATGCAGTTCCTTCCTGAGTTTCATATCTTCAAGGTCCATCCGTGCTTGGAGAGTATCTTTTGTTTTGCCAGGTATATCCAGTAAGATACCAAGCAAGCTGTCACACACGTTCTTCTCTATGTGCATGACGTCGATTGCGTGTCGAACTTCCAAGTGCTGCCAGTAAGGTAGGACACAAAATACTAATCTCTTTTTCCACAAAGGAGCCTTATCACAGGAACTCGGGATAGATGTACTGCCTGCTCCCTTTCCGTGAATAATTTTAAGATCCTTTACAGCCGCAAATATCTCTGTCCCAGTGTGATTCTTCGGAGCTAAAGTAGTCTCCTTTGTCCTGTCAAAAGCTCTCTTATTATTGCGGTATGGGTGATCCTTGCGGAGGAACCTACGATGCCGCATGTAAGACATTTTTCGACAGTTCTTCAGCCACCGACTAGCTGTACCATCTAAGCACTGGACGCATCCATTGAATCCTTTTGTCGTCTGGCCCAACAGGTTACCAAGGGCAGGGTAATCATTGATGGTTACGAACAACAATGCGCGTAGGATAAAGTTCTCTCTTTTATACTCATCCCATACCCGTACTCCATCGTTCCACAAGATTAGAAGATCTTCAACCAATGGTTTGAGGCACACATCGATATCGTTGCCAGGTTGCCTGGGCCCTTGGATCAGTAGTGGCATCATAATGTACTTCCGCTTCATACAAAGCCAAGGAGGAAGGTTGTAGATACATAGAGTTACCGGCCAAGTGTTATGACGACTACTCATGTTGTCGAAAGGATTCATCCCATCCGTACTCAACCCGAACCTTATATTCCTCACATCATATGCGAAGTGCTTCTTATATTTTCTGTCGATGTTCCTCCATTGCACAGAGTCAGCAGGGTGTCTGAGCATTCCATCCTTCTTACGCTCTTCGGCGTGCCATCGTAGCAATTGGGCATGCCTTTTGTTCGCAAACAATCGATTCAGACGGGGAATTATAGGAAAATACCACACCACCTTACGGGGGGATCTCATCTTCTTACGCTTCACCTCGACATCGTCATTATCGATGTCATCATCGTTGCCCTTATACCGCTTTGCTTTGCAAACAGCACAGCCATCCAAGTCCGCAAACTCATTGCGATACAACATGCAATCGTTTGGACATGCGTGTATCCTTTGTACTTCCAGTCCCCATGGGCAGACAACTTACTTGGCCTGGTACGTACTTGTAGGCAACATGTTACCCTCTGGAAGCAAATCCCCCAAGAGACATAACAGCTCAGTGAAGCTCTTATCGGACCAACCATTGCTTGCCTTCAAGCTGCGAGAGTGTAAGCACGGTCCGCAATTTTGTGCTCCTCCTTGCACTGGGTACAATGGTGTTCTGGAGTCCTGTACCATATGTTGGAACTTTTGAAACTCTCTTTCACTCGTGAAGTCTCCCTCCCCATCACGCAACTTTTGATCCAGATCGTCGTCGTGGCTGTCGACAAACATATCTTCAACTGCCGTCATATTGTTGTCTCCGTCATCTTTAGTAATGTGTTGCCCTTCATGTACAATCTCATCTTCGCCATGCTTGGTCCAACAGGTATAGCCAGCCTTGAAACCTCTTCGAAGCAAGTGTGCACGTATCGACTCTATGGTAGAAAACAGCTTCTGATTTTTGCAATCAACGCATGGACAAAGACATGTAGTCCGCTGATTCTTTGACTTGCGCGCAGCCCACGTTTAGAAAATAACTCACACCATTAAAAAACTCTGCCCCGCAACGGTCCGTGTCATACATCCACCTTCGGTCCATCTACAATTAATTAAATCAAACATTACATAAGCATATAATTGCAAATAACAAATAATTGTAAACGATTAGATTTAAAAACCTATGTACCAATTTTGACTATAGTAAAATACATCAACCTTTTTCCGTTATGTAAATATCCATGTAGCAATTTTTTAGTATTGTAAAATATGAAAATAATTGTAAATAGTTAGGATATATTTGGACTATATTAAAATATATCAATCTTTTTTCATTGCGTCAATATCCATCTTGCAATTTCTTATTATTTAAAAATTTGGAAAAAATTGTAAATACTTAGGATATACTTTGAGTACATTAAAATACATCAATATTTTTTCATTAGATAAATATCCATCTAACAAGTTTTTATTATTTCAAAATTTGAAAATACATGAACCTTTTTTCATTATGTAAATATCCATGTGGCAATTTTTTATTATTTACAAAAATAGAGATCAAATTACTAACCTCGAAAAGAAGTACAATATGAATTTTAATAGATTTTTCAGCAGCAAACCGTCGCAATCTACAAATCGAGCAAAGACAGAGCGCCTCTCTGTCTTTGCTCGATCGGTCGAGAGGCAGGGGTCCCAGTTATATAAACGACTTATCACTGCCGGTTCTGCGCAGAACCGACAGTGATAAGCTCGGACTGCGCGGGAAAATCATTTTGCGCGGGAAAATAATATCACTGCCGGTTCTAGTCTCAAACCGACAGTGAAAAGTCAAGTACCACTGTCGGTTAAAGAACGACCCGGCAGTGATATATCTCTGCCGGTTGTTGTCTCAAACCGGCAGTGATATCTTGCTTTTTACTACCGGTTGGTTGCATGAACTGGCAGTGATAAGGTCCCCCCCAACTTAAGTTTTGAACCGGTAGAGATATGTTATCACTGCCGGCTCGGTCGTAACCGACAGTGATATCCCGACAAGGATTGCCTATTCTGTAGTAGTTATATCATGTTCCTCGTATCGATGATCTGTTTGATCAATTGACTGGTGCTCAAATCTTCTCAAAGATTGATTTGAGACATGGGTACTATCAATTGAAAATCAGGCCCGAGGATATCCCAAAAACCGCTTTCACTACGCGTTCCGGGTTGTATGAGTATACCGTAATGTCTTTTGGACTTAGTAATGCTTCTGCCAGTTTCATGACCCTTATGAATAAGGTATTCATGGAGTATTTAGATAAGTTTATAGTGGTTTTCATCGATGATATCCTTATCTATTCCAAAACTGAAGAAGAGCATGCACAGCATTTGTGCATGGTGCTCGAGAAACTTCGTGAACATAAACTTTATGCCAAATTTGAAAAATGCGAATTCTGGCTAAAAGAAGTTGCTTTTCTCGGGCATATTCTGTCCAACGGAGGCATATTTTGTCGATCCCAGTAAAATCAGAGCTATCTTGGATTGGGAATCCCCTCAATCTGTCCCCAAAGTTCGAAGTTTTCTTGGTTTAGTGGGATATTATCGCCGCTTCATTAAAAATTTCTCCAAAATAGCCCGACTCTTGACTCAACTTATAAAGAAAGAAAAGAAGTTCGAATGGACATCTGAATGTGAAGAAAGTTTTCAGAAACTTAAGAAAAGGTTAACAAAAGCTCCAGTACTAGTGTTACGTGATGTCCATAAGAGCTTTAATGTCTATTGCGATGCATCCCGAAGCAGACTAGGGTGCGTTCTAATGCAAGAAGGTAAAGTCCTAGCTTACGCCTCCCGACAATTATGAACTCATGAGCTTAATTATCCAACTCATGATCTGGAATTAGCTGCCGTGATGCACGCTCTTAAAATTTGGCGACATTACCTTATTGGTAATCGATGCAATATTTTTGCAGATCATAAGAGTCTGAAATATTTCTTTACCCAACCTGATCTGAATCTAAGACAACGAAGATGGCTATAGTTGATAAAAGACTACGACCTTAGCATCCAATACCATCCAGGTAAAGCTAATGTTGTAGCCGATGCTCTCAGTCGAAAACTTCATTATCTTTTCATTTCATATCATACCAATCAATCAGATCTCATAAAAGAATTCGAAAATCTTAATTTGGGAATCATTGAAAAAGGATTTTTGGCCGCACTCGAAGTGCAACCAACCATTAAATCCCAAATTAAAGCTGCTCAACTCCAAGATGAATCTATCATCAAAATTCGTGAAGAGTTGAAGCAAGGAACCGAATCCGAATTCCATGAAAGTCCAGATGAAGTACTTATGTACAAAAATTAAATCTATGTTCCTAATGATCCTGAGCTTAAAGATTTAATCCTTAAAGAAGCTCATGAGTCACCCCTCTCGATCCATCCTGGGAGTACGAAAATGTATCAGGATCTTCGACGGGAATATTGGTGGCCCGGCATGAAAAAGGATATTGCTGCATATGTTGCAATCTACGATGTATGTCAGCGTGTCAAAGCCAAGCATCAATGTCCTGCTAGACTTCTTCAACCTTTGAAAATCCCAGAATAGAAATGGGATGACATCAGCATGGATTTCATCACTAGTCTGCCAAAGACCAGGAAAGGTCATGATTCTATATGGGTAATTGTTGACCGCTTAACTAAAGTCGCACACTTTATACCGGTCAAAACCACTCATCCCGGAGACAAACTTGCTGAGCTATATTTGGAAAATATAGTTCATCTTCATGGTGTTCCAAAAATCATTGTTTCAGATCGAGGATCCCAGTTTACTTCTCGTTTCTGGGAAAGTTTGCACGGTCTTCTAGGGACTAAGCTGAACTTCAGCACAGCTTATCACCCCCAGACAGACGATCAAACTAAAAGAACAAATCAAATTCTTGAAGACTTGTTCAGAGCCTGCGTGTTATGTTATGGCTCTAATTGGGAGAAAAGTTTAGCATTCGCTGAATTTTCTTACAACAACAGTTTTCAGACCAGTCTTCAAATGTCACCTTTTGAAGAACTTTATGGAAGAAAGTGCAGAACCCCTCTCTCTCTTCTGGTCCGAAGTTGGAGAAAGGAAATTCTTTGGTCCAGATCTCATCCATGAGGCTCAAGAGCAAGTTGATATCATCCGAAGCCGACTTAAAGAAGCCCAATCTCGCCAAAAGAGTTATGCCGACAACCGTCGACGTGAACTCAATTTTGAAATAGGCGATCATGTCTATCTGAAAGTATCACCCCTCCGTGGAGTTCGTCGCTTCCAAGTTCGTGGAAAGTTAGCCCCATGATATATTGGACCATTCCGAATCCTTGAGAAGATGGGTGAGATGGCATATAAATTAGAACTGCTACCTCAGCTGTCAGAGGTTCACAATGTCTTCCATGTATCTCAACTCAAGAAGTGTCTTCGTGTTCCCACTGAGCTCACCAACCTGGAGACATCGATCTTCAACCAGACCTCTCATATCGGGAGCAACCAATTCGCATTTTGGAAGAAGCGGAACGACAAACAAGACTCACAAGATGTTGAAAGTCCAATGGAGTAACCATACGGAAGACGAAGCTACCTGGGAACGTGAAGATCATCTTCGAAAGGAGTTTCCTGATTTTTTTTTAAACCTCGCCAAATCTCGATGACGAGATTTTTTGTAAGGGGGGTAGATTTGTAATAGCCTAAAAATTAATAAAATAAATAAAAGTGAATTAAAAGTCTTTTGTGTATTATTTCGGAATTTTCTAAATTTTCTGGAATCATTGGAGATTCTTTTGGCTTTTCTTTAATAAAAGAAATTGGATTAAAGGACAAAGTAAATGGTAAAAGTAAAAGATAAAAACCCAATGTAACATCCCGAAAAATAAAATAATATAAAAATAAATATTTTAAATTTGAAAATATTTATTTATGAGTTTTATTGGCTTCATTGGTTCTTATTTGAATTTCTTTGGATTTTTGTGTTGTATGAAAATCCAACAAATAGAATTAGTAAAAGGGAAATGGTAAAAAGGTAAAATGGTAAGAAGATAAAAGGTAAAAGTAAAATCTTGAAAAGTCTATATATTTAAAATCATTTCAGCTGGTACATAAGTTTTAATGCATAGCATAGTGATTAAACAAATGAAATGACATCCCTTTGACCTCCAAATAGTGCAAGGACAGATTTATTATAAAATTTCAGAAATTCATCTGCTCGTGAAAATTTACCATAATATACTTAAGGCAATATTTACCTCTGGTAAAAATATCAGGAATTAATAATGTCCTTTAGACCATTTAAAAATTCCAAAACAGCGGCATTGAAAATCTGAAAATTTCCATGTCAGAATTTTTATAAAATAATTACCTAATATTTTGACTTTAAATTTTTATAGAGACATTACTAACCGAATAAAAACGACTAAAAAAAGTTTTAAAAATAAATAATAATGTTTTCACCTTTAATTAAATCAAAATTCGAAATCAAAATTAAAGCAAATTACGATGTCGAATTTTAATTAATTAACCATGCGGTATTTTAATCCCAAAATTTTATTGGAAGCTAACCACTCCCATTAGACCATGTTCAAAAAGTTTAGAAATTCTTCAACTCGGTTGATGACCATTTTAATGCCCAATCCTGAAGCTATCTTGTCTGCTGTTATTTGGGGACACCTCATCAAAGTCTAGAGCCTTCCATCAAATCGCAAGCCTCAAACCAAAGACACCAAGCCGCAAGACAAGCCGAGAATTCCCACGCCAAGGCAAAGCCAGCAAGCTTGCAGTCATTTGAGCAAAAGCCTCATACACTCATCTCCTCCATCACATGAGCAACATGCATCCAACGTCCAAAAATCAGTAAGCCAAAAGAGGAAGAGCAAGTGAAGAGCTCGGCTACTGCATCCTCTTGCACGCCTTCCAGGAACCTCGCAGCCTGATCATCTCCTCAGCGCTGCCGAGTTCAGCTCTTCCCTGCCATTGCCGTCGCAAGCAAGAAGAAAGGGGAGAAAGCCGATCAAGCAAAATCGGTGAGTCACTCTCAAATTCCGCGAATCGTGACGCTCTCGAGCATCATCGAACTCATCTCTCTCATCGATTTTAGCTCTTCTTGCCTGAAGCACCGCCGCACCTCTCTTTTTCTTCCTTAGCTCAGGCGCACGGTGGTGGCCCAACTCAGCACTTCTCCGGATGAATCGATCCCAAAAATGGTACCCCCTAGCCTCAGTGATACTCACCCCGTTACCCATTCGAACCGAAACTCATTTCTTCTTCTTCTCCGGTGAGCTCCCGCCATTGCCGCCACCCCCTCTCGACGACGAGGTACCTCCGGTCATCTCCAGTGGCGATTGACCCCACCATCAGGTGCGGGGTGGTCCACTGAAGCTCGCCGTGCCGTCGATTCGGCCGGAGCTTCGCCGGATGGCCGTCGCCGCCGTGCTCTGGTCGCCTGCCCTGCTTCCTCTCCCTGCTCCTGGGTCCCACCTGTCAGTGGCGTGATTTGGGGCCAGCTCAATCGGTAAAGGCGTTTTCTATTTTGTGAAAGCGTATTTCCGATTTTTAGTAAATTTAGTAGCTGAGCTAAATTCAATTAGCTATAACTTTTGAATCATAGATCCAAATTGAATGAAATAAATTTCTATATTCATCTAAAATCATGTTATTTCATAATATGCAAATTTTTTTTGAAAAACAGTACTGGGTTAATTTGAAATTCAAATTTGAATGAAAGACTTAAATATAGGATATATATTAAAATGTTGTAAACAAATTAAAAATTGAATGAAACTAATTTTATTAGAATCCTTATACGTCCAGGAACTCAAATATATAAAAATATTTTTGTTTTACCTTTGTTTAAATTATTTCCCATTAAAGGTTATTCTCAATGGAATAAATAATCAAAAATGAATAATTGTATAAAAGAAATTCTAAAATAAATAAGATTTATTTCTAAAGCACTTGTATGTCAGTAGCCCACCTTAATGTGCTAAAATGATTAAAGTATGAATTTGATTTAGACCTGTTTATGAATAATAAATGGTTTAATGGAAAAGATGTGTGTATATATGTAAGTGCATATAGTAATCAGTAACGATATATATATATATATATATATATATATACATGTGAAAAGTGTCTAATAGCTATACAAGAATATGAATAGCTATCGGAATGAGTAAGTTGTCACTATAGAAATGTTTTTAATGAAGTATCGCATATGCACAAGTTTAAATTACATCAAGAGCATAGGCATTGTATATGTAGAAAAATGTATATAGGTATAGTTAATAAAGAGCATAGTCATGATAAAGAAATTGGATTCTAAAAATCTAAAGTAATCAAGCTATTTGATCTAGCAAGAATCATTACAATAAAGTCATAATCAACGCGTAACCAAATAATTGAATTTCGAATACTTGTATAGTTTGAATAGTTATGACTTTCACAAACTAACTTCAAATCTGACAAAACCAAATTCTAGTAACCTGAAGTATAATATCTTTGATGTTTATGTAAAAATATATTATGTTTGAGTAAGTCTGAACTAAGCCCATGTTAGGCCCTAATGATCGTTTATATAGAAAACATTTCGGATAAAAGCCAAATATCGCAAAACTAACTTTAAAATGCTCTTATAGTCATCCCAGGTTTATATCTGAAAAATGGATCGATAATTTTATAAGGTGTAATCTCAAACTTAAATTGGAAATCGAGCCTTTATTGTGTAAAGTTAGAAACGCTTAAGCATTTTCAGTAGCCTATAAAGTATCTCGTCCAAATGAAAAGAATTATGAAAATAGTGTAGAAATACTCTATAAAGTGCATACTACTGTATTTCAAAGAAAGTACTTTGTTATACTATGTTTTACATATAAAATGAACTAGCAACATAACCCAAAATGTTATGTTTTCTGAGTAATAGAAATCACTTAAGCCTTTTCGACAGCTCGTAGAATATCTCGTATAAATGCTAATATTATGAAGGTCAGTTTAGAAATGATCTTTAGGATATGTACTACCATAATCTGGAAAAATATTCTTATAACAACTTGGTTTTCATCTTTGTTCTACTAGTGCAATAACCCTAAATGTTAATCGTACAATTCACCTCAATAATCCGATTTCTTATAATGTGACCTTTAATACCATATAGGCATTTTCAACAATGAGTATAATGTCTCGTCTAAACACTAAAAAGTGTGAGATCAGCCTAGAAATATTCTACAAAGTATATTCTATCCTTCTCCGAAGAAATAATCTTATTTCATCGTGTTCTGCATATAAATCTTGTCACCCAAATAACACTAAGTATTATGATTCATGAACTTCATAATATGAATGAGCAAACTTTGTAATAATGAAGAAATCTGTAGTTAAGATATTTGTATCACCAAAACCTTCTTAAAAACCAAGGATATTTGACCGGTAATCTAACTTATCAGATCTGTCATATTCGGAGTTACTCATGCAAAGTCAATTAAGAATTTAGTGCTGTTCATTCATAGCTTTAAGCATATTGACTAATATCTTAATTCTATTAATCCAAATAATTTTAGCATCTATAATTCGAAGTCATAAATACAAGAATTCGTAATTTTAGCCTCTTGAATTCGTAATTCAAGAATAGATAAGCTATAAAAGAAGCTGTTTATTGCTCAATGTTAAAAGCTAATAACTATATGGATATTTAATCAGCTAAACGCGATATGAAATCATCTAATTCAACCTTAAAGCATTCCTGTTTTCTGTAGTGAATCTTTATTTGATTTGCTGTCTGTTTTCTTTTTTCCCTTATTGAAGTTTATTATTTGCTATATTTTCGATTAGTCGACGTGTAGAATCCGACGTCCCTTCCTCCGTCGTTGCCTCCGTCAGCAGTGACCTCGTCTTCACCGTAAGCAATGATTAAGCAAGGCAAGCGCCCCTTTGACCATCTTGATCCCAATATTTGATTTGCACTGTGTTTACTAAAATATTTCATGCATGCGTTTACTTTCTGTAAATTCGCTATTTTGTGGTATTGGTAGATATACCTGTTGTCACATGAAACTCCTTGTTAATTATGGAAATGTGAACCTTGATAACCTCAAAATAGGGCTAGACATTACTTAATGCCAAATTGGGTATATGCGATCATGTTATCCTTGCTTAGCCATGCTTTAGCTTCTTGTGGGGCAGATGATCATGATTAAAATTGTTTTTGAAATGTTTTATATGGAACCTAAATGGTCCTTTTTGGGAAAATGGTTGCTGTTAGTTTGTTAAAAACCCAAAATAAAACTATGGTTTGATGCGGGCGATTATTGGCAATAGCCGGATGTGCAGAGGGATTTGCACGTAGTGTAGGGTGGAGTATCGCCCGTGTCGGATTAAGGACCGAGCAATGGGACGGTAGATCCAGGATTTTCGTGCAACCACGAGGGCTTGTATGGGCGGGTCTTAGCCTATTAAGTCGTTTAGATGTGGCTTTGCATCTATGGAAGGCGGGAGATTGCACAAGCATTCCTTTTCAGGTCTGCTTGTAGGGGTTTCTACATACCAATGCAACGGTGTACGCCTTGCCCTGGACAGAGATGTGGTGTTGTGTGTGATAAATGTGGATCCACGGCTTGGGTGAGTGTCTCTGTCTTCAGGGCGAGGGTTAACGTCCCGGGCTGGTGTAAAGCCACGTCTAGATAATGTAACGGCTCTGTATGATCTCCTTGCCGACACACCAAAGGAAGTGTGTTAATTGTTCTGGCAAAAAGGTTGATCATTCCTTGTGGGTAAAGTGTACACCTCTGAAGAGTGTAAATCTAATCGATTAGCCGCGTCCTCGGTCAAGGACACTTGGTGACGTTATTCCATGTTAGAGTCTTTGGTATTTTTCTAAAATGGATTTGGTCTGAACTTGTTTTAGCAACTGTGGCTTTATGTCGAAGGGCTGACATTGATGGACCTTGTGGTTTGGTTTATTCGAACTCACGCCATGGAGGACTGTGAGTATTACTTACTGTTGTATATATTTCTTATCAATCAACTTGCTTTTATAAATTCCGTTTGCAAATGATAACTTGTTTTACAATTCAATTTCGCTTTATTCAAATTAACTGTATTAGCCTTTCCTTTGAAATGGCCTGCATATATTATAGGTTTTGCTCAAGTCTTGCTGAGTACGTAAAGTACTCACCCTTGCTTAATTATTATTTTTAGGTGGAAGTTAGCGAGGCTTCGAATCTCTTTTCGTCGCAGGTTGCGGGATCTTCTTCGTCGTGTTCTATCTGGAGTTTATGCCTTGTCAGTTGCCTGCGGGTCTGATGGGCAAACTACAAGATATTGCTTCTTTTGCTGCTTTATTCTCTGAGTTGTAGCTTTTCCTTTATGTAATAGTTTCCGCTTTAATCTATGTGAGGTATGGTTGTGATTCCAATTGTTGTAAACATGTGAGTGCTAGCTACTGATCCAGGGAATAGCACAGTAATCACATGGAGGTTCCTGTTCATCAGAACGGGATCTCACAGTAGTGGTATCAGAGCTATGCTGACTGTAGGATAAACCCTAGATAGAATGGTCATTAGTGTTGGAATAAGTAAGTTCAAAATCTTATTTCCAAAAGCTACTATATTTGCAAAATGTAGTTTTTGCTATTCTTACCTCCTCCTTAAGATCCTACTCTTACCTACACTTTCATTTTGGTTTATAAATAAATTCCTCTTTCCTTAAAAGTAATTCTCGCTATAGTTCATCTTCACTAATTGCTTCTGAGGATACCGAGACATGTCGCTACCATCCTTCATGCTAGCCGATGAAGACCACAATGTCTACGCCAACATTCTCAAGGAAGCAGACAACGCTTCACTAACCTTGACAAGACAGAAGTAAAGCCTACTTCATGAAGAGCCAGCATCACCCGACAATAAAATACGGAAGATTATATATATTAGGGTCCCCTTAAGAACCCTTACGAGTAACATATTATCTTGCTCTAGTTATATAAAGCATTTTTTGTGGTGTTTATAACTTGCTATTTGAAAATTGTCTTTATTCTGTTTGTCAGGATTGATTTATGTGTGAGCTTAACCTCAAGGTTAAAGTTTCACAATAAATTGTCCTTATGTATAAATATGGAGAACTTAACCCGTATGATAAATTGGAAATCATAAAATAACTTATCTCTTCTTTCTGTAAAAACTCTTCCGAATTTATCCTTTCTTTCTGTAGAACTTTTCATCTGTGTAAACCATTGTGGTCATTAACTTTTCTTAAAATCAAGCATCATCAAGATTAGTAGTACAGTCTCCGTTACCACTTCTATAGTTTTACATGAGACTGCACCGTCAATCTATAAAACAAGGCCAATTTACATAAGCTGCTTTAGGCTAGTTAAAAATCTAATTTTCTCCACAAATGACTCTTGACTATGATTGAAAATTCACCTTAATACCTTGCCTAGATTATATACCATGAATCTAAGCTAGAATCAGAAAAGTTCTATACTTCTAATGGAAACTGGGAAAAAATCGAAAGTTTTATTTTCTAAAAAGAAATGTAAAAAAAAAGTGTAGCATTAGTTGTATATATACTCTTTTTCCATTTGTAAGATTTAGTTTCCTTATCTGTATACTCTTTCTTTTTAATGGATATTACATATACCCATTTCTTCCCTGTAGAATTTCCTTTCTTCGCTTCTATTTACTCTTTCTAGAAGGAGTTCTCTCCTTGTGCTTAATAAAAAAAAACCACCGCATAATCTTTTGAAAATAAATCTGTTAGCAATCAGTAAGTGTCGTGAAGTTTGCGTCAACAACTTCGAGAAGATGGAGGTAATAAAGAACCACAACCTCTCTAACTTCATAGAAGCTTTGGATTACTAACATCAGCAAATGGGGAAATGTTAGAAGAAACTCGTCACCGAATAGCCTACTATAAAAGAAAGTATTATCTAAAGTACATAATATTCTAAGTAAACCTCTTGAACATAAATACGTGTGATTAGGCTAATAGAAGAAAAACCTTAGGTACCCCTCCCATATACTAAGTTGAATGCATATATAATCTTCCCTAGATGCGCATGGACGCACTGAGTCTAAACGTGGAACCCATTCCACTCCTCCGGCGATGCTTCGCCGCTGGCGAGCCTTGGAGTGGACTTCTCTACTTCGGGCCGCCGACAAGTGGGTCCCGTGTGTCAGCCGCATGCGACGCTCGAGTCTCTGCCGAGCGGACCCACGATCGACCTCGCTGCGTCGCTCGGTCGAAGGCGGTCCAGCAGCGTCACCGCTTCGTCGAGTACGTCCCCACGCTAACCGGGCCCGGCACTGTCGATTGCCTCGGTTCGGTGATGGCGAAAAATGGAAAGAGCCTTCTGGTTTCAAAAAGCGCACTTTCCCTTTTTGGCAGTTTTCCAATTTTTCATTATTTTCAAAACCGAGCACATTCAAACTTGAATATCTTTTGAATTATCTGTCCAAATTTAATGAAATAAATTTATAAATTCATATAAAATCATGTAGATTCATAATATGCAAAAATATTTTGAAAATGATCTCTGTTTAATTTTAAATTTAAAAATTAAAGAAAGAGTATAAAATATGCCATTCATAGAATTTTTGCAAATAACCTCGAAATTGAGTGAACTAAATTTTGTTAGCCTCCTAGTAATCTTAAGAACTTTAATATGTAAACATACTTAGGGATTGCTATAAGAAAAATTTGTGTTAATAAATCATTAGTAAAGCAATTCAATGTTAGTCCCAATAAATTTAATCCTTTAAAGTGTAAAATAAGAATAAATAATCCATGCAACAATCCCTAATTTATGAAATTGTTTTATTTGAAATTTTCCATCTAATTTCTTTTTGGCCTTATTGAAATTTATTTTCTATGCTATTATTATAAGACGTGTAGAACCCGACGAATCTGGAGTAGTCGACGACGATCAAGAATTCGACTACATGGATAATCAACAAGGCAAGCACCCCTTTGATCATATTGGTCCCAGATTTATAAATGTTTTCATTAAATATTTTACTGCATGTGTTATTTTCATGAAAATCTGCTATATTTTGGGTATTGGTAGTTGTACCTGTAGTTTTATAGAACTTCCTTGATAAGTATGGATTGGTGAACCTTGATAACCCTAGAATAGCATAGATAAGACTTAATGTCAACTTGGGTTACTCACACTTAGTGTTATGCTTAGCCAAGCTTAAAGTAACATAAAACTTTGACATTATTAAAAATGTTGGATATGACATTTAATGGGTATGACCTTTCTTTGTGATTGGTATTTTGATAAAAAAAATCAAAACTATGGTTTAGATGCGGGCAATTATTGGCAATAGCCGGATGTACAAGGGACTTGTACGTAGTGTAGGGGGAGACTATTGCCCGTGTCGGATTAAGGACCGAACTATGGGTTGTTTTCAGGACAAGAAATATGTACAATCACAAGTACTGGTATGGGACAGTCTTAACCTATTAAATTACTTAAAACTAGCTTTACACATTGGTTGGCTGAAGTGGTGTGTACGCCATGCTCTGGGGAGAAGTGGGACAATTTGATGTGTGTCATCATTTGTCATACTAGTCGCCCATCTTCTGCCGCCGTAGGTAGAAGTGGGACAATTTGGTGTGTGTCGCCACTTGTCGTACTAGTCACACATCTTCTTCTGCCATAGTATGGGTTCATCACTGGGCTGGTGCAAAGTTAAGGTTAAGTGATGTAACGGTTATGTCATGACTCTCTGCGGCACACCAAAGGAAGTGTGCTAATGATCTGCTCAAAGAGTCAGTCATGTCTTGTGGGTAAAGCTGTACACCTCTGCAGAGTGTCAAACTAATCGATTAGCTGTACCCGCGGTTATGGGAACTTGGTAAAGTCATCACATGGTTAGTTGTTTTTATTTTCATAAAATCTAGTTGTACCGTGTGCCGGTAATTTCTACTGTGTGTGAGTGGAAATGGTTCGTGGATATGGTCATGATACCGAGGTACATGAGATTTATTTATGCTTATATTCTATTATTTTCGGTATTAAATTGCTTTTACCTAAATTCCGTTTTGCAATCTACTATTCAGTATTTACATTTCAAATTAGCTTTATGCAAAACAACCATAAACCTTCCCTTTGAATTGGCTTGCATGTATATTATAGGTTTTGCTAAAAGTCTTGCGAGTACGTAAGTACTCAACTTGCCTATGTTGATGTTTTTAGGTGAAGAATCAGAATACCCCGACGATACATCTTATGACGCAGGATTCGGGGATATGAACGATGAATTTTACTAGGGTCTTCCTTGTCAATTGTCTGTGGGGACTCTGGGTTAAAGGCATACTATAAGAAATATGTCTCCACTGAAATGTTTTACTTTTGGTATTGTAAGAATATTATGTACTTTGCTTCCGCTGTGATAATAAAGTTTGTGTATAACTCTGATATCAATTTATAATTGTGCGTACTAGCCATTGATCATGGGACTAGTACGGAAAGCACATGGCACCCATTATTGATATTTATTATAAAAAATGGGGGCCTTACACATCAATGAGTTGGGTCTTTCATTGCCTAACAAGTACCTAATGCTTTCATTCAGCCAAAAAAAAGGAAAGAAAAAGAAAGTTATCTTGTCTATCTGATAAATCTTGTAAGTTTTCAATGGGTTTCAGCCCATTTATACTGCTAACCAGTCACTTAAATGAACTAAAATCAGCTTGTTGTTTTGCATGACTAGATATTAAAAGCTTTCTTCTCATGTGACAACCTGATGTTGGTGACTCAACCTCATGTGTTAGGAGGTTTAGAATAGAGATAGACAAGTTATTAAGGCAAATTATCAAAACTAGAGACAAACAAGTGACACCATTTGCTTTTTGTTATCCAACACAATTAGAAGACTCAGCGACAAAAGTTAACCAGGATTCACATACACATGGAGACACAATTTTGTTCTTTCGTTTGAAGCAAGGTATTTTTAATCGTCAGTATGTATTCCTATTTTTCAATTGTATTCAGATAGCAGATGGGCTCATCAAAATTCCCAAAAATTTGCCCTCTGATGGGAATCCCAAGACTATTATCTGTTCTTCACCTGGTGACCACCAGATGTGGAACAACATATAGTCAAAAGAACAATGCATAACAATATAGTTTGAAGAAGAAGGCATGCTATTAAAACTACTAATTACTAGGCTAGTACTTTTATTTCGAGTAATGCTCCTAATTACCTCAAGAGCAGAATCTTTGGCTAGGTTTTATCCTGTCTCACTTTTCTTTGGCTAGGGTTTACCTTGTCGGTTTTTGCCCCGCGTGAGGGGGCATTGGATGCCGAGGGGGTGGTGGCTTGGAGGGAGACCCGCAGGCAGCTTGGAGGCAGAGGGGGACCGGTAGCTTGGAGACTCGGTCGATTTTTTTCCTGTGGGAGGGGGCACTGGATGCCAAGGGGGCGGTGGCTTGGAGAGAGACCCGGCGATGGCTTGGGGGGGGCTACGGTGGAGTAGGGAGCTAATGAGGGTTGCGACCGAGTGTGTGAATTAACTCTGTCTAGACTTGGGAAGACCATTACTCAATGTATTTATGAGGGGGCTTATTGCTATCAGTGTCGGTTCAGAAAAAAATAACCGCCACTGATAGCTTCACTTACTCTGTCAGTTTTTGCCAGAACCGATAGAAAGGCTAGGTTTATCTCTATTGGTTTCGGTTTGGAACTAATAGCAATAGATGAATTGCGCCAGGCATATTAATCTCTATCGGTTTTTTGCAAGAACTGATACAATTGCAAGTCCATTTTCTCTATCGGTTTCGGTAGGAACCAATAGCATTACATGGACACTTTGTCGGTTTTTTGCCAAAACCGATAGAAATTCCAAGCATATTTATCTCTATCGGTTTCAGTTAGGAACCGATAGCAATAGTTGGAATGCAACAACCGATAGAAATGCAAATCAGTTTTCTCTATCGGTTTCAGTTAAGAACCGTGTCGAGACCCTCCTTTTTGGCATGGAATACCAAGAAGGTTTCATGTGCATATAATGTACTAGTCCCACGATTAGTAGCTAGTACAAACATATCACAACATTGTTATCACATCCATACATAAGTCCATAATAAAATAATAGCACATAGTTCTTACAACTTGGCCTATGGGCCGAATTAAACTGCAGCGGAAGATACAAGGCCTAGCAGTATGTCTTTGCCCAAAATACCACAAGCAACTGACAAGGAGTAAATCCTAGAAAAGCTCAACGGTATAGTCCCCGTAACCTGCAGCAATGTACACATCCTCGGGAACTTCGCTTTCCTCATCCACTGAATAACAATTTTAGAAAGATTGAGTACTTTTGTACTCAGCAAGACTTATAGTGTATGACAAATGCAAATATAACAAAATGCAGGCGATTTCAATAGAAAAGCTTCTAAGGTTATTTTGCAGTAGGCGAAAATATACTTGAATAACAAGTAGTAATTTGCAAGCAGTATTTGTTAGAGCAAGTTTATCGAATATGTAAATAAACAAGTACACATAACATAATAACTCACAGTTCTCCATGATTGTGAGTATAGCAACCACCTTTTACCAAACCCAGGAATAACACTTGAAATGTAGACTTTCCAACAATATTTCCACATTCATCCTTGTTTTGCAAAGTAATAAAGTTTCTCACTATGTGATAACTTTACCAAGTGCCCATAACCGCGGTGTAAGTTCAAGCTCCATTGGTTTTGGTGATTGATTTTAGATTAATGCTTAATCATTGTTTAATGAAAAATCTAATCATTATGAGACTAACATGTCTATTGAGCTTTATTCTTATTAGTCTCAAATTTGGATGAAAAATGGAAAACCCAAGGTATGCACTCGTATTCATTCTATTGTCTTAATGCATACATTGGATTCAAGTTTAAAGGATGAACTCTTCCACTTCTCAAGTCCAAATATGTGCATTATGTTTCTAAATCCATATATACATGAATGCACACATCTAGGGGGATTTCGTACTTTTACTTGATGTCTCAATAGTATTGATTTATTTCATCTTGCCACACAAATCAAGGATCAATACATTGAAACAATACCTTGAGTATATATTTGACTTGTATAGTTGTAGTATAGTCATGGTAATATAGGATAAACTCCAATGAAATCAAATTTAATATGTGCATATTGTTTCTAATCCAATTATATGTATGCACATCTCTATGTGGAGTTTATTCATAGTTGATGGTCTAAAAGTATTGATCCCATTCCACCACTCCATATAAGATTTGGATCATTATCTTCCATCAAATTGAGTATATGAAACTTGTGTAGTTATATATACTCATATCAATTTATATGGAATTTAAATTGACTTCGGTTGTCTTTTAATCAAATCAAAGAACGTTTCATCATGTGTTGATGGCATTCTTTGTTGATTAAATACAAACGGAAAGTTCTTGAGTATAATGAAGCATTAGTTGCATCAAAGTACTCAGGACACATTTAATTATTCAAATTGATTTGGGTTGTGCTCAATCGATCCTAGAGGCATCCATTATGTGTTAATGGAGTGCAAGTGATGATTGAGGCAACCATGTTTGTTGGACTAACGATCTTCAATGAGTTGTGAAGTAGGCTGAGTCCAAGAAGATAAAGAACCTTGAATGGGAAGTCATCATGTGTTGATGAGCTTCAAGAGGTGATCCCGAAGTAAAGAGAAGGGCTAGAGAAGGTTCATCATGTATTGATGAACAAGAAGAAGAAGATTCTATCATGGAGAGAAGATGATTGAAAATCATAAAAGCTCCAGTGGATCGCTAGAGGCAAAGGTGTGACTAGCTAGGGTTAAGGATGTGTTACTAGTCTTTTACCGGTCTCGATGTTTGGATAGGAGACCGGATTGCTAGTTAGCTTGCCGTACTATGAAGTGGGGTCGAGTCTTTTAGCTTGAGCTTCATCATATATTGATGAACTCAATCCGGTTCACTCTAGCTCACTCCCTTGATCGGATTTTTGCATGGAGCTAACCATTTGGCATGTGTTGCGAATAGGTGAAAGCTCGTGCATTGATTTTTGCATGATGCTTTGATTTGCATGGGTTGAAAATAGGAGAAGCTCATGCTTGCTTCTTATTTTAATTCTAAATTTGTTTTGGTATTGGTTGGAGCTAAGTTTTGCATGAGCTGCAAAAGGAGAGAGCTCAAGCAATTTGGTTTAAAGTGGTTGCATGGAGTTAGAGATTTGCATGTGTTGCAAATAGAGAGCTCATGTTTTGGTGTTTTAGCTTGTGATTGGATCATGTGTTGATCATTACAAGGCTAAGTTTGGTTTGTGCTTTGAGTTTGCAAAATGTGTTTTTGCAAAATATTAATGTTTATGCTTCTTATCTTGGAGCATAAGATAAGCATTTGCAAATATGTTTTGCAATATGTTGGGATCATGTGTTGATCATCTCATGGCTCAAGGTGTGCTTTTAAGTGGTTGGATTTGTTATTTGCAAATGTGTTTTGCAAATGAACTTGGAGTTATGTGTTTCGATCCTAGAGCATGTATTGGCATTTGCAAATGTGTTTTGCAAAGTGTCGGGATCCTGTGTTGATCCTTACATGGCTAAAGGGTTGGTCGCATAGGTTCGTAGTTTATTTGCGATTGTGTTTCGCAAATAAATTGGACTTTAGATGAGATTATTTGGAGTATGTGATTAACATGTGCAAATGTGTTTTTCATAGTGTTGTGCTCATATGGTGAACCTCACATAACTCAAATAAAGTGATCTTTGTGTTTTGGAGAAAAGATCGCGTAAAATCGGACTTTGGTCAGTGGGGGTGGTATGACTGGACCCCCTCTCGTCATACTGGCCGTCGGTATGACCGGGCTCGAGGGCTGTCTGATTTTTACAAAACAGGTGTATTTCGCGTTGAAGTGGGATGGTATGACCAGGGCCTGATAAGGACATCACTCCTTCGGATGTGCACAAGACAACTCCTCAAGATATACAAGGACCAATTACAAGAGCACGCGCGCGACAATTAAACCACCAGGTGAACTCATTCCTCGTTGTTCACGTTTTCTTGGATGGATTGATACTAAATTCTTGTAATGTTTTGTTGCTTAGGAATATGGGAGAAGCATCACAAGCTTACCTCAACATCATCCCTCAAAGCCCAAGTCTACATGGTCTCAAAGTCGAGCTCAAGTCGGACTCCAACTTCGGTTCGTAGCCTCAGGACAGCACGTCAATAAAACGATCATATCTAGGTCATACGAAGTCCAATTGAGGCGTTCTTGGACTCTACGGATAAGTCCATGACGAGAGCTTTCCAACGGAAGTGGTTTCACATTCCAACTCCTTCTGAATCGACAAAAATCATCAAAACAATATGATGAACATAATCTAACAGGTGCTGCGACACCTCCACTTGGGCCCAAAGGCCTTATACGACATAGGGTTGCACGGCCAACCCCTTGGCTGCCTCCCTTGCCCTCTCCCTCATACATTTTCAGTATCTGTTGCTAGAATAGATAGGTTTTACTTAGATTACAACTAGACACTTTGTCAGTTTTTCGCCGTTCATCGGTTTGTAGAACCCCAACTCGTGTCCTTAATATTATTCGCAATTTCAGATTGTATCTTCTACGTTCTTTCTTGTGTTCTCGATTCACATGCAGGCCGAATAAGCCTTCTTGGCGAGGTCAACCGTGTTTGTACGTGGTTGATAACCAAAGGAGCCGTGGTGTAGTGATTGCAGGGTTTGAATCAGTTTTGATTGGAAGTTGGATCGTCAACGTCGAGTTTTCCACCAATTGATTAACTACTACCAGTTGGAAGATCTGGTCACCATTCTCATCAGGGTCCCTTTGGTCATACCGGCCAGCAGTATGATCAGGTGGTCTCCAGTCATACTGGCCGTGGAATTTTTCTAAGTAACGGCTAGTTTTCTAACCGTTGCTTTGAGGAGCAGTCTTACAGGCCCTAGGGCGGTATGACCGGGCTCCCAGGGTACTTTTGCCTAATTTGTCCCCTAACGGCTAGTTTTTCTTATGCAGGCTATATAAGGAGTCTTGGGGGTTGGCATTTGGGTGTTGTTGGCTTTGTTGAGTATTTGGGTGAGGTGTTGCATGTGTTGCACACTCACATTTGGTTCTTGAGCTAAGAGTGAGCTCTAATTGCATGTGTTGTAACTAGGAGTGGATTTAGAGCCTCTTGTGCATGTGTTGCACTTGAGGAGGAACCTTGTGCATGTGTTGCACTTGGTGATCACCGGAGTGCATGTGTTGCACTAGGTGAAGTTCAAGCGGGAAGGCTTGGCGTGTTACTCTTTCTGTTTGCCAACACCTAGACGGCGTGGAGGCGTCGTGCACGGTGAGCTTCTCGACGAAGGTTGATAGAAGACCCGGTAAGTTGTGAAGGTCGGTGCTCGCCTACCCGGAGGGGGAAAGAGCAACCACTAGTGGTTTTGAGGTGGGTGCTCAATTCGTGAAGCCGGTCAATTTCGTTTGGGCTAACCTCAACGTGGATTAGGGGAGACCGGCAAGTCTCCGAACACCACGGTAAAATATCGGTGTGTCTCTTGTGATTTGCATTCTATTCTTTATTTATACTCAAGCAATTTATATTCATAGAATTGGTGGTTTGATTGCTTGTATTTAAAATTGCAAATTATTGTTAGAGACATAAATAGTTAGTGCACTTAGTGAGCCTAGTTAACTTAGGCTTTAATTGTCAAAACCTTAGTTTATCGCTTCTGCATCTATTATCATTTAGGTTTTGACATAAGAGCATTTAGGCAAGATTTTAATTAATCATAGAAGAAACTTTTATAGCCGCCTATTCACCCCCCTCTAGTCGGCATCCTCGATCTTACACGCGGGCTCGACTTTTCGAAAATAATTTTACTCTGCAGAGGTATACATCTTGACACACAAGTTCATGATCGACTCTTTGTGTAAGCTATTAACACACTTCCTTTGGTGTGTCGCAGAGAGTCATGATATAACCTTTATATTATTTAAACCTAACTTTGCATCAGCCCGGTGACGACAAACCCTAAATATGGTGGTAGAAGATATTTGTACCTTCGGTACGATAAATGGTTTCACATCCCACTGCCCCACTTCTCCTCATATTAAGGCGTACACCGTTATATTGGCAAGCGGTGTTCCCATCACCTTGGTTTGGGTGCCCCTTCGAGCAATCCATAATGGAATAGCCCATACTACTACAGCCTTCCAACATACAAAGCTAGGCCTAAATAACTTAATAGGTTAAGGCTATCCCATACTAGCACTTGTGGTCGCACTAAATTCTTGGCTTGAAAACAACACATTAGTTCGGTCCTTAACCGACCAGGGCTAGGATACTCCCCCTACACTACGTGCACGATCCATGCACAACCGGCTATTGCCATAACTCGCCCGCGTCAAAACTTAGTTTTATTTTAAGTTTTTAGGACAAAATACCAATATCCTTAATTGTCATATCCAATATTTTTAAATTCTCAAGAAACAATTTAATTTAATTATCTCAAAGCTAAAGCATTGCTAAGCATAACTAGTTTGTACTCGCATATGCCCATGTCGACATTATGTATTGTCTAACCTTGTCCTAGGGTTATGAAGGTTCATATTTCCATACTTATCAAGGAAGTTCCATTAAATTACAGGTATATCTACCAGTACCCACAAACTAGCAATTTAATGAAATTACACGCATGCATAATAGATTTGACAAAACAATATAAATTAATTGAAATATTGGGATCGACATGTTCAAGGAGGTGCTTGCCTTGCTCATTGGGTTTTGTGGTGAAGTAGGAGTCAATAATGTCGGTGTCTATACGCAGTTCGTCGTGCTGCAACAATAAGAAACAAAAGGAATCAAAACATCAAATCCAAATAAAATTTCAGAAATAGAGAGCTCTGGTTTTATACTGAGTCTTTCTTTGACAGGTCAACATTTTTAAAGTTTATTTAAATAGGTTGGCTTTTATTCAAATTTTACTTTGGAGCAACCATCTTACTTAAGAACAATAGGTGCAAACCATCTTTGTTTTTATGCATTTTTACCGAGACAGAAGATCATGATTTTAGTGAATTTTAGGCACTGGTTTCATTAATTTTTCAGTTTGTTTGAAAATTTTATTGAATTTTGAATATTGCACACATTGATTAATAAACCTATTTAAAGTTTAGATTAAAAGAGGTTCAAATTCAAATATTTGTACAGAAATGAAGTCCTTATGGTCTCTTGAGTCCTTAGAAATTTGTCCCATCAGTTTTTGAGTTAGGGTGCACAATTTTGTAATAGCACATACACTAGGTTATTTTCAAATTTTAAATTCATAAATCAAACAAAGGTCAAAATTTAAATATTTTTTAATATTCAGAAATATCATGATTTTAGATGAATTTATAAACTTGTTTGACTAAATTCAGAGTTAAAATGTAGTTATTTGAGTTTGAAGTCAGTCGGTTGGAAAAATGCTGAAAAATGGGAAAATACGCTTTCAGAGTTACGGAAGGGTCTTTTCCATTTTCCCGAATTTTCCTCATATTTTTCTGAATTAGCCGATCACTGACATGTGGGGTCCACATGTCAGTGACCTACTTCATAACAAAGTTCATTAACGGTACAACCTGACGGGGCCCACATGTCATCTTCATAAAGACAACTAAAACTGGGTAAGGCACTGACGAGTGGGTCCGATCGGGCAGTGACACAGAGAGGGAGAAGGCATTGATAGCTGGGACACTCGGCTCAGTCACACATAACAGGGGCGGCGATGGCGAAGCTCGCCGGCGGCGAACTAGGGCCAGAGAGGACGAATGGGTTCCATGGATGGCCTCAGGGGACCTTGATAGCATCTAGGCCCCCTCAATTTTATTATTGTGTTTTGTTATAATTTTGGTATTGATGACCAAGTTAATAATACTCAAAGCTTTGAAGAACATATGCTGGATTCAAGAATGAAGCAAGTTGGACGAACAAGATTAAGGTGCTCAGTTCTAGTTTATGACTTGAGAGATGATTCAAGTCAAATGGCTAGGATTGTTTTTCTCTTTTTTGTTGTCCAAAGGGGGACTTTGCACAAGCTAGTGAATTGGATCATAAGGCAAAGACAAAACTAGATTTCTCGGAGCAAAAGACACTTATTCCTTTTTAAATCATATTTCTTAGTGTACAACGGACCAAATTTCTGCTATCCACCTCTTCAGTCCGTTGCACTCACATCATATCCTTGGAAGTCAAATAAGATTCTTTGGTCAAACTTTGAAACTCTCTTATGACTAAACTCCCATCAAATATCTGATTATCGGATCAAATCTATTGTCTTCTTATCATTTCAACCTTGTTAAAAAACCTCCTTTAAAATCATCTGATAGCCAAGGGTTTGCCTATGTATGACGGACCAGATATTTGGTCCGGCATACATATAAAAGTCTCTGCTCTTTGACGGACCAAAATGTTCTCCGTTTCCCATCTACAGCGAACCAAATATTTTGGTCCGGCACTCAATCAATTTATAAGCCTTTGGCCGGACCAAAACTTTGAAGTCTTATTTATTGAAACCTTAAATGAATATTCTTTTTCATTCAAAAGGGTTTTACTTTTACTTTTTTTAAAAAAATTTTTTATTTTTAAAATCGATAATTATTTTTGTTTTTTTAATTCTAGTTAACTTTAGCTTTAATTGTCAAAATTTTTTATTAATGGGCATTTAATATATTATTTTTTTTTTTTTATAATAGTTTTTTTTTTTTTTTAAAATTAATTTTGAATTTTTTTATTTATAACCTTTTTTTTTAAGCTGGCACAGTTTTTCATTTCCTCTTTATTTCCTTTTTTTTCTCACGATTTTTTTGAAAATATTTTTTTTTTTTATAACCTATTCTTTTATTGCTTTTTTTTCTTGATTTCACACTTTTCCTTTTTGATTTTTAGTCTTTTTTTTTTCTTTTTTTTTCATTTTTATAATCTTATTATTTTTAAAATCTTATTTTAACCTATTTACACAAACAAACCCTAAATACATTTTTATAATAAAATTTTATATTTTATTTTTTATTTTTTTTTTTTTTCCGGTTTGACAAATTCCCTCTATTGAAAGTGCTAATCCTATGTTCTTTGTTCTAAATTTCCTTTCAATTATCCAACCTTTTTTTCCCCATAATTTCTTAATCCATCATAGCCTGCCCTGCTTATTATTTTTTTTGATCCAGGCTCTTCGTCACCAGCATTTGGTTTCCCCTATCACTACTTGTTTGGAATTATTTTCACTAAATTCTTCATTTAGCTACTTGGTTTTTTTTACTCCTCAATGCGATCATTGCTTAACTGGCAGCCTACTTGTGCAAGAAAAACTTTTTTTTATTTCCTTTTTACGAGGAAAATTTAAACTTTTTTTTTTTGTTTTATTTAAGATTAAATATATTTTTACGTAAACAATTCATTATTTTTTTTTTTTAAAGCAAAAAAAAATTTTTTTTTTTTTCAAAGAAAAAGGCATTTCAAATCTTAATTATTTTTTACTTTTTTTTTATTTTTTATATTTTTTGTTTCATATTTTTTTTTTGTACTCATTTTCAAATATTTTTATTTTTCATAAGTAACATACAAGTAATTTATTGATGAATTTAATATTTAATTAAACTAAAAAACTGTAATTTTAAAAAAGAAAAATATATAGATTTAACAAAAAAAGGAGGATTTAATTATTTGATTGAGATGTTTTTGTTCATTGAAGGTTGTTTTAATGAAGGGTTTTGAAATCTTCGGATAATGCTTTTTTGCAATAAATTTGCTGAAATTTTTTACATTTTTAACAAAAAATCAAATCCAAAATCAAATTGAAATTTTTTTTTTAAATTTCTTTCTTTACAAGTTTTTTTCTTTTTTTTCTTTATTTTTTTTAAATTTTTTTTTAAATAAATTGGCTTTTTTTTTCATTTTAAATTTTTTTTTTCAGTCAACTTTTTCTTTTTTTTTTTAATTTTTGTTTTTTTTTTTTTTTTTTTTTTATTTTTTTTTGATTTTTTTTTTTTTTTTTTTGTTGTTTTTTTTTTTTTATTTTTTTTATTTTTTTGAATTTTTTTTTTTTTTTTTTGAATATTGATTTTTTTGATTATTATTTTCATTTTATTTAAAAATTTTATTCAAATTTTTCAATTGATTTCTCTATTTAATTAAAATTTTGAATTCTTTTTTTTTTTTTTCAAATTTTTTTTTGTTTTTTTTTTAAAGATTTTGTAATTTTTTATTTTTATAATTTTAATTTTTTTTTTTTATTAAATAATTTTAAATTTAAAAAAAAATTTTAGATTTTATTTTTAGATTTTTTTAAATTTTTTTTTCAAAAAATTTTTTTTAAATTTTTTTTTTTAATGTAGTTATTTGAGTTTTTTAAAGTTTTTTTTTAAAAATCTTTTTTGAATTTTGAAAAATTTTTGAAGTTTTTTTTTTTTTTTTTTTTTTTTTATTTTTTCTCAATTTTATTTTGTTATTTTTTGTCACATTTCAAATTTTTCTTTAAAATTTTCTTTTCTTTAAAGATTTTTTTTTTCATTTTTTTGCATTTTCATATTTTTCAAAACAATTTTTAAAAACTAGGCAATGGGTAATAAGATTGAACATTTAAGAAAGATCGAAAAATAAATTTGGCCAAAATTTTTTTCCAGTTATACAAACCTTTGAGTCAGCGTGGGACAGCTTCATTTGGCTCGATAAAAGGCATTGGGGGGAATGAGAGGCAGATGGGGTTTTTGGGAACACCTTCAGCCCTCTCGATTTTTTATTTATTTTATTTTTGTGTTTTTTTTTGTTTTTGTTTTGTTTTTAAAATAATTTAACTCAACTTTTTTTTAACTTTTGATTAAATTTGAAAATTGAAGATTTTTACAGAACAAGTTTTTCATTTTTTTTTTTTGATTTTGTTTTCAAAAAGAATTGATTTATTTTTAATTTTTTTGCTTTTTTTTTTTTTTTTTTTGAGGACTTTTTTCTTAAGCTTGTTAATTGAATTTTAAATTTTTTAACTATTTTGATTTTTTTTTTTTAAGATTGTTTTTTTTTTTTTTTTTTTAAATTGTTTTTTTTTTAGCAAAACTTTTTTTTTTTTCATTCAAAAGGGTTTTACTTTAACAATGGACCAAACATTCTTACTTGAAATTTTAGTTGTTGCTAAAGTAAATTGCTTGGGTAAAACTTATCTCGTTGAAAAAGGTCTTTGGCACCTAACTCTTGAAAAGTCCATGTATGACGGACCAAAATTTTTGGTCCGACGTACATAGGTCTCTATGCCAGACCTAACTCTTGAAAAGTCCATGTATAACGGACCAAAAATTTGGTCCGACGCTCATGTACATCTCTCAATTGTATGCCGGACCTATCTCTATAAAAAAAACCCATGTACAACGGACCAAAAATTTTTGTCCGTCGTGAATGCTCAAATTTGGTCCGTCATACACATGTCCAGTATCGCTAGGCACTGTTACTTAGTCCGTTGTACGTGTATATTTCTGGTATTTCTGACATCTGACACGTCCAACGGCTACTGTAGCAGGTGTAACGGCTATATTCACTCCAAATGGCTATATAAGCATTTCCTGAGCCATCTACCAAGTATATAGATGAGCTCCTAACACTTTGGTATTCATATATAGCTCTCATTCTGAAAAAGGAGTCTGTGCTTCATCTTCACACCAAAATTCTCTAGTTGTGAGAATTGCAAAGTGAACCAAGAGACAGAACTTGTGCAAAGTTTATTACTCTTGGATCCTAGTGATACTAGACAGCTTGGAGGAAGCATGCGGTCACGACTGTCCAAAAGTGTTTGTGGAAGGCCACTGTGGTTGTGAGAGGTTTGGAACTCACCTCACTGGAGTAGTGAAAGAGTTACCTGAGTGGTCACCGGAGCTACTGCAGCTAGCTTTGGAGAAGAAGAACTTCGAAAGAAGTGCTTCAACGTGGATTAGGAGTGCGGCTTTGAACCACGGGATAAATCTTTGTCTCTCTTGTGTCATTTCGTTTATTGCTTTCGCTGTTATCATTATTTGCTTTAAATCTATTTTATACTTTGCTGTGAATTGCTCTCTGTTCAATTTTGTAAGTTGTTTAAAAAAACTCAGAACTTGTTAAAATTGCCTATTCACCCCCCCTCTAGGCCAACTCGATCCTTCAAGTGGTATCAGAGCGAAGTTTTACCTTGTTTAAGCTTAACTAGCTTTGGTAATGGCCGAGGGAAATGGATCCGCAACTGTTAGTATTGGTAGAGTACCTGTTTTTGATGGCACAAATTATGCTTATTGAAAAATTAGGATGAGATGCTATTTAGAAGCTGTCGGGTATGATGTGTGGAGAGTTACAGAGAAGCCTTTGCCTCCTCGTGTCATGCCTGAAGGGCAATCTGTATATGGTGAACCCACTCCTGGTGAGATTCAAAATATGCAGTATGATGCTCAAGCCAGAAATGCCATATTTTCCTGTCTTAGCTTAGAAGTCTTTGATAGAGTAAGTAATCTTACATCTGCTTATGATATATGGACAACATTACAAGAAATTCATGAAGGTACCTCTGATGTAAAAGAAGAAAGGTATTATGTTGTCCGAGAAAAATTTGATCAATTCAAAATGCCCTCTCAAGAAAGTGCTAATGACATGTTCTCTAGGCTAAATCCTATTGTCAATGAACTAAAAGGCCTAGGAACTAAAATCTCTCATGTTGAGGTATGCAGGAAGATGATTAGAGTGCTTCCTCGGGCATATCATAGTTTGATCACATATCTGTCCAACAGTGGTGATCTCAAGAGGCTCACTCCAACAGAGCTACTAGGTAAAATATCTACTCATGAGCTCACATTGGCTAACGAAGATGCTCCAAAGAAGAAATCTATCACACTCAAAGCCAAGGAAGTTATACAAGACTTATCTGACGAAGATGATGATGAGTCAAGTGAGGATAAGGATGAAGATGTGAAGAATTTAGCTCTACTCATGAGAAGAGCTAACAAACTCATGAGAAGAGTCAATTTCAAAGACAAAGAAAGGTCCAACTCTTACTCAAAGAAAAATCCTTTTTCTAACGTTGTATGTTTTGAGTGCAATGAAAAGGGACACATAGCTGCTCGATGTCCAAACAAAATCAAGAAGAAAAATAAGTACAAGAACAAGGATGATGAGGATGAGGAGAAGACTCATGAAAAACCCAAGAAGAAGTTTTTCAAAAAAACTACTCCAGGAAGATTGTGAAGAAAGGAAAAGGAGAAGCTCATATAGGAGAATGGGTCACTGATGAAGAAAGTGCAAGTGAAGACTCATCCTCGGATGATGAAAATTCGAAGTCAAAGGGGCTAGCTGGACTTGCATTAGATGAGTCAACTCCACCACCACCTTCATTTCCTCTGTGTCTTATGGCAAGATCAGATGAGGAAAAGGTAAATGCCTCACCTTCTTATGATGAGCTAGTAGAACTAGTTGAAGAACTAAATAATGCTTTGCATGATAAAACAAATTCAACTAGAACTCTTAAGAAGACTATCACTGGCTTGCTTAATGATCAAAAGTTGCTAACAGACAAGTATGAAAAACTTATGCATGAACATGAAAAGTCTGTACAAACTCATAATGATCTAGTTACAAGTCATGCCTTGCTTGCTAAGAATCATGAAGACTTGCAGACTAATGTGAGCTAGAAATTGAAAACGAAATGCTAGCCAACAAATCCAGTCATGTTTCTCTATGTGATGCATCAGTCTCATGTGACTTATTTAAAGAAGAAATCATGACTGTCAGTTTTTCTGATGCTTGCAATGGTAACTGCAAATATGCCTCCTATGCCAAGGAGCTTAAAACTGAGATTGAAGAACTAGAAGCTAAGATAGCCACAATTGATAAAGGCTTAGAAAAATTCTTTCTGGGTAGTGCTACTCTTGACAAAATTCTGGTTGAACAGAAACCCAACTTGGGCAAAAAGGGCTTAGGGTATAAACCCAACAGTTTGCCTAAGAAAAGTGGAACAAGTCATATTGAACAGATCTTTGTCAAGAAAAGCACTCAATGTTATTACTGTCACAAATCAAATCATGAATAAAAAAATTGCTATCTTGCGAATGTTTCTCATGACAAAAGGGATTGCATGGTAGATACCCATTACATGCTATTTAAAGATTTCAGGGGCAAAACAAATGTAAAATATGTAGGTCCCTCAAATCTTAATAAGAAACTTAAAGCTGTCAGGGTACCTAAGGCCATGTTATTAAATCCTTTTAAACCTAAACTGGCTATAACTAACATCAAAGGACCCAAAAGCATTTGGGTACCTAAAGTGAAGAAATGAACTTGTAGGTAAACTATAAAAGTGGAGACAGACATTGGGTTATTGACAGTGGCTGCACTCAACACATGACTGGTACCTCAAGAATATTCACTTCAATTGAAGGTGAAAGTGATCCAAGTCACAAAATTACCTTTGGAGACAACAGCAAAAGAAAGGTAAAAGGTCTTGGTAAGATTGCTATATCAAATGATCACTCTATTGACAATGTTCTTCTTGTTGATTCCTTAAATTTCAATTTATTATCTGTTGCTCAATTATGTGATCTTGGATTCCATTGTATATTCTCATCTGATGGGGTAACTGTGTTTGATAAAAATGAAAAGCTTATATTCAAAGGTTTCAGATTTCAAAATCTCTACTTAGTAGATTTCAAATCTAACTCATGCATCTCGACTTGCCTGTTAGCCAAAGTTTCTCTTGGATGGCTCTGGCACATGCGTCTTGGGCATGTAGGTATGTCTAATCTTAAAAAGCTTTTTAAAAATGAGCTAGTGGTGGGTCTAAAAGATGTCAAATTTGAAAAGAATAAGCTATGCAATGCTTGTCAAGCAGGCAAACAAGTAGCTAATTCACACCCAATTAAAAGCATCATGTCCACCACTAGACCACTTGAGCTTCTGCATATGGATGTATTTGGCCCTACTTCATATGCTAGCATTGGTGGTAACTCATATTGTATGGTAATTGTTGATGATTTCTCCAGATCCACTTGGGTATTCTTTTTACCTAATAAAAGTGAAGTTGGAAAAATCTTCAAAACTTTTGCTAAAAGGGCTCAAAATGAATTTGATTGTCCCATCAAGAAAATAAGAAGTGACAATGGATCTGAGTTTGTTAATACAAATATTATTGAATACTATGATGAATTAGGAATTAAGCATGAACTCTCTGCTACATATACTCCTCAGCAAAATGGTGTGGTTGAAAGAAAGAATCGAACCTTGATTGAAATGGCTAGATCTATGCTAGATGAATATGAAACTTCTGATGCCTTTTGGGCTGAAATAATCAACGCTGCTTGTCATGCTGTTAATAGGCTTTATCTTCATAGATTGCTTAAGAAAACTCCGTATGAATTATTGGTGGGTAGAAGACCAAATGTATCATATTTTCGTGTATTTGGTTATAAAGTATATATCTATAAAAAGAGAACTCATCTGAGTAAATTTCAAACTAGATGTGATACAGGCATCATGCTAGGATATTCTTCTAAATCCGAAGCTTATAGGGTATTTAATAATACAACTGGTCTGGTAGAAGAAACTTGTGATGTAAAGTTTGATGAATCTAATGGCTCACAAGGTGAGCATGAAAATTTAGATGATGTAGGAGATGATGGTTTGGCACAAGCAATGAGAAAAATGGAAGTAGGTGATATTAAACCTAAGGAAGACAAGGATGAACCTCCTACACAATCTATGGTGCCAAATGATGGAACCCAAGAAGAAGAGGAAGAAAAAGAACAAGATCGGCCAGTCTTTATCAAAAGTCACCATGTCATTGCTAAGGATCACCCCACAAACCAAATCATTGGTGAAATCAGTAAGGGTGTTCAAACTCGTTCTAGACAAGCTTCCTTCTGTGAACATTACTCTTTTGTCTCTTGTATTGAACCTAAGACAGTGGAAGAAGCTCTAGAAGATGCTGATTGGATAATTGCTATGGAAGAAGAACTTAACAACTTCGAAAGAAACAAAGTCTGGAGCTTAATAAATCGCCCAAAGGATCACAATGTTATTGGTACAAAATGGGTGTTCAGAAACAAGCAAGATGAAAATGGAGTGGTAATAAGGAATAAAGCCAGACTTGTAGCTCAAGGATTTACTCAAGTAGAAGGACTGGACTATGGAGAGACTTATGCCCCAGTGGCACGTCTTGAAGCTATTCGGTTTCTTCTTGCCTATGCTACTCATTTTAATATCACTCTGTTTCAAATGGATGTGAAAAGTGCATTTCTTAATGGATTTATTGATGAAACTGTTTATGTTGAGTAACCACCTGGTTTTGAAGATCCAAACTTACCAAATCACGTATACAAATTATCTAAGGCACTCTATGGTTTAAAACAAGCTCCTGGAGCATGGTATGAGCGTCTTAGAGATTTTCTACTTAATAAGAACTTCAAAACCGGAAAGGTTGATCCAACTTTGTTTCTAAAAGATATCAATGGAACATTAATGATTTGTCAAATATATGTAGATGATATTATCTTTGGTTGTACTAATCATTCTCTCTGCAAAGAATTTGGTGACATGATGGCCAAAGAGTTCGAGATGTCTATGATTGGGGAATTGTCATTCTTTCTGGGATTCCAAATCAAGCAATTGAAGGAGGGGACTTTTATCTCACAAGAGAAGTATACTAAGGATCTCCTCAAGCGCTTCAAAATGGAAGAATGCAAAACAATAAAGACTCCCATGGCTACTAACACTCATCTTGATCAAGATGTGGGAGGTAAGTCTGTTGATCAAAAGCTTTTTAGATCAATGATAGGCTCTTTACTATACTTGACAGCATCTAGGCCTAACATCATGTTTAGTGTGTGTATGTGTGCTAGATTTCAAGCTGCTCCTAAAGAAATTCACTTAAGTGCTGTTAAAAGAATATTTAGATATCTTAAGTTTACCTCTAGTATTGGTTTATGGTACCCCAAAGGTGCTCCTTTCGAGCTTCTTGGCTACTCAGATTCTGATTATGCCGGATGCAAGATTGATCGTAAGAGCACCTCAGGAGGTTGTCATTTGCTTGGAAGATCTTTAGTTTCTTGGTGTTCTAAAAAGCAAAATTCTGTAGCACTGTCCACTACCGAAGCCAAATATGTGGCTGCAGGCAGTTGGTGTGCTCAAATTCTATTCATCAAACAAACATTTCTAGATTTTGGGATAAAATTTGATAAAATGCCTCTGCTGTGTGACAATGAAAGTGCAGTAAAAATAGCAAACAATCCGGTTCAACATTCCAGAACTAAGCATATTGAAATTCGACATCACTTTATTCGTGATCATGTTGCTAAAGGAAATATTGTGCTTAGTTATGTAAGAACTGAGGACCAATTGGCTGATATTTCCACTAAGCCGCTTGATGAGGCCAAATTTTCAGAATTAAGAAATGAACTAAACATCATTGCTTTTTCAAATGTTGCTCAATAATGTCTGACTTAGGGGGAGCAAGTTTGTTTGCTGTGCATCTCATGATACTCACAGCCCTTGAATTCTTGCCCCTACTGTTTGTGATCCTCCGTTGAAAACCTCTTCGGTTTTCGTAAATTCCTATTTTTCCTAAACTTCTCTGACTTCGAAGCCGTCTCGGATTCTGATGTTTTTACTGCATCCTAGCTGAAATGGCTATAAAAGGCAAACCAGGGCATTGAAGATGTAATCCTTCACTTAGCCTTTCTCTTTTCTGCTCCAAACTACGATCTTCCTCATGCCGAAAAGAACTTTCAAGGACGATCGGGATGACCCTGAGCTTGCAGAGCTCTGGAGGGACTTCGATCGCGCATTGGCAGAGTTGGCGGAAGAGAGGGCAGTTGACTGTGACCATGCCGCCGTAGACGCTTTCCTTGAAGCCTTCCCTGCCCTCTTCAGGGCTAGGGAGGCCCTTGTGGAGGCACTAGGGCGCGTGCGTAGGGGTGAAACTAAGGTCCTTCTCCTGTACTGTCCTTCCTGGGCATAATAACTGGGAAGCTATATAAATAAAGATATGTTGTTCTGAAGTGTTCTTTGAATGTTCCTTGCCTCTCATGTTTTCTCAAATGAATGATATTCACATCAAATGCATGCGCAAAATACAGCTTCGACTAGGCGCACAACCATCGTGTTAATATCTTACGCGGCTCTTGTGTGATAGCTCTCGATTTCGCTAACGGTGTGGATAAATTCAAAAGTCTTGATTTGATTAAAATAACTTTTTGAATAAGCTTTATAACAAAAATGCTGCTATAAGACTCACCTTTCTATGCTCCTTCTTGTCCAATCCTCGATATAGTAACTAAGTCAACATCTATGTTCTTCAGCAAAATGTCCATATTAAGCACTTGAGTTTTTCAGGTGAGCTTAAATTGAAAAATACTTATGCTCATTTGAATATCAGACTCAAACATTCCCGGAGAGCTTATTTTTTTTGTGTTGTGTTGGTTTTTGTTGCTAATCTTAGATATATCCCTTATATTCCAAACCTTCAGAAACATAGACATTTTGCAGACTGAGAACAATTGAAATAAAGTTGCAAGTTCCTATTTGGATCGTACCAATCTCAAATAGAATATCAATACACGCCGGACTAAAAGTTTTTGTCCGTCACGAATGGAAGTTTTGGTCTCGACTCTGTTCAAGACCAAACCCTTCACAGCGGACCAAAACTGGTCCAGTCTGAGTTTAAATCAATTTGGTCCGGCACAATTAGTAAACTGTCTGATCTCTTTGCCAAATCTAGTCTGCCTTGTGTTCAAATGTTTCTAAGACTAATTCTCATCCAAATTCAAATGGATTGTATCTGTTTAATAAAACTTTTTCTTCTTTTCTCAAATTTCAAAATTTGTTCAAAATCTTGTCTATTGCTTTAGGACTTATCCTTTGCTAACCTGACCTTGTTTTTGGGACTCCCTGTTCTGCTCAAACCGATTCCAAAAGAGGGGTCCCACCACCTTTGCCAGAACGCCTGTTCCTTTCCAACTAGCCTGGTTAAAGGTGTCAGTTTCCAAGACCTATTTACTTTCGCATATGCATTCAATGCAGTAACTTTTTCCATCAAATCCTCCCGTTGTTACATCCTTGCTTGCGCAAACTCCTCTAAACTAGAAGTTTCTCCTCTACACCGAAGCAAATCCTAATCGGATCTTGACAACGGTGTTCATCTGTCCCTTTTGCGCAAGAATCTCTCTCAAAATCAGTAAGTTCCTTGAAACTTTTCTTTTATCCTCTAGTCTCAAACCATAGACCTAGTTCTTAGACTTTAGTTTTTACTGTTTTGTTTAGGTTCGGTCTTGTGCTTGAAAAGGGTCTAGCCTTGAGTCTGAGCAAAAAGTCAGTGTTTAGTCAGAAATCAAGATGAGGTCTAAGAATCCAGATAAAAGGGGTTTGATTGGAAAGATCATTGATAAAGTTAAGAGCAAGAAACAGAAAGTATCTAGGTCATCTCCTGAAACAAATCCACCTGAACAACCTCAAGGACCTGTATTAATTCAAGATATTCACAATGCTGCCAGAGCAAGTAGAAAAGTAGTCACCTCTCACCCAAGAAAAGGAAAGCAAGTAATTGATTCTGAATCAACCTCTGAGGACAATTCCTATGAGCCTAACCGCGAATCATCCTCAGAAGATACTGAGGTGGTTTCTAAAGTTGATATCTTTAGCTGTGAGGAATTAGCTGACCTGAGTGCCAAAAGACTAAGAGCAGTTCGATTGGTAAATGAGAAAATCTGGTTTCCCGAGTCAAGACCAGCTCTTGGTGAAAACTTTGTTTCTCTATTACACAAAAACATATACAATGCCTATCTGCTTAGAAAAGATGGAAAAGGAAAGACAGTATCTGCTCTGTCATTTAATCAGTATGTAGACTGGGATCAAGTAAATTCTATAATTGGCTCAACTGGATTATATGACTGCATAAATTCAACTCTTGGATTGAGTGATATAATGTCAAACAAGACTATACCATGGAGTGTTTCAAGAACTCTGGAATTCTATGCATCCTTACTAGTGAACAAACAAAGGAAGTATATAATGTTCACTATAAATGGAAAAATCAAAAAAATCAGATCGTCTCAGTTTGAGTCAGCAATTGGAGCCTCAAGTCCTTTGACAAATCGAGCAAGAATATTTGAAAAGTTGTACCCTCACCAAAGATGGAGACTAAGTGGTGATATGCCGGATCTTCAAATATCTGGGCACATTTATAAGAATACCTCCAGTGCAGACTTCAATCCAAACAGAGTTTCCTGTTTAACTGAAGAGGCTAAAGTACTATTGCTTATACTCAGGCACACAAAATATCCTAAGTCTGGTTACAAGGAAAGTGTGACCTCAGTTCAAGCATGGCTACTGCATCTTATTCTGTCGAGACAACCTATTGATTTGGCTGATTACTTTTTGGGACAAATGGAAGAAGCCATTTACGAAAAATTTGAAGTCCTCTACCTTTTGCTCGATTGATCATTCTGATCCTGTTGGCACGAGGATAATTTCGCAAAATGATCTGAATAGGGAATTCAAGTGTTTCCCCAAGAAATACAACATGCATATCGCTACTGGACAAAAACTAAGGATCACTGGCTTCCTTCAAAGATCACAAGCCAATCAACCAGAAGAACCAGTACAGACTGAAGAAGAAAATGAATCAAGTGCAGAAGCTGAAAATAAGTTTGACAGAAACAGTTTTAGAGGATATTCACAGGCACAAGGCAGTGACTCCTAGCATCAATCCTTTGGAAGTCATATGCCCTCCTATGACAGTCATCAGGCTTATGAAAGTCATCATGAGTCTGCTAGGAGTGGACATGACAGAGAGCCTAGTGCTCAAAGTGGTAACAAGAGTAAGGCTGTAAGCCATCATGAATCTGCTCCAGAAGCTACAGAAGTGGTTCTTGGAAAAGAATCATTGAACGTGGATGATGCTGCAACACAAGTTCTCTCAGGCTCAGATGATAGAACTTTAAATGAAGAACAACAGTTATACAACCTTCAACAGTCAGCAGCTGCATCAAGGTTCATGGAAGCACAAGCCTTTAGACCAGGAGCCCATGAATATGAGGCAGGAGGATCTGGGATGCCCCAATAATTTGAAACCTATTATCCTCCATCATCAGATCACCCTGAGCATGATCAGAGGGATACATTTCCTGGATGGCAGAGTATCTTTGATTATCCATACCCTACTTCATCTCCTCAGAAGCATGCTAAACAAGCACAAGAAGATACTTTTCAGGCCTCTGACACTCAGCCTGCTTGGTTTTCAACTTTTGAACAACAATATTATGCTAATCAAAGAGGATTTCAAGCAAGATACTTGGAAGATCAAGCTACAGCCGCTCTGAGATATGAAGAACAAGTGAAATTTCAAAATGAAGTCCTGTCTAGATTTGATCATCTAAGCAGCAACCAAGACAACCTAAAATATCATATCCAACAGCTTGGTACTAATCAAAATCTGATAAAGGACAGACTGTATGACATGAATCAGAAAATGGATGATCATTACAAGAAATTGAGAAATCAAGTTGAAGCTGCAAGCACATCACATACGAGTAACCAGTTATGGATAAGACATCAGTTGGACCATCTTTAAGATTTCACTGAGGATGCCCTGCTTGACTATACTCGATTGGCACACGATTGCATGTATGATGTGGGTGAGGTCCTTGCTGAAACACGTACCCTGAATGAATCTTTGGACCAAATGCAGTCAGATCTTCTTCATTTTACCATTCATCCAGGTGACCTAGACTATCCAAACTGGCATGATCAAGTTATGTCTCAAGGGCCAGGAGATCACACTCAAGAAGCTGCTGATGACAAACCAGTCTCCCCTCCAAATAAAAGCTCAGCTCAGGGCCAGCTCAAAAGAGTCTTTTCTAGGCGCAAGTAGGAACCCTTTTTGGCTATTGATGCCAAAGGGGGAGAAATTCTTCATAGCCATAGTCTCTTAGGTTCTTTTCTGTAGGCTGGACTATATAGAGACAAGGAGTTAAGTATTTGAGATTTATTTGTATCAGACTTATGTGTGCTACATTAATGCTCTATATCTCTATTTATGATCTTATACATTGTTTATATATGCTCTGATACACTCTTTAAGTTATAATACTCCTCTGGTATTTATGCTCTGATATCTTGCTCTGATGATTTAATTCTTTGATACTTACCAGTTTTGTGCTCCGATACTTATTTCATCTCGCTCGATATTTACTTATTATTCGACAAAAAAATTATAATCATTGTTAATGTCTTAATAGTCCTAATATATCTTTTTGTCAAAATTCAGTGCATGCATTCATTAAGGGGGAGCACATTCATTCATAATTTCTGCAGTCATTCTATCTAGCTAACTCTATTTTGCAGAATGAATGAGATATTATTAACTAAAAAGGTATGTTGTCATCAATTACCAAAAAGGGGGAGATTGATAGCATCTAGGCCCCCTCAATTTTATTATTGTGTTTTGTTATAATTTTGGTATTGATGACCAAGTTAATAATACTCAAAGCTTTGAAGAACATATGCTGGATTCAAGAATGAAGCAAGTTGGACGAACAAGATTAAGGTGCTCAGTTCTAGTTTATGACTTGGGAGATGATTCAAGTCAAATGGCTAGGATTGTTTTTCTCTTTTTTGTTGTCTAAAGGGGGACTTTGCACAAGCTAGTGAATTGGATCATAAGGCAAAGACAAAACTAGATTTCTCGGAGCAAAAGAAACTTAGTCCTTTTTAAATCATATTTCTTAGTGTACAACGGACCAAATTTCTGCTATCCACCTCTTCAGTCCGTTGCACTCACAGCATATCCTTGGAAGTCAAATAAGATTCTTTGGTCAAACTTTGAAACTCTCTTATGACTAAACTCCCATCAAATATCCGATTATCGGATCAAATCTATTATCTTCTTATCATTTCATCCTTGGTAAAAAAACCTCCTTTAAAATCATCTAATAGCCAAGAGTTTGCCTATGTATGACAGACCAAATATTTGGTCCGGCATACATATAAAAGTCTCTGCTCTGTGACGAACCAAAATGTTCTCCGTTTCCCATCTACAGCGGACCAAATATTTTGGTCCGACACTCATTCAGTTTATAAGCCTTTGGCCGGACCAAAACTTTGAAGTCTTATTTATTGAAACCTTAAATGAATATTCTTTTTCATTCAAAAGGGTTTTACTTTTACAATGGACCAAACATTCTTGCTTGAAATTTTAGTTGTTGCTAAAGTAAATCACTTGGGTAAAACTTATCTCTGTTGAAAAAGGTCTTTGGCACCTAACTCTTGAAAAGTCCATGTATGACGGACCAAAATTTTTGGTCTGACGTACATAGGTCTCTATGCCAGACCTAACTCTTGAAAAGTCCATGTATAACGGACCAAAAATTTGGTCCGACGCTCATGTACATCTCTCAATTGTATGCCGGACCTATCTCTATAAAAAAAACCCATGTACAACGGACCAAAATTTTTGGTCCGTCGTGAATGCTCAAATTTGGTCCGTCTTACACATGTCCTGTATCGCTAGGCACTGTTACTTAGTCCGTTGTACGTGTATATTTCTGGTATTTCTGACATCTGACACGTCCAACGGCTACTGTAGCAGGTGTAACGGCTATATTCACTCCAAATGGCTATATAAGCATTTCCTGAGCCATCTACCAAGTATATAGATGAACTCCTAACACTTCGGTATTCATATATAGCTCTCATTCTGAAAAAGGAGTCTGTGCTTCATCTTCACACCAAAATTCTTATACATCTCTAAGTGTGTTAGCTCCAAGCCAGTGTCTAGTTGTGAGAATTGCAAAGTGAACCAAGAGACAGAACTTGTGCAAAGTTTATTACTCTTGGATCCTAGTGATCCTAGACAGCTTGGAGGAAGTGTACAGTGCGATTTGTCTAAAAGTGTTTGTGGAAGGCCACTATGGTTGTGAGAGGTTTGGAACTCACCTCACTGGAGTAGTGAAAGAGTTACTTGAGTGGTCACCGGAGCTACTGCAGCTAGCTTTGGAGAAGCAGAACTTCGAAAGAAGTGCTTCAACGTGGATTAGGAGTGCGGCTCTAAACCACGGGATAAATCTTTGTCTCTCTTGTGTCATTTCGTTTATTGCTTTCGCTGTTATCATTATTTACTTTAAATCTACTTTATACTTTGCTGTGAGTTGCTCTCTGTTCAATTTTGTAAGTTGTTTAAAAAAACTCAGAACTTGTTAAAATTGCCTATTCACCCCCTCCTCTAGGCCAACTCAATCCTTCAGACCTGCGCACAGCTAGGGAGGGTACCTGTGCGGTCGGTGGTTGCCAGAATCGGTGCGCCACCGTGAGGGGGCGGTGGCGGCGCTAGGGGGTGCTTAGCTCTGGAGAGGTTGGGGAAAAGCACCTACGGGCTGATGTGATGTTGTTTTTCCATCTTACCGTGGAGGAGAAGCTTCAAGGTGGCTCGACACCAGAGACTAGAGGGGGGAAGAGGTATGGAGGTGCAGTGAATCTTCGAGTGAGCTCGGCTGAAAACAAGACAGGGATGAGCTCGAAGGGTTAGTACGATGCAGCAACCACTGAATTGGGAAGGATGGTTCGTCGTGGTGACCAAATTGGGATTTGCCCCCAATTGGTTAGTCACCAGCAATGGTAGCTCGACGGAGTAGGGCTAGCACTCGGGTTTAGGGAAATGGAACCTCAGCGCGAGAAAGGGACATAGGCAAGGTTCAAAGGTTTAAATAGCAAAGAGTCTAGGCTCAGCGACATGACTGGGGAGTTGACGATAGGTGGCACGGTGGAATGGGCTTGGCACATGGGAACTCGGTGAAGAGGCATGAGCACATATCCTAGCTGGGGAATTGACTGCGGTGATGGGCGCTAGAGAGAGGACACGGCTTTGCGTGTGCAAGGAAGGGCAGCGGTCGGGCTCAAGTTCCATTGTGATGCAATGGTGCTGTGGCTGGAGAGGCAAGCTGCTGGCATTATTGTGGCAACAGATTGGCGGAGGCATGCGGTGGAGCTCTGAAGCGAAGCTGCCGAAGTGCTGGTCCACACCCTACCACGGTGGGGTTTCCGTCTTGAGTTGCTTGCCACAGCAAGTATTGGCAGAGGGGGCGGCAGCGGCTTGGTGCAACGTGGGAGAGGAGTGGCTGCTGTGGCCTGCCCAGGCGCTACCGTGGCAAGGACAGGCCGGTCAAAACGCTGCCGCTGCAGCAGTTCGGTAGGTAGCTCGGGCACGCAGGCGCGATGGAAAGGGGAGAAGAAGGAGTGGCCACTGGTAGGTGGGCCCGGGGTTCAATGTGGCTGCCAACAGGCCAGGGAAGCCAGTGGGCACCAAGGCTGGCAAGGCGGGCCCACACGGTAGTGAGGGATAAGGATGGAAAAAGGAAATTATTTTTCTGATTTTTGGGCAGCCATATGGTTTTGGATTTAATTGAGCATTTCAACCTAGCCAAAAACTTTGTAAACTTTTTTAGTAGGATACTGATGAGCAAGTTATGCTGCTATAAAAAATTTTAGCTTAAGATCACACTCGATAATTTTTATAAAATTCTGACAAGCTGGCAGTTTGATTATTGATCTTTCTGTTTTTGATTTTATAAAAGCATCAAACTATATCAGAATATTGTGAGAATTTTTATGGATGATTCCGAGGAGTCTGTAAAATTTTATGATCAAGATTATGCTTAATTATTTTAAAAATTCTAACACTGCTTCTGTTTCCAAATCTAATTTGTTGATTTTTATTTTCTATAAAATAATAAATGGGTTAAAATCTTCAAGCAAAGTACACAACATGAACATAACTAATATACATGGGTTCTAAACAACTTAGCCTATTATACTCTTATTCGACTTACCGATACTATTCTTCAGGGAGTGACTTCCATCTCTTCGAGATTGTTGATGTAGAAATCGGAGTCTTGATTGGTCTAAGATTGCTTTAAGGAAAGAGGAATTTAATTGAAACGAAAGCAGAGGTAAGAGTAGAAACATAGGATGAAGGAAAGAATAGAAATGACTATATTTTGCAAATATAGTAGTTTTCAAAATTAGTATTTTGAAATTGTCTCATCCTTATCACTAACGTCTATTCTAACTAGGGTTTAACCTATGGTCAATGTGGCTCTAATACCAACTGTAACGACCCCCATTTTCACATAAATGCAAAAATGAAAATCTCATGTACAATCTGTACTAGTCCCATGATCAGTGGCTAGTACGCACATTTACAGTATTGATGTCACATCCATACATAATATACATATATTTCATTAGGTAAACTCTGACTTACAAACCAAAAGTACATAATTGTTGCAGCAGAAAAACCAAAAGACTTGTAGTTTGCCCAACACTCCCACAGGTAACTAACAAGGTACAACCCTAGAAAAATTCATCGTCATTCCCGAATCCTGCGTTGAAATAAATATCGCCAGGGTATTCTGATTCTTCTCCTAAAAATAACAACAATAGCAAGTTGAGTACTTTACGTACTCGCAAGACTTGTTCAAAACCTATAATATATACATGCTAAAATCAAAAGAAAGGCTGCTACAATTCATTTGGATAAAGCCAATTTGAATTGTAAATACTGATTAATAGATTACAAACGGAATTTCAGTAAAAGCAATTTGACAGGTTAATAAAATAACAATAAATTAGCATAAGTAATTGAATCCGCACCTTTAGAGTGCGATTATCTCAATGAACCATTCCCTGCCAACACATAACCATTCATCCAATAATCCAATCCTGTCATTATCATTCCTTGCCAACACGTGGCAAAGCAAATGAAACCAAGCCCTTTTGAAAATAGCAAAACATTTAACTAGTGCCAGTTCACCAAGTTTCCCATAACCGAGGGGACAGCTAATCGATTAGATTTACACTCTGCAGAGGTGTACAGCTTTACCCACAAGTCATGACCTTTTCTTTTTGCTGCATGCACCATTGGCATGTGGCTAGAATGTTCATGACAGAAACCTTTACATTACCTAGGTTAACTTTTGCACCAGCACGGTGATGTAAAACTCATACTATGCAGCAGAAGATGTGTGTACCTAGTACGACAAAAGGGTGACACACCATTGTCCCACTTCTCCCCATGATGGGAGCAGAAGATATGTGTATTAATACGACAAATCCATGACGGCAACATAAGATGTGTATTAATACGACAAATGGCGGTACACCAAGTTGTCCAACTTCTCCCCCATAGCATGGCGTACACACCGTTTCGGCCTACCAATGTGCAAAATTAAACTAGATAACTTAATTAGTTTAAGGCTGCCCATCACAGCACTTGTGGTTGTACGGATTTTTCTTGGGTCATACAACACTACGTTCGGTCCTTAATCTGACACGGGCGATACTTCACCCTACACTACGTGCATTTCCATCTGCACAACCGGCTATTGCCAATAATCACCCGTATCAAAACCATAGTTTTATTTTTGGGTTTTTAAGAAATTACTATTGATCCCATTAACCATCATCATGTCTCAATAATTCCAATGATTAGTTTATCCAAACTGTTCATCCCAAATCTAAAGCATGGTTAAGCATCATTATTAAATCGTATATACCTCTGATGACATTATGTATTGTCTGACCTTATTCTAGGGTTATCAAGGTTCACATGTCAATACTTATCAAGGAAGTTTCATGAGACAACAAGTATATCTACCGGTACCTCAATATAGTGAATTTACAGAAAATATGCGCATGCATAAATTGATTTGGTAAAACAAAGTGAAAATTAAACACTTGGATCAATATGATCAAAGGGGGTGCTTGCCTTGCTGGCTGTCATCAAAGTTGATCTCAAGGTCATCAGTGTTCGTATCTGGGACATCGGGTTCTACACGCCGTTCGATGATAAAAAAGCAGATAACAAACTTTAATAAGGACAAAAGAAATCAGACGAAAAATCAAATAGAGACTCGCTTAGGAGAACATATGTGATTTAGGGTTAGGTTCTTATGATTTATGTATTCGCTTCTTAAAATGTCTTTATTTTTATGTTATTGGTAGTTTCTAAGTTAAGTGGTATCATAACTTCTTATTTTTATAGATTAGTCTTATTTATTTTATGAATTCAAGAAGCTAAAATCATGTGTTCTTGTGCTTATATTTTAGAATCCTATATGCTAAAATTATTTGGATTAATAGAATTAGGACATTACTTATCATGTTACATGTTATGTATGAACAATACTTAATCTTCAACTGACCTGCAAAAGAACTTTTTTAAATATATATATATATATACACACTAGATCTGTTGGGTTGGGCTATTGGATACATATTCGGGTTTCTAAGAAGGTTTTGGTTAACACAAATATCTTAAGATCATAATACTTAGGGTTATTTGCATGACAGGATTTATATGCAGAACATGATAAAACAAGATTATTTCTTAATAATAAGGTAGTATATACTTTGGGGAGCATTCCTAAGCAGATTTCATAGTTTTTAGGATTTAGACGAGCTGCTTTATTCATTGCTGAAATAGCTTAAATGGTATTAAGGTTTCCGATGGCCATAACACTTAAGGGTATGGAGCTAGCAAGATTCAGATGCAAAGCAAATTGTAAAAAGAATATTTTTCTATATTATGGTAGATCATATCTCATGGATCATTTTTGGGCTATTTTTTATAAAATTTGCATTTAGACGAGTTGTTTTATGAGTTGTTGAAAAGACTTAAGTGTTTCTGAAAACATAATACTTAAGGTTATTTTGCTATCAATATTTATATATAAAGCATGATAAAATGAGATACTTTCTTCAGAATATGATAGCATGTACTTTGGATAGCATTTTTAAACTAATTTTATAAATTTTAGTGTTTAGGCGAGATATTTTATTTGTTGCTGAAATAGCATCAATGACCATTCTGGAATATGTGTATGTACATAATTTTTGCACTAGGGTCCAGTTTATAACTTAAATATTTTAACATATTCAATTAACCTACTAACATATTAGTGCGTAGAAATCAATTCCACTCATTTTAGATTTCTCTTGAATAAGTTATACCAATTTGAATATTTAGTATATTGAAATTAACCTTTAATAGAAAATGATTCAAACATAGATGATATTTAAATATTTTTATATATTTGGGTTTCTAGAAGTATAAGGATATCATAAAAATTAGTTTCATTTAATTCTGAGTTTGTTTGTAACATTTTTATGTACAACCTATATTTTAGCCCTTTATTTAAATTTGAATTTCAAACTTTTCCAGAGCTCTTATGCAAAATATTTTTGCATATTCTAAGATTACATGATTTTAAATGAATATATAAATTCGTTTCAGTCAATTTGAAGCTATGGTTCAAAAGTTATAGCTATTTGATTATTAATCAGCATGGAAATTAGATGAAGATGGGAAAATACGCTTTCTTACATGGGAAGCACATTGACTGAATGGGCTCTGCTCTGACAGACATCGAGGCCCCACTATCGACCGCACAAAACAGAGGGAAAACAAGGTGGCGTCAGCGGCGGCAAGCGGTGGCCAGAATCAGATGGCCGGAGGGTAGAGCAGCACCAGCGGCGTAGCGCGCACTCAGGGGATGCCGCCTCAATTTGATTCGGCGGTGTCCAGAGCAGGGCTACCATCGGAGCGGAGCAGCGGCAAAGAAGGCGTCTCGTCGTAGAAGATGAATGGAGGCTTTACGGATCGAATCGGTAGCACATTAGGCACTAATGGATGCTAGAGGTTCCATTTTACCTATCATTCGAAGTGAGATGAACGGAGGAGCTACGCCACCGGTGGCCGGCCGTGAGGAAGAAGGGTGATCGGTGGTGGCAAGTTTTTACATGGAGTAGACCAAATATTTCTGAGGGCTTTTGATTATTGATGGCTTCTAATGCTATAGCTCAAGGTAATTTGGATTTGGTTGAGTGGTTCATTGGATTTTTGTTTTTGCCTGAGCTCGGAGGCTGCCTGGCAATGGCGGAATTGAAGGCGAATTGAGGGCTACTTGGTGGAGGAGAGCTGAAGAAGAGTGGAAGGAAGTGAGGCGCGGCTAAAGCGAACTCTGGGATGCAATTTATAGCCAAGGTGATGAAGTGGATAAGCTCTTCCTCGGTTGCAAGCTCGCCCAGATGACTTCGGCGCTAGCATAGGAGGAGGGATGGTCGTGCAGTAGGAAACACGGTGAGGGGCACCGCGTGGCGGCGTCGTGGCGAGCCAGCGTTGGACGGGTGAAGTGATTTGCAGGGGCTGACACGAGAACAGCGCACGCGAATTTGGCTCGGGACACAAGTGGCTGGAGGAAGAAGATGAATGGGAGAGGAGGCTGCCGGGTGGTCCCAAACAGTGAATCAACCCAACGCGCCAGTGAAAGATCGGTGGATGTTAAGCAAAATCTGGAACTAGCTAAGAACATATCAGGGTTGGATGAACTGAATCAGTTACCTATCTTATCAAAAAATTAATGAAGAATTTTCTACATGTACTATAGATAAGTAATATTATCCTGTAAAAATTTCAGCTTGAGATATTATGCGTAGAATTTATAAAAATTCAGACAAGGTACTGTGCTCAGAATTGGGTTTTCTATTTTTAATTTATCAGAGGACTTATATTGTACCAAAACTTGTTAAACATTTTTATAGGAGTTTATATTGACTATATACGTCTTCAGTAAAAATTTAAATTTAATATATTTTGTATTTAATTTATAAAAATTCTGACATTAAGATTCGAAGATTTTTAGGAATTCTGTTTTTGAATTTTTAAATATCATAAAACTGTTTATTTATTTTTAATATTTATAATGTAGATGGTATGATCTAGAATAAAGATAATATAAAAAATTCAGGTCGAATTTATTGCGGAATCATTTTTATTTAAATCTGACAAATTTAGTGTTGCTAGTCAAGAAACATTAATTAGGCATTTATTGCACAATATGATTACTTGGATTTTAAAAAAATTCAGAAGTAGGATTCTAGAGATCTCTCAAGATTATGCAGGGATTTTTATAAATTTTATTAATGTAAGCTTTTGTGATTGTTATTCATCTATTACTTATAAAGATTTTCCATTAGTGCAAAAATCAAGGAAAATCCAGAAAAATTCAGAAAATGAAGAAAAAGCATTAATAAATATTACAAAATTATAAAATTTAATTTCTTACTTTATTTTAATTTTGGGATGTTACATTATGGTGGCGAAAATTCAGACTTGTACATGTAGTACTAACGATGGTTTACGCCCCATCGCATCCTCCCCCTCCCCATAATAAGGTGTACACCGTTATGTCGGCAGGCATATTCCCAACACCTCGTTGAGGGCACCCCTTTGAGCAAACCTAATCGGAGAGCTCATACTACTTCAGCCTTCCAATGTGGTTGTACGGATATCCCTTGGATCATACAACACTACGTTCAGTCCTTAATCTGACACGGACGATAATCTCCCCCTACACTATGTGCGACAAATGCACCTCGGACTATTGGCAATAATCGCCCGCGTCTAAATCATAGTTTTATTTTTATTTTTAACCAAAATACCAACAACCTTGAAAAATCATATCCAACCTTTTAAAATTCTCAAGAAACAGTTAAATTTGATTATTTCAAGTTTTGTTACTAAAGCATGGCTAAGCATGTTTAATATGTAATCGCATATACCCATATTGACATTATGTATTGTCTAACCTTATTTTAGGGTTTTGAAGGTTCACATGTCCAACTTATTAAAGAAGTTCCATGAAAAAACAGGTATATCTACCAGTACCACAAAATAGCAAATTTACAGAAATACGCGCATGCATAAATAGATTTGATAAAACAAAATAAAAAATAAAACATTGGGATCAACATGATCAAATGGGGTGCTTGCCTTGCTAGATGTCATCGGGTTCGAAGTCTGGGTCTTCTGTAAATGGATCAGCAGTGTCAGATTCTACACGTCATTCATCGGAAACATAACAAATATCAAACTTTAATAAGGGCAAAAAGAAGAGAGACAATAAATTACACAAAGACTTTCTATAGAAAGCAGGCGTGGTTTTAAGGTTAGGATTTATGGTGTTATGTGCATATACTTTAGCTTGCCTTTTAGTCTGTATTCATCTCTAGCAGTTTTTAGGTTAAGCGACGATACATACTCTTTACTTCTATAGATCATTCACCTATATTTTACGAATTCAAGAGGATAAAATTAATTGGATTGATATTAAGTCATTTAACCACCACATGGTATATCATAAATATACACATTAGTTCACCCTAAGTATTTTTGCATATATGGGTAGTTTACTGACTTAATAACATGTAGAATTTGATTACACTCAACTTGGAGCTAATTTGATTAAGATATGCTTATTTGAATATTTAACTCATTGAATCTAATCTTTATTAGAAATAGATATAAACAAGTAGAAATGCAAATATTTTTACATATTTGAGTTGCTTATGATCTAAGAATTCCAACAAAACTGGTTTCATTCATTTTTGAGTTCATTTGCAAAAATTGTCTATGTCGCATATTTCAAACCTGTACTTTAAATTTACACATTGGTTATTTTCAAAAAAATTTGCATATTCTGAAACTACAGTATTTTAAATGATTTTATAAATTTGTTTCATCTTATTTGGAGTTAAAATGCACAAAATATATTTATTTGGATTTGAACCGGCTCAAATATTCCACCAAAATAGAAAAATATGGTTTCACTAAATAGAAAGCGCCTTTTGTCGTTTTGAATGGCTCTGTCTCTCTTTCGTCGAACTGACAGGCCGGTCCTACCCGTCGGCGATAGAACAGCAGAGCCAAAACTAGGGCACAATGGCGGCGAAGCTATGGTCACGGGTTTGCTCGGCCGACGGCATGAGTAGCACCGGGGCACTCCGGCGCACCCGCCAGTTTGCTCTGTTGCCACCGGCGCCGGCCAGGAGTACCTCGCCACCGCGGGGGTGCAGCGGTGCCATGTTCGGGCTGTGGCCAATCAAGAAAAGCACCGCAATTTCTTCGGGCGAGCAATGCTTGAGCATTAATGAGTCATACAAGCTCCATTTTACCTGATAATGAGGTTAGTAGTTGGTCGGAGAAGGCTACCAACGAGCACTATCGCGAGGAAGAAGATGAGTGCGGCAGTGAAGTTTTGGGCAGTGAAAGCTGAAAATGAGCTTCGGGGTAAGTTCAGGGGTCTTCCAGAATGGGTTCATCCACAGGGTCTGGACGATGGAGGAAAAATGGCAGGCGATCAAGCTCGTGCGCAGGATTTCGGCCGGCAAAGGTATGGCGTGGGGCGATCGAGGCAAGGCGTGGCAGCAAGGAGGTCATGGAGACACGACAGGAACTGGACTTCGATTTGCGAGTTGCGTCGCGACTTGGTGCAAGCACAGGGAGATAGTAGCCGGCTCTGCTTCAGAGCAAGGAGGAAGGGCTAGGGAGGAGGGAGCGCCAGACATGCGGGACAGGAGCCCACCGGGTAGAGACAGGATAAGTGCAGGCTCGTTTCCACCTGGCCAAAGGGGTCGGAACAGGTAAATGGGCCCACATGTAAGTGGAAGAGAAAATGAGATAAGGGAGAAGTTTTACTGTTCTAATATCGAAAAAACAATTTTTTGCGCGATTAGCCTCTGATCCGAAGAAATTGCAAGAGTAGCCTCTCCACAGTTTATTCCTGCAGATCGGATGCGCGGAATTTTTCCCCCTCATTTCCAGCGGACGCAGTCCGCGAGATTTTATTTTTCTAATTTTTCTTCCACATCCAGCGGATCGAGTCCGCGCGAAAATTGTTTAAAAAATTTTTGTACAGGGCGACGAGTTCCAACAGTTTGGAACCGCTGGAACTCGTTTGGTGGGATGGGGGGTGGGGGGTGGGGGTGCGGGTTGGGTGAGTTGCAAAAAACACGGTGAACGGAAAAAATATTTATAAGACTGTAACGACTTTGAAAAATTGTGAAATTTTTTGTGCACGTTTGTGCCACATCATTGATATTTTAATAAAAATTTGATAAGATTAGCACATATGAGGAATTTTTAAAAATTTAAACATTACAACTGTCTTGATGAAACACTGACCAGTAACTTTGTAGCGAACGAAAAATAGAACAAAACATGTTGATAAATTCTGAAAAAAAAATTGTGGGTTTTTGAGACATCATTTATATTTCCATAAAAATCTGAGAAGATTATCACATACGAGGAATTTTTAAAAATTGAAACATTACAAGTGTCTTGATGAAAACTGACTAGTAAAAATGGAACAAACCATGGTGATAAATTCTAAAAAAAAAATTTGCAGGTTTTTGAGACAACAATTATATTTCCATAAAAATCTGAGAAGATTATCACGTATGAGGAATTTTTAAAAATTCGAACATTACAACTGTCTTGATGAAACACTGACCAGTAAGTTTGAAGCGAACAAAAAATGGAACAAACCATGTTGATAAATTCTAAAAATTTTGTGCAGGTTTTTGAGACATCAATTATATTTTCATAAAAATTTGAGAAGATTATCACATATGATACATCACTAATGTTCCCATAAAATTCGCTGATAATGAACAAGCTTTGTGAGTTTTTTAAATTCAGACAGTGGTACTATCGTGATTTAAGCCATACCGGCAAAATTGAACCTTACGAAAAATGGTACGAACCACTTTATAAAAATTTGAAAACAAATTGGGTGTTTTTATAAAATTTTTGTATGACGATCATGCTGCAGTAAGTTACACAAATTCTGACAGTTTTTAACGTCATCATAAAACATAGGTACATACGGGCGTTAGAGAATTCATAGAACTAGGATACAACATATTTCGTAGAAACATGCCTCTAGTGAAAGACTAGGTCACAAAACCATACATTCTATGGCCATGGTTGCCGGAATAGACGGTCAAAAACAGGATAATCGTATATTGGTGGCTGACGAGGTATTACGTATGGATACTTGAGAGGGCTTGATGGAATATCATCGTCAGGATTTGGTGGACTTCGTGGCTGCAAGGTTCGTGACTCTGGTGGTATGAAATCGTCATCATCATCGTCATTTGCATGGTTGTGAGCTAGCCCTCCTGCAGTGCTGGTCGAATGTCCTCTTGCATTGGTTCTTGAACGACCTGTTGTAGTAGTGCTTGAACGGGCCGTTGTGGTAGTGCTTGAACGTCGAGGTCTAGGTGATACGAAATCGTCATCGTCATCGTTGTCGTCATTTGCAAAGTTAGGAGGAAGCCCCCCTCTAGTGGTGGTTGAACGTCCTCTTGAACTTGATGCCGCAATAGTACTAGGTCGACCTCTACCCCTCAAGTTAGATTCTCTTATGCGTCTTCTGCACAAACCAGGCATCACACCCCTGCCGAAGAGCATTTGCATTGCAAAGAATTCTGGGATATCTTTGTTCAGCAACTTTGTATCCTCCGGGAATGACTAACATACAAGACGAGCATACGAATTAGTGAACTTCTAGATAATGCTAAAAAGATTAGTAGGGTGAACAAATAGAAATTAACTAACCTTAATATGCTCTGCATACTGGTCGTCCAGCATCATTACCCTGTAATGTCTCGTAGAGAAACCTAAAGCGGAAGGGTGGTCGGCTAGTTCGCACACCCTGAAATACCTTTGACGCCACCCTTGCAGCTGCGCCTTGAGGTCGTCGGCGATCACAAGGTTTAGGCCAGAGGTTGTCATGTTATGCCTCGATAATGTCGGACGGTACCCTTGCAATTTGGACACCACTATACTTAGGTTGTCCTCGTTGAACGGATCATTTTTTCCATTTCGCGTAACCTTCATCGTGTAATGAAGGGCTAAGCTGCTCATATCAGGTGTCCACGAGAATCCTGTGCTGGAGGACCCAGCCATGGCGAAGTGTTAGTGGAAGCTATGTATGTGTGCCTGCGGTTTGGCCTTTTGTAGACTCGAAAGAGTGGTGTATGGACTAAGTGTTGGAAGGTAAGGTCGTAACGTGCGGACGGACAGCAAAACCCTGGAGTGTGAAGTCACGTCGGGCTGAAAAGGCAGCCATACATGGAAGGTGTCAGTACTAACAGGCAGGCTGCCTATGCCTAGTCTACTCGGCCTGACAAAGCTGCTACCTATGACTTGTCTACTTGGTCTGACAAAGCTACACGCCCGTGAGTTGTCTAATCGCCTGGAAAAAGCAGGTGCACGGGAGTTGTCAATTCAGTATGCAAAAGCAACAAGCATCGTTCATGCATGACAGTAATTTGTACATATTGGATCTAAAATTTTATACGGTTATTGGATGTTACTACATGGCAGTAATTACCCCGTAGTGAGAAGTCACGTCGTTCATGCATGGCAGTAATTTCGACGGTTATTTGTTGTTACTACGTGGTTATGTGATGATTCTTGCATTACGGATACTTTAGTTTAAGACTTCGAAAGTCGTTTTCATAAAATATGGCCCCGGTAACATTATCATTTAGGGTGTTCGCGCTAACGGATTTTACATGGTAAACAAGTTGTAATTTCGATATTTTCCTATAATTCGGTTGTCTATGTAGTGAAGTATGTTTCTGGATCAATTCCCCGAAAATTTGTGTTCGAACGAGTTGTTTTACGAGCCGCCAGAAAGGCTTAAGTGTTATGAAATATATCCAATTTGTGATCATTTAGGGTATTTGTTTTGACAAAATTTGTATGCAAAGCCGGTAAGAAATAAAATGGTTTTGCAGATTACGTTAGTATAGATATCAGCGAATGTTTCTGAGCTATTACATGACTATTTCCCCTTTGGACACGGTATTTTACGGGATGCCGGAAAGGCTTATATGACCATAAAAAATATGCCACGAGTAGTGAAATCTGGCTGAAAAAGCTGAAAGCGATGGTAGCTAATCGACTTATACATCAGTTAACAAAGCAAAAGATGATATCTAGAAACCTCTTCAGAAGACATCTATGACCAACTATGTCTCCTCTGTAGGAAATAAACTACTTCACAAGAATAGCTACCAGTACACCAAGGATAGCCGCACACACAATCTTCTCCAACCATTTGACATTATCTAAAATGCGGTCCATCTTGAACATCAGCATGTTCAGCCTCTGCTCGAGTATAGGGTCCATCCTCTCCTCCATAGTAGGATGCATCCTCTGTGGTATTGTGGTTGTTGCACGCTCCACCGAGGTGTCTATGGTGTCCGCCCACTGGAAATATTGGCACCCTCCAGCTTACGTGATGGGGTTAACATACTTTTATGCCGTGCAAAGAAATGAGATCTCTCCAAAGAACTACACAAGTCCAACAGGGAAAAGGGAGCAAACGATCTATTCACTTACGGAGAAAAAAGGGCATTTGTAGAACACCCGGCCGTTATTTGCCTCAATGGTGGAGTAGAACACATTAGCTTGCACACGGCAATTAGGGCAATCGACCTGCCTTGCAGTGGCAAGCGCACGGGCCCTCCGATTTCCTGAGCTCGCCGTTTGAGACATGGCCTTTGGAGGCAATGAATGGGATGATAATTAGGATATGTGCAAGCAGAGCTGGTATGAAGGCCTACTTATAGAGGCAGTGCATACAATCGGTGGGACAATGCTTATATAATCTCTTTCTTCGTGTTAGGTTCTTCAGGCCTCATATTGAAATGACAACTCAGCCTGACAAAGCTGCTACCTATGACTTGTGTAATCACTCTGACAAAGTTACACACCCGTGAGTTGTCTAATCGCCCTGAAAAAGCTGGAGCACGGGAGCTAAAGGCTACCAAACTCGTTTTCATAAAATACGGCCACGGTAAAATTAACATTTACTGTGCTTGCGCTAACGGATTATACATGATAAGCATGTTGTAATTTGGATATTTTTGTATAATTTGGTTGTGTACTAAATTTTGTACTAATAACAGTGCTGTTATTATACTATTTCTTAGATACTTCACCATTATGCATTTACCATTGTTATTTGCACTGTTCATGTACGAATGTATAATGAATGGGCCGAAGGCATACATCAATTACACATACGCACGACACTACAACAATACAACCGGTCATTGCCTTGTAGCGTCAATTTCGATCTGGCCGCCGCCTTTGCGGACGGCGGAGTTGGTCATCCGGGAACGTGACCCGGTCAGGCTCGTGTGTTGTGCTTCGCAAGTCGTAGTGTGTCTCTTCTGTCACGAGAGGGGCGTCGTCAAGCTGGCTGGTACCCAATACACCCAACATGTCGGCCACCCACAGGGGATACTGCATGGAAATGCACTATTAGTAAAAGAGCCTAAAATTGAGTGCATTTAAATTACATGAAACACTTACCGATGATCCCTGTGGGGTTGTAGACGGCTCTGCCCACTAGGAGAACTTGTCCGGATAAACCTGCGCACACGTATTGTTACGAAGGCGTCGCGTGAGGAACAACCTGAGCTGCACATACATACCTGCCCTGGAGCCAACCAAGTATGCGAAGGTTGTAAGGCCCCCATTTTTGATAATTAATACCAAAAATGGATACCATGTGCATACAGTACTAGTCCCATGATCAGTGCTAGTACGTACAAATACAAATTGATATCACAGTCATACACAAACTTTATTATTACTGCGGAAGCATAGTACATAATATTCTTACAATACCAAAAGTAAAGACATATCAGTGGAGACATTTTTCTTGTAGTATGCCTTTAACCCAACACCCCCACAGGAATACTGACAAGGAGAACCCTAGTATAACTCATCGTTCACATCCCCGAATCCTGCGTCATAAAATGTTTCGTCGGGGAAATCTGTTTCTTCACCTAAAAACATCAACATAGGCAAGTTGAGTACTTACGTACTCGCAAGACTTTTGCAAAACCTAACATACATGCAAGCCAATTCAAGGAAGGCTCATGGTTGTTTTGCACAAAGCTAATTTGAAATGTAAATACAGAATAGTACAATGCAAAACAGAATTTAAGTAAAAGCAATTTAACACTGAAGGTAATAAGATATAAGCATAAACAAATTTCAAATACCTGGGTTTCATGACCATTTTCAAAAGCGAACTTCTACCATCACCTGGTAGAATCCAGTTTTATGAAAATAAAAACAGCTAACTAGTGCTAGCGCACCAAGACTCCCATAACCGCGGGAACGACTTTTCAAAAAGTTTGACACTCTGCAGAGTTGTACAGCTTTACCCACAAGTAATGATCAACCCCTTTTGCCAGGCCAGTAACACACTTCCTTTGGTGTGTCGGCAAGGAGATCATAACATAACCGTTACATTGTTTAACCCTAACTTTGCACCAGCCCGGTGACGTCAAACCCGTACTATGGTGTAAATGTTTGCACAATCACTGCACAATAATGATTAAGCATATCCATAGTATGGCATTCACCGCTAGACAAGAACGTGACTCCCAACACCTCGGTGTGGGCGCCCCTCCGAGCAACCAGTCACTGAAGAAGCTTGTACTACCCCAGCCTACTAATGTGCAAAGCTAGTTTTAAGAAACTTAATAGGTTAAGACTGTCCCATACCAGCACTTGTGGTTGTACGATAATTCTTGGGTTTAGCGAACACGTAGTTCGGTCCTTAATCCAACACAGGCAATAATCTCCACCCTACACTACGTACAAGTCCCTTGTACACCCAGCTATTGCCAATAATTGCCCGCATCAAAATCATAATTTTATTTTCATTTTTGATCAAATTACCAACCATGAGATGGTCATACCCATTAAATGTCATATCCAACATTTTTAATAATGTCAAAGTTTTATATTCCTTTAAGCATGGCTAAGCACGACACTAAGTGTGATTAACCCAAATCGACATAAATTTTCTATCTAAGTTATTCTAGGGTTTTCAAGGATCACAATTTCATACTTATCAAGGAAGTTCTGTAATACTACAGGTACATCTATCAATACCCATAATATAGCAGACTTTAATAAAAATAAAGTATGCAGTAAAACATTTAATGAAAACATTTATAAAACTAGGATCAATATGATCAAAGGGGGTGCTTGCCTTGTTGATTATCTGCGTAGTCGAACTCTTGTTCGTCGTCGACTACTCCGGACTCATCGGGTTCTATACGTCGTATAATAATAACATGGCAATTACAATAAAATGAAAGAATCAGATGTAAGAGCCAAATAAAAGCAACTGCATAATTCAAACATGATTGGGTATATGATTATATCATGTTGATTGTTTATTTATATGCTACATGAATATTTTCCGATTAGACTCCAGTAGTAATGAATCTTATTTTCTTGGATTATTTACCTTTATTTACCATTTCCAGAGACTACTCTATATGTTTTATTATCTTGGATTTTCAGATTCTGAATTCTGAAATTATTTAATTTACTATTATTATTGGTTTATTTTCTCACCCTATGCACTACTTTAAACATTTTCCATGGTACACTGTAACATCCCAAAATTTGCCTTTATTATTATTTTATTGCTATTTATGCATTCTGTGATTTTCTGGAATTTATTGAATTTATCTAGATTTATTTGAATTTATTTCAAATTAAGTCTGTTGACCTTTTGAGAAAACTAATTAAATATAAACAAAGTAATATAATTTTTTGTCAAAAATATTTTATTTGAGCTCAAAATATCTCAAAGTATTTATGAGAATTTTATTGGATTTTTCCTGTGAAGTTCATTGCCTAAAACTAATTAAATGAATTTCTAGATTTACTTTCAAAAAGAAAACCCTGGGAAAATTCGTAGCCCATTACTGTGCGGTCCAATTCTAGCGTCGGCCCAGTAGAAACCCGTGCGCTGTGTGCTCCGATCGGTGGCCGTTGGATTGAGGGGCGTACGGTTTAGATGCTAGGGTTTTGACGCGAACCCTAATCCTTGTCAGCCGTTGGATCGAGCTGCTATGGTCGTTCTAGATTTCGCCACGTCGCGGAGATTGGGAGCCGACCGATTGGCGACTCGTGTAGGGCCAGGATTGCGTCTCTTTCGCGTAGCCGACGCCATAGAGGACCTGGACTCCGCCGCCGTGTAGATCTAAGATTCCGGTTTTTGCGCGTTTTGCATGGCTATTTAAAGGACGGGTGGGCTTCCGAGGTTTGTCGTTTGTCGTCGCATGTTTTCCACCGTGTATCACCGCCGGAGGTGCTTTGGTTCGCAAGAGCGAGCTCATCGGAGTAGCGTCACAGTCCTTTTTCGCTGTTCCACCGCAAACCGTCGCCGCTCCGCCGCTCCTGAGATCGGATCCGGTAAGAACTCGTCGAGTCGCATCCGAGCTATCACTGCTTGGTCGCCAGAAGCTGCTACTTCGTTGATTGCCAGGTCGTCTTCTCCAAGACCGGTGAGAGCGCCGTCGCACCTCATCGACGAGTTTCGGAAGCCCTGGGAGCCGTTGGATCTAGGTTGCGCCGCTAGATTTGTGATGCGTGGACGCATCAGGCTTCGCCGCATGTCTCGAGCTTCGGATCTATTCATGGCCGTTGGATCTCGATGCACGACCTAGATTATGCCGTTCGGCGGACCAATAGCGTGGTGACATGTGGCGTGTAGAAACCGAAGCGCCGTGCACCGGGTTCACGGTAGACCAGAGGAGGTTCGTGGACTCGGCGCATGGACCAAAGCCACGTGGCACCATTGGATTGGCCCGAGGATTGGCTGAAGTCAGCTAATGCAATAAATCGGTTTTTCAATCTAAAAATAATTCAGTTAATTCTGATTTTCCAATTTCTGTAATTTTAATATTTATTCAAACTTCAAAAGGCTATATCTTTTGCATTTTACCTCGGATTTGAGTGATTCAAATTTCTAAAAATTTGTAAAATTGAGATCTATTGAATAGTGATTTTTGGAGTTCATTTCCTCTCTGTTTTGGTATTTATTTGCTTTTCTTCTTCGGTACGCGAAGACGTTGAATTGTGCGACGCTTCGGAGGAAGATTCAACAACTCAAGATCAAGTTTCAGAGCAAGACCAGAACCTATTCCAAGACAAGTTGTGCTTTGATCATGTTAAACCCATGTTTATAAAATTGCTATATTGCTTTACTTTATTGCATAGTATTTCAAGTATACAATTGTTTCAATCTAAATTGGGATCTAGTTAATCTACCCATTTGATCTATATACCCTACCTTGTCATTTGTATGCCATGATCTATTGTCACCCTAGATTGGACTAATATAGTTGGTTAGTAATGATAATCAACATGGGATGGTTAGACCGTATTAGTTGCTTAGCCATGCCACGTCATCACATGTACATGAATCATCAATGATTAATCTTGACTAATGGAATATGGAACAATGATGTGAACTTGTGTGTCATGTGAAGTCATACGATGAGATTGAGTTGTGGTGATGAGTCATGTTACGCAACGATGTTGAATTGTTGATGGCACGTGGTGCTTGGTAATCAACTTGGGTGATAATCATTTAGGTTGGGGCAAGTGGCAAGGGTCGAGTATGCCAAGGTGGGCCCAATGGGCAAAGGGTATGTGGATGTCTTGCCTTGATCACTCTAAGGACTTAACCTTGCAAGTCTTTGACCTGAGTCAATCATGCAACCACATGTCTGGTATGGGCCAGCCTAGCTGATTAATTTGCAATGTCTTAACTTTGGTACTATCTTGGTCGGTGTGAGTTTTCGAGTTATGGAGTAATTCACATGACGCAAGAGGGGCCCCGATGTGGTAACCAGTCCCACCAAAGTGTTGAAACCTTAGCGGTGGTACCGGTTAAGCCACAGATTGTAAAGGCTTTGTCATGATCTCTTCGTCGACACACCAAAGGAAGTGTGTTAATTGCATGGCACCAAGAGACGATCATGTCGTGTGGGTAAAGTGCATAACCTCTGCAGAGTGTAAAACTATTCGGATAGCCGTGCTCGTGGTATTGAGCAATGCTCGGGAATTATAGTTAAGGGTTAGTTTAATTAAATGGAAAACTTGATTGGGATGGCGGAATTGCCAATGGAAGGTTGGAACTTGTCTTAGGATTGGAAACTTGGTTTACTTGAGAAATGCTGAACCTATCTATTACTGATATTTGTTTTACAGTCTGTGCAATCTATTTATTGTATTTGTTCATAAATGCTGCTTTGTTGCAAAATAGCCATGACAGCCTATCCTTTGGAATAAGCCTTGCATATAGCTATGTTAGAATTGCATTCTGTGCACAACTTGTTGAGTGCTTTATGTACTCACCCTTGCCAACAACATCACAAGTTGAAGAGTCTACATCAATACTGGAGGAAAGATTCCAGGAGGAGACGAATGTTTAGGGTGCAAGCCTTGTCAGTTGTGTGTGGTATGCTGAGGGGTTATCTACGTTTTCATTCCGCTGCAATTTAATATGTTGTTCAGCCTTGCGAGGCGTAGTCATGTATGTTGACCATAAGGTCATTCAACTAGTAGTATATATCATATGATGTCTTTCATAATATTTCCGTTATGTATGATTGTGATATTTACTGATGTTGAGCCTGTGTGCACTAGCGTGATCCTGGACTAGTGCAGTATACACAGAGGGTCCGGATTTGCATATTCGGTCCCGATGTAGTGGTATCGAGCCATCGATCGTAGGTCTTGACACTAGATAGCCTGGTCGTCTCTATAGGACCTTCAAAATTATTTTCTAAAGGAAAGAATTAACTTGAAAGGATAATATGTTTTTGACTTATCTTATTCTTCTGTTCCTTTCCTCGTCAAAATTTCTCTCTTTTCCCTTTCTGAATTTCTTTCTCTCTCCCTGCTGGATCGAGTTAAAAACCTTATCTGATTTATCTTAGTAGTTGACGATATACCACACCTTAGGAGAAAGCATCAAGTGCTTGATGTCAAACCCTGAAGATCATGAAGGAATCATCAAGCTCAAGGAAGGAGTGGGTTGATGAAGTGTTCCAGGAGCTAGAAGATCTATGCTTCGAGTAGCCAGTTGGGACTCATGTGTGGGAGTCGCGTCTGCTTAAGATAGAAGTGTTACCCCTGTAGGCGGTAGTTTTGTGTGTATAGGTTGAATTGGTTCTTCCTTGATTGCCGAGTGTGCGTGATGTGTTGCGAGCTTTTAGGCTTATATAAGCAACCATACCAAGTTATTAATATTGTTTGCGTAAGTTATTGTTGCCTATCTCCCCGCTTTAGGATCCTCGCTTACCTATGCTATTTCCTCTTCCCAAACCCAAAGTGAAGCAATCAAGCAGATGGTTTAGACTTGACGAAACAACAGAATCAGTGGAAGTGAAAATCAATCCAAGGAGAACCTCAATGATGGATCAATTCTTCAACCATCAGTACAAATAGATATGCAGAGTTTCAGAGAGTTCTTGACTGCTCAGACTCAGTTGATGCATGCAATGATGAAGCAGATGCAGAATATCACTGACCAAGCCAATGTCAACCAAGTGTCCCAAGCTGCTACCAATGATTTCCGTCCCTACTCAAGGTATCAGAATTCATAAGGACTCGTCCGCCGGTGTTTTTAGGAAATGTATTACCTTCGGAAGCGGATGATTGGCTCAAGACCATTGAGAGGAAGCTGCTCATTGCTCAGTGTAAAGGTGATGAGAAAGTCCTGTATGCTTCTTATCAGTTACAAGGAATTGCTGCTGAATGGTAGAAGAAATATTGTGTTGTTCATGAAGCCCCGCGGAATATCACTTGGAATGAATTTGTTGTTGCTTTTCGTAATCTCTTTGCCTCACCTGGAGGTAGTATGGTCACGGTCAATACGGAGCATAATACTATATCTGCACCTTGTTCGACATCTAAGCATTGCTCTCTGAAGTGCTATCAACCAAACAAGTCAGAAGATCGTGCGTGCATTCGCTGTGGAGAAATAGGACATACCGCTGACGAGCATGCGATTAATTGCTCCAGTTGTGAAAGAAGCCATTCTCTTGAAGAGTGTCCTATGAGTGACATAACATGTTACCTGTGTGAAGGTCGAGATCATGGTCCAGCTCAATGTCCCTTGGATCCAATAGTTACTGCTGTAACCCAGCATCAGCAAAAGAATCTTCGAGCCATAGTTGCTCAAGAGTTGTCAAGAAGACGTGAAAAGTCAGCTGCAAAAATGGAGCCGCTTGAAGAGCTAAAGATACAATACCTTAATCATGTTGTCCCTCATCAAGAAAGTAGTAATTGGCAATCACCAACAGCATGTTTCCTGTGTGATGAAGAAGGTCATTGGGCTAGGGAATGCCCTATGAAGCAACCAATTCTGACGCAACAAGAAGACAACAATGTACCTGTAGCTGTACAACAGCAAACACGGGTGTGTTACAACTGCCACAAGGAAGGCCATTATGCTAATCGATGCCCACAGAGAAGAAAATCATCATCTACGGCCATGGATGTTCCAGAAGTTACCTCAGTCAAGTTCATAACGCCAAGAGTGAGCAGTAAAGTCACAAGAGAAGTTTGTACGGAGAATCAGTTGAAGAAGAGGCGTCTGAATGAAGGCACTGCCTTAGTCGACGAATGCTCAAGGAAGAGAGATGGACCTAAGCTTTGTTACACCTACAACAAGCCTGGGCATTTTGCTAACAATTGCCCTCATAGGAAAGTGATCGCACCAGTGCAAGTCAATCTCAATTCTGTTCCAGTCAAAACTTCAGCGCCAATGCCAATCGAGGAAGTTTAGATCGATGATTTTATCCTATGCAAGTGTCATACCCTCGTTTGTAAAAGAAAAGTGACTAGTGATGAATTCCATGTAAAGATTTTCTTGCCTAATTAAATAAAATAAAGATGGTTGAGAGGTTGATATGTGAAGTGTGGAATAAAAACATTAATGATAAATGATGTTTCTGAGTATTCACCTATGTTGACAATTCACCTGAAGATGTTGCGTGTGCAATGATGATCAATTCAGTGGTGTTTGTAAAGCTTGTCAGCCCGAGGAATTATCGTTGTTAGAAAGTACAGTATTGCTTGATCTAACCTAGCATGTGATGGAGTTAAGTTGGAGAAAAGTTTCTAGCGAACGATATTGGATATCAAACCCGCGATGCTACTCCTGAAATGAATTGGTCATCCGGACATAAGGGTGTCTTGGAGTTTGGTTGAAGAGTTGTGTCAGTTAAAAAGCCCTGAAAGCCAGATTTCAAACGACTGCGGTTCGTGTTGGTCAGCAAAACGTTAATAGTGTGGAAGTTGTCAGCCTTGAAGGTGTGCTAGTTGTTAGAGAGTATCCAGATGTATTTCCTAAGAATCCCACCAGATCGAGAGATCAAGTGTGTTATGGAGTTAGTGCCTGGTACAGCGCCAAAAGTAAAGAGACCTCATCGAATGCCTATTGATGAGCTAGTTGAGATGAAGAAGCAGATTGAAGAGTTGTTAGAAAAATGTTTTGCTAGAGCCAGTTGTCACCATAGGGAGCGCCTGTTCTGTTTGAAGATGGGAGCTTAAGGATGTGTATCGACCGTCGAGCATTTAATGAAGTGATGATTGAAAGGGTAAGTATTCGCTGCCCAGGATCGTAATTTGTTTGATCAGTCAAAAAGGAGCTGGAGTATTCTCAAGGATAGATCTTCGATCGAGTTATCATCAGTTAAGAATTCGTGCAAAGAATGTTCTTAGGTCAGAGTTTTCTACGCAGTATGGACAGTATGAGTTTACAGTTGTGTCTGCTAGAATGATCAATGCCATTACAGAATTTATGAACATGACGAATGGAGTTCCATGGGAAATTTGGTCAAGCTATTATGGTGTATAGGTGGGATGTCTTTGTTTACTTCAAGTCAAAAGGAAAGTATGCGGAACAAGTTGGGATTAGTTTTGGAAAGGTTGCTAGACCAATGGCTGTATGCTAAGTTTAGCAAATGTGACTGTTGGAGGGAGAAAGTTGAATTTCTTGCCATGAGATGACTGCTAAAGAAGTTATCGTTGATCTAACCAAAAGCGGTGTTACGTGGGAGCAACCGAGACCGCTTAGGCAATTAGGAGAAGAAGTTTGCATGGACGCCGTAGTGCGAAAAGAGTTTTCTGTGATTGAGGAAACGTTTGACGATAGCACCTGTCTTAGTGTTGCCAGATGTTCAAACGCAGTTTTGATATATACTATGAGGCCGCAAGACAAGATCTTGGATGTGTGTTAATGCAGAAAGGCAAAGTTGCTGCCTAGCGTCAGAACAGTTGAGGCTACATGAAGAGAACTATGCTACGCATGAATTGGAAATTGCTACCGTAGTGCACGCTTTGAAGTTATTGCGTCATTATCTCATTGGAAACATGTGCAAATCACAAGAGTTATGATACATCTTTTCTCAGTCAACTTTCAGTTGAGGTAGAGGAGATGGCAGGAGTCGATCAAGGATTAAAATGTTAGAATTTATTGTTATCCTGTGATCAATCGAAGTTATGCAGGGAGTTTCAAAAGTTGAAAGTAGAAGTGGTCTTGCAAGGATTTGTAACTGCTTTGGAAGAGAAGCCAACGCTTGAGGATCAGATCAGAGATGGTCAAAAGGTTGATGATAAAATCAGCAAAATCAAGTCAAAGAATGATGAAGGCTTAGTTGAGGATTTTACTGCGGGTGAATAAGGTACCATGTGGTTTAAAGGTTCGATCTGTGCACCGAAAAAGAGGGAGCTTAAGAAGTTGATTCTTGAGGAAACACAGGATTCCGTGTATTGGATTCATCCAGAAGGTGCTGAAATGTATTAAGATCTATGAAAAAGGGTTGGTGGCCTAAGATCGAGTGTAAGGTTGCTAAATATGCTGTTATAAGTGTTGTATGTCAGCAAGTGAAGGCAGTTCACCAGAGACCTGATGATTGCTACAGCCGGTGCAGATTTCTGAGTGGAAGTAAGAGGCAAATCAGTAATAAGATACCCAACATTGAGAATTGTCAAGAAATCCAGAAGGGATATGACTCTATTTGGGTCATCGTGGATCTTTTGACCGAGGTCGCTCACTTCATACCAGTGAAGAAAACTTATTCAGGAGATGGTTTAGCAGAGATATATATGACAAGGATAGTGTGTTTGCATGGTCTATCTAGAAAGATTATGTCGGATAGAGGTACCCAATTTATCTCAAGATTCTGGAAGAAGTTGCATGAAGCGATGGGAACTCGCCTGAAATTCAGTACATTGTATTCTCCGCAAACAGATGGTCAGACCAAAAGAGTTAATCAAGATTTTTGAGGAGATGCTGAGGGCTTTTGTATCAACTTATGTTGCATCCTATGATGAGTGTTTGTCGTACGCAGAATTCAACTATAACAACAGTTATCAGGCTAGATTGCCAATGTCACCATTTGAGGCTTTGTATGGTCGTGCCCATTATACTCTGTTGAATTGGAATAAGATAAAAGAGTTACGCTAATAATCATCGTCGTGATTTGAGGTTCGAGTCAGATGATTTTGTGTATCTCAGAGTTAGCCCTCTTAAAGGTGTTAAAAGGTTTCATGCTAAAGGGAAACTTGCGTCAAGGTATGTTCGTCCGTTCAAGATTTTGAGTCATCGAGGAGAGGTTGCTTATCCGTTGGAATTGCCGCAGTCAATAGCAGGAGTGAATGATGTGTTCTACAGGTCACAGCTTAAGAAGTGTCTCAGAGTGCCAAGAGAGCAGATGTCGTTAGAGGCAATAGAGCTACAGGAGGATCTGACCTACAAAGAGCAGCCTATCAAGATTCTGGATGTGATAAGTGCCAGACCAGAAACAAATCCATTCGCTTTTGCAGAGTTCAGTAGAGCAATCATTCGGAGAATGAAGCAACTTGGGAGCGTGAAGAGAATTTGAAGCCAGAATTCCTAAATCTACTCTCTAGTTAGCCCTGAATCTCGGGGTCGAGATTCTGTTAAGGGGGGAAGGTTTGTAACATCCCAAAATTTGCCTTTATTATTATTTTATTGCTATTTATGCATTCTGTGATTTTCTGGAATTTATTGAATTTATCTGGATTTATTTGAATTTATTTCAAATTAAGTATGTTGACCTTTTGAGAAAACTAATTAAATATAAACAAAGTAATATAAATTTTTGTCAAAAATATTTTATTTAAGCTCAAAATATCTCAAAGTATTTATGAGAATTTTATTGGATTTTTCTTGTTATGTTCATTGCCTAAAACTAATTAAATGAATTTCTAGATTTACTTTCAAAAGAAAACCCTGGGAAAATTCGTTGAACAGTAATGGGCCAAGTCCATTACTGTGCGGTCCAATTCTAGCGTCGTCCCAGTAGAAGCCCGTGCGCTGTGTGCTCCGGTCGGTGACCGTTAGATCGAGGGGCGGACGGTTTAGATGCTAGGGTTTTGACGCGAACCCTAATCCTTGTCAGCCGTTGTATCGAGCTGCTATGGTCGTTCTAGATTTCGCCATGTCGCGGAGTTTGGGAGTTGACCGATTGGCGACTCGTGTAGGGCTAGGATTGCGTCTCTTTCGCGTAGCCGCCGCCGTAGAGGACCTGGACTCCACCACCGTGTAGATCTAAGATTCCGGTTTTTGCGCGTTTTGCGTGGCTATTTAAAGGATGGGTGGGCTTCCGAGGTTCGTCGTTTGTCGCCGCATGTTTTGCCCCGTGTATCACCACCAGAGGTGCTTTGGTTCGCAAGAGCGAGCTCATCAGAGTAGCCGCAAGTCGTCACCGTCCTTTTTCGCTGTTCCACCGCAAACCGTGGCCGCTCCGCCGCTCCTGAGATCGGATCCGGTAAGAACTCGACGAGTCGCATCCGAGCTATCACTGCTTGGTCACCAGAAGCTGCTGCTTCGTTGATTGCCAGGTCGTCTTCTCCAAGACCGGTGAGAGCGCCGTCGCACCTCGTCGACGGGTTTCGAAAGCCTTAGGAGCCGTCGGATCTAGGTTGCGTCGCTAGATTCGTGACGCGTGGACGCATCGGGCTTCGCCGCATGTCTCGAGCTTCGGATCTATTCGTGGCCATTGGATCTCGATGCACGACCTAGATTATGCCGTCCGACGGACCAATAGCGTGGTGACATGTGGCGTGCAGAGACCGAAGCGCCGTGCACCGGGTTCACGGTGGACCAGAGGAGGTTCGTGGACTCGGTGCATGGACCAAAGCCACGTGGCAGCATGGGATTGGCCCGAGGATTGGCTGACGTCAGCTGATGCAATAAATCGGTTTTGCAATCAAAAAATAATTCAGTTAATTCTGATTTTCCAATTTCTGTAATTTTGATATTTATTCAAACTTCAAAAGGCTATATCTTTTGCATTTTAACTCAGATTTGAGTGATTCAAATTTCTAAAAATTTGTAAAATTGAGATATATTTAATAGTGAATTTTAATTAATTTTTAGAGTTAATTTGCTCTCTGTGTTGGTATTTATTTGCTTTTTTTCTTCGGTACGCGTAGACGTTGAATTGTGCGATGCTTCGGAGGAAGATTCAATAACTCAAGATCAAGTTTCAGAGCAAGACCAGAACCTATTCCAAGACAAGTTGTGCTTTGATCAAGTTGAACCCATGTTTATAAAATTGCTATATTGCTTTACTTTATTGCATAGTATTTCAAGTATACAATTGTTTCAATGTAAATTGGGATCTAGTTAATCTACCCATTTGATCTATATACCCTACCTTGTCATTTGTATGCCATGATCTATTGTCACCCTAGATTGGACTACTATAGTTGGTTAGTAATGATAATCAACATGGGATGGTTAGACCGTATTAGTTGCTTAGCCATGCCACGTCATCACATGTACATGAATCATCAATGATTAATCTTGACTAATGGAATATGGAACAATGATGTGAACTTGTATGTCATGTGGAGTCATACGATGAGATTGAGTTGTGATAGCGAGTCATGTCACGCAACGATGTTGAATTGTTGATGGCACGTGGTGCTTGGAAATCAACTTGGGTGATAATCATTTAGATTGGGGCAAGTGGCAAGGGGCGAGTATGCCAAGGTGGGCCCAATGGGCAGAGGGTATATGGATATCTTGCCTTGATCACTCTAAGGACTTAACCTTGCAAGTCTTTGACCTGAGTCAATCATGCAACCACATGTCTGGTATGGGCCAGCCTAGCTGATTAATTTGCAATGTCTTCACTTTGGTACTATCTTGGTCGGTGTGAGTTCCTGAGTTATGGAGTAATTCACATGGCGCAAGAGGGGGCCTCGGATGTGGTAACCAGTCCCACCAAGTGTTGAAACCTTAGCGGGTGGTACCGGTTAAGCCGTCGCATTGTAAAGGCTTTGTCATGATCTCTTCGCCGACACACCAAAGGAAGTGTGTTAATTGCATGGCACCAAGAGACGATCATGTCATGTGGGTAAAGTGCATAACCTCTGCAGAATGTAAAACTATTCGGATAGCCGTGCTCGTGGTATTGAGCAATGCTCGGGAATTATAGTTAAGGGTTAGTTTAATTAAATGGAAAACTTGATTGGGATGGCGGAATTGCCAATGGAAGGTTGGAACTTGTCTTAGGATTTGAAACTTGGTTTACTTGAGAAATGCTGAACCTATCTATTACTGATATTTGTTTTACAGTCTGTGCAATCTATTTATTGTATTTGTTCATAAATGTCGCTTTGTTGCAAAATAGCCATGATGACCTATCCTTTGGAATAAGCCTTGCATATAGCTATGTTAGAATTGCATTCTGCACAACTTGTTGAGTGCTTTATGTACTCACCCTTGCCAACAACAACATCACCGGTTGAAGAGTCTACATCAATATCGGAGGAAAGATTCCAGAGGAGACGAATGTTTAGGCGCAAGCCTTGTCGATTCGTGTGGTATGCTGAGGGGTTATCTACATTTTCATTCCGCTGCAGTTTAATATGTTGTTCAGCCTTGCGAGGCGTAGTCATGTATGTTGACCATAAGGTCATTCAACTAGTAGTATATATCATATGATGTCTTTCATAATATTTCCGTTATGTATGATTGTGATATTTACTGATGTTGAGCCTGTGTGCACTGGCGTGATCCTGGACTAGTGCAGTATACACAGAGGATCCGGATTTGCATATTCGGGTCCCGACATACACCCTAAGTATTTTTGCATATTCAGGTTCCTAACAGAGCATGGAGTCTAACAAAATTTGTTTCATCTAATTTGGAGCTAAATTGTAAAAATTCTATACATGACTGACATATTACAAATCCTTTCTTTAAATTTGAATCTGATATTCAAACAGAGTTAATTTTATAATATTTTTGCATATTCTGAGTCTACATGAATTTAGAAATTTATTTCATAAAATTTGGACAGTTAGTTCAAAAGATATTCAAGTTTGAATGTATTCGGTTTTGATAATTCTGAAAATTATAAAATTTACTAAAAACGGAAAGTATGCTTTTACGTTGAAAACCCGTTTTCCCTTTTTGCGCTGCGCTGGACCGAGGCGTTGACAGGCCGGGCACAGCTGGCAGCGAGATGTGCGCGGGCAGAGCGGCTGACGCGCGGGACCCTGAGCTCACGCGGCGCACGAGGCTGACAAGTGGGACCGAGGGGTCAACGTCACCTGCGCGCATAAGAGACTGACAGGGGTTGCCCAAATGGCAGCGACCCGTGACAGAGACGACAACACTGAAGCTCGCTGACGGCGAGGGGTGGCCGGAGAAGTGGAATGGGTTCCACTTTCACGCTCAGCGTGCTTGTGTGCATCTAGGGGAGGTGTCGCTTCGGCCGGAGTTGGCCGGAGTTGGCCTGCCACCGTGAGGGGGGGGGGGCAGCGGACATGGCCGATGGCGAAGCGGCATAACTAAGGCTTCCCGAGGTGGAATATCACCACGGTGAGCATCAGTGGGTCACAGAGATCCCATTTTAGGTGTTCATTCAAATGATATAGCATCGGGGAGGTGTTCTCACCGTGCGTTACGGTGGCGGCGGCAGCGGAGGGAGCTCGGTGCGCAGGCTCATCGGGAAAGAAGACTCCGAATTGATGCTGGGGATAGGTTCCTGGGGTGGTGAGGCTGCTTCAGGCGAAGTGGTTCGAGGAATGGCGCAGTGGAGAGCGAGATTGGTTGTTTTTCCTCTTTTCGGGTGTTTGGCGGGAGTTGGGGAAGAAAGGGGTGGCTGGCGGTGTGGAGGTGGTTTTTCTCGGCTTTGCGGGTTCTAGGGAAGAGCGCAAGTGCCAGCGACGGGTTTGCAACGCTTAAATAGGCGATTGAGGTGGTGGCACAGGGTTTGAACGGGAGGAAGAAATGTCGCGGCTCGCGCGGGTGTTTTCGTTCATTCTGGCGCGGGAGAGTGAGCATGTCGGCTGAGACAGCAGTGGCGTGTCCAAGGCGACCTGCAGGCAACCTCGAGCGACAAGTTGCGGCGGGGAAAGGACAAAACGGAATGGCGGTGCTGACTCGGCAAGAGAACGGAGAGAGGCACGAGAAAACGGGAGAGAAACGGTGAAGACAGAGCTAACGAGTGGGACCAAGCTGTCAGCGAGAGAAGTAAAAGTCGGCAAAGGGGACAGCTGTCTTCGCGGGCCCACAAGTCAGCGAGACTCTAGGTTAAATCGCAAGAAAACTCTGGATAGGCTGAGGTAAAACCTGGGTTTAGGATAATAGATCAACTCAAAATTTTATGAAAATTTTTACAGGGGTTAGCAATGAAAACAAAAGGGTTTGCTAAAATTTTCAGGCAAAAGAGATGAGTAAACATATTATTAAAATTCTGACAATGCACTGTAATAGATTTTTACTGATTCTGATTGTTATTTAATTGAGGATTAATATCAATTTATTATTTTATGAAACTTTTTGAAAGGGTTGTTATTAATATCATATACCTTTTATAAAATTTTCATGATTTTATATTTGGTATTTTATTTCTAATAATTCTGACATTGTAATTTCCAGCTTTTCTAACAGTCTATTTGTTAATTTCTAAAATTACCAAATGTAGAGATAAATTCTTGATATTTTACCAGGGATGGGTTAGATTAATATGTCGGCATGGTTAAAATTTCAGCCCTACATAAGGTAAGATAGATTCTGAAGAAATCTTATGGGTTCAGATTGTGGTTATCTTCTCATGATTACTTTGTCTTTTTAATTTATTTTATTAATTCCAGATTAGAGCAAGTGGCAAAAACAGGATCCTGGATGTATCTAGGATTTATCTAAGATTTTTATGAATTTTACTGACTTTAGGTTTTTACCTTTTTCCATTTTACTATTTGGATCTTTTGAATTTCTTTTAATAGGAATAAGCCAAAGAGAATTCCTTTAATTCAGAAAAATCAGAAAACATAACAATAAATTATATGAATATTTTTTATATTAAATTTCTTATTTTATTGAATTTTTGGGCTGTTACAAATCTACCCCCCTTACAAAAATCTCGTCCTCGAGATTTGGCGAGGTTTAGAAGAAATCAGGAAATTCTTTACGGAGATGATCTTCACGTTCCCAAGTAGCTTCGTCTTCTGTATGATTACTCCATTGGACTTTCAACATCTTGTGAGTCTTGTTTCTTGTTTGACATTCCGCTTCTTCCAGAATGCGAATTGGATGCTCTCGATATGAAAGGTTTGGTTGAAGATCGATGTTCTCCAGGTTGGTCAGCTCAGAGGGAACACAAAGACACTTTTTGAGTTGCGATACATGGAAGACATTATGAACTTCCGACAGTTGAGGTGGCAGTTCCAATTTATATGCCATCTCACCCATCTTCTCAAGAATTCGAAATGGTCCAATGTATCGCGGGGCTAATTTTCCACGAACTTGGAAGCGACGAACTCCACGGAGGGGTGAAACTTTAAGCTAGACATGATCACAAACTTTGAAACTGAGTTCACGACGACGATTGTCGGCGTAACTCTTCTGACGAGACTGAGCTTCTTTAAGACGGCTTCTGATCACGTCTACTTGCTCTTGCGCTTCTTGAATAAGATCTGGACCAAAGAATTTTCTTTCTCCAACTTCGGACCAGAAGAGAGGAGTTCTGCATTTTCTTCCATATAATGCTTCAAAAGGAGACATTTGAAGACTGGACTGAAAACTATTGTTGTAAGAAAATTTAGCGAATGCTAAACTTTTCTCCCAATTAGAGCCATAGGATAACACCTAGGCTCTCAACAAATCTTCCAGAATTTGATTTGTCCTTTCAGTTCGCCCGTCTGTCTGGGGGTGATAAGCTGTACTGAAATTCAGCTTAGTCCCTAAGAGACCGTGCAAACTTTCCCAGAAACGAGAAGTAAATTGAGATCCTCGATCTGAAACAATGGTTTTTGGAACACCATGCAAACGCACAATGTTATTCAGATAGAGTTCTGCAAGCTCATCTCCTCGATTAGTGACTTTCACCGGAATGAAATGCGCCACTTTGGTTAGCCGATCGACGATGACCCATATAGAATCATGACCTTTTCTAGTCTTTGGCAGACCAGTGATGAAATCCATACTGATATCATCCCACTTCCATTCTGGAATCTTCAAAGGTTGCAAAAGTCCAGGGGGCGTTGATGCTCGGCTTTGACACGCTAACATACATCACAGATTGCAACATATGCAGCAATATCCTTTTTCATACCTGGCCACCAATATTCCCGTCGGAGATCTTGATACATTTTCGTACTTCCAGGATGGATTGAGAGAGGAGATTCATGAGCTTCTTTAAGGATCAGATCTTTAAGCTCAGGGTCATTAGGGACATAGATTTGGTTTTTGAACATAAGCACTTCATCTGAATCTTCATGGAATTCAGATTTGGTTCCTTTCTTCAATTCTTCACGAATTTTGAGGATAGATTCATCTTTGAGTTGAGTAGCTTTAATTTGGGATTTTAAGGTTGGTTGCACTTCGAGTGCGGCCAAATATCCTTTTTCAACTATTCCCAAATTAAGCTTTTGGAATTCTTTTATGAGGTATGATTGGTTGGTATGATAGGAAACAGAAAGACAATGAAGTTCTCTATTGAGAGCGTCGGCCACGACATTAGCTTTACCAGGATGGTATTGAATATTAAGGTCGTAGTCTTTTATTCTCCAGCCATCTTCGTTGTCTTAGATTCAAATCAGGCTGAGTAAAGAAATATTTCAAACTCTTATGGTCTGTAAAAATATTGCATCGATTACCAATAAGGTAATGACGCCAAATTTTAAGAGCGTGCACTACGGCAGCTAATTCCAGATCATGAGTTGGATAATTAAGCTCATGGGCTTGTAACTGACGAGAGGCATAAGCTACCACTTTACCTTCTTGCATCAGAACACACCCTAATCCACTTCGGAATGCATCGCAATAAACATCAAAGCTTTTATGGACATCAGGTAACACTAGCACTGGGGCTGTTGTTAACCTTTTCTTAAGCTCCTGAAAACTTTCTTCACATTCAAGTGTCCATTCAAACTTCTTTTCTTTCTTTAAGAGCTGAGTCAAGGGTTGGGCTATTTTGGAAAAATTCTCAATGAAACGGCGATAATATCCTGCTAAGCCGAGAAAACTTCGAACTTTGGGTACAGATTAAGGGGATTCCTAATCCATGATTGCTTTGATTTTACTGGGATCGACAGATATGCCTCCATTGGACAGAATATGCCCGAGAAAAGCAACTTCTTTTAGCCAAAATTTGCATTTCTCGAATTTGGCATAAAGCTTATGCTCGCGAAGTTTCTCAAGCACCATACGCAAATGCTGCGCATGATCTTCTTCAGTTTTGGAATAGATAAGGATGTCGTCAATGAAAACCACAACAAACTTATCTAAATACTCCATGAATACCTTATTCATGAGGGTCATAAAACTGGCAGGAGCAATAGTAAGTCCGAAAGACATTACGGTGTACTCATATAACCCGTAACGCGTGGTAAAGGCAGTTTTTGGAATATCTTCGGATCTGATTTTCAATTGATAGTACCCATGTCTCAAATCAATTTTTGAGAAGACTTGAGCACCGGTCAATTGATCAAACAGATCATCGATACGAGGAAGAGGATATTTATTTTTGATTGTCACATCATTTAAGGCTTGGTAATCCACACACATGCGTGTACCGCCGTCCTTTTTTGGAACAAAAAGAACCGGACTACCCCACGGAGAAGAACTAGGTTGAATAAACCCTTTCTTTAATTGCTCATTAATTTGCTTCTTTAATTCAACTAAGTCATGAGGGGGCATACGATAGGGGCGCTTAGAAATAGGAGCTGTTCCGGGAACAAGATTGATGACAAACTCCATATCCCTATCTGGAGGAAGTCCAGGCAACTCATCTGGAAATACATCAGAATATTCAGAGACTATAGGAATTTGGCTGAGTTCTTTTATTATGGTTGAACAACGGAAGGATTGGGATTTTTCAGAATCTTGATGGAAGAAAATTTCATCGACACCTCGAGTTAACAAGAGAGATAGACCGTTTGGCATAGTCTATACATCCTTTATATTTGGATAACCAGTCCATACCAAGGATTACATCTAAACCAGGTGTTTCTTTGAGGATGAGATCAGCGTGAAATAATATTCCATTTATTTCAATACTGATACTTGGACAAATTTCTGTTGATTTCATGGTTGATCCAGGGGAATAGATTAACATTTTGGTGGAGAAAAGATCAGATTTGATATTGTTTTGATCAACAAACTTTTTTGAAATGAAAGAATGCGATGCTCCGGAATCAAACAATACCAAGGTAGATACTGAATGAATAGGGAACATACCCAACACGACATCAGGGGCGTCTTTAGCTTCTTCGACGGTCACATGGTGCAAACGACCTCTACTTGAGTTCCGATTTGCAGCCGATACTGGCCTAACTGCTTGAGTTCCTCCAGCTCCTTGCGGTCTTCCTGCGGGACGCTGAACACCTTGAGCCGGCTGACGACTTGGAACTTGAGTTTTCTTTGGACATGCATTAGCGAAATGCCCACGCTCATTGCACCGATAGCATGTGACATCCGCTGCTTGATTCTGAATTCCAACAGGTCTCCTTTCGGCGCTAGCTCGCCTAGCAGAGGTCACGAGGTCAAGGAATTTGACTCGTCGCTTTGTCGCGAAAAGGAGCAGAAGGTTGCACATTGATCGGTTGACCAATGCGTGGCCATGCAGGACTTGCACTAGCAGACTTGCGAGCCATCCATTTCCTCTTTCGATTTTCCATAATATTTCTGGTACTGTTTTCAGCTATAATGGCTTTATCCACCAGTATCTGAAAATCATGGAAATCATGAACGGCCAAAATATGCTTAACCTCATCATTCAGATTACCTCTGAAGCATTCAATTCTCCTTTCTTCAGGTGTAACTTCTGAGGTCGCATATCGAGCAAGATAATTGAAACAGTGAAGATATTCCATCACAGACATATTTCCCTGTCGCAAATCTAGGAATTCCCGTTTCTCGAGATTAACCAGGCTTGAAGGAATATGAGTCCTTCTGAAGGCTTCCTTGAAAGATTCCCAAGAAATTTGCTGGCCTCCAGGTTGAATAGATTGGAAGTTTTCCCACCAAGAAGCAGCTGCACCTTGCAACTGGTACGAAGCATAAAGAACTTTTTTATGGTCACTGCATTGAGCAATGGCCAACTTGCTTTCCACATATCGTAGCCAGTCATCTGCTTCTAAGGGGTCGACAGCAGATGAGAAAGTCAGGGGTCGAGTTTTTAAAAACTCTCCCAACTTAGATTGACAATAAGCTTCGACATTTCTGGCTCCAGCATCCACGGCACCAAGATTAGCTGTGTTCTGCACCAACTGCTGAAGAAGAAGGGTATTCGTCTGGCGTCCTTGCTCGATCATCGCCAAGACATGAGCCATCGTTGGCGGTCCCGGCAAATTTTCTTCAGGAACTTCATCTTGGACTTGCGAAGGCGGAGAATCTCGTCGACTTGGACGTCGCAATGAAGAACCTCTAGCTGCCATCGGATGGATCGATTGGGCCGGAGGGCCGGGTTACTCGCTCTGGGTGAGTTTCTGGGGTTTCCTCACTCCCCAAAATCTCATTCAAAGATCTAGTAGCAGGCATCTGGAATGGCATAAAGAAAGTGATAGTTAAGATTCTATTCATTTGATTTTTATGGATTGCCTCACTATTATTGTTCATAAGTTATTATATCAAGGATCACAACATCGTAAAAATATTAACAAAGATGTTAAATATTCACAGTAGGAGCCATAATGAAAGATCGAAAAAGGCGACTAGAGGGGGGTGAATAGGAGCCAAATAAAATTTTCGAATAAACTGTCCCCCTAAAATTCAAACCACCAAAAGACCGTAAAGAAACCGTGACTGGTCGGGTATTTCGTCGGATGAGCAGACTTCGACCTACAGAGGCCTGGATGAACAAGACTCGGAATGAATAGTGTTCGGGTGAACAAGATCACGACCAAAGACCGGCCTGATGAATAGTACTCCCGACCAAGTGGTTGGATGAACAAGACTCGGTGAATAGTGTTCAGTGAGCAAGACTCGACCATGGAGGTCGGATGAACAATACTCGGGTGAATATCGTCGATGAACATCCTCCCGACTGTGATGAATAAGACCTCGACCGCGGAGGTCGGATGAACAATACTCGGGTGAATAGTGTTCGGTGAAGAAAAATCAAGACGATCTCAAAACAGAATCGATGTAATTTTTGATCTACTGATCCAAAAATGCTGAAAATTGGTGTGCACCTCCCAAAGGATGTCAGGAACCTATTTCAATCAACAATCGAAGGAATTAATACCAAGGTTCCGTCCTTTTCAGTTTAACAATTGCAACACCAAAAACAGAGTCACGAACACAAACTTCACCCCTAACTTGCTGGTGGGAGTTGATGGTCAGAAATCCTTGGATGACTCTCCACAAATCATAGCAAGTAAGTACACGAAGAAACAACCCTTCAAACAAATAGAAACACTATCTGAAAACTAGGCACGTAAATTGGTTTCTTGCAAAACCGAATAGAAGAGGTTGTAGATTGCCTAGATGATTGGGATATGATCTATAGAAGATTCATCCAGAATCTTTCATCCTTGGCAACAAGAACCGTAAGCCAATCAAGACTAAAGAACTGCAAGTCACACGTTTACACACTTTAAGAACACACAGATTTACTAACTTGCAACAAGAATGCAAGGATTGCCTAGATGATTGAAAGCACCAAGTCCAGAGAAGAGTTCATCAATCATGAATTTCAACAAAGACTCAATAGCATGTAGAAGGAGATGAGGCAAATCCAAATTACGTAAAGTAAATTGCAAGTAAGTAAATACGGAATTTAGATAACAGAATTTAAGTGCGTAATGTATACACGTAAGAAAAATGAAACAAGAATATAAATGAAGAACATTTCATTTCTGGAAGGGAGGTTTACAAAGCCTCACAACAAAGTGGGCAAAACTTAAATGAGCAGCAAAAACCTCAGAACCTTCAAAGAGGGGAGGCTGCCCCTACCCCTCTATTTATAGTGACCTGGGATCAATTCTCACCTTTGGATGTCCTGCTTCAATCCTAAGCCAACATCCAAGAGCCAGGATTTGATCCTTACACTGTCACTCTCAACAACTCTCAACTACTCACGTACACTTTCCAGTAACTCAAATTGCTCTAGCTCGAAAAACAATCCAAATCAAACTCAAACTTGAGCACACCTTGCTCAAATAAAGTCAAATACTCATCACAAACATGGATGGACCTCCACATGGTCCTTCAATCTCCCCCTTGATGAGTATATTGACAAACCACACAAAAGGCATATATTTGAGTTTGAATGAGAGAAGAAGAAAGCAATTTGATTGCAAAGCCAAACTTGGTCCAGAGAGAAAGATATAAAATTATGACCAAGTTGGCTGAAAGAATTTAGAGCAAGACCATGAAAAGAGCAAGTTTTCAACAAAAGCTCTAAAAACCAATCATAAGTGTCAAATGTGATTATGATCCATAAGAGATAGCAAAGATTTACAAAAATCAGAAGAACCAACAAGCTTTCACATTTCTATGTCCTCCTTTTCTACATTTTAAATGATGCCTTTTTCTACATTTTCTCCCCCTTTTGGCAATATAGGCATCAAAATAGAATTTTCTCCCTCTTTTATGTATGCATGAAATGCAACCTAAGGGAACTTTGAAGATTATCCAAATGATCATAATGACAAGATATGACACCAAGCTTATTAATCTCAGATTATGACCAAACTAAGACATGTCCAAGTGCAAATAACAAATTTTGCTCATAAGCGAAGTTTTGAAAATGTATCATTTTTAGCAAGATTTGACAAGAGCAAAACTTAGCAAAGTTTCAAAACTAGAAGCAAAACCACTCAGGGATCAAATGGAAAACCTAGAGTTCAACCTACTCAACACTTTGGGGAATTTTGAAGTGCATATTAGGTCCTTCAATCCCATTTTTCAATTTATGCAAATTTTCTTTAAGACTTTGAAAAACATAGCGGGGTGCAAATGTTTGACATAATTTGCATTCTTTACCCACTTATGTGTTTGATATTTGCAATTTTTTTTTATTGACTCAAGCCATTTTCGATCATCTCAAGAGTAACTCTTAAGAGAATGATCTTGGTCATACACAATATATTCCAAGTTCATCCCAAATGCAATGGGAGGCAGTCTCGAGAATATAAAGTGCTGAGATCAATTTTGCACAAAAGAGTCAATTTTTTAATTTTCAATTTAGCACATATAAGCAATTCAAGGACTCAAATATGGATCAAGCAAATTTCACCCAAGTTGCTATAGGACTCTAGAGAATTCCAAAATTTCACAATTCATGGTAAAAGCTCTTAGAGAAGAAACTTAGTAAGTAAAAGCAACATGTTTCATCAAGTTTTCATTTAAAGCTTTTAAGTTTTTCAGATTTCAATGAACATTAGCTTGATAAAAGAACTTGGACATATCTAAGCTAGTGATTTTCTTCAAAGATATAGCATGATGTATTTCACGAAGATTGAGTCAAATGCATAATAGACAAAGCTCATAAACGGAAAAGCAGTCTAAATGCAATGCATGAACAGATTCCCTAACTCCCCCTCAACAATTGAATCAATTTTAAGCTCAAATCTGGTTAAAGTTGGGTTATTATCAAGATTAGGCATAAAGAAAACCCGAATGAACTCAATAATAACCAGAAAAACATAATGAGGAGAAGAAGTCGAGAAACTGCAAAACTGGATGGCTATTGAGCGTAGATACGATAGAAGAGATTCACTATGGCTCAGACTCACTCTTATCTTCCCCAGAGACTGACATAGGAAAGCTGACTCTAGATCCAAATTAAGGAGTGCACACAGACCCTATCTACCCAAGAGGCCCAAAACCTGCTAGACTTATAAGACTGTGAGGGAACTCAACCTAGAGAGAAGAGAGAACAGCTAATCACGCATGATAGCAACCTAAAGCACAAGATAAGATGTCCATGGAAGGCATGCCAGAAGTCTAAGTGAGTGAACTCAACTCAAGAAAATAAGCCCAAAGTCACCCAGAAGAAGAAAGGAAAATCCGGAAGAGAATATATAGTACATAATATACAAACCAGCTCCCCCTCAAGATAAGCTATATGAGCTCACAAACCTCCCCCTGAACACACTCTAAAACTCTCTCCTCACAAGAGATAGGTAGAAAGCTAGAGGAGAAGAGATAAGATCTAAAACCACATGGTCTCTAAGGAGCAAGAAGGCTCAAGGTAAGAAGCAACCTAACTATGCTAGAAGTCTAACCAAAAGACTCTAGACAAACAGGACACAAGCTCTACCTACAAAAGAACCACAACCTCCTAAGAGACCCATCACTATCATCAACAATTTCAGAGGTACTTACCTACCGCAGTGTAGTGCAAGTAGTGGCAAATGACCAAGTGGATCCAAAAGCAGAGGAAGAAGACTTAGAGATATTCCTAGGATGATGGTATCCTCACCGTAAAGCCTACACACATGCATCCAACAAATCTATGCTTTCAAATCAAGTTAGCAGATCCAGTTCCTAGGCACGAATGAACAAGATACAGGAAAATGTGGCAAACAATCATCTAGAGCATGAACATGATGCGAAGGTAATGTAAGATCATGTATCACAACCAAGCTAAAGATAGCATCAAGATCCATATATCCATAGACAACAAGTGAACACATATCCACATGATAAACAACAAAGAAGGTGCATCATAGCAATTGTCATGTTGGCATAAGAAGCTAAGCAAGGTGTATCACAAAGAACAAAATGCTAGCAGGATCATGTGAAAGCCTAGAAATACATGGATCAAGATACTACCTAAACATGGCAATGAGCATGTAAATGAGGAAATAGCACAATGAAGCACAACAACATGCTACTAGATATAACATGAGCAAGATGAATGAAGACAGCCAAAGAGGATCATGCATAAAACAAACCAGTTAGCAACATCAAGATCCATTTATCCATAGTCTCAATAACAATATTTACATGCTGCGAAAAGGCCCGTCAAAAGAAGACCAAACAAAACGTCATGAGGACACAAGCAGCATGAAAGTAAATGGTGACCATGGACACAAAGATGAGAAGCTACTTATGGCAACACTTTATGCATGATGATGAAAACATGCCATGAATGAAGAACACAAGCTCATGCAAAATAGGTATGAAGCATATAAGCATGAAGGACAATAAAAGATGATCATGAACAATATAAGTCATACAACGGCAGCTAGATCATATGACCCTAATCTCATGAAAGGCATTCACATGTAGCACAAAGTCTGACAAACAAAGTCTAAACAAGGCTAATCATGGATGTAATAGAAAATCAGGGTCATATAACCTAGATACTACTCATGACAAAATAAAGTAAATGATATATAGCACGTGCCCATAGTTAATACAAATGCTCATACCAAATGAACAATATCATGGACAAGATAAAAACAAGAAAATCACATGCTGGGAAAAAGCTCATGAATTTAGGATATAATACATGAAGCACAAAGATGGTTGGGGAAAACATGCTATGGCACAAAACAAGACAGACAAAAACTAACAAGACCTAGCAAAGTACATATAATACACATGGGAGCAAGAGCAATCACAACATGTCATGGAAATGATGATCACAAGTATAACCGACATGAGGGTATGAGATAGCTCACCATGGAAGTGAAAGTCCCCAATGCTGTTATCATGAAGCTCAGCACTTGTGGAGCGAAACACGAGGCAAACAAAGTTGAAAGAACATGCAGGTTAGCATGATGCTCATGATGGTCATGCAGAAGATCCAATCCTCTAGAGACAAGCCGCAAAGGCCAACTCGAATTCACATCGAGTGCCAACATTGAAAAGCGACATGCACCAATCCTAGATGAGATTAGTAAAGATCAACATGACCAACATACTTACCTTCAACTCTTACCGTGAGTGGGTACCTCGAGGAAAAACGAGGTCCACTACTTATGTACGGCGAAGATGATGCCTCAGGACAACTCATGGACTAAGAATCGAACTAAGAAAGGATAAGTCCACAAGATGATCCAAATCCACTCCACTAGGCAGTGATCACATCCTCAAGTTAACCTCAAGCGACTCATGCCATGAAAAAGTCAAGAGGCACTCAAAAGCATCATTGCATAGACATGACACAAGGAATTGACACAAGAGGGAAAGATGACTCAGTACTGGGATAGAGTGAAGACTTGGGAACCCAATACTGAACCACTCGACGCCTCTCAGTACCAACCATCAAGAAGATCGACTCGAGTGTCTCTCTCGACGCTTAACCCAAACAAGATCGAGAGCGACTCTAGTAGATGATCTAGGAGTCGAATCGGGTTGGATCGCCGTGGTGCAAAAGCCGAACCACCCGGTGAAGCCGCCTAAGACTCTTACCGAACGCCCCACGCCGCTGATATGTACCTCGATGGGAAAAACGAGGAATATCAGAAGGACGGCGGAAAGACTGACTACGAACAGCTCCAGACTAAAACTCAAGAACTAGCATGAAAACCAAGTCCTAGACGCGCCCAAAAACAAAGCGACTCTCTAACTTTGTCTAGAAGAAGTGTGTGCCTTAGAGCACTCAAAGTCCGGGATGACCTCAATACCCCTAAGAGCAAGAACACGCCACGCCGAGTGATCTTGGCGTGCCTGAAGCAGAAATCTACTAGGTGACCATCCTTCTTACAGAATGTGCATGTGTACTTCGCCTTGCTAGAGACAGAAGCAACCGGAGTAACATCCTTCTGGTCAGAAGTCCTATGGACAACCCCAGCAGACCTAAACTTGGTGGTGCTCACTCTGGGAGCTACCACAATCTCACCACTCTTGGAGCCGCAAGACAATGGTGGGAGGATGCGCCGAGCGTGCTCCAAGGGATCAAATCCTAGACCTTGATTGAATCTACTAATCTTGGATTGGTCTAGAATAAGATTGAGCTTCTTCTTGCCTCCAACAAACTTCTCGAGAGTGCTCATAAGATACTGGCAATCTCGAAAGAAAGAGGCACAAGAAGAGCAGGAGAAGAAGAAGAACCGTAAAGATGAGCTCTCTCAACACGTGCATTTTCTCTCTCAAAGACGGCTGCCTCAATCTTGAGGGCCTCACAAGAAACACAAGACGCATTTCTAATTCTATGGGCTTGGTCTTCTAATTTCTTCCTTAGCTCGACATGGATTTTATCCAAGTCCCCCTCAATCACAGAACATCGCAAGCAACTTTCTTGTGACTTATCTAGTAAGTCCTTACCAAGTTTAGCACACTTGACATTTAAGGATTCATTGTCAAATTTTAGTTGCTCTACACCCTCACATGAGCCGATGGTTCCTTAGAAGCATGCATTTCAAGTTCATCGCTTCTAGAAGAAAGCTTCCTAAGGTGATCGCTCATGGCATCAATTTCGCAAGCAATTTAGGGCAATTAGCACAAGGAGTAGAGTGAGCATGAAGAAAACTAGCATCTACGAATGAGTATCAACAGATTTATTGCTAGCATTCTTCAACCTAAGACTATCTAGTTCGCACAACACACTATCATGCATAGTCCTTAGGTTCTCTAACTCCACAAGCAAAGCATCACACAAAGTACATCATCGTGACTCGGGAGGAGAAGATCTAAGTGAAGCTAACTCCGAGTCAAGGTACCTACTTCCTTTTCTAACTCGTAACACCTCGACCTAGCCTTAGCATGAAACTTGCCTAATTTACTGTAGGCAAGATTTAACTCGTCGAGGTGGGTACCTCATCCGTGTCATTTATGCGGCTGAGTCACTTACTTCAATGGCGCCGCCATGAAGCACATGCCGAGAAGTCATCTTTGCCCTTCACCTTCTCTTGCGGATCGTCCTCGCCAGCATCACTCCATTCTCCGTGTCGAGAACTCGATGTCGCCCAAAGGCGGTGAGGACCCGTGAAAGAGCTTCTTATTCTTGGCAAAGTTGCGGTACTTCTTCTTCGTCGGCTCACGAGTGGGCCTTCTTGTTGCGGTTCATGTCGGTGTGGTCGTTCTTGCCCGAACCGCCTTGTTCGCTTTTGCCCTTCTCCACTTGGGATAGTTTGCTCGAATGTGGTTGGGGCCACCACACTCAAACAGTGATCATCCCACCTCTCTTCCTCTCTCTCACTCTCTTGTATGCATATGAAAATTTACGAGCAAGAAGAGCAAGCTCATTTTCTCGAAATTTTTCATTGGTCATCGCTAGCTCGCAAAGGGCGAGAGAGAGAAACCAATGTAAGAATCGTAAAGAGAGGATCCAATGGGATCGGTGACCAAAGCCATCGATCGAGATTTCGTCTTCCGCGAGACGACGCCGATCTCATGAGTCTTGAGGCGAGAATAAAGCCCGCCAAGAGTCAAGGTCGATGTGTCGGTGGTGTCCTTGATGGTGGTCACCTTCATCTCCCAAACACGAAGATCGAGCGGTCAAGAAATGTCGAGCATTATCCGAGTCGGGTATATGCACCGATCGCTCAAGGTTGCTCAAAATCTTCGTAAACCGACCAAAGCACTCGTCAAGACTCTCACCGCGTGTTGTTCAAACTTGTTGAACTCACGCTTGAATTGGTCCTGTCGAACCGCCTTGATTTGGGTAGTGCCTCATGGTAAGCATCGAGGGTCACCCAAATCTCATGAGCGTAACGAAGGTGAGAAATCCTATCGTACTCATCGCGACTAAGGCCTGTATGAGGATGTTCCTTGCCTTAGCATTTGCCTCAACATCAGCCATATTGCGGCCGTGACGTTCTCATCGGCGGAACCTCAAACGGAGCTTCACCTTCGCCATATCAGAAACCCCGGCAGTGATGTACGACTCCATCCGAGATTTCCAAAAGGAAAATCAACTCCTGAGAAAATAGGAGGCTTGGTGGAATACTTGTCCATCGACATGGCTCTTGAGATCGGTCAAGATCTAGAAAGAGCGAGAACTGCTCGATACCAATTGAAAGATCGAAAAAGGCGACTAGAGGGGGTGAATAGGAGCCAAATAAAATTTTCGAATAAACTCTCCCTAAAATTCAAACCACCAAAAGACCGTAAAGAAAAGCGACCGGTCGGGTATTTCTGTCGGACGAGCAGCACCCCGACCTACAGAGGTCGGATGAGCGAACTCGGAATGAATAGTGTTCAGTGAAGCAGTACTTCGACCAAAGATCGGTCGGATGAGCGATACTCCGACCTGAAGTGGTCGGATGAACAAGACTCGGGTGAATAGTGTTGATGGAACAGTACTTCGACCTGCGGAGGTCGGATGAACAATACTCGGGTGAATAGTGTTGGTGAATGAAAAATCAGCACGATCTCAAAAGCAGAATCGATGTAACTTTTGATCGGTGATCCAAAAACAGTGAAAATTGGTGTGCACCTCCCAAAGGATGTCAGAACCTATTTCAATCAACAATCGAAGGAATTAATACCAAGGTTCCGTCCTTTTCGGTTTAACAATTGCAACACCAAAAACAGAGTCACGAACACAAACTTCACCCCTAACTTGTGGTGGGAGTTGATGGTCGAAATCCTTGGATGACTCTCCACAAATCATAGCAAGTAAGTACACGAAGAAACAACCCTTCAAACAAATAGAAACACTATCCAAAACTAGGCACGTAAATTGGTTTCTTGCAAAGCTGAATAGAAGAGGTTGTAGATTGCCTAGATGATTGGGATATGATCTATAGAAGATTCATCCAAAGAATCTTTCATCCTTGGCAACAAGAACCGAAGCCAATCAAGACTAAAGAACGCAAGTCACACGCTTACGCACTTTAAGAACACACAGATTTACTAACTTGCAACAAGAATGCAAGGATTGCCTAGATGATTGAAAGCACCAAGTCCAGAGAAGAGTTCATCAATCATGAATTTCAACAAAGACTCAATAGCATGTAGAAGGAGATGAGGCAAATCCAAATTACGTAAAGTAAATTGCAAGTAAGTAAATGCGAATTTAGATAATGTAATTTAAGTGCGTAATGTATACACGTAAGAGAAATGAAACAAGAATATAAATGAAGAACATTTCATTTCGGAAGGGAGGTTTACAAAGCCTCACAACAAAGTGGGCAAAACTCAAATGAGCAAAGAAACCTCGGAACCTTCAAAGAGGGAGGCTGCCTACCCTCTATTTATAGTGACAGGATCAATTCCCACCTTTGGATGTCCCGCTTCAATCCTAAGCCAACATCCAAGAGCCGAGATTTGATCCTTACACGCCACTCTCAACAACTCTCAACTACTCACGTACACTTTCCTCACTGCCACCCCCAAGGAGACACCCTCTCCTCGTCTATTCATAGCGTGCTTGGAACACCTACCACCCTTGGATGAGCCTCTAAACCCTAGAGCACTCCATCAAGGGCTGAGATTTTACCCACTCACAAAGCTATGCATGGGCTCACCCGAAACCCAACAACACAACGGGTTTTGCATGCTTTTCAACTCATACTAACTTGACCCGCTACTCTATCTTCCTGACCGCGATCCAACGGTCCTCCTTGATCAGAGCAGCTCCAAGTTAGCATCTCATCCATTCCTTTGTCTTCTCGGCTTGCAGCTACTCCCGGCCTCACCATCTTTGGCGACACCTTGATCATCGGACCTCGGCTCTCCCCACCTAGTCACGATCCCCTTCGCTCACCATGACCTAGCTCCAAAGTCCTGCAACCATCATAGACAAGGAAACCACATCACATAGCAATGTCCAACAACACATATCCATCTCAACAGACAGATATACACTACGCTGACCAGCATAACCCCGACCACACGTGGTCTGACCAGTGGTCTCCATCCCGACAACCATGGTCTGACCACTGGTCTCCATCCCGACCAACCATGGTCTGACCACTGGTCTCCATCCCGACCAACCATGGTCTGACCACTGGTCTCCATCCCGACCACTCGAGGTCTGACCACTGGTCTCCGACCAGCGAGAGACCTGACTACTCGGGGTCGGACGACTGGTCTACAACACAGCCAAAGCCTCGACCACTCAGGTCGGACGACCCGACCACTCGGGGTCGAACGACTGGTCTGCAACACAGCCAAAGCCCCGACCACTCATGTCGGACGACCCGACCACTCGGGGTCGGACGACTGGTCTCCGACCAGCCACAGCCCAGACCTCTCAGGTCGGACGACCGGTCTCCAACCAGCCAAAGCCCCGACCACTCAGGTCGGACGACCCGACCACTCGGGGTCGGATGACTGGTCTCCAACTAGTAACTCAAATTGCTCTAGCTCGAAAAACAATCCAAATCAAACTCAAACTTGAGCACACCTTGCTCAAATAAAGTCAAATACTCATCACAAACATGGATGGACCTCCACATGGTCCTTCACATAAGCACACAATAAAATTCACAACCAAAAACTTTCATTCCAACTTTTAATATGTACAAGCAAAAGGCATAACCACTAATATTTACAACTGACATCTAGATAGCGTGGTTTAGAGGAGAAAATAACCAAAAGTTATTTCTTATTTTCTAGCCAAGACTCACTCGACTGACTCCATATCAACACTGCCTACTGAGGACCTACAGGTAGAACTCTCCGTGTCCGAGGAAGGAAAAATCCCTCGACGGCGGTACACCTGCGGTCTCTGGGGACAACGCAAAGCAAAACTGCTAGGATCTACATGAATCCTAGGCAAACGAGGACAACTTCCTATGACTGACATTCGTGCCTGGCAATGCCTCGACGGTGCTCGGGTATCATCCACAGGCACACGCGGCGCTTGCCTCAACACAGAACGCGGCACTAGACCTCTAGCAAGACAAGGAGCAATAGCATCCTCTAAGTACGCTATTCTACGCCTAGCTTCCCTATACTCAGAAACTACTTGCCGATAATACTGATCTGAGGCGTTAATGAATTCCACTAAGTTTCTTAGAGTGGTATTTGATAACCCAGTGGAATCCAAGTAACAATTTTCCCCACCAAGCGGCCTAGAAGGAATTCTCCTATATGCAACTGCCAGCTCAGAAAGTGCATGACGTAGCCTGACAATTGCGATATAGGCCGCTTCGTTCATGGCCATCGTGATGGAAGAACCAGGGCCCTCAAATGATCTATCCCCTTCGCCAAACTCGACTCTAGCAGGGATATCTACCCTTGCTATATACTCCACAGATACTGAACTAACAGGGGCATGAAATACTATGTATCTAGGATTCTCAGAAAAATGGACAAATTCCAGCAGACGAGCAAGATATCCCATCATGCCGGAATTCTCCCTCTGAGTAGACACATAGCATGGAACATAACCTCCCATCTGCACATTTAACAAGGAATTAATATTCCTGATTAAATGTAAGACAATAAAGAAATATTGAAGGAAAAGATTCTAGCAGAAATTTTAAAACAGAGAAGAGTTAATAATAAGTATATTTGGCACAACCAAAGGAATATACTTAAAGAATAAATTGGCAAGCTGTCCTAATTCATCATTTTAGTTTTGGAATCCTAATTTCAAATTTTAAGTTCATTTACGCCCAAGCTACTTAGGGTTTCCTACAGCCAGCATGGCTTTGATACCAACTTGTAAGGCCCCCATTTTTGATAATTAATACCAAAAATGGATACCATGTGCATACAGTACTAGTCCCATGATCAGTGGCTAGTACGCACAAATACAAATTGATATCACAGTCATACACAAACTTTATTATTACCGCGGAAGCATAGTACATAATATTCTTACAATACCAAAAGTAAAGACATATCAGTGGAGACATTTTTCTTGTAGTATGCCTTTAACCCAACATCCCCACAGGCAACTGACAAGAAGAACCCTAGTAGAACTCATCGTTCACATCCCCGAATCCTGTGTCATAAAATGTATCGTCGGGGAAATCTGTTTCTTCACCTAAAAACATCAACATAGGCAAGTTGAGTACTTACGTACTCCCAAGACTTTTGCAAAACCTAACATACATGCAGGCCAATTCAAGGAAAGGCTCATGGTTGTTTTGCACAAAGCTAATTTGAAATGTAAATACAGAATAGTAGATTGCAAAACGGAATTTAAGTAAAAGCAATTTAATATTGAAGGTAATAAGATATAAGCATAAACAAATTTCAAATACCTGGGTTTCATGACCATTTTCAAGAGCCAACTTCTACCATCACCTGGTAGAATCCAGTTTTATGAAAATAAAAACAGCTAACTAGTGCTGGCGCACCAAGACTCCCATAACTGCGGGAACGGCTTTTCGAAAAGTTTGACACTCTGCAGAGCTGTACAGCTTTACCCACAAGTAATGATCAACCCCTTTTGCTAGGCCAATAACACACTTCCTTAGGTGTGTCGGCAAAGAGATCATAACATAACCGTTACATTGTTTAACCCTAACTTTGCACCAGCCCGATGACGTCAAACCCGTACTATGGTGTAAATGTTTGCACGATCCATCGCACAATAATGATTAAGCATATCCATAGTATGGCATTCATCGTTAGATCAAGAACGTGACTCCCAACACTCGGTGTGGGCGCCCACGAGCAACGATCCATCAAGAAGCTCGTACTACCCCAAACCTACCAATGTGCAAAGCTAGTTTTAAGCAACTTAATAGGTTAAGACTGTCCCATACCAAAGACTTGTGGTTGTACGGTAATTCTTGGGTTTAACGAACACGTAGTTCGGTCCTTAATCCGACACGGGAAATAATCTCCACCCTACACTACGTACAAGTCCCTTGTACACCCGGCTATTGCCAATAATTGCCCGCATCAAAATCATAATTTTATTTTCATTTTTGATCAAATTACCAATCATGAGATGGTCATGCCCATTAAATGTCATATCCAACATTTTTAATAATGTCAAAGTTTTATATTCCTTTAAGCATGGCTAAGCACGACACTAAGTGTGATTAACCCAAATCGACATCAATTTTCTGTCTAAGTTATTCTAGGGTTTTCAAGGATCACAATTTCATACTTATCAAGGAAGTTCTGTAATACTACAGGTACATCTACCAATACCCATAATATAGCAAACTTTAATAAAAATAAAGTATGCAGTAAAACATTTAATGAAAACATTTATAAAACTGGGATCAATATGATCAAAGGGGGTGCTTGCCTTGTTGATTATCTGTGTAGTCGAACTCTTGTTCGTCGTCGACTACTCTGGACTCGTCGGATTCTATACGTCGTATAATAATTGTAACATCCCGAAAAATTCAAAAATATGAAAAATAAAAAGTTTGAAATTTAAAAATGAAATTAAATGAAAAGTTTAATTGGAATCGAGATTTTTATTTTAAACAATATCTTTTCCTCCTTTTCTTGCATTCTAATTTTAAGAAAAGAAAGATTTCATTTATTGAAACTATTTCTTCCAAAACAAACAAAACATAAAAATAAACTTGAGATGTGATCTTTAATTTGAATTTTAATCTCCTGAGTCTTCTTAATTATTGATTTTTCTTGAGTTTTGCTTTAAAAGAAAAGTCTCATAAATTGAAAAGGTAAAATGGTAAAAGTAAAAAGATAAAAATCCAAAGTCAATAAAATTTTTAAAAATCTCAGATAAATCCCAGATCCATCCAGGATCTTGAAAATGCAACTTGCATTGATCTGGATCAATAAAATAAATTAAAAAGATAAAAGTAATCATGAGGAGAAAACCCAAATCTGAACCTACAAGATTTATTTAGAAGTCTGTATAACTTAACCAGAGTTACAATTTTAACCTTGCCGACATGCCTGTCTTATCTATACCTGGTAAAAATATCAAGAGTTTATCCCATAATTTAATAATTTTAAAAATTCATAAACAGAGAGATTGAAAAACTGAAAATAGTAGTGTCAGAATTATTAAAATTAAAATTAAAATATACAATAAATAAATCTGAAAAGTTTACAGAAGATATTTAATGCCATCCCAGACTTAATAAAAAGTTTTATAAAATAATAAACTTATTTTGATCTTAAATTAAATAAAAAACAGAATGAACAGAAAATGACAATCATGCATTGTCAGATTTGTATTAATATTTTTATTAATAATTTTTATCTCAAATTTTTACTGGACTCTTATCTACTCCTTGCCGACCTCTGAAAAAATACTCATAAAATAATGAGTCGGTTTCGTCATCCAATCCAGTGAAAGATTGCGGGCTGTCCAGAAACTTCAATTCAACACCCCATTTCTTTCACTGCCGTGTGGGCCCGTTCCTTTACCCGGCCCCACAACTCAGACCGAACCGACTTTGCTCTCGGTCACTGCCAACCGGGACCCACTCGCCAGCTCTCTCTCCCAGCCTTCTTCTTCTCCAAACCGACACCAGCTCAGCCGCTTGTCTCTCTCTTTTCAGCTCCAATCAAACCTCGAGCCCTCTCGAATTGTCCCAGCCATGCCATCACAGCCCGTCCATCCAATTCACTGCGACGTCGCTATCAAGCCAAGCTATACACGTTGCAGAGCCGACTTAACCGAGCCGCCCATGTCTGCGTTCAGGTCCTTCTTGAACCGACTTAACCGGCTATAAAAGCACTTGTGTGGCAATGTTGAACACATCATTCATTCCACTTCATACTAGAACACTAAACACATCTTCCTGCTGCTCCCTTCCGCACCTTCCTTCTCATTCTACCATTTCTAGCAAAGCTCGATGCTTGAGCTCAGGAGCCAATTAGGGTATCCCGACCGGCATTCGATGGTAGAGCTCACTGGACCATCCCAGCTCCCATTAACAGACCTTACCTCCCCGTCGACTAGAGCTCACCCGAGCTACACCCATGGCGCCATGCCCCTGTCCTCCTCGGCGCAAGCTTCCAGCGAGCTAAGCAACTCCTCGCCAGCGCCGGCGCCAGCTCCGGTGACCTCCGCCGTCGCCAAGCGCCGCCCCAGCCGAGCCACCTCCATGGGGTCCACTTCCTTCTCCAGGTATCTTTCCCCTGCTAGCCGAGCATCGCCATTGTTGCTGTCCAGAAAAGCTTTGAAGTTCTAGGGTTAGAAGAAATAAGATCAAGTAACATTCCTCTCCTTTTAGTAACAGAAACATGTTGGCCTAGTGGTAGAGGCGCTCGGTTTTAGCTTGGAAGTCCTGAGTTCGAATCCCCCTCAAGCCATTTAATTTTTATTTTTACCTCTTGCATTCAAACTTCCATATCTTTTTGTTAGAATGTCCAAATGAAGTCAAATTAGTTTCTAAATTTAAGTTTTGAAATAAGGAATTATAATATGAAATAAAAGGTCATATGTTTCTTGCAGGAAAATATTTTTATTAGGGTTTGAATATTAGGCCCTAAATAGGTGTTATGAAGGATGTATATTTTATATTAATCCATAAATCATGAAATAAATACCATAAGTATCTGCAACCCTATGCATTCTATTTCTGCAAAAAAAATTAAATTTTAATGTATTTTGGATCAAAGATTGTTGGTTTAACTCCTTAATAACATTCAAGTTTCAAGTGGTTAGAATAATGTTCATATGAGCTCAAAATTAGATGAAACCATTTCGGATGCATTCCTGGGATTGCATAGATTATGAATAACCAAAAATATTTATACTTTGCTTTAGTTTAATCAATTTGCTAAATGCTCAAACCTTCAATCGGTAAAATGATCAAATGTTCACAACTCTCGCAAACGAACCTCAAATCCAAAAAAATCAAATGCTATGACCTTAAAATTACATATAATAACTTGCTGTACAGAAATGGCAACATTTTGAACAATTATGGGTTAGGCCATATTTAGCCCTAAAGATCATGTAGGTGAAAAACATCACAAATGAATGCGAAATATTGCGAAACCAACTTTAAACCACTCTGCAAAAACATTTAAATTTTAATGTATTTTGAATCAAAGATTGTTGGTTTAACTCCTTAATAACATTCAAGTTTCAAGTGGTTAGAATAATGTTCATATGAGCTCAAAATTAGATGAAACCATTTTGGATGTATTCCTGGGATTGCATAGATTATGAATAACCAAAAATATTTAGACTTTGCTTTAGTTTAATCAATTTGCTTAATGCTCAAACCTTCAATCGGTAAAATGATCAAATGTTCATAACTCTCGCAAACGAACCTCAAATCCAACAAAATCAAATGCTATGACCTTAAAATTACATATAATAACTTGTTGTACAGAAATGGCAACATTTTGAACAATTATGGGTTAGGCCATATTTAGCCCTAAAGATCATGTAGGTGAAAAACATTACAAATGAATGCGAAATATTGCGAAACCAACTTTAAAACACTTTTAGGGATATCTCCTACTAATGTCTAAAAAAATGGTTAGATTATCCCGTAAGGTGCAGCCGCAATCGAAGAATGAAATCTGGACCGAAACCGCGCAATCGGCATAATTATATAAGCTTTTCGGCAACCCATAAAATATCTAGTATAAATGGAAAATAATGAGATAATAGCTCAGTAGCATCCTATAATGTTTATGCTACCATAATATGGAAAAATATTCATATTACAACTTGCTTTGTATCTGAATCCGACTAACCCAATACCCTTAAGTAATATAGTTGTCATAACCCTTAATATCATATAAGCTTTTTCAACAAAGAATATAATGTATCGTCTAAACACTAAAATGTACGAAATCAGCTTAAGAATGTTCTTCAAAGTATAGACTATAATATTCTGAAGAAATAATCTTATTTCATCATGTTTTGCATATAAATCCTATTAGCCAAATAACCCTAAGTATTATGTTTTATGAACTCGATTATATGGATAAGCAAACTTTGAGATAATGAACAAATATGTAATTTGTATCACCAGAACCTTCTCAAAAACCACTAATGTATAAACTTATCAGACCTACTATGTTCGAAACCGCTTATTATGCAAAATCAATTAAAAAGGATTAAGTGTTATTCATTTATAGTTTCCAGCTCAATTGTCTAATATGTTAATTCTATTAATCCAAATAATTTTAGCATCTATAATTCTAAGTTATAAATGCAAGAATTCATAATTTTAGCCTCTTGAATTCGTAATTCAAGAATAGATAATCTATAAAAGAAACCATGTTTATTCATCACAAAAGTCATTAACAATATGAATGTATATTTAACTAAACCATGAGATCTTGGAATCATAATTCTAAACCTAAAGTGTTCCTGTTTTCTTTAATGAATCTTTATTTGGTTTTCTGTCTGTTTTCTTTTTGCCCTTATTAAAGTTAGATATTTGCTATATTTCCGATTGAACGACGTGTAGAATCCGACGTCGCTATACATCATTGCTTCCGCCACCGTGGCCGTGTGAGACCCCGCTCGATGAACAGAACCTCCATGTGATTTGTGCTATTCCTCGGATCAAGAGCTAGCACTCACATGTTTACAACAATTGGAATCACAACCACACCACAAATAGACTAAAGCGGAAACTATTACATAAGAGAAAAACTACAACTCAGAGAATAAAGCAGCAAAAGAAGCAATATCTTGTAGTTTGCCCATCCGACCTGCAGGCAACTGACAAGGCATAAACTCCAGATAGAACACGACGAAGAAGATCCCGCAACCTGCGACGAAAGAGACTCGAAGCCTCGCTAACTCATCCACCTAAAATAATAATTAAGCAAGGGTGAGTACTTTACGTACTCAGCAAGACTTGAGCAAAACCTAAAATATATGCAGGCCATTTCAAAGGAAAGGCTAATACAATTAATTTGCATAAAGCGAAATTGAATTGTAAAACAAGTTATCATTTGCAAACGGAATTTATAAAAGCAAGTTGATTGATAATAAAATAGATACAACAGTAAGTAATACTCAGAGTCCTCCATGACGTGAGTCCGAATAAACCAAACCACAAGGTCCATCAATGCCAGCCCTTCGACATAAAACAACAGTTGCTAAAATAAGTTCAGACCAAACCCAATTTAGAAAATACCAAAGACTCTAGCATGGAATAACGTCACCAAGTGTCCTTGACCGCGGACGCGGCTAATCGATTAGATTTACACTCTGCAGAGGTGTACACTTTACCCACAAGGAATGATCAACCTTTTCGCCAGAACAATTAACACACTTCCTTTGGTGTGTTGGCAAGGAGATCATACAGAGCCGTTACATTATCTAGATGTGGCTTTACACCAGCCCGGGACGTTAACCCTCGCCCTGAAAACAGAGACACTCACCCAAGCCGTGGATCCACATTTATTACACACAACACCACGTCTCTGTCCAGGGCAAGGCGTACACCGTTGCATCGGTATGTAGAAACCCCTACAGGCAACCTGACCGGAATGCCTGTGCAATCTCCCGCCTTCCTTAGATGCAAAGCCACATCTAAATAACTTAATAGGCTAAGACTGTCCCATACCAGCCCTCATGGTTGCACGAAAACATGGATCTACAACATCCCATTCGCTCGGTCCTTAATCCGACACGGGCGATACTCCACCCTACACTACGTGCAAACCCGTCTGCACATCCAGCTATTGCCGATAATTGCCCGCATCAAACCATAGTTTTATTTTGGGTTTTTAATCAAACTACCAGCAACTATTTTCCCACAAAGGACCATTTAGGTTTCATACAAAACATTTCAGGAAACAATTTTAATCATGATCATCTGCCCCACAAAAAGCTAAAGCATGGCTAAGCAGGATTAATATGATCGCATATACCCAAGATGACATTAAGTATTGTCAAGCCTTATTCTATGGTTATCAAGGTTCACATGTGCATAATTATCAAGGAGTTTCATGAGACAACAGGTATATCTACCAGTACCACAAAATAGCGAATTTACTAAAAGTAAACGCATGCATGAAACAGTTTAGTAAATACAGTGCAAATCAAATACTGGGATCAAGATGGTCAAAGGGGCGCTTGCCTTGCTTAATCATTGCTTACGGTGAAGGCGAGGTTGCAATAAATGAAGTCGACGAAGGAAACGGTGACATCGGGTTCTACACGTCGTTCAACGGAAATAAAGCAAAATAACAAGCTTTAATAAGGGCAAAAAGGAAACAGACAGCAAATCAAATAAAGATTCACTACAGAAAACAGGAATATATTAGGGTTTGAATTAGATGATTTCATATCGTGTTTAGTTGATTAAATACCCATATAGTTATTAGCTTTTAACATTGAGCAATAAACAACTTCTTTTATAGCTTATCTATTCTTGAATTACGAATTCAAGAGGCTAAAATTATGAATTCTTGCTTTTATAACTTTGAATTATAGATGCTAAAATTATTTGGATTAATAGAACTAAGACATTAGAAAAAGGGGTTGTGCGAATAGCACTTAATCTGAAATAATACACAAGGAATGATTCGGAATAAGGTATATCTGATAAGTTAGGTTACTGGATTTACTTATGGTTTCTAAGAAGGTTCTAGTGATACAAATATATATTAACTATGGATTTCTTTATTATTTCCGAGTTCGCTTATTCACAATATGAAGTTCAGAAATCATATTACTTAAGGTTATTTGGCTAAAAGGATTTATATGCAAAACATGATGAAATAAGATTATTTCTTCGGAAATGGATAGCATATACTTTGAAGAATGTATCTAGGCTGATTTCATACACTTTAGCTTTTAGACGTGACATTATCTTCTTAGTTGAAAATGCTTATGTGACATTAACAGTTATGACAATCATACTTTTTAAGGGTATTCAACTAGCAAGATTTAATCGAAACGTAAGTTGTAAATAAAATATTTTTCTAGAATATGGTAGACCATATCCCAAACATCATTTCTAAACTGATTTCCATAGTTCTTGCTTTTAGACGAGAGGTTCTACGGATCGATGAAAAGCTTGATAGTTCAATTTACTACTCGATAAGGATTCAGTTTTTGATATAAGATTGCGACTACACCGTCTAGGATAATCTACTCATTTTTCAGGTATTAACAGGGTATGACTTTAGAAGTGATTTAAAGTTGGTTTTGCGATAATTGGCTTTTATCCGAAATGTTTTTCCTATAAGCGATCATTAGGGTTTAACATTATTTTATTTCAACCTAGCACAAACATAAGATATTTTTGCTTAATCAGCAAGGGTACTATTTTTTTCAGAGCTACAGAATTTGGTTTTTGCCAAATTTAGAGTTTGTTTGTTAAAGTTACAACTGTTCCTATTTTACAAGTATTTATACTTTGACTATTAAACATTTACTGTTTTATGTAGTAAACTTTAAATATTATTTTACATCTGAGAACCTTATGATGCCAGGGACATAATAAAACTATTTTGGTGATCAGGAGGATTTATTTGACCCATTTTTAACTATTCAACTTCCTATGTTACATTTAAGTTATTTCACATTTTTCAAGATAATTCAAATCAAGTTCATTTCTTAAGTATTTTGGAAAAGTAAGTAATTATACTGCCATGTTAATATTTATAAATAAATTTTACTTATTCCATGTTTAATTTATTCAAATTATGTATATTTGAATTTCTAATGTGTTGATTACAATCTTTAATAGAAAGTAATTCAAAAAATAATGAAATTTAAATATTTTTATATATTTGAACTTCTGGAAACATGAGTATTTCACTAAAATTGGTTCCATTCATTTTTAAGTTTGTTTACAACTTTTTAATATGTAGCACTTATTTAAGCCTTTTCTTTAAATTTGAATTTAAAATTTTTCCATTGAAGATTTTCAAAATGTTATTGCATATTATGAAACTACTTGATTTTACATGAATATATAATTTTGTTTCACTTCATTTGAAGTTACAATGCAAAAGTTATGAGCATTTGAATCATCTCGGTTTCTGGAAATTAAACTGAAATTTGAAAATACGTTTTCAAGGTTGGAAGGCGTATTTCACCGAGTAACTGAAGTCCTGCGCGTCTGGCTGACCGAGTGGGCCCGCGGTGCAGTGAAGGAAAAACAGGGGCGGTGCTAGGGCTCGTCGGCGACGGCGGTCCGGCGAAACTCCGGCGAAGGAGAGGACACAGGGAGCATCACCTCAACAAGGCGCACAAGGTGGTGTGGTTCTTCACTTCCAGAAGCGACCGGACGCGGCTGCCACCGTGGGCTTGCGGCGGAGGAGATAGCGGCTCACCGGGGAAGACGATGAATCAATTTCAACTCGAATCGGTAGCGAATAAAGCATTAAGGAGTACTAGGGGTTTCGTTTTACCTATTGCTCCGGTCGGAAGTTGACCGGAGAGCTCCACCACCATGCAACCGGAGTTGGAGAAGAAGGAGTGCGGCGCGGTGGCACTTCGAGTAAGGAAACACGAAAGTGAAGGTTGATGAGTAACCTGGGATGCACTAGAGTGCTTTAGACTCAATTAATTTGAAAGCTACTCACCGGGGAAGCTCAATCACCAAATTTCCCCTTTTCGGGTCCCTTGCGGCCATGGCGAGGAAGAAAGGAGTTCCAGGCTTTTGAGCTCAAGGTGGCGAACGGCTAAGGGAGGAGTGACTCACTGCGAAGCTACATGAGCATCTACAGCCGATTTACATGGGTCTCTCCAACCCTCGGACGCACGCGCGGACTTGGGCTCAATTCTGCGCAAGACGGCAAGGTGGCACAAGGCTTCAATCGGTACAGAGGGGCATGGCAGAGTGCTCTGGCACTTGGACAAGGCAGGACATGGCAAGGGAGAGGCTGAGGATGAACGTGACTGCACTCGCTTGCTCGGGCGCGGAGTGATTGCGCTAATGCAATGAACCGGGCGAGACAGGAGTTCGGGAGAAAGAGCGAGCAGGCGAGCCGAGAAAAAGAAGGAAGGAGAGGAGGAGGATCGCCAAATGGGGCCGGGACCACCAGGCAGGAGAGAGGGTTTCTCCACGCTTCCAGCGAGTTCTTGCGGTCACTGCAACTGGGACCCACATGGCAGTGAAATAAGGTGTCAAGGAATAGACTTCAGCTCAGACAGCTCGGTTCTGGCATTAATTCACCCATCAAACCACCTACATATTTTCTGAAACTTTTTGAATAGAGTCTCCTGGGAGTTTTTAATCTTGTGTACAAATTTGAGATTAAAATACTCTGTGGTTAATTAATAAATATTATGACACTGTACATCATCCAGAATTCTCATTTCGGATTTTGATTTAATTAAAGGTTCAAATTGTATTAATTATTTTTAAAACTTTTTATAAGGGTTATATTCAACATATTTATTCTCCCATAAAAATTTAAAGTCAAAATATTTCATATTTATTTTATATAAATTCTGACATGCTGATTTACAGATTTCCAATGCCTCTGTTTATGAATTTTAAAAGGCACTAAATTACATTATTAATTTCTGAGATTTTTACCAGAGGTAACTAATGTATTTAGGACACTATGGTAAATTTTCCATGTGCAGATAATTTTCGAAAGTTTTATAATAAATCTGTCCTTGCACTATTAGGAGGTCAAAGGGATGTCTTTTCAACTTTTTGTTCACTATGCTATGTATTAAAATTCATGTACCAGCTAATATGATTTTAAATATATACACTTTTCAAGATTTTACTTTTACCTTTTATCTTGTTACCATTTTACCTTTTACTAATTCTATTTGTTGGATTTCCATACAATACAAAAATCCAAGAAAATTCAAATAAGAACCAATAAATCCAATAAACTCATAAATAAATATTTTCAAATTTAAAATATTTATTTTTATATTACTTTATTTTTCAGGATGTTACACTTCGTCTTCGTCGTAAGCAATAAATAAGCAAGGCAAGCACCCCCTTTGATCATATCGATCCCAGTTTTATAAATGTTTTCATTAAATGTTTTACTGCATACGTACTTTTATTAAAGTCTGCTATTTTGTGGATATTGGTAGATGTACCTGTAGTTACATAGAACTTCCTTGATAAGTATGGATTTGTGAACCTTGATAACCCTAGAATAGCATAGACAGTACATGATGTCAATTTGGGTTAATCACATTTAGTGATATGCTTAGCCGTGCTTAATTGAACATAAAACCTTGACATAATTAAAAATATTGTATATGACAATCAATGGGTATGAACTTTCTTTATGATTGGTATTTTGATCAAAAATGAAAATAAAACTATGGTTTTGATGCGGGCAATTATTGGCAATAGCCGGGTGTACAAGGGACTTGTACGTAGTGTAGGGTGGAGATTATTGCCCGTGTCAGATTATGGACCGAACTACGTGTTCGTTAAACCCAAGAATTACCGTACAACCACATGTGCTGGTATGGGACAGCCTTAAACCAATTAAGTTATCTTGTTTAACTTTGCACATTGGTAGGCCGGAGTAGTACGAGCTTCTTCAGTGACTGGTTGCTCGGAGGGGCGCCCACACCGAGGTGTTGGGAGTCACGTTTGCTGATACAACGGTGTATGCCATACTATGGATATGCTTATTCATTACTGTGCAGTGACTGTACAAACATTTACACCATAGTACGGGTTTCTCGACACCGGGCTGGTGCAAAGTTAATCTAGATAATGTAAAGGTTTCCGTCATGAACATTCTGGCCACTACGCCAAAGGTGCGTGAAATATGCGGCAAAAGGAAAAGGTCATGACTTGTGGGTAAAGATGTACAACTCTGCAGAGTGTGAAACTTTTCGAAAAGCCGTTCCCGCGGTTATGGGAATCTTGGTGCGCCAGCACTAGTTAGATGGTTTTTATTTTCGTAAAATCTGGTTTTTACCATGTGTCGATAATTTCTACTGTGACAGTGGAAATGGTTCTTGGATATGGTCATGATACCCAGGTTCGTGATTTCATTATTTCGTACTCTACATATTGTTATTTCAGTATTAAATTACTTTTACTTAAATTCCATTTTGCAATCTACTATTCTATATTTACATTCCAAATTGGCTTTATGCAAACTAACCATACTAGCCTTTCCTTTGAAATGGCTTGCATATATCATAGGCTTTGCAAAAGTCTTGCGGAGTACGAAAGTACTCACCCTTGCTTAATTGTTGTTTTTAGGTGAAGAATTAGATTAGCTCGATGAAACATATTTGTCGCAGGAATTGGGAAAGATAGCGATGAATGTTTTCTAGGGATTATGCCTTGTCAGTTGCCTGAGGGATTGGATGGGCACACTACAAGACTTTGCTTCTTTGCTGCTATAAACTCTGAATAGTAAGATTATTGTGTAAATTAGCTTCCACTTTATTAATATGATGTATGGTTGTGATTCCAATTGTTGTAAATATGCGTACTAGCTACTGATCATGGGACTAGTACTATTTGCACATGAGATTTCCATTTTTGCATTTATGTGAAAATGGGGGTCATTACAATAATAACATGGCAATTACAATAAAATGAAAGAATCAGATGTAAGAGTCAAATAAAAGTAACTGCATAATTCAAACATGATTGGGTATATGATTATATCATGTTGATTGTTTATTTATATGCTACATGAATATTTTCCGATTAGACTCCAGTAGTAATGAATCTTATTTTCTTGGATTATTTACCTATATTTACCATTTCCAAAGACTACTCTATATGTTTTATTATCTTGGATTTTCATATTCTGAATTCTGAAATTATCTAATTTATTGTTATTATTGGTTTATTTTCTCACCTTATGCAATACTTTAAACATTTTCTATGGTACACCCTAAGTATTTTTCATATTCAGGTTCCTAACAGAGCATGGAGTCTAACAAAATTTGTTTCATCTAATTTGGAGCTAAATTGTAAAAATTCTATAAATGACTGACATATTTCAAATTCTTTTTTTAATTTGAATCTGATATTCAAACAGAGTTAATTTTATAATATTTTTGCATATTATGAGTCTAGATGAATTTAGAAATTTATTTCATAAAATTTGGACAGTTAGTTCAAAAGATATTCAAGTTTGAATGTATTCGGTTTTGATAATTCTGAAAATTAGAAAATTTACTAAAAATGGAAAGTACGCTTTTACGTTGAAACCCCACTTTCCTTTTTGTGTTGTGCTGGACCGAGGCGCTGACAAGCCAGGCCCAGCTGGCAGCGAGACGTGCGCGGGCAGAGCGGCTGACGCGCGGGACCGCGAGCTCACGCGGCGCACGAGGCTGACAAGTGGGACCGAGGGGTCAGCGTCACCAGCGCGCATAAGAGACTGACAGGGGTGGCCCACATGGCGCGACCGTGATGTAGACGACAACACCGGCTTCGCGTGGCGGGGTGGCCGAAGAAGTGGAATGGGTTCCACTTTCACGCTCAGCGTGCTTGCGCGCATCTAGGGGAGGTGTCGCTTCGGCCGAAGGTGGCCGGAGATGGCCTGCCACCGTGAGGGGGGCGGCGGCGGACATGGCCGACGGCAAAGAGGCATAACTAAGGCTTCCCGAGGTGGAATATCACCACGGTGAGCATCAGTGGGTCACAGAGATCCCATTTTTGGTGTTCATTCAAAGGACTTAGCATCGGGGAGGTGTTCTCACCGTGCGGCTGTGGCGGCGGCTGAAGGAGCTCGGCGCACAGGCTCATCGGGAAAGAAGACTCCGAATTAATGCTGGGGATAGGTTGCTGGGGTGGTGAGGCTGCTTCAGGCGAAGTGATTCGAGGAATGGCGCAGTGGAAAGCGAGATTGTTGTTTTTCCTCTTTTCGGGTGTTTGGCCGGAGTTGGCGAAGAAAGGGGTGGCTGGCAGTGTGGTGGTGGTTTTGCTCGGATTTGCGGGTTCCAGGGAAGAGCACAAGTGCCAGCGACGGTTTGCAACGCTTAAATAGGCGATTGAGGCGGTAGCACAGGGTTTGAACGGGAGGAAGAAATGCGGCGGCTCGCGCAGGTGTTCTCGGTCATTTTGGCGCGGGAGAGTGAGCATGTCGGATGAGACAGGAGTGGCGTGTCCAGGGGCGACGTGCAGGCAACCTCGAGCGACGAGTTGCGGCGGGGAAAGGACAAAACGGAATGGCGGTGCTGGCTCGACGAGAGAACGGAGAGAGGCGCGAGAAAACGGGAGAGAAACGGTGAAGACAGAGCTGATGAGTGGGAACATGCTGTTAGCGAGAGAAGTAAAAGTCGTCAAAGGGGACAGCTGTCTTCGCAGGCCCACAAGTCAGCGAGACTCTAGGTTAAATCGTGAGAAAACTCTGGATAGGCTTAGGTAAAACCAGGGTTTAGGATAACAGATCGACTCAAAATTTTATGCAAATTTTTACAGGTGTCGGCAACGAAAATAAAAGGGTTTGGTAAAATTTTCAGGCAAAAGAGATGAGTAAACGTATTATTAAAAATCTGACAATGCACTGTTACAGATTTTTACTGATTCTGATTGTTATTTAATTGAGGATTAATATCAATTTATTATTTTATGAAACTTTTTTACAGGGTTGTTATTAATATCATATAACTTTTATAAAATTTTCATGATTTTATATTTGGTATTTTATTTCTAATAATTCTGACATTGTAATTTCCAGCTTTTCTAACAGTCTATTTTTTAATTTCTAAAATTACCAAATCAGAGATAAATTCTTGATATTTTTGGCAGGGATGGGTTAGGTTAATATGTCGGCATGGTTAAAATTTCAACCCTAGTTAAGGTAAGATATATTCTGAAGAAATCTTATGGGTTCAGATTGTGTTATTTTCTCATTATTACTTTGTCTTTTTAATTTATTTTATTAATTCCAGATGAGAGAAAGTGGCAAAAATAGGATCCTGGATGTATCTAGGATTTATCTGAGATTTTTATGAATTTTACTGACTTTAGGTTTTTACCTTTTACCTTTTTCCATTTTACTATTTGGATCTTTTGAATTTCTTTTAATAGGAAAAAGACAAAAAGAATTCCTTTAATTCAGAAAAATCAGAAAACATAACAATAAATTATATGAATATTTGTGATATTAAATTTCTTATTTTATTGAATTTTTGGGCTGTTACAAAGGTGAGTGCTGCGGTAAGCGTGCCATCGCAAATCCATACCTGGTGCTAATTACTGATCGGGGTTGTCCACGTCAGTGGGTGTATGCCCCTCAACAGCTGTCGATGGCGCAAAGAGTGTTTGATCCCTGCGTGGATCCTGCGAAAGGACGTGACACGAACGAAAATATTAGTTACCTCTGAGAAAGGTATGTTCACTAGCAGGTAATAACTCCGATCAAAGTTCATGTACCTCATATGTCGCCTATGTATAGGACATGCCTAGACTGAAACTGTGGAAGGCATGGGGGATATAAGCCTGCACGAAACTGAAATCTTGCGGTAAATATGCCCGCGAGGACTCGGGCAAGTCTCGGTCAGGCCTAGATGACGAAGGCATGAGGGATTGATCTCTACGCTCGTGCTGTAAATGGATATGGCATTACCAAATAGTTCATTTCGGGAGAGTATTTCGAAGTATGACAGCAAAAAGTTAGTGTTGTACCTATGTATCCTGACGGCCATGCTGCGAGGAAGACGAACGTGCAACGCTCGATCGTCTTCCGCCCATGCTGTAGCGTGATGGCCTGGGACTGGGAGATAAAGGTCAAGTGCCTCGCTCACCACACCGCATGGCAACGTCACTGTGTCGGCCGCATGTCAATGCCCTCATGATGCCCTTAGATTTGTCCATGATAGACCGTAGAACCCCGACTAGGCTAGACTTCGAGCGGTGGACCTCCTCCCATATTGCACTGGAACTTTCCTCGAAGATACGGCTCGCACGGTCGTACTGCAAGAAAACATGATTAGTAATAGAAATGTGAATTGAGATGTAATGTATGTTCGTACCGCTTCATCTTGCCGTGCTGCACGGTGTGCAGGCTGGCCAAGGGCCAACCTCTCGACGTCGGTAACCTCCTCGGGCCTTTCGGGAGGTGTCGCAGTAAGTCGTACTCTGGTACAAGGCACGTACCACTCCAAGTAGGCGACGTAAGACTCAAGGTCGTATGGTCGACCCTCTTGTACTACCCACTCCGTGGCGTACTGCTCCCATGCAGTCGTCCATTGTAACTGCGTGTCTTTCCACTCGTCGCTCCTCTGGCCCCTCCGAGATTGCCTACGGGAATGATAGTCATAAGTTACAAAATATAATTAGAAATTGCAGTTAATAATTATGAATAAAACTTACATATGCACTTTTCGTGGCAAAGGCGGGCCAACTGGAGGGGGGATTTGCTGGTACAGTCCAAACTGACGTATTACTCGAGCTGAGCAGTACACCTCCACCATATGATAGAACACGAGGTGGCACGTCGTCAACCAGTAAGCGCCATCCTGCCCACACTGATGCGACAAGCTATGCGGTGTCGTACTGACCAACGAATCATAAGTCCAGGGCTGCCATATTATATCGTCCTCGTGCAGAGTCTCGAAGTGGTTATGAAACTCAGAGTAGACTCTGCGAGGTCTGTCCCTTGCCCATCTCAAGTAGGCAGCCGTCCACCAAAACCCTATTGTGCGAGCATCAATGGGGTGTCCACCGTAGAAGTCTTCATCATTAGGATATGGGTGAATGGGCTCCCGGAAGTACGGGCGCCCAACAGGAAAATGCTCCCAAGACCAGATCTGCAGTAACGTGTAGCACACTGCCAGCACGAGCTCCTCCCCTGTTGTCTTCACACAGGCCGCGCACAATCCTCTGTATGTGGAGCAAAGCACCGTCGATCCAAAACTATATTGAGGGACCTCGTCGACGCGGGCGTCGGCCAAAGCCTCTGCGATGTGGATGTAGGCCGGGTAGACAGCATCTGCCTGCGATGTAGGGAACAACACCCAGCCAAATAGGAAAAGCAGATTACAGATTTTCTTGTTTTCTGTTTTTGAATTTTAGAAGGAATTAAATATAATTATTAATTTTTTAAATTTTTATCAGAGGTTAATAATGTTCTGATAATTACATGATAAAATTTTTAGCCAGATATAAGTTCCTAATATGTTTTTTAAATTCTGACAACTCACTGTTTTGCAGTCAAAATATGTCATTTCACATTTCATTTCATTATCTAATGCATTTAAATTCTCTTGATATCTGAAAAAGGACACTGGAGACCTCCAAAAATTTAATGTCATTTTTGTAAATTTTTACTGACATTTACTTTTATCTTTTCACTTTTATCCTTTTACTAATTCCACTAATTGATTTTTCTTTAAAGCCAAAAATCTAAGAAAGTTCAATAAAGACAGAAAAATTCAGAAATAAAGCATATTAAAAATTTAAAATTTCTGTTCTTATTTATTTATTATTTTGGGATGTTACATAGACCAACTTAAACCAACAAACCGGAGAGTAAGGGGATCAAATTTGATAGGATTACATAAGCGTAAAGATTAGAGACCACACATACATATAAGTATTATGAAAACACTTTGATTTTGCCACTGCGAGATGGATCATATGATCATCTGGCTTCATGTATAGCGCTTGAAGAACGGCACGACGGTGTAGAAGGTCTGCATGAGGGTGGCGGTGAGCAGGATGACTGCGGCGACGAGGGAGATGAACGCCCATGGGTTCCTGAAGTAGGTACGTATGAGGTCGACCCGCCACTTGTTCCACGGCTTCTTGCAGTAAGCCTTCACATCCAATTGCAATTTGTGGAGCGCCAGGGATGGGCAAAGCTCTACTGCTCCCCTGGACAGAGTACCGTTGAATAGCTTGGCTGCCTCCTTGTCGCAGCCCAACATATTCCGGAGAATCCCTTTGGAGCTCAGCAACGCGACGTCCTTGGCGGAGTCGATGATGTTGTCCAAAAAGATCACGTAGGTCGTCACGAAGGTGCCGGCGTCGACAAGCAGCCGCTCCAATGTCATCAGGTTAAGGAACAAGCGCTCGGTAGAGTCGTCGACCGTCACCATAGGCATGTGAAGCACGCCGTGTTCGAAGTGGACGTCTAGGAGCCTATCCGTCTTGCTCCTCCTGAAATGGATGCCCGCCTCGTTGATCTCCACCGCTGAGGGCATGATCTCGTACCTGTGTTCCCATGGTTTTCGACCTTCTTGGGCACTGACCCCGTACGTGTAGACGAGGCTTGTGTAATAAATGTCTAGGGGGTGGAGCCCTAGTGACTGGTCGTTGATCATATCGGCTTCAAGTGACCGGTCTAGAAATTTAAGCACCAAATGGTTGATAACTTTACCCATTTCATCTACCTGCAGCCATCGATTTGAATTAATATATAGCACAATGCAGTCAGTTCGTGGTTTGCGGATTTCCATCCAAACCAGTTATTATAGAGCAGGATTTTGGTTACCGGAAAAAATACCTTAGGTCACCGAGATCTCGGGGAATCTCGGCCAAGATTTTTAAACAAATTTGAATTCAAATTTGGTTACCTTCTCAGAAAATCTCGGCCATTTTTTTTAATTCAAAAATAACAAAATATTGTGACTGCTTCCACCGAGATTTCCGGTCACCGGCCGGCAGGTAACCGAAACCCTGATAAGGGTATAACTATAAGGGCAAACGACAATAGATCAATAATTGAAGTACCCGAGCCCGAGGAATGCCAAGCTGAACAGCTACAAGACTACGGAGGAGGAGCAGAGGCAGCTGGTTCTCCATCAAGAGCATGTCGGACTTGATAACAGGCCAGATGTAGAGTCTGCCGTGAGTGCCGAAGACGGGATCGCGAGGCTGATAATACTGCAGATCGTTGTCCATCTGTATCAGCTCCAGCAAGAAGCAGCCGTCGGTGACCATCATCTCCACGAAGCTGTGTCTATTTCTCCCTCGCCATTTGTCACCTAGGTCCTTGCCGTATGCTGCCTTCAGCTGCTCCGCCACCTCCTCGACGGCAGCGATGAAATCATGCAGCGGCTTCCGGCTCCGCTTAACCAGGTGCACTAGCGCCCGGCGCTTGTGCTCCTCCATGGACCGCAGGTTGGGGTCGCCGTGGTGGAAGGGCCCAAGCGACACCAACTGCGGCTGGTAGGCCTTGCTGTTGTTCATGTCCTTGATCCACTTCGGCACCCGGAAGATGGACTGCGCATCCCATCGCTCGCTCTCCGCCGAGGGTTTGCTGTCCGCAAGCATCTTCTCCACCTGCACCACGAAGCTAGGGTTAGCCTGATCAGCAGCGCCATCACCCATTGGATTCGCTGCAAATTACGTGTGAACTAGATAGTCAGTGCGACTTTGGGTATCCAGTATTGGGTAACTAGCTATGGTTTGTTAATTTTTCTGGCCGTATGCCGTCAGATGTATCATATATATATATATATATATAATACTACCCCGAAGGAAGCATTTTTGCGAAAAGGTCCCTACAAATTCTGAAATTACATCGCAACTCAGACCCAGCTCTTGCCATATATTTTGCAAAAAAAAAAAACCATCGTAGTTCCTTAAATTCCTCTCAAATCCTAAATCCCCTATTTTAAAAAAACCAATAAATATACCCAAACCCTTTTTTTCCGTAAAAACCCCTTTTGCAAAAAAAAAACTCGTGGTTCTGAAATTCCTCTTAGGTCCTAAATCTCCCGTATTTACAAAAAAAGTCCATAAATTTACCCAAATGTCCATATTTTTGCGAAAAAGCACATAAATTTACCAAAATCTTGTTCTAATTTGTGAGTTTGATTTTTCCATTTAAGCACTCTGTTAAATTTCACCCAACATAGTGTAACGTGCAGCTATTTATATATATATATATATATATATATATATATATATATATATATATATATATATATATATATATATATATCCGCAGGTTGGGCACGTCTGCTGGGAGAGAAGACAACTACCATCGTTGGCCTAATAACAATACTACAGAAAGGTTTACATAAGACGTCTCATCACAGACGATTTTCAAAAACCATCTGTGTTAAAGCTAAATCATAGACGGTTTTGCTAGCACAACCGTCAAAGTTATAGGATATGTTAAGAACCGTCTGTGATAAACTAATATCACAGACGGTTCATGGTACAAACCATCTGTGATTAGGGTTTGTCCCTATCGCACTCCTCACTCAAACGAAATCTTTCACCGACCTCCTCTCTCTGGCCCATCGTGCCTCCTTTGGAGAACATCGCCGCCTCCTCCCCTGAGCCCATCGCATGCCTTTTCCTGGAGCCCGTCGCTGCCTCCTCCCTGAAACCGTCACCGCCTCGTCTCCCGAGCCCGTCGCCACCTCCTTCCCGATCCCTAAGGTCCCCCGAGTCCTTAGTCATATGGTTTATACATTATTTATCATTTATTCTTTGAGTGTATTGTTGCTAAGATTGTTTGGGCTTCTAGTTCTAAAATGTTTCATAAAGATATTATTCCTGATGTTGAATCTGTAGCAAGGTGTTGGTTTAGTAACATTAAAATCTCAATTCTAAATATGGTTTTGTTGCTTTGATGTGGAATATTAGGAAACAGAGATATAACATTTGGTTCTAGAAATCTAGGTAGACAAGAATGCTTGTAGGAATATTAGGAAACAAAGATATAACATTTGGTTCTAGTAACCCAGTTGATGTAGATAGTTGGAATTTGTTTCTATCTTAAGATTCATGGCTTTGTTGGGAAATCTAGGGGTGGACCCGTAATACCCTTAATACCGATGGCAAGTTATACACATTAAACTAGTTTGCTTCCAACCGTTCATATTTTTTTAGAGGCAATTGGTAGGAGCTCTACCATTGCATTATAGGAGAAAGTAAAGTAATACAACTAAGACATTTCCAAAGAAGACGTCCATGAACAAAAGGAAAAGGTTGCTTTTAAGTTACACCCCACTTTAGAAATGCCACCATTACAATAACACTGAATAAATCAAGGTTTAGTTTTCTCACTACTACAGAAATGAATACTTGTAATGATGATCCAAAAACATCTAGAAGTTTTACTTCTTATTGAGAGAGAGGGAGAGAGAGTAATTTGGATGTTCATCTGAAACTATTCAATTTACAAATAGTAATCCAATTATAGAAAGCATCCCAAAAAATTAGGAGTAGGGATAGAAGAAAATAAAACCATGGCCATTACTACATCTGTCATAATTCATCATAAATTTATTTATGTCCCAGTGACTGCAAATTGTACACATAAAATGCAGCCTACAAACAAAATATACGACATGGAAAAGATGTTGGATGCTAAACAAAATCTTGAGGTGGAGATAGAACAACTGAAGGAAAAGTCTGGTGTAATGGAGCAAAACAGAAGTAAAGAATATTCTTAGTTAACAAAAAAGATTTATGAGATGAAACAAAAATTGAAAGACATAGATGACAAATCGCAAGGTATTGAATCTCTTAACAATGTACTCATCATTAAAGAGCGTTGGGCGAATGTAGAGCTAGAAGAAGCCAAAGCTAAGCTTATAGAGCTAATATAAATGTTTTCTGTATTTAATTCGATGTGGTTACTGATAATAAAACAAGACACCATTTTCACAACAACATAATCGTTTTTGTAGGGATTAAGAGATATGATTGGAAGTCAATTAGTTATTGGTGTCAAACAACTGGGCCCTGTACCAGAGCTGTGGAACTTCAGAGAGAACCAAAAAGCCTCTGTTGCAGCAATTATGGCACATATGATGACAGATATGAAAAAACTTTAAGGTCTCCTCATCTTGATCTATCAAATAATGTTGTTTCTCAATGTATGCTTGTTGATCTTTGTGGTATCATATCTTCTCAATATATTGTCCCGTGAAATTATCCTTAGTATTTGTTCATCTTGAATCTAATTACTTAATAGTGTCTTACTTGTTGGAACAAAAATGTTGTCATATGAATATTCTATTGCACAAGAGATGGATAGAAATTTTGTCATGAATTGAAAACTCTATGATCCAAAAGTTTTTCTTCCTCTCTTGGTAGAACTTCCATGATTAGTATTTTATTGTTGGAAATTTTCTTCTCCTTAGATATTTCTGCAATGACATTTACAAGGCACAACTAGTTATAGATTTTGTAATTGAATATCTAAACATCTTTCTGTGAGGCACAGCTTGTCTGATCAGGATCATATTAAAATATAAACATTTGTAACACTTTTATCTCCTTTCTTATTCTAATGTCTAAACCACAAAACTAAGGTTACAATAGCAGGTAAACAAGTGTCAAGGTAAAGATAATGCATACAAATAGGTAGTACCTACCGGTACCCGCAACATAGCAAGTTCAATATAAACATACACGCATGCATATATCATTTGATAAAACAACATAAACTCCATAAAATAGTGGGATCAACATGATCAAAGAAGGGTGCTTGCCTTGCTGATCGTTGTTCGACACGTAATCTAGATCATAGGTGAGGTCGTCGTCAACAATTTATGAAACATCGGTGTCTACTCGTCGTTCAACAGGAAGCACGGCAGAAAAAACAAATGCCATGTTGTTATTAAGATCAAAAGAAGTAAAATATAGAACCAAATTGAAATCTACTAAAGGAGATAAATTCAAGAGGCTAAAATTATTTGGATTTATAAAATAAGATACCAAGTTAGCATGAAGTGGTGTTTGTGCTAAAGTGTTTCTCAAGGGGCTGGTTAGGCATAAAAGAACTTATTTGAGCACATAATGCCTAGGCTTAAGCTACTATCACAGGGCACAAGTTCATGATTTTTTTTCAGTGATTTGGGTTATGTTTCTAAGGTTTTAGAGACTAATTGCAATATTATTATTTTTTTCACATTTCTAATATTGCTTTGACCCTTCCTAAGTCGTAAACATGAATAAACAGAGCATAACATCTAAATATTTTTGCATAAACAGAAAGATCATCATTTTTCACAAAATTAACGTAGGAATTGATTTCACTGAATTTGGAACTTATTTGCACAAGTTATGAACATTTAGATTTTGAATGCATTGAAATTAGCCTATTTATGCATTTGCTACAAACTAAGTCCAAATCTAAATATTTTTATATATTTGGAGAGATTATGACCTCAGGAAAATGATAAAATTTGTTTCATCATTTTTGTATTTGAATTGTGAAAATTTTGTACAGTACCCATTCTAGGCCTATAGCTTAAATTTGAGCTCATTTACTGAACAGTGATAAAATTTAAAATATCTCTGCATATTCAGAATCTATATGAATTTACACAAATTTAAAACTTGTTTCACTGGATTTGAAGTTATATTGCAAAAGATATGAACATTTAAATCTTGTCGGTTTTAGGAATTAGCTGAAATTGACAAAATATGTTTTCTAACTTCGAAAGTGTATTTCCAAATTTCACGGGATTTTGAATTTGACCGCGCCGGCTGACATGGTGGTCCCGCATGCCAGTGACCGTGCATGAGGAGCACTAACAGCTCAGGCCCGCAGGTCAGTGAGCCGAAATAGAGTTGGAACAAGGGGAGCTCACCGACGGTATGGCAAGGGCGGTGTGGCCCCGCTGGTGGCTCGATGAGTACCTGGGAGCCAAGGGGGTCCCAGGGCATGGTCCGCTATAGCTAAAGGGCAGTGAGGCGGACTACAGGCGATGAGGAGCGACTCTTGGTGGTGGCCATGGCAGGGAGTGAAGAAGATGGTGGCTCGAGCTCGACCAAGTGGGGGAAGAGCTTCAGGGGGTGAAGAAGAGCCGGATTTGCTACCTCGGTGCGGTGGGGAGTGGTCGAGGTGGCTTGCCTCCGTGCGGCCGGAGCGAAGGAAGAAGAAGCCCGCGGCGGTGGTAGCTCGGTCAGCTTGAGCTAAAACCAGGGTGCGCAATGGCCTCAGGAGAGCTCAAAGAGGTTATGTGCAATGGTAATTGGAGAATGCCTCACCGAGTCAACCGACTTCCTTCACCTAGCTCCTCGGGCGAGCACCAACACTGGCGGCCACCTACAGCATGAAGCTCCGAATTATTTGGGGGTTTTTGCTCTTGAAGGAGGACAGCACTAAGTGACATAGCTGGGTGGTCGATGGCTTACCCAGGGAAGGAGGACACATAGGAGTGCTCATCGTCCGGTGTTGGCGCGCCCGTGCTCCAAATGTCCTGAGCACAGAGCGAGCTCTCTGGCGATGGAGGTGAGGCACTGGCGAGCTAAGGAGGTCAAGTGGTACTTCAGCTGGCTTAAGGCATGGCATGGGGAAAGTTGGCGAAGAGAGGCTAGTCACGGCCACGTGGCAAGCGAGCTCTGCTCATGCTCGTGCGTGCCCTGGCGCGGCATGGCCGGGTCATGGGCAGAGAGAGGGGAGAAGAGAGGGGAGAGGGTGAGGGAAAGGTTGACCAGTAGGGTCCCCAGCTCACACAGCCCACCAACAGAGACTGCGATGCGGGCATTCCATTGAGCACCTCACCGACGTACTGTAGCGTGTCCAAATTTTCTAGAAAGCTACTTGGTAGTTGAGGCTGCCCAAAAGTGGCATTAGGTGATCAAGAAAATTTTGTGGCAATAGAACAATGAATGTAGTTTCCATTTTCCTTGGTTTTACACATTCTACTATTGTAGTTTTCAAATTAAAATTCCTACAAAATTGCTGTTTTAGAACAATATTTGAATTTTTAATGCATTTTTATTTTGTAAAAAAAATTATTTATTCATTTCAGGTATTATAGTATTTTATAAAAATTATTTCTCAGGTTAGGTTATTTGAAGTTTTTATATGTTTCTTTAGAATGCTCAAAATTGGAGAAAAGGGGACTTAAATAAAGCAAATGATTTTTATTGCAATTAAATCTAGTAGAAATACCAAAAAATGCATTAAAAAGCATTCTAATTCACTTTACATTATTTTGATATTTTTTGGGATGTCACATAGCGCAGCCACTGTCATGGCGGGCCCACGGGCCAGTGACTGGAGACAGGGGATGGTCATGGTGGTGCTCGCCGGTGGCGCCTCGACAGCAATCAAGTGCGGTCAATGGCAGGATGAGCTAGAGGGGGAGAGGGGGTCCCAAGGGATGTATAGTGTAGGCAGCGATGACCAGAAGTGGCACTGAGCTCGAGCGGCAACGGTCATGGCCAAATGGACGAACAAAAGAATCAGGTGCTTGACCTCAACTACCATGGGAAAAGCTTCAGGAGGGTTCTGGGGGTTGCTACGTTACCGTGCCGGGAATCACTACAAGAAAAGTGATTTTTAATGACGGTACAAACTCGTCATCATTAGTCCCGAAATCGTCATTGTAGGTTTTTTATGACGAATTTATGATGAAATTCAACTTGTCATAGTAAGTGCGTCATAGAAAGTTTTCAATGACGAATTACTTTTTTTCATCATAAAAAATCAACTTTTCTGTGACAAATTACATTTTCGTCAACGAAGAGGTCATTTCTATGACGAATATATCCGTCATTAATTGTACCCAAAACGTCATAAAAAATATCAAATTCGTCATAAAAGAACACTCCGATCGGCCAAAAATGAGCGTTGACCATTTTATTTATGACGAAATTGTTCGTCATAGATTGTTGCCACGTGGACATGCATTTTCGTCATTGAACAGTGCAGTGCCACGTCAGCAGCCAAGATGTGTGGTGACGTGGCACGTGTTGTGACGCAAATGTTTCGTCATAGATAAGTGCCACGTGGACATGCATTTTCGTCATGGAAGTAATGGTCTGTCATTTTCTGTGATGAATAATTTCGCCATAGATAGATGCAGAATAGCCATGATATTTTGTCATTGAACACTTCTGTCAGCCCACATATGATCCATTTTTATAGCCACAACACACAATACATCTCGACACAGCACACAACATTTTTAGGAGACCAATCAATACATTGCACATAACCATAGATACATTAAGAGACACAAACTTTGTTCACAGTACTTTTAGTTAGTACCACACTTGAAGCTATTGAAAATAAATCCATAGGTCACAAAGTTGAACCACGTTACCTAAACTCACTAGTACCAGTGAACCAGGTTACCAGCCATACAAAATAAGTATCCATGCAAAATAAGTGAACAGGTTCATAAACTCACTAGTTGTCTTGACCAGCCATTCGCATGAGACGACGAATAATTGCATCATTCTCCTCTTGCCTCTTCTTTAAATCCTCCATTTCCTTTTGGGTTTTGATCAGTGCTTCATCTGATGCTTGTGCTTTTAGCTTAAGTCTTCTACTTCTTGCTGTTGTTGCTCAACGGTCTGTCAAAGTTCAACTGCTCCTCGTCTCTCCTGCTCAAGCTGTTCCTCAAGAGCTTGTTGTTTGGAGTCCTTTGCAGAGTTCGGAGTGGAAGAATGTAAGCCAACGTTCTTCAAGAATTTGCTGGTGGCGCTACATTGAGACAGAACCTTGTCAACAATCTCGGTAGTAGACATTGTTGGCTGACCCTCTACATCAGGCACCATCATAGCTTCTGTCTCAGCCTAAGACATAAAACATAACAGAATCAATAGTGATAACAGGAATAAAAGGCTTATACAGAGAAAACTTTCATCCAAATAGAACAGGACACAACAAAGGTAACCTCTGGTGATTACTTGAAAAACCACTAAATTTGCATTCAGAAAATTTCATAAAAAGCACATGAAGAAATGGATTAACTTTTGTATGCTGACACAATGAATCTCTCTATTCAATGTGGTCTAGTGACTTATATGGTATGGATGCAAGAAAGCAATTTTGTAAGCATAACAGAAGAAACAGATATTTTGATGAGTCCATATATACTTATGCAGAAGAAAAAGGAGGAATTGCAGGGACTTACAATTACGCGTTGCACAGGTTCAGCGAGTCCCTTCTTCTTGCTATTGTGGCACTCCTTGAACATATCCACAGTAGTGAATTGTTGATCTTTGTTTTTCTCCTTCTACAGTTGGAAGAAGAAACAAAATACAATGTATCAAGTAGAAAAGTTTTTATTAACTACATATGGCTTTATTATAGGCAGGGCTTGAACTAAATAAGTGCATCTAATTTTATCTCTTTGGTTATCAAGGTTTCCTTGGCTGCCTACTAGCAAGGTTCCTATCAAGTGTTATGGATGGAAAATGAATAATGAGATGGTGAACAGTACTTACCAGAGCATGGCAGTGTGCAATGTAGCTGCGAGACCCTGTGGCTTGATGGAACTTGACTTTGGCACGATTTTGCTTGTTCTTTTCAGATATTTCCTACAACAGATGGTTCCATTAGGCACATTCCTGAATGGAATTTGAATAGAACCATATATTCATATACCATACCTTGCTTTTCGGGTCAGACCATTTCTGGACAAGTTTTCTCCACTCCTCATCTTTCATGGTAGGTACTGGGGATGTTGATCCTCATGGACCACTTGCTCGAAGGATTCAGTGGTTGTATCTTCTTGAAGTGTAGGCAAGGCCACTTTTTTTGCGGACCATGTTGTGACTCCAGCGGGTTCCTCTGCTGCTGTAGTTGCCCTCACTCTCTTTGAAGCTCTTGTACCACCTGGAGGCATGTTGTCGGTCTTCCTTTTTATGGGCCTTTGAGCTAGTCTTGTAACGCACGTTTTAAAATACTAGACCAGAGGAAAATTTAAGTGTAAATATGTGTACAAAATGAAATAGGCAGCACAACAAAAATAACATAAATGAAGCAACCTAAAGGAATTAAAAAGATGCAATGCAAAACAATACATACAGTTAACATCCTTAGCCCCCCAGCAAGAGATAGATCAGCAAGCACCTTTGTTGGTGAAGGGATGCTGGCAGATTCATCTCTGTAACAGCCTCAAAAATCAAAAAAAAAAATAAAAATGAAATAAAAATCTTTTGTGTATTATTTTTGAAATCTCTGAATTTCCTGGATTTTCTGAATATTTGTTTGGCTTTTCTTTAATGCAAGAATGTGAAATAAAGAATATAATAAATAGAAAATGGTAAAAAGTAAAAATGTCAATCCAACAAAAATTTACCAAAACTTCCAAAAATATCTGAGGGCTCCCCTCAGCTTGCTTAAGGCGGTGGGTAACCTGGATTTATAAAAATATTAATTAATCAAAGATAATCATGGGTAAAAATCTCAGGGTAAAATGGTAAAACAATTTGGTAAAAATATCTGTAGATCATCCTGACCCAAAATTTTTATCTTGCCGACATCAAAACAGTATCAACCTCCTGTAAAAATATTAAGAATTTACTAAATCATTTTATAATTTTAAAAATTCGAAAACAGTGAATAAATAATCTGGAAAACAGTAATGTCAGAATTTTTAAAAATTAAATAATAATAATTGAAATCTGTAATTTTTACAGAAGGTGTATAATGTCATTTTAAATCGTCATAAAAAGTTTTGTAAAATAATAACTTAATTTAAATCGCAAATTAAAATAAAAACAGAATAGGCAATGCAGTAACTGTTGCAATGTCAGAATTTTATAAAAATCATCATGCATCATAAAATGTCCAAAATTTTTCAGGAGTCTGGTAATATCCTTGCCGACCTATGGTAAACATTTCATAAATTTTCGTGCCCGTTTGAACGTTGAAAACCCCGTTGAAACTCCGTTCGGTCCTGAGGCTTCGCCAGACTTCCTTTTTCTCTCTCTCTGACGTGTGGGCCCGGGCTGTCAGTGAGCCAACTCAACCAACAGTCGCTGCCACCTCGCCCCCACGCGTCAGCGACCCAACGGCGTTCTTCTTCCCCTCTCTCCCGCTACGCGACGACCTCTCGGTCTTTCTCGCGCCAGTGCGTAAACCGCCTTTGAGCCCATATAAAACCCTCCTCGCGTCGCGCCGACCCAGCTAGCTCGGTGCAAGCCATTCGCCGTTGCTTTGGTCATCGTCCCCAATTCCGCGAAAACCGCAAAGAGGGCCAAACACCATATTTTCCACTCTAGTCCATTTCGTCCCAACTGCTTCGCCAAGCTTCCTCGTGCCTCCGAAGTCCATCCCGAGCCCTACCGAAACTCATTCTTCCCATGAGCTCCTCCGCCGTGTTTTTCTTCCGCCACCACCGCGCACGGTGAGACCTCTATTCCGCCGCTCATTCTTTGAACTAAACCCAGAAATGGGATCCTTGAAGTCCACTGATGCTTTTGGTAGTGATCTTCAAGCTCGGGAAGGTCTCGTTTTGCGAGAACGCCGGTGAGCCGTGAGCTCCGCCGCCCCTCTCCGGTGGCAGGCCGCCTCCGGCCATCTCCGGCCGAAGCGCCACCACCCAAAGATGCGCACGAGTGTGCTGAGCATGAATCCGGAACCCATTCCGTGATTCCGCCATGCTTCGCGCCGACGAGCTCGTCTTGCCGCGTGTCCCTGCTCTGGTCACCGCCAAGCGGGCTGACTGTCGGCCGGCGTCGGCTGGGCGCGCCACGACATGCGGACCCGCTTGTCGGCCCATGAGCGCAGCGCGATCCATGGAGCGCAAGCGTCCACCAGAAGACGCTACCGGACGACGGTGGACCCCATTTGTCAGCGCCTCAAGCGTGGTTCCGCCCGAAATGGAAAGCGCGTTTTCCGCGCGAAAGCGTACTTTCCATTTTCGGCAATTTTCTGATTTTTAGTATTTAATCAAAACCTAGATATTCATTTAGCCATAACTTTTGAATCACTTAACAAAATTTGATGAAATAAATTTCTAAATTCATCTAAAATCCAGTAGATTCAGAATATGCAAAAATATTTCAGAATTTAATTTTATTTGAAATTCGAATTTTAAATTCAAACGAAGAGTTAGGAATACGTCATACATGGAAATTTTGCAAATAACCTCCAAATTTAGTAAAATAAATTTTATTAGAATTCTTGTAATCTCAGGAACCAGAATCTGTAATAATACTTAGGGTGTGTTATAAGAAAAATTTAAGTTATAAAATGGATAGTAAATAATGCAATAATGGCTTAAATAAATCATATCTTTAAATTGCAAAAGAAAAATAAATAAAGCATGTAGCCATTCCTGAATTGGTGAAATTATTTTATTTGAATATTTCCATCTGATTTCTTTTGGCCTCATTGAAATTTGGTATTTATTCTATGTCGCCTTACGACGTGTAACCCGATTTAACCCAGACATTCGACGACCGTGAGTTCAAGTCGAGGAAAATCAGCAAGGCAAGCAAATTCCTTTGATCATGTTGAACCCAGCTTTATAAATGTTTTCATTAATCTCAGATCTTGCATACTTTATTTTATTAAAGTCACTATATTGTGGAAGCGGTAGTTGTACTGTAGCTACATAGAATTTCCTTGATAAGTAGAAAATTGTGATCCTTGAAAACCCTAGATTAGCTTAGACAATATTTAATGTCAATCTGGTTACTCACATTAGTGACATGCTTAGCCGAGCTATAATGAACATAAAGCGTGACATGGTTAAATACCTTGGTTATGACATTTAGATGGGTATGACTATTTTGTGGTTGGTATTTTGGTTGGAAAATGAAAATAAAACTATGGTTTAGATGCGGGCAATTATTGGCAATAGCCGTGTGTGCATGTTTTGCACGTAGAATAGGGTGGAGATTATTGCCCGTGTCGGATTAAGGACCGAACTATGAGTTGTTTTCGTGCCAAGAAAATTCATACAACCACAAGTCTTTGGTATGGGACAGCTCTAACTTATTAAGTTGTTTAAAACTAGCTTTGCACTTGGAAGGCCGGAGTAGTACGAGTGTTTCTTAATGAATTGCTCGCGGGACATCCACACCGAGGTGATCATGGATTAAACGTCTACCAATATAACGATGTACGCCATATTGTGGGTAGTTCCATCATTTCTATGCTCGAGTTCTTACTCCACAAAATGGGTTTGTCGTCATCGTCTTTGGTGCAAAGTTAGGTTTAAATAATGTATGCTTATAACATGACTCTCTGCGGCACACCAAAGGAAGTGTGCAAATATCGATTGCTCAAAGAGTCAGTCATGTCTTGTGGGAAAGTCAGTATACCTCTGCGAGTGTAAAACTAATCGATTAGCGCGTCATGATCATGGACACTTAGTAAAGTCATCACATAGTTAATTGTTTTGCTTATTTTCATAAAATGTGGTTTCTATCATGCGTTGTTAATATTCCACTTGTGTTGGTGGAATGATTTTGGATATGGTCGTTATACCTAAGCAATTGTGAAATATTGATGTTTACTTTACGTTACTTCGTAATTTACTTGCTTTTACTTAAATCTGTTTTACAATCTACTATTCTCGTATTTACATTTTAAAAACAACTTTATGCAAACTAACCTTACTAGCCTTTCCTTTGAAATGGCCTTCATGTATTTTAGGTTTTGCATAAGTCTTATGAGCACGTAAGTACTCAACTTGCCACCGTTGATATTTTTAGGTGAAGGGATGATTTCCCATTTAATCTTACGTTGATGCAGGATACGGGAATTTAACGATGATTTTTCTAAGGATTTTCCTGTCGGTTGTTCGTGGGACAATGGGTTAAAAGGCATACTACGAATGTTGTCTCCATCGCAGCTTTACTTTTGGTATTGTAAAATAATATGTAATCTTACTTCATTTGTGTAATAAAGTTTGTGTATGATTGTGATAACAATTTGTATTTGTGCGCATTTAGCTATCGATCATGGGACTAGTATCTTGTATGCACATGGTATCCATTTTGGTATTGATTTATCAAAAATGGGGCCTCTAAGTTGGTATCGAGCCATGCCGATCAGAGGAAACCTAGGGTAGTCCGGGAGTAATAAAGACCTAAAACTTGACATTAGGTTTCAAACAAACTAAAATTTTGAATTAGGACATCTTACATCTATTCTTTATATGCATGAAACTTCTTTTGGATTATGCGTATACTGTTAATAACTCTTTTCTGCTTTTAAATTTCTACTAGAATCTTTTCCTCCAAAAATTACTTTCTTGTCTTACATTTAATCAGAATACTAATTCCTTGTTAAATATGCGAGATGGGCGGATATACCCCATGTTACACTTCCACTAATAGGAGAATTTCGCATGGCGGGAATTCTTGCTCGCTTGCTAGAATTCGCCCATTTTCCCGAAAATCCACGATATATAGTATTCCACGCGCTTAGTTCTGCTTCATGGAATACATAGCTAGGTGGATATCCCTACCCGAGATGAGGACAGTGAAGAGTTTTTGTCTTTTGAGGGTCTGGATCTTCTCTCATGATGGCCATGAGTGAAGCCGCCTATATGGCCGTTGTCGGCTTGCGCCACATTTTACCCGAATGGCAAAGTGGTATATAGGAGGATTCCATCTAGGCCACCAAGTGGGAGAATAGCTATATGGATGCCATGGGTTACAAAATCCCACTTTACGTAACCAAGTGGAATTCATAAATACCTCGACGATTGCCGCCAGCGAAGAATCGAATCTGAGGATGCGCGTCGCCGATAGCATTCCTAGAGAATGCCATCGCTCGTGTCGCCAGAGGTATTGTCCTCGCCGTTCTGGGCATTCCTCAGACACTGCGCCGACGACACCCCAGTACCACCTAGGTGTCGCCAGGCGAGGATGTCAGTGATAGGGAGTCGCCCTAGGTTGCCGAGCATCCAGGTAGACCCCCATAGTTTTCCTCCGCGGCGCCCTCAGAGGCCGCAGGAGCATCGCTGTCAGGAGACTCCTTTTCCCCCTGACGCCGAGAGTTCTAGTCGTAGGGATAGTAGCAGTCCGTGAGTTGCTAGATAATGAGTAGTATTAGAGGAAGTTTTTGGTTGTGCCCCTTTTATGTAGTAACGTCAAAAATAAATGTTATGTTTTGGTTGTGAATATTATGAAGTTGAAATAAAGTTCTTGCTTTATATTGTTTTGTGTGCTTTTGGTTCCTACTCGTAAATATTTAACTTGTAGTTAATATTTTTACGACGTTGTGATCCATAATAATAATAATTAAGCTATGCTTTTAAAACATTTGGTAACAATTAAGATTAAAATTAAATCGATCTTATCTGTTAATTCATTAATAACCTTGTTCGGATGCTCGCTACCCGATCTCTGGATGAGATTACGGGAGTGAGGAGACCCGAAACTCACCTCGCCGAGTGACTTCGCCACCCTCGGCAAAACCCAATCCATCCATCCATCGGCAATTCGAGGATCTTCGTTGCTTCGTTCAAGCCGCCGGATTCGCCGCCTCCTCAAGTTCAAGATGAAGAAGTTCCAGAGGGACAGTTGCGTGGCCGCCAACCATGGCTCAAGTGCTTGCGATGATAGAACAGTGGTCGCAGACGAATACCTGTTGTTTCAACAGCTTGGTTCAAGGTGTGAACAACCTTGGTGCTTCAAGTTCTAGGCCCGGTTTTGGTGAAACCCTCATCACCCAAGTTGGGAGAATTCTTGAAGACTCGGCCTCCAACCTTTTCTTCTTCATCGATCCACGACGCCGATGATTGGTTACGAGCTATTGGAAGTAAGTTGGCCATTGCTCAATGCAATGATCATGAGAAGGTCCTTTATCGTCGTACCAACTCCGTGGAGCCGCTGCGATTTGGTGGGAAAATTTTCAAGCGGCAAGGCCCCAAGGTCAAGAGATTACTTGGGATGTTTTTCAAGAAGCCTTTAGGAAGACGATATTCCTCGAGCTTGGTGAATTTAAAAGGCGGAATTTCTTGACTTGCGTCAAGGAAATATGTCCGTAATGGAATATCTTCACCGCTTTAATTACCTTGCTCGCTATGCGCCATCAGAAGTCAGTTCAGAAGCCCGAAAAATTGAGCATTTCCGGGACAATCTGAACAATGAAGTTAAGCATCTTCTTGCCATTCACGACTTCCATGATTTCCAATCACTCGTGAATAAGGCTATAATTGCCGAGCATAGTTCACGTGATGTTATGGAAAGTCGAAAGAGGAAGTGGATGGCGCGAAAGTCGCCACCGAATTTGCTAAGGCGCGTGTTGGTCAGCCGACCAATGTTCGACCTCCCCTGCCTCGTCAGCAGCAGCAGCAGAGGCGTCAAGGTCAGGCACCCCGGCCCCAGCAGCCTTCTATTCGTCCCTCGAGCGGCAACGAAGGGAAGACTTCTGGAGTTCAGAATCAAGCAGTTGGTGTGACCTGCTATCATTGTAAAGAGCGTGGGCATTATGCAAATGCTCGCCTAAAAGAGGTCAAGCGTCGGGACGCAAACCGTCGCAGGAGTTCAGAGACCCCCAGGTCGACCTTCAGGAGCTGGGAATTCTCAAGTCATCAAGACTTCTGCAGCTCCTAATCGCAGTGCGAGTAGCGGTCGTCTCCATCATGTGACCGCTGAAGAAGCAATGCGCCGATGTGGTAATCTTGGTATGTTTCTGTGCACTCGGTACCTACTTTGGTATTGTTTGATTTCGAGCATCGCACTCGTTTATCTCTAAGAAATTTGCTGACCAGAATAATTTAGAAATTGATCTCCTCTCTGCCAAAATGATAATCTATTCCCCGGGTTCAGTCATGAATTCAATTAAGTTTTGTCCTAAGGTTAGCATTGAAATAAATGGAGTTATGTTTCATGCTGACCTTATCCTTATAGAAACCTTAGGGTTAGAAGTAATCCTTGGTATGGATTGGTTGTCTAAGTTTAAAGGCTGCATAGACTGTGCCAATCGATCCATTTCTTTGGTTAGCCTTGAAGGAATTCCAGTTTATTTTTCTTCCATCCAAAGTTCTTCAAACTCTCAAGCTTCTCTTTGTTCAGCCATAATAAAAGATCTTAGCCAGATTCCAATTGTTTCCGAATTTCCTGATGTTTTTCCAGATGAGTTGCCAGGCCTGCCTCCGGATAGGGACCTAGAATTTGTCATAAATCTTGTCCCTGGGACAGCGCCTATATCCAAGCGTCCTTATCGAATGCCCCCAGATGAGTTAGTTGAACTAAAGAATCAAATTCAAGAGCAGTTAAGAAAAGGCTTTATTCGACCTAGTTCTTCTCCTTGGGGTAGTCCAGTTCTTTTTGTGCCTAAAAAGGACGGTGGAATACGCATGTGCGTGGACTATCGTGCATTGAATGATGTCACAATTAAGAATAAATATCCTTTGCCTCGTATCGATGATCTGTTCGATCAATTGACCGGTGCTCAAATCTTTTCAAAAATTGATTTAAGACATGGGTACTATCGATTGAAGATCGACAGTAAGATATTCCTAAAAGCGCTTTCACCACTCGTTATGGTTTATATGAATATACTGTGATATCTTTCGGACTTACAAATGCTCCTGCTAATTTCATGTGTCTCATGAATAAAGTCTTCATGGAGTATTTAGATAAGTTTGTAGTGGTGTTTATTGACGATATCCTCGTCTATTCAAAATCCGAAGAAGATCATGCGCATCATTTGCGTAAGGTTCTTGAAAAGCTTCGAGAGCATAAGCTTTATGCCAAATTCGAGAAGTGCGAATTTTGGCTAAAAGAAGTTGCTTTCCTTGGTCATATTCTTTCTAAAGGTGGTATTTCCGTTGATCCCAGTAAAGTCAAGGCTGTTTTAGACTGGGAAGCTCCTCAATCCGTTCCGAAAATTCGAAGTTTTCTCGGTCTGGCGGGATATTATCGCCGCTTTATCGAGAACTTTTCTAAAATCGCTCGTCCTTTGACCCAGCTTCTCAAGAAAGAAAAGAAGTTTGAGTGGACACCTGAATGCGAAGGAAGCTTTCAGAATTAAAGAAAAGGTTAACAACAGCTCCTGTGCTAGTGTTACCCGATGTCCATAAAAGCTTTGATGTTTATTGTGATGCTTCAAAGAATGGGCTTGGGTGTGTGCTTATGCAAGAAGGAAAAGTCGTAGCTTACGCTTCGCGTCGATTCGCGACCTCATGAGCTCAATTATCCGACTCATGATGCGGAATTAGCTGCGGTAGTGCACGCTTTAAAAATTTGGCGTCATTACCTGATTGGAAACAAATGCAGTGTATTCACAGATCATAAGAGTCTGAAATATTTCTTCACCCAGCCTGATCTAAATTTAAGACAACGAAGGTGGCTAGAGTTGATAAAAGATTACGACCTTAATATTCAATACCATCCTGGTAAAGCCAATGTCGTAGCCGATGCTCGAATAAAACTTCATTGCCTTTCTGTTTCATCTTTGACCGATCAATTCGATCTGGTAAAAGATTTCCAAAAGCTTAATTTGGGAGTTGTCGAAAAAGGTTATTTGGCCGCCCTAGTGGTGCAACCAACCCTTAAATCCCAGATTAAATCTGCTCAACTCAAAGATGAAGCCATTATTAAAATCCGTGAAGAGTTGAAGCAAGGAAAGGAATCCAAATTCCGTGAAAGTTCAGATGAAGTGCTTATGTTCGAAAATCGAATATATGTTCCTGATGATCCGGAATTAAAAGAGTTAATTCTCAAAGAAGCCCATGAGTCTCCCCTCTCAATTCACCCTAGGAGTACAAAGATGTATCAAGACCTTCGACGGGAATATTGGTGGCCCGGTTTGAAAAAGGATGTCGCTGCATATGTTGCAATCTGTGATGTATGTCAGCGTGTCAAAGCCGAGCATCAACGTCCCGCAGGACTTCTGCAGCCTTTAAAGATTCCAGAGTGGAAGTGGGAAGACGTCAGCATGGATTTTATTACTGGTTTGCCAAGAACCGAGAAAGGGCATGATTCCATCCGGTAATCGTTGATCGTCGACTAAAGTGGCTCACTTTATTCCGGCCAAGACTACTCATTACGAGATAAGCTTGCCGAGTTGTATCCGGAGAATATTGTCCGCCTTCATGGCGTCCCAAGACAATTGTTTCGATCGAGGTTCCCGTTTACTTCGTTTCGGGAAAGTTTGCACCGTCTTACGGGTACTAAGTGAATTTCAAGATGACTTATCATCCTCGCATGATGGACAAACGGAAAGGACCAATCGATTTTGGAAGACATGTTAAGGGCCCGTGTTTGTCATACGGCTCTAATTGGGAGAAAAGTTTGGCCTTCGCGAATTCTCTTATAATAACAGATTTCCAATCCGACCGCAAGTATCGCCTTTGAAGCGCAGTATGGAAGAAAATGCGAACCCTCTTTTCTCGTCCGAGGTTGAGAAAGAAAATTCTTCGCCCAGATCTTATTCAAGAAGCTCAAGAGCAGTGGACATGATTAGAAGCCGATGAAAGAGGCTCGGCCTCGTCGAGAAGAGTTACGCCGACAATCGCCGCCGTGAACTCGCGAAGTTGGTGACCATGTCTATCTCAAAGTCTCGCCTCTTCGTGGAATTCGCCGATTTCAAATCCGTGGGAAGTTGGCTCCTCGATTCATTGGACCGCTTGGATCATTGGAAAGATGGGTGAGATGGCATATCGGTTAGAATGGCCACCTCAACTATCGACGCTCATAACGCCTTCCATGTATCTCAGCTTAAGAAATGTCTCCGTGTTCCTCCGACTCGCGATTTGGAAGGGATAGATCTTCAGCCAGATCTGTCATATCGGGAGCATCCAGTCCGTATCTTGGAAGAAGCTGAGCGCCAGACAAGAAATAAAACCATCAAGATGTTGAAAGTGCAATGGAGCAATCATACTGAAGACGAAGCTACATGGGAAAGAGAAGATCACCTTCGCCAAGAGTTCCCCAATTTCTTCTAGTCATCTCCAAATCTCGGGGACGAGATTTCTGTAAGGAGGGTAGATCTGTAACAGCCTCAAAAATAAAAAAAAAATGAAATAAAAATCTTTTGTGTATTATTTTTGAAATCTCTGAATTTCCTGGATTTTCTGAATATTTGTTTGGCTTTTCTTTAATGCAAGAATGTGAAATAAAGAATATAATAAATAGAAAATGGTAAAAAGTAAAAATGTCAATTCAACAAAAATTTACCAAAACTTCCAAAAATATCTGAGGGCTCCCCTCAGCTTGCTTAAGGCGGTGGGTAACCTGGATTTATAAAAATATTAATTAATCAAAGATAATCATGGGTAAAAATCTCAGGGTAAAATGGTAAAACAATTTGGTAAAAATATCTGTAGATCCTCCTGACCCAAAATTTTTATCTTGCCGACATCAAAACAGTATCAACCTCCTGTAAAAATATTAAGAATTTACTAAATCATTTTATAATTTTAAAAATTCGAAAACAGTGAATAAATAATCTGGAAAACAGTAATGTCAGAATTTTTAAAAATAAATAATAATAATTGAAATCTGTAATTTTTACAGAAGGTGTATAATGTCATTTTAAATCGTCATAAAAAGTTTTGTAAAATAATAACTTCATTTAAATCGCAAATTACAATAAAAACAGAATAGGCAATGCAGTAACTGTTGCAATGTCAGAATTTTATAAAAATCATCATGCATCATAAAATGTCCAAAATTTTTCAGGAGTCTGGTAATATCCTTGCCGACCTATGGTAAAAATTTCATAAATTTTCATGCCCGTTTGAACGTTGAAAACTCCGTTGAAACTCCGTTCGTCCCGAGGCTTCGCTGACTTCCTTTTCTCTCTCTCGACGTGTGGGCCCGGGCTGTCGGTGAGCCAACTCAGCCAACAGTCGCTGCCACCTCGCCCCACGCGTCAGCGACCCAACGGCGTTCTTCTTCCTCTCTCTCTCCGCGCACGCGCAGACCTCTCGGTCTTTCTCGCGCCAACCGTGCCAAACCGCCTTTGAGCCCATATAAAAACCCTCCTCGCGTCGCGCCGACCCAGCTAGCTCCCAGTGCAAGCCATTCCGCCGTTGCTTTGGTCATCGTCCCCAATTCCGGCGAAAACCGCAAAGAGGGCCAAACACCATATTTTCCACTCTAGTCCATTTCGTCCCAATCCGTTTCGCCTGAAGCTTCCTCGTGCCTCCTGAAGTCCATCCCGAGCCCCGGCCGAAACTCATTCTTCCCCGGCGAGCTCCTCCACCGTGTTTTTCTTCCGCCACCACCGCGCACGGTGAGACCTCTATTCCGCCGCTCATTCTTTGAACTAAACCCAGAAATGGGATCCTTGAAGTCCACTGATGCTTTTGGTAGTGATCTTCAAGCTCGGGAAGGTCTCGTTTTGCGAGAACGCCGGTGAGCCGTGAGCTCCGCCGCCCCTCTCCGGTGGCAGGCCGCCTCCGGCCATCTCCGGCCGAAGCGCCACCACCCAAAGATGCGCACGAGTGTGCTGAGCATGAATCCGGAACCCATTCCGTGATTCCGGCCATGCTTCGCCGCCGGCGAGCTCGTCTTGCCGCGGTCCTGCTCTGGGTCACCGTAAGCGGGCCCGACTGTCGGCCGCGTCATTGGGCCAGGCCACGCCACGACATGCGGACCGCGCCACGACATGCGGACCAGCGCTGTCACCGCAGCGCAGCAGCGCATGATCCATGTTCACACGGCGGCCACCGGCAGCAAGAAGACGCGCTAGACGCCGACGGTGGACCCCATTTGTCGGCGCCTCAAGCGCCGTTCCGCCGAAATGGAAAGCGCGTTTTCGCGCGAAAGCGCATTTTCCATTTTCGCAATTTTACGATTTTTAGTATTTAATCAAAACCTAGATATTCATTTAGCCATAACTTTTGAATCACTTAACAAAATTTGATGAAATAAATTTCTAAATTCATCTAAAATCCAGTAGATTCAGAATATGCAAAAATATTTCAGAATTGAATTTTATTTGAAATTGAATTTTAAATTCAAACGAAGAGTTAGAATACGTCATACATGGAAATTTTGCAAATAACCTCCAAATTTAGTAAAATAAATTTTATTAGAATTCTTGTAATCTCAGGAACCAGAATCTGTAATAATACTTAGGTGTGTTATAAGAAAAATTTAAGTTATAAAATGGATAGTAAATAATGCAATAATGGCTTAAATAAATCATATCTTTAAATTGTAAAGAAAAATAAATAAAGCATGTAGCCATTCCTGAATTGGTGAAATTATTTTATTTGAATATTTCCATCTGATTTCTTTTGGCCTCATTGAAATTTGGTATTTATTCTATGTCGCCTTTTACGACGTAGAACCCGATTTAACCCGGTACATTCGACGACCGTGAGTTCAAGTCGAGGAAAATCAGCAAGGCAAGCAAATTCCTTTGATCATGTTGAACCCAGTTTATAAATGTTTTCATTAATCAGATCGCATACTTTATTTTATTAAAGTCACTATATTGTGGAAACGGTAGTTGTACCGTAGCTACATAGAATTTCCTTGATAAGTAGAAAATTGTGATCCTTGAAAACCCTAGATTAGCTTAGACAATATTTAATGTCAATCTGGGTTACTCACATTAGTGACATGCTTAGCCGAGCTATAATGAACATAAAGCGTGACATGGTTAAATACCTTGGTTATGACATTTAGATGGGTATGACTATTTTGTGGTTGGTATTTTGGTTGGAAAATGAAAATAAAACTATGGTTTAGATGCGGGCAATTATTGGCAATAGCCGTGTGTGCATGTTTTGCACGTAGAATAGGTGGAGATTATTGCCCGTGTCGGATTAAGGACCGAACTATGAGTTGTTTTCGTGCCAAGAAAATTCATACAACCACAAGTGCTGGTATGGGACAGCTCTAACTTATTAAGTTGTTTAAAACTAGCTTTGCACTTGGAAGGCCGGAGTAGTACGAGCTGTTTCTTAATGAATTGCTCGACGGGACATCCACACCGAGGTGATCATGGATTAAACGTCTACCAATATAACGATGTACGCCATATTGTGGGTAGTTCCATCATTTCTATGCTCGAGTTCTTACTCCACAAAATGGGTTTGTCGTCATCGTCTTTGGTGCAAAGTTAGGTTTAAATAATGTAACGCTTATAACATGACTCTGCGGCACACCAAAGGAAGTGTGCAAATATCGATTGCTCAAAGAGTCACCATGTCTTGTGGGAAAGTTGTATACCTCTGCAGAGTGTAAAACTAATCGATTAGCGCGCCCATGATCATGGACACTTGTAAAGTCATCACATAGTTAGTTGTTTTGCTTATTTTCATAAAATGTGGTTTCTATCATGCGTTGTTAATATTCCACTTGTGTTGGTGGAATGATTTTGGATATGGTCGTTATACCTAAGCAATTGTGAAATATTGATGTTTACTTTACGTTACTTGTAATTTACTTGCTTTTACTTAAATCTGTTTTACAATCTACTATTCTGTATTTACATTTTAAAACCACTTTATGCAAACTAACTGTACTAGCCTTTCCTTTGAAATGGCTCGCATGTATTTTAGGTTTTGCATAAGTCTTGCGAGTACGTAAGTACTCAACTTGCCATTATTGATATTTTTAGGTGAAGGGACAGATTTCCCCATTTAATCTTACGTTGATGCAGGATACGGGAATTTAACGATGATTTTTCTAAGGATTTTCCTGTCGGTTGCTGTGGGACAATGGGTTAAAAGGCATACTACGAATGTTGTCTCCACTGCAGTTTTACTTTTGGTATTGTAAAATAATATGTAATCTTACTTCCATTTGTGTAATAAAGTTTGTGTATGACTGTGATAACAATTTGTATTTGTGCGTACTAGCTACTGATCATGGGACTAGTACTGTATGCACATGGTATCCATTTTTGGTATTGATTTATCAAAAATGGGGGCCTCACAATCTCCCTCGGCCCCCTTATCCTCTTCAGGATCGTAATCAGAGTCATCATTGTTTCTACCCTTTTTGCTATCCTTTTCAGTTGTAGTGGGGGTTGAAGTTGAATCCAGAAGGTTTTTTAATCTGTTGATACCTAGAGATTGAAATTTGGCTTGAATCGCTGCGGTGTTTGCTAGCCGCAGCTTCTCATATTCGCATGGTTCAGGTTCTATATAATGAAAACAATAGTATTTTTGTTTGAGACATAGGTGAGCATATTTTAATAGTCAAGATTTCAATTGCAGGACTATAGGGCCCTATTCATGCACAAGCATAGTCAAATTGTTATATGGAAAGATAAATACAGATCTTACCTTTGCCTTTGCTGCGTCGTGTTCTCATTGGCTGCTCCTAGTTGGATAATATGATATTCTGGTTACAGAAAAAGAAAAATTGAAATAGCAATAACTTATTCACTTCGGACTATTTGAGTCTCTTCCATAATTTGCCCCACAACTCTGAATTCATATAAAACTAGTTTAGATAGCCCACTTCACCACAGCATAACTACTGCTATATAACTTTAAATTGAGCAAACGAAGACATTTTAAACATCTACATAAAATTTTCCATCTATCTCTAGGCAATTGCAAAATCCAACTCGGCCTCTAACTTGACCTAAATCACAGAACAAAATTGAATCTGCTACTAGTCACACTTTGGACAGCAAAAGGTAAAACTTGCATAACTTTTTAATGGTTGAACCAAATTGAGTGAACTCAGATTATGATTAATCACAAGAGAATAATATACAACTATATTATAGCCATTTATTTATAAGATGCATTACTAGTTCCCAGATTAGAGATGAACAGAGGTTATATACATTAACAGTAGTTCTGAACAGCAGGTACTAAAATGAACATAACTTTTAATTGGCTAAGTAAAAATTTGAATTCTTAGGCTCCACATGACCACAAGAGGATAACCTATAGTTACCCCATAGCCATTTTCTCAACACCTGAAAGTTAAGTCCTCAAACTGCCCTCTGAACTTCAGACTAACTCTGAACTTTCAGCAGAAATTTCAGTTCTGGACAGCAACTTCAACAGGCCAAAACTTTTGATTCCTAACACCAAATCAAGGATACAAATACACTTTCTAAATATAAAGGAAATTTCCTACATTTCTCTAGGCAATCAAAAATCCTAATTCGGCCTGTTGCTATATCAAATCTTCAGTTGAACATTTCGGGCGCAATCCACAACCTAATCTGGACAGTCAACACCGAAAATGGCATAACTTTCAATTGGCTGATCGTATTTTAGTGTTCTTATACTCAAATTAAAGGGGATTCGACGATCTACAACTTTATCTATAGCCAAATATCCAGAAAACGCACCAATTAATCCCAGATTTGCGATGAACAGAAGGAAGGAATCTGATCGAAAAACAGAACTGCACAACTTCTAGGTTTCCATCTCTAATCCATTCCATACACAACCAAACCACCATTAAAACTCCATGGCATGAACCCTAACCCAGCCACGCAACCATACCCAAACCCTAGATTTTTTCCTCATCTTGACACAAGGGAGAAACTACAAGGGGAAGGGAGGAAAGGCGCCGACCATGGGGAGGGAGGCACCGTCGGAGCTGGCCAGAGGATGGCTGGAGGGGCGGCGGCGCTGGTTGGAGATGCTCCAAGGGGAGGCGCACGGGTGGGAGGAGGCAGGGAGGGACTTCCAGTCGCCAGGAGGTTCCAGCAACAAGGAAAAAATAGATTAGGGCCTTCCAGCCGCCAGGAGGTTCTAGCAACGATCGCTTCCCAACCTAAAAAAACGCGACTCATTTTCTATGACGATTTGTATTTTAGTTTCATGACGAAATTTTATGTTTCGTCACAAAAGTACATGGGGCGACGGCGCCTGATACAATTAATGACGAACATAAACAAGTCGTCACAGAAAATAGATTTTTCATGACAAAAGTTGAGAACGTCACGACGTTTTTGTCACAGATAATCACTTTTCTTGTAGTGCATGCTTCGGCTCTTAGTAGCAATGGTGACTATGGTAGTAGCTGAGGAGAAGCTCAGGGCAAAGGGAGATGGGGGAGGGTGCAGGGAGCTGCGAGGGCACCTTGGTGGCTTAAATAGGCGAGGTGGGGAACATCGCGGCATGGCATCGCAATTTGAGCAAACAACAGAGGTGAAGGTGCATGAAATTTTCACTGCCATGGCAAGTGCAGGGCATGGGGTGGCTATGCCATGGCAGGGCGTAGGGCACGGTGTCGTATACGGCAGTCTACCTGGTAGGCGCAGCTCGGGAGAGCTCTGTTTGACCGGAGATACAGAAAGAGGGAAAAGTGCCAGCTGGGGAAGAAGGAACCAGGGTATTTAGGGTCCAGGGGTAGTAAGGCAGGGCTGTGAGGCACTGCTGAGTGGGCCATGCAATGGGCGGGCCCCACATGGCAGCGAGATCAAAAGAGTAATATGGAATTCTCCATTTGGGTAGAGAAGGGTTTTTGGTTTAATTGAGCTATCAACAGAGGTCTAGAATTTTTAAAACTTTTTTATGTATGATCACAAGGAAATACTTATAAGCCCATAAAAATTTCAGACTCTATGATCACAGTGGGGTAATTTTATAAAATTCTGGCAAATTCATTGTCTCAAATACGAGCTTTCTGATTTTGACTTTTCTAAGATAACAAATTTGGTTCAGTTCATTTGAAAAAATTTCTCTGTAATTCTAAGGGTTTTCAAATGAAACCATAAATCTTTAGATGATGATCAAACCTGTACATTTTTATAACAATATGGCAGTGTTTATATTGCATTTGAATTGCTATAGTTTCTTATTTTCTAATAGAATTAAATGCTTTCAATTATTCCTGAAAATTTTTAGGGATGTTCTGGAGTTGTATTTAGATTTAAATAAATTTTCTCTAGATTTTTTCTTACATAATTTTGAATTTCAAAGTTTGCAAATAAAAGATTTTATAATATAAAAGGTATTCTTAAAGGCCAAAACACAAGAAAAACATAAAAAAAGATGGAAATTCAGAATAAAACCATAATTCCAACTTAATCTTATATTTTATTTATTTTCATATTTTTCAGATTGTTACCGTTTTCAGGTTGTTCGCTCTGGTTGTAGTCCTGGAGTTGTTCGTGGTCAGAGTTTCTGTTATCATCTTAATACTACGTACTTCTCGTTTTTTCCATCAAGGTGGGTATCAGTGGTATGAGGTTGTTTGTATCAGTAGGAGGTTTGGACAGCGTTACTAGGATGGTCAAACCTTTGCACTTCGACGGACCACCAAGCTCCAGCTTCTAGACCTTCTGCAGGTGTGGCTTCTGACTTTTTGAGAGTTAAGCCTTGGAGAGACGTTAGAGTTCACTCCTTTGTTCGTGTGAATGGTACTTCTGATCGTCGTGTGACTCAGTATTGGGCTCCTAGATCTGCAGTTATTTTCCCCAGTACTGAGTCATCGACCTCTCGCTTACACTGATTCAGGTTCGTAGGGCTGAGAAGAAAGATGTTTGGCTTGTAGACTCCGGTTGTTCTCGCCACATGATCGGAGATTCCCGTTGGTTATCTTCTCTAGCTCGTGCCTCTGGTGATGAGCTAATCACTTTTGGGGATGTTTCTTCTGGTCGAGTCATTGGTAAAGCTTATCGATGATGATTTTGGGGTAGTGTGCTTCAAGTGTAATGCCTATAGAATTCTCGATTTTTTTTCTGGAAAGTTGGTTTGTGGGATTTCTAGGTTTGGAAGAGTGATTTTGCTTATTCTTCTGATGATTCTCTTTTTTGCCTAGTTGCTTCAGAGTCCCGTGATCTCTCTTTCTGGTATAGGAGACTTGATCACATATTGGTTTTGATCATTTAATCCGAGTTAGCAGCCATAACCTCATCCGTAGTTTCGTCAAATTTAAGATAGTCAAAGAATATTTGATATGTTCTCCTTTCTAACATGGTAAGATGGTTGATGTGTCTTCCCTTCTTTCCATGTGCGTAAATGCTTGCATGGCTTGCCTAGTCAGGTTGTATGCGCTGGTTTTGATTATATGTACGTGTGGCCGTTGTATGTGTACGTGCCGGAGTTTGTGTTAGTCATGTAGCATGTGGCTAGTTAGTTGAGTTAGCGTGTTGTGAATTTGTTAGATAAGGTTAGTGGAGCACTTTGTTATTGCATGTCAACGATGGCATAAGAATGCCGATAAGAGGTACTTGGTCTTGCTCTCGTAAGGAATAGTTATCATTTTAAACATCGATACATCCTTAAAATACAATTTTGACTATCAATTTTTATTATAATATATTTATAAAACTTAATAAAATTATAATACTATAAAAATACTTTTCGAGACAAATCTACCAATATGATTTTCATATAACTAATTTTAATATTAAAAAAACACATTAACAGCCAAATTTTAAAAGTTTAACCATAACTGTATTGGAAACGATAACTCTTCGTGATTGAAGGGAGGAGCTGCTCTCCGCATGCATATCGGTGCATTATTTCACTTTGCACTCACTCAGTGGTTGAGTTGGGCAAGCAAGAGAATAACATACAGAAAATAATCGTCACGTGTATGTTCTGGAGAGAGAGGAGACAACGTGTGAGTTTTCTCCAGGTGTACATCCTGACTTCCAGAGAGAGAGAGAGAGGAACAGCGATCGATTTGCAGCAGTTGACTATCAAAAGTCAAAGTGTATATATTAAATAGAGAGACAACCGGCCTGCATCACCGACGATTAGCGCTGGCGATTGATGGATTCCATCGATCGGGTGACGAAAACGACCATAAGTCCTGCATTTTCTCCATGAGGGATTGAGCGTCATATGGGTCGACTTCCCCGTCAAATTTAACAATTGGGAGCACGCTAGACTCGAGACTAGTTTCTTACCGCAACTTAAATGTTTAGGACGTACTCCATCTCCTTAGCTCGTCGATTAAAGATATGCATGGAAATTAAAGGACAGAATTAATGTGTATGTTGCGCGAGGTCAAGTCTCGCTCGATTTTAATTGATCAGATGTATATAGATCATGACAAGTATGTGATTCGCATGCGTCTAGCAAGCGATTATATTAGTGAAGAGGAATGACATTTTGTGCTCAACACGTGGTCTTAAGATTCCCACCCGACATGCACATGTACAGATGTACCACTACATGTAAATTCAATGGTGACACAACTGGCAACGATTTTATATGCTGCCAAACTGCAGTTTAATAATACATCCCATCTGGGCTCGTTTAACAATTGGAGGCCAGATCAGTTAGGATCGAAAACTGACAAGATTAATTTGGTTGACCCGATCGAGGTCAAGTCTTTTTTGTTTGGTTGCCCGATATGATCAGGGTCAAGTACGTCTTGTTTGTTTATTATTTGCCTGCCCAAAGAAGACATGCAAATATGGGTGCGATATGTCAGCACTTTGCGTCAACAAGATATGTCAGCATTTTGCGTCAACAAAGCAATACATCATCCACATTGTCACATGTTATTTGGTGTAGGACGGAGTTAGGCAATCAGACAGGTGAATGATCAACAACAATTTTTTAATATCCTAAAAAATTTAAAAATAGGAAAAACAAAAAATTTAAATTTATAAATAGAATTAAATAAAAATTTTAATTGGAATAAATATTTTAATTTAAAATATCATCTTTTTCCTCATTTTCTTGAATTCTAGTTTTAAGAAAAATAATAATTGCAATGTTAATTAAAATCCTTTCTTCTAAAATGTATAAACTATGAAAATGATTTTGAAGTATGATCTTATTTTGAATTTCCATCTTTTATGATTTTTTCTTGAATTTTGGTTTTTAAGAAAATCTTTTATATTGATTGTTTTCTTCTCTTTCAAAATGTAAAACCCAAAATCCCATAAGAAAAAATATACAGAAATTAAATATATATAAATTTATATAGACTCCAAATCATCTCCAGGGCATCCCAAGAAACTTTCAAAGGCATGTGAACACATTTAGTGCTGAAAAGAAATCAAGAATAGTGACAAATGACTAAAAATAGTACACATGCCAGAATTAAATAAACATATATGAATAGATAATCATTATAAATTTTTATTTTATCATAATAAGTGCCTTGGGAACTGATCTAAAAATTTTCAGAAATAATAAAGCTGATTTGGCCCTTTTATAAAATAAAAAACAGAATCAATTTAAAAGCAATATTATCAATGTCAGAATTTTATAAAATTCTATATACTTTATCATCATCTGAAAATTTTATTTTAGCTTCCAATAACCATTAGTATCACACAGAAAAAGTTTCATATAAAATAAAGCTCATTTGAAACCTTAGAAAAATAAAAATCAGGAAACCTAAATCTGTAACAGCAGTTTTGTCAGAATTTTATAAAATTACACATATAAGATATTGATCTGATATTTTTAAAGTAGGATAAATATTTCCTTGGAAACCCACAAAAAAATTTGGAAAATTTGCAACCTGTAATTACAGCTCAATAAAATACATGAACCCTATCCTATTCAGTATAGAAAATTCCAGTGCCTTTTCTTGTTCTCTCTGCCCTATGGGACCCCCTGCTCATCCTGGCCCATTTGATAGTGCCTCGGTCCTCTCTCTGATATGCTCCCTTCTCGGTTGTATACTGCTCTGCCTTGCCCTTGCAAAACTCTTGCCACGGCAAGCATTTGCCGCCCAATCTCTCCGTCACAGCATGCCTCGGGCACAGGATTTCGACGCCAAAGTTCACTTTCGTGCTCCAACCTGCCCTTGTCTCACCACCTCCATCTCACTACCCAGTGTTAGAGGTGGGCACTAGGCCGGGCCATTTTGGGCCGGCACGAGGCCCGCCCGGCCCAGCCCGACACCTGGCCCGGCACACCTGGCCCGGCACGCTAAACGGTCGAGACACGGTGGCGCCCGCCCAAGACGGAAGTTCAGGCCGTGCTCGGGCAAGACGCCCGAGCAGCCCATCCGCGTGCCTCGACGCACGCCGCCACGGCGCAAGAAGCAGCACGGCGGCGCCTGGGCACGCGCCGAAAGACGCGGCAAGCGCCGCACGCGCCGAGCTCGCGGCGAACTGCTGCGCGCATTCGCCGGGCCGACGGAGAAAAAGGAGGGACGGAGCGGTGGGGCGGCGTGAAGGTGCTCGAACGGCGCGGCGGGGCGCGCCGCCGGCGTGGCGGAGAAAAAGGAGGAAGGGGACGCGTCGCCATGGCGCCCGCGTGAAGGTGCTCCGAACGGCGGCGGCGGCGCGAGGGCTCGAACGGCGCGCAGGCGCGCGAGGAGAAAGCGGCGGGGCACGGCGAGCGGGCGAGGTAGGCGGCGTGTGGGCGAAGTCGGGGCGGAGCTCGAGAACGGCGAGGAGAAAGCAGCGAGGCCGGGCACGGCCTGGCACGGCGAGGCGGGCACGGCCGGCGGCGCCGCGACTCATGATGGCGGGCGGGCGAGGGCGCTGAGACCAGGGCGCCACGCGCCAGGAGTCACGCCGCGCAGGGCGGGGCCCGAGGAGACGACGCGGGCGACTCGAGGAGTCGCAAGGACTCACGCGCGCACGCGGCCCGAGGGCGGAAAAAGAGAGGCGCTGGGCAGTCAAGTCTCAAGTCCAATCGGTCGGTTTTTGAAAAAAAAGAGTGTAGCGCATGCGACCAGCGTCCGGGTAATTTTAACGTCTCTCGCGGGAAAAATTATTCGAGGGAATCACCTGTCTGAATTCAATGTCTCCCTCAACGTCTAATTGTCCCACGGGAAAACAGAGAGAGGAAAAAGCTCGTTATCAGCGGGAAAATAGAGACTGAGAAGGAATCTGAAAGTACATCACGGGAAAAAATTGTTCGCGGGAATCACGCGTCATAATGACATGCGTTTGAGAAAAGAGAACGAAATGGCGTAAAACATTGAACTCTGTGTGCATGCATGCAACCGAGGGAATCACGCGCGATTTTCAATGGACACGCTCACATTCGATAGAATCACGGGAAGAAAATCACGCGCCTGATGAATTTTAAGTTTTGAACGCAAAGAAGACAGCGATGTGATTGATTGATTCCATCCCGCTCTCTTTAACGCAATTTTGAACGCGACAGCAGAACAACGATCATTTCGCTAGACACACCATAAATACAGGGGATGACTTGCATTTCCTCTGCACAACTCTCAACTCTCTTGCGCTCTCTCTTGCCCATTTTTGCTCGGGACTTTCGGTACATTCTGCGCATCTCACTCTATTTGCTTGCATTTTTTTGCTCTCTCGTTGTGAAATAAAATGTTTCGCAAAAGCAAAAGCAGGAGAGCACGCCCGCGCTCTCCTAGTCCCCCTCGCCAGGATCAAGAGATCGATCCACGCCAACTCTCCCCCAGCATGGGAGACTACGGCATGGATGACCGTCATCTGGACGGCACGCACGGCATCGAGGATGCCTCATACACTCCGGATGCACCGAGCTCGGATGCCGCTACCTCGGTGCATGCGGGACGGGCGTCGGTATCCACACCGAACACGCAGCCCGACATATCCATGCAGCCAGCACGGGCGTCCATAGCCGGCAGTCGACGGGCGTGGTGCTGGCAACATATGGACAGAACCGTCGAAACTGTTGACGGACATGAGGTAGTGTATGCTGTTTGCAAATACTGTCAATCTAAACTATCTGCACGTGCATGTGGTGGTACAGGTCATCTAAAGAGACACGTGGAGAATTGCTTGAGGAAGATATCGGTCGGACGGAGGCCGGGCGAGGGCGTGCAGACACAGCTCAACTTCAACACCGACGGTTCGATAAGCACATGGGTATACAACGCCGACGTAGCTAGAGAAGAAATTGCACGTTACATAGTTACAGAGGATCTTCTACTTAAAATGGGTGAGAGCTCTAATTTTGAGAGAATGGTGCAACGTGGTTTTTTCCCGCAATACCAACATATTAGTACAAGAACAACAACACGTGATGTTGTTAAAATGTTTACAACTAAACTAGAAATGTTAAAACAGACCTTTATGACGCTTAGTTTTTCATTCGCATTAACATCTGATATATGGACTTCCTCTCACCAAAGAGCAGCATATATTAGTATTGTTGCGCACTATCTAGATGACGAGTACGTACTAAATAAAAGAGTTATAGGGTTTAGGCCAATCTCGGAGTCACACACCGGACATGCTATCGCTACCCGTATACTCGAGGTTGTTAATGAATTTAAAATAGAAATTATAATTGTTTCCATTACTCTTGACAATGCATCACCTAACACAACGGCTATGGAGCATCTCTCACGCTACCGAGTCTTATATTGGAGGTTTTGTACTCCACCGAGATCGTATGCCATATTATTAATCTCATTGTACAGGCAGGTATGCATGTAATGAAACCTACTTTGGAGGGCATACGTAATGCTATCGATTTTATTACTAATTCACCTGTAAAGTTTGCCCAGTTCTCAGAGTACTGCAAGGCCAATAATATGATACCAAGAAGATTCAACCTAGATATGAAGGTTAGATGGAACTCAACTTATACTATGCTGCAACGGTGCGAAGGCTACGAGCACATTATCACTGTCTTCGTCAACTGCAATAATGGTGAGGTATTGGTTACTCACGCGGATTGGGTAATTGCTAGTCATTTTCGTAATTTAAAAAAAAAATTACGACGCAACTAAAAAATTATCAGGTGTTTATTATCCAACTTCTTGCTTAGTTATCGAGTGGCTTTGGCTTATTGCTAATGCTTTTAAAGAAAATAGAGATAATTATGTTTTACGTTCTATTATAGAACCAATGGAGCAAAAAAATTTAAAAAATTTTCAAGCTATTCCACATTTGTACTGTTTTGCTGTCATTTTGGATCCTCGGAGAAAATTTTCTGACTTGCAGGGCGCCTACGCGGGAATAGGTGAGACATTCGATCTTGATTTCTCCGATGCCTATACTCATGTTTATAACGAGTTTTTCAGAGTTTTCGACAAATACTACGAGAAGTTTGGCACCAGAAGTGAAGCACGAAGATCTACCTCAACAACGCAACAAGCACGAGGCGGTTCGATGGCTTCAAACATGTGGAAGAAGATGAAAGGCAAATCGTCTGGTTCATCTTCCGAAACGCCGAGCAGACCACAATGGAATCCACGAGTAGAGATCAACCACTACCTCGACACGCCTTTGATAGAGTCCGAGCTTGACATGGACGAGGAAAATCAACTTAACTTGCTTTTGTGGTGGAAGAATAACCAACGTATTTACCCCGTGCTATCCCATTTCGCACGGGATGTACTTACGATTCCGGTGTCCACTGTCTCGTCGGAATCCACTTTTAGTTCGGTGGGGAGGATACTTGAGCCAAGGAGGTCGTCTCTCACACCTGAGATGGTTGAGGCAATTACATGCCTCAAAGGCGGGAGCGTCTGATCGGAGGACACAACATCAACGGAGGATCGGGGAGATCACGGACGCGGTAGCGGACTTTGACAATCTCAGCCTCGGGTAGTCTATGTATATAAATGTAGTTAATGTACTCTTTTCCTTACCGGGGGTACCCCACACCGGGGTGTAAGGTTTTTAACGAGGCAGTAACTTTGTACATGTTCAAGATTTAATAAAATTTACTTCTTTTCCCCAATATTTGTGTCCATTGCTAGCAATACCGATATCTACACAGGATGTTTCTTTTGCATGCTTTCATTTAGTCATTGCTTTGCGTGTACATTTCTTCTTGTCATTTATTTACTTACTTTGCTAATTTCTCCAGAGATACACAAGAGAACGAATGCGTGTGCGCTAATAACGATCTAATTAATCGGCAATCTACTGTAGCAAAACTGGAGCAATTTACTGTAGCAAACAGAAGCAAATTACTTTAGCAAACTGCAGCAATTTACTGTAGCTGCAATACTGTACCAATTTACTGTAGCAAGACCGTTTTATTAATCCGGACCATCGATTCGCTCGATCCGACGGTTGGATGCCCATCAACTGCAAACTTGGCAGTCACTGTGACTGCCAAGGATCTCTGTCCATGCGTGTTGCTCGATTGTAGATTTACATATTTATTTAATCAAGGTGGCTATACATTCGCTGCACCGTAGCATCGCGTACGCACGCTACTACAAGCAAATTTGGGTCATTTCCTCTCGTCGCAATAGTGTAAATGGACCGGACCTGGGCCGGCACGGCACGAAGTAGGCACGAAGCGTAAATAGGCCGTGCTTGGGCTCGCCGAAGATGAGCTGGGCCGCACGGCCCGCACGGCGCGGCACGACGGGCCGGGCGCGTCCGCACGGTTCCGCCCGGCACGATGGGCCCGTGCCGGACCGGCCCGGCACGGCACGACGCCCACCTCTACGGCCAGTGCCCAGAACTCAGTTGAATATCTTGGCTCCTTCCCCACTGTGCTGCACCGCCTCTTCCCCTCTGTAGCTCTGGTCAAGTTGCAAATCCCTGAGCCCTCTCTCGTCACGCATACCATCAGCCGATGTATACTGCCAAGACTCACCCACACCTGCCACAGCCATTCCCTATCAACCCTGTGCCCTTGTACACGTGAGAATCGCGCCACAAGCACAGCCCCGCCGCCTCTGGCTTGCCCCGTTCAAACCCTGCTCTGCACCGCCTCCACTCATCCATTTAAACAACCCGAGCCTCACCTCGACACCCCACCTCACCACTTGACCTCCTCGCTGTCTCCCCATCCTCCATCGCTCAGAGCCAAGCCCAATTGCATCACCACCTCTGCCATTGCCGCCAAGCACCGAGAGGAGCAATTTCTGCCCATCAACCTACACAGTGAGCCATAATCTGATTTGTTGCGCATAAAACACCCTAGATGGTCCCTAATACTCCCCAACCTCATTTGGAACCTGGGCCAACCATATATCCGCCACCTTAGTGTCAATACTTTTGTCAGATTACCACCATTTTTGCAATATCATAGCTAATAGGAGTGCATGTTGCAATTTTTTAGATTACCACCACAAGAGAAGGAGCAGGCTGCAGATTTGATAGGAAGAGAATTACTCCATGACAAGAGGAGGAGCAGGCATATTTGATAGGAAGAGAATTGCTCCATGATAACCTGTCATTAGTAAGATAAAACAAGCTGTTTCAAACAATCAAAACAGTCATTAGCTTCATATTGTCATTTTATTCTTGCTACAAAATGTCCTGTTATTTCTGATTGTAACTTGAAATGTGTAACCTTGCATTGACATCACCAGGGCAGTAGTGCACTCAATCAGTTTACTCATGAAAAGATACATGAATCAAATCACTCCTACCAGGGAGGCTGTATGTCTATGGACCTTTGAGTAAGGGTGTTTTTGGTTGCATGTATCGAGTAGTATATGTATAAGATGGTTTAAGAAAAAAATATTAATGTGTTTAGATGTTTGAATGGAACTATCCTATTTTAGATAGTGGAATACAAATTTGAGAAATATTCTTTATAGATATTGAGCCATTTCATTTACCCAAAACAATAGAACTAAATAGTACAGAATCATTCCGTCTCATTCAACCTAATTCCACGGACCTAGTACATCCAAAGAGATCTCCCAAATCTGAAAGAAGGTTGCATATAGGGCTGGCGATAGGCCTTATTCTCCGTTAGTACAGTAAAAAAAGCATGGGCCAATAAGCTCGTCGAGTTTGGCATGAACCAAAGCTTCTTGAGCTTAACGTGCCAAGCACCAACAGTGGTTAGGTTCGAGCTTGCTGGAACTGAGTTTAATCACCTAGCTTATTCGAATTGAGTTTAACTTATTGTGAACTTAATCAAGCCAAGCTCAAGCTTATCGCTCTTACAGAAGGTTTGACCGAGCCAATCTGGAACCCAACTCCAAGATCGTACCACAAACCCACGCTCACTTCAGCTAAGCCGCGCCTACTAGGCTTCGCTGGAGTTTGGCTCACTGACAGCCCAGTTCTCCATCCAAAACGGTCCATTTTGAATGACTTTCTTTAGGGTTATTTACGGTATTACCGAACCGAAAAAACCGTGCTAAAAACACCGAACCGAATCAGCCAACTCGGTTTGATTGGTATACGGTATTTGGTATGGTATAGCAAATTTTTTATTTTTGGGATACGGTTTTTTCGGTAAAAACCGCGAGTAAACCGAATACCGAAATAGAAAAAATATATGCATATTTAGATAGAGTAATGATCAATTGTGTATAAGGTATAGTTTCACATGAAAATAATATCACTAGATTTATCAAAGTAATGGCCAGATGTGTGTAATATTTTTTACTAACGTATAATTACATAGAGTAATAGTCAAATATGTGTATTCGAAACCGTATCGATGTCCAAATAACAAGTAAAAAAGAACCATTCACGCTAGTTTGGTAAATATGGTATTTACCAATATTGAATTAAAATATTATGATATTTACTGATACCGAACCAAAGTTCTATTTCGTATATTTGGTATCAAATTTTAATTATCGTATTCTTAAAAACCGTATTTATCAAACCATATTTACCGATTACACTGTATGCACAGCCTTAACTTTCTTAGCGTTTGTGGGAGGAGATTGGACAGCAGTGGCATCGACGCACACAAGGTGAGCACCCACAGGCCACAACATCATCGGATGACATGACAGAGTCAAGTAAGTATACAGCCTATTTTTCCCAGTATGTATAAACTTTTCTGTGAGTTGCCGGATGCACGTAAATGTGTAAATCAAGACCAAGAGGTCCTATGCCTGGTGGAGTATGAGTCTAGATAAATTGCATATGTTTACTCTTTCCAACGTACTAGTATAGTGCATGTGCTAACGCTACGACGACAGTACCCTACTTATCAATTAAATGAGAAGATAAGTATGAATACAACACTTAATAATATAAGAGAAATTTAGAATTTTAAATGAATTTAGAAAGAAAAACGAAACTAAATGGAGGTCGAATGGGCGAAAACGGGCTCCCAAAAGATTTTAAATCAAGAAAGAGAAAGAAAAAAGAATTTTCTGATTTTAGATTATTATTTTTGCAGCTTCCACAGAGAGCACAGCGTGCTCTCTAGGCTTGGCCAGCGCAAGGGGGAGGGAAGGCCAGGGGTGGTCGGCCGGTCGCAGTGGGTCGGCACTGGTGCGGCGAGATCGTCGGCACCGGCGCCTGCGGGGGAGGAGTCACGGTTGCGGTAAATTTCGCTGGGAAAGATGACGGTGATGGCTTGGGTTACCTCCAAAATCCGGCGATCTTTACAAAAGGGAGCACTTGGAGATTTACGCAATGCGATGGGTGGAGAAGAGCTCACCGGCTTTTATAGCCCCGAAACAAGCATATTTATGGAAACCATAATTTGGGATCAAATCAGATTGGGAGGAAATTTTGGCAATAGAGCACGAAATTTGAGAAATTAACACCATAGATGGAAAGAGGAGATTTGGTGCGGGATTGATGGAGCTTTGGAGCTTCTTTCTTGCTTTAATGGAGGGAGGGAAGAGAAGAAGCTTTCAGTGCAGGCTGTGACTAGAAGAAGCTACAGGTGAGTTGCCTTCATTTTTTTTAAATATAGAAGGATTTTTGAAAAGATAACACATTAGGTTAAAAAATTATAGAAAAATTCTCAAAAAAACTTTCGATTATTTTGTACTTAATAAAATCATTTTCAAAAAAATTTAAATTATAAATTTGCCGAGGCACGACGGCCGCAAGGTCGCTGACCAGCAACCTCGCCGCGTCGGCAAAGCCACCGATGGCAACCGTGGAGCCATTGCAGACCTGCGTTCTCCCGGCCGCGCTGCCCCATCTCCCGGTTTCCTTTTCCCAGCACATAATGTATGGTCCTTTCCTTTTCTAAGACGTTTGTTTCCTTTTCCTTGTTGATGCTGGAGGTGAGGGAAGGTCTGTTGTGGGCCACAGGGATGATTTCGGAAAAATATGGAAAAATAAACTGCGCTCGTCGACCGCTGGATCCGCAAGGAAAAATAGATAAAAATTAAACAGTGCTCGCCGGCCGCTGGTTCCACGAGAAAAAATTGAAAAAAATTAAGCAGCACTCACAGACAGTTGGTTCCTTAGGTAAAAAATAAAAACAAAAATTCAACGCTCTCCGTGCGCTGAAATTAGGCTCTATGGGGCTAGATCCGTAAAAAAATCTCAAGAAAGGTCATATTCGAAAAAAAAATACGATCACAATGCCAGGACAATAAAAAATTCAAGTCTTGTTTTCTTGTATGTGGATCCTCCCTGTTTATTTCCTTATTTGATTCACCCTCCTTCCAAATATGTAGTACGTACAATTTTAGCCAGTAAAAAATTCAAGTCTGGTTTCCTTGCATGCGGATCCTCCTTATTTATTTCCTTGTTTGATTCGCTCTCCTTCCAAATATATAGGTGGGGGAGGTCTGTTGTGGGCCACAGGGATGATTAGACACACTAAATAATGGCCATCGGATGTGGGTGAGTAAAACTGAGGAAAGATCTGAACGTTCATTTTGATGAATGCAAGTTTCTGAGGACGTTTTGTTGAGTGCACGAACATTGAGCCATCTCATTTAGGGTGGACTTAGGAAAAATTGCTTAGGTGCATTATAAAGGGGTAAGATATAGTTGGTTACCATGTATATAATTCTTTTAAAAGCTCATTAACCAAGAGGTCACGTGATTATACCCTTGGAAAATCCACAGTAAACCCACTTAATACGTAGGTAATGGGACTCAAGACTATCTGTTTGCCACAGGTGTCTAACCAGCCACTGGTTTGTAGAATCTTTACTCGATAGCTTTAACTTTGTGGTAAATTGGTTCTGTGCATGAAACTCATTAAGCATAAATCCAATCAAAGTTTCACCCAAAATTGCCAATTAAAACAGTCTCAACCTTTTTAAGTATGCCATAGGATTGCCCAGTGATTGCTTCTTGACAGTCCCAGAATCAGACTATCCTGTGTTCTATACAGCTATGGGCAGGTCATTACTCTGGCATTTGTTGTCAGGGAAAATGCACATGCATAACAGTTCACCTGGTGGAGTTGGAGCTCTACCAAATAAATACAGCCTAAGTTGCTCAAATCTTAAAACAAACATAGAGGACAAGTAATCATTATCTATCCTTCCTTCACTCTTTAATGGAAGCAGCTCCCAAACAACAATACACATAGATTCCCATAAATACACGGCTAAGAAATTCAGTGATGGCCAAACGACCGCCCGATACGATACGATCCGTTTAGGCCTGACGAGCAAGCGGGTTGTATCGTATCAACTCGCGTGCCAAGGCCACGGCTTGGGTGGCTCTCGAGCATCGGCAGTGCCGGGCCGAGGCCAACTTGTTTGGTGTCAAAATTTCAAAAAATTTGAGTTTTTTTAAAAAAGTAAAGAAATTGGAAAATCGTAGACGTTTAAAAAAATGCAGAAAATTTTTGTAAAAAATGTAGAATAATTACAAATACAATACCGGCCCCACAGTACTGGGCCGCGGCACGGCCCGTTTGGCCAAGATCACGGTGCGGGCTGTACGGCCGGAGACGATAAATTTTTTTTTTCTTTCGCAACAGAAAAAAAAAATCTCCCGAGGAGAAGTGGACGGACAAGCGGAAGAGGAAGGAGATGTCACCGGCGGCGGCGAGGGACCAGCAGCTCGATGAGCTCCGGGCGCTCATGTCGGCTCACTCGCCGCCGCTCCATGCCCTCCTCGTCCCCTCCGAGGACGCCCACCAGGTTGGTGCCGCCGCTCCGCCCGCCCGCGCAGATTGGAACCCGCTCAGCGGTAGATCCTGTCCGATCGGGCTCCACTTGGTTCGGTTTAGTGTTTTGTGGTCTATCATGCTCTTGTTCGTTGCTTCGTCATTCCTCTGCTCGATGATTTGAGGATTGATGATTTGGCGTGCGCGCGCGCAGAGCGAGTACGTGTCGGAGCGGGACAAGCATCCCGGGTTCACCGGGAGCGCTGGTAGGTGCTGGCTTGACCCATCCATCCGTACGTCGTCTTAGTTCTCAGCCGATCGCTCCGTGCGATGGGCTCAGATCATTATCCATGTTTAGTACCCGGTTTGCGCTACTCTGGTGTTGTTAGATTAGCCGTTTTGGAGACTGCGTGCTACAGAAATTGGTGCCTGCACGCGGCAGCGGTGGGGTTGTTAAATTTGATAAGGTAACATGTCATGGTTGACAGGTGATCAAATCCAGTATGAACTTTGCACCGTGTTGTTTCTTCTTGGTTAGCCTTTACGCGATGAAAAGCTAGGAACGGGTGGAACACTGTGGCTGCGTCCATGAGGTTATTAAATTGCGCAGTGCGGCATGACATGATTAGCGCAGCAAGAACTGCTAGCTGAAATTGTGAGAATTACTGTGCGGGTTAATATGACACAAATGATATCATAACCTGCATGATCTTAAAATGGGCTGAGCTAAAAAAAAGATTCTACAAGCTGTTTCATGGGTCTACGACAGTTTTGATATTCTTGATCAATAGTTGGGTCAGCACGGAACGACTGGTTATTTTTGTCATGATGAGCTAGACAGGCCAGAAAAGCAAACTCAAACATGGACCATACATTAAATATATGGAATTGCGAAATATTTTTTCTTCAGCCCCTCCCGCAGCTGAAATCCGGCTCCCCCAACTACCTTGGGGTCGCTCTTCGAGGGATAAGGCTTCAAGAGGTAAAAATGGCGAAAAAGATCAAAATGGGGGCGGATGCCCAGGAAAGCTTCGCAAAGATGGACGAAAAGGGAGATCTGCAGTATGGAATTGGGATTCAAGTTCACCAATTCAATTTCATAAAAGAAAAGAAGGCCGCGAAGGAAAGCGCAGGCAGGAAGGCCCAACCCGCGCTGGAAGAAAGACTCAAAGAACACGATTTCCTCAGGACGAAAAACCTGCCGCCGGCCGAGCGGAGATCAGGATCGAGGCCGGGAGAACCCCGTCGTCCGCCATAGATCGCAACCGCTCCTCCATCGTAGTTGATGTGGTCCAATCCTGAGGCGAAGGCTGCGGAGAGGCGTTCTCAGAAGATTGAGAAGACATTTTCGGGAGAAAAGGTCAACAGCGGCGCAAGAATGCGAGCGCAACGGCAGTTCACCCTAGCGGCGGAGAAGTCAGAGAGGCAAGGAAGCAGAAAGGGCGAGAGTGCGCGATGAAAGAATGAACCGTCGGACAATGCGCAGCCTAGCCTTTAAAGGAGGGAAAAATTAGGTTTACACCGAGTTGGCGGGAAAAATTGCAGAACACCTGTCCCTACCCTACGCTCCGTAATGATTTACTGGCACGACGTCCTGACGTACAGAGGCAGGCATGGTTTGACCAAGTCATGTTCGGGACACGTCGCTCCACACGATGGGATGTTTAACCACTTAACGCACTAAGCGGACGTGGATATCCTTCAGAGTTGATTAAAAATATCTTCTTGTGATATGCCCCACGCCGGGTCACTTGTTGGTTACCGCATGACGGATCATATATCACAAGATGAGCCTGATAAGGCACAAGTCCAATGGTATGCCCCAAGAGGGCCGAAAAGCTGTGCATCGTTACAAACGAGTGCGGATACCGTTCGGATAAACCTCGATATGTCCCAAGTCGGACCATAGCTGTGTCCTACACCAGTCGGATACAGGTATCACTCGGCCATGAGCCACATAAATCATGATATGCTCCAAGAGAGCCTAAGCCGCATTCCGCATCAGTCGGATATGGGTATCACTCGGCCATGAGCCAAGACAATTCTGATGTCCCAAGATGGACCAGAGCTATATCTTACACCAGTCGGGTATAGGTATCACTCGGCCAAGAGTCACGTATGTATGATGCGCTCCATGACGAGCCTAAGCTATATCCTACCGCAGTTGGATATGGGAATCTTTCGGCCAAGAGCCATGAAAATCCTGATATGCTTTAGGCCAGGCTTAAAATATGCCCTACAGCGATCGGACGTGGGTATCGCTCGGTCAAGAGCCGTGCGCAAAGCTAATATGTCCCGAGGTTGGACCCAAGGACGCATCCTACGACGATCTGATATGGACATCGCTCGACCAAAGAAATATGCAAACTTCGAAGTGCCCCAAGCTGGGTTCAAGCAGCGTCTAAACAAACAATCATTGAGAAAAGTGCTTGGAAAAGGTATTCCTTTATTAATATACAAAGTTCACCAGGCATTATACCTAGGAAAGTATTCCATTTACAGGGCCCTAAACTTCTCCCCGGCGCACGCGGCCGAGACACTCCACAAGAGCCTCCCTAACCCTATAAAGAGCGGGGAAGATCTCAAGGAGAGTGTCGACGGCGACACGGTCGAGAGCGGCGGCCCTCTCTTCCGCCCACTCCGCCATGGCGAGGTCGAAAAGCGCCCATTCCGTAGCAAGATCGTAGTCTTGGCCGGCCATGGAGATCCCTCGGAAGAAAGGTGGAACTCAAAGCAAAAATATGGAGAACTAAGCACGGAGGAATGCGTTCTACAAGCACTGGTTCGCCTTTTGTAGCCAATACAGTAATGATGAAGTAAATGCATCAGAAGCCAAGGAGATTTGGAGTTAATACAGTTTCAGAAGCCAAGGAGTTTTTTAGCAAATGAGTTGACACGGAAAATCAAGACGACCTCGAAGACTGTCCGGTGATTATCCACGAAGAGAAAGGATATTAAAGCCTTGCTTCGGGCAAGAAGAAGTATCCAATCCACATCTGAAATACGGGTCAGGTCCACAAAGCCGCTCGCAACAAATTTGTCAGACAAAGGATTGTAATCAGTCGGAGCAAGAAGTCGAGGGTTATATTCGAGTCCTTCATAATCCGTTTGCTGCGAGAAGCTTTCAAATCAAATGAAGAAACCAGTCGGAAGTTTACACAGGGAGTTCAGGATAACGATTCAAGTTGAGACCTAGATGGAGGCATAACAATCGGATCATGAATCACTCGGGGGCTACTGTGGAATATATGGAACCAGGTGTCTTCATAACCGGCCCAGCATCGCCAGAAGGGGATACAGGCCCAAGTAGGAGGCCTAGAGGATAAGCTTCGCGCCAAGCCATGCTGCCGTGCGCAGGAGGGTACATCCTATGGACAGTTGAATGTATATTTAGATATAAAAGATACGATTGTAATCCGAGTTGTTAGGTAAGATAAAGATGTAAACTCTATCCTGTAACCAACTAGAATAATGTAACCGATCAGGACTCTGTAAACCGCCCGCCCCCAGTATATAAGGGAGAGGGCGGGCAACAACAGAGATCATCTACACAAGCCATCCAATCTACGATCCAAGAGATCCACATAATTCCATCCAGCACACAAGACTAGGGTATTACCTCCTCCGTCGAGGCCCTGAACCTGTATAATCCTTTGTCTTGTGTGACCTTCGAGTTTGAGATCTAGCGCCTGCCCCATAAAATTCATTGCCGACTATAAAAATCGACACTTCCTTTATGCCAAGAGGAAAGCTCCTGAGTGCCTTTGCGCCTTGCTGCTAAAGGTGTGCAGTGCACCTCCCTGTGGGGGTGGGGGCTGTGCCTTGTGCAGCCCAAGGCTTTTTCACCTTACTGTGTGTTCCCTCAGGCAGTCCAAGGCTTGATCTTGTGTTGTAGCATTTCCAAGCATGCCATTAATCTAGTTGACGCTGTGTTCTTGCTTGGAGCAACTGAACTCTAGTGACTCCAGTACTAATCCAGAAGGCTCCAAGCCAACTTCTACTGTTGCAATGTGCTTTCCCAAATCAGATAAATCACGATGCTGATATTACCTCAAAAGAATTCTGTTGGGAGATCAAAGGAAAGGGCCTTTTTGGTAGGGATGTTTTTTTCTCTTTGCGAACACCAGTGGATGTTAAATCCAGAGAATAGGTACACATGAAGTTCCATTATTTTGTTCAATAAAATGCCCTGCAGATGTACACTAGGCATGAGTATAACATTGCTATTGCCTTTCATCACTAGCAAATTCGGTGAGTTTCATGTGAATAAGCGATTTGTGCTTACATATAAATGAATGATGCTTTGACAGATTTATATTCAGTATGACCTGGACAAGAGTAATGTTGAATTAGCACTTGACTGTGGGTTCACCGAATCAAACTCATCAAGGGATGCATATACTCCGACACTGGAGATCCCTGAATCTGACCCATTTTATGGAGACAAGCTTGACATTGCAGAGTTAAATTTCTGGGAGGGACTGCATACTTCGATGTTGTCCTTGGCGAACCACTTCCACCTCAAACGATTCCTTACCTGTAATTAATTTGTCTTGGGGGAACAGATGCATTTATCTTGGAAGCTCTCTTTAGAAATACAGTTTACAATGCCACACTAATGAGAACAATGTGTTAGGTAAATGGAAATCTTGCTGTAAACAACATATGAGAACAATGTAAATAAAAAAAAATAGTCCGTAGCAACACACAGGCACTGAATTCATGATTGATAATTGCATAATTCCTTTGCTAATTGTATTTTAATTACTTTTCTAATTCTAGGTTATTTGATTTTGGATGTATAGGTTTGAACCAGTGAATGAGTTGATGAATCACGACCTGAGGCACTTTTCTTCACGACGCAAATCGGAGTTGACTCCGTCCAAGCTTAAGGTTTGCTTTTGTACATTTTGCTTTGTCAAAGTGGTAGCTGCTGATATTAAAATTGAGAAGCTTGTTAATATCATGATGATCTGTACTAAAATTGTCTGTCACTGGAGCTTCAGATGTGATGTGCCCTGATGAACTAGTTGATGTGTCCGTGCTTGTAGGTTTTGCAGCATGTGTCTGCTAGAAAGCGAGAAGAGTGGAATAGGAGTACAATGATATGAATACAAAGAATTTAATGCAGTGATTACATATACTGAAAGAGAAGCATTAGACACCCGTTCTTCTGGCTGTTCTAAATGATACAGGGCTGTACAAAACATGATAGCATAATTAAACATCTTTAGCTATGACATGTCATTATTTTTATTTGGCAGCAGGTACTTAGAATTTGAAAGGCTGAAGCAAATTTTGGATGCTCTAAATTTTAGCTAAGTCTCTAAATTTGTTATGACTTGAATGTTTCAAATTTTAACTAAGTCTCTAAATTTGGAGCATCTAAGTTATGGCAAATTCGGAAATCTGAAAGATGTACCATATGTTTTGTAGTGCCGAACCAATGTGATCACAGACGGTTCTTACATAGAATCGTCTGTGATAATTGTTTATCATAGATGGTTCTTGCTAAGAACTGTCTATGATGTGCAACGATTATCATTAACATGGTTACGGAAGGTTCGAAAAATCATCTGTGATGACGATTCCGAGCCGTCTGTGATGTCTTTTTTTTGTAGTAGTGGCCCTTGATCTCTTCGGTAGAACAACTTGGAATGGAGACTGGAGTTCACCTAGGGGAAGAAAAGAAGTGCTAATTAAGTTATATGCACCGCTCGTGAATGCCTTTTCCTCGAGAATACTCGAATTTATATATGCACGAAATTATACTCGTCCAATGGACATGAACAATTTTATTGGTCTCCACGTACAGCGGCACAGAGTTTATGGACCAAGTTGAACCAACAAACCGGAGAGGGTGAGGGGGCCAAATTTGACAGAAATTACACAAGCAGAAAGATTAGAGATCCCACATGTTGGCTAAGCTCGGAATCACTCGCCTCTCTCTCTCACGCACGAACGCAAGGAAGAAGATGAACAGTGACTGTTTCCGGCGACAAACGCCGCGGCGACGTTCTCGCCTGTAACTTGGCAACTTTATTCACAGAGCTAGCTCAAACGTACATATACATAGCTTTTTATAGACTACGGCAATGCTGCAGCGCCCACGCAACCTCGCCGGAGATCTTCACGCGCAAGTCTGCATGTACTCCTGGCGATCCGGCCCTCTTCGTTCGTGAGCCAACTACTCTTCCGTCAGACCCGGGCGTCCCACGTTCCTCTGCACTCCACCGAAGCCTCCAACGGCCAACGACTTGGTCTGAGCAAACTCCGCCATGCACGCACGCACTGAGAACGACACACCTGCGCGCACCAACGGCCATGGCGCGGCGCGGCCGCGACAGACACACACAACGCCACGGCCAGGACACACCCAGATCGTATTTATTCCAACATACTCCCCCTAAACACGACATGGGATTGAACACCGTCACAGCAACGTCGGTTCGTCATCGACGTCCGCGAGGAGCGCCCTCTCCTTCTTCTTCTCGCGGCAGTCCCTGGCCATGTGTCCCCGCTCGCCGCAGTCGAAGCACCGCCCTCGGTAGCGGCTCCTAGCACGCCTGCTTGTCCCCGAGCACGTGCTGCTGCTGTCATCGTCGGTGTCGTCGTGGCCGCCGTTACGTCCGCCCCCTTGCGTCCGGTTCTTGCCGCGTTGACGCCGACGTGCCTCCCACTGCTCCTCGGTGAGCAGCAGGCGCTCGACGCCGTCCGCAACTCTCTCGACACCGCAACGGTCCTCCGCAACCCGCAGCCGGCCGACGAGCTCTTCCACCGTCATCTTGTTCAAATCAAGCAGCATCTCCATTGAACAAGCAACTTGATTGTACCTTAATGGAAGCACGCGTTGTACCTTAATGGAAGCACGCGCAGAATCTTCTTCACGACGCGGCTATCCTCGATTGTTTCGCCAAGTTCACGCAGATTGCCGATGAGCCCAGTGATGCGCACGACAAACTCGTCGACGGACTCGCCGTCGCCGAACACGATCGTCTCGTACTGCTTCAAGAGCAGTTGCGCGTTCGCCTCCTTCACGCGCGTATCACCCATCCTCATCCTCTTCACGGCGTCCCATGCTTCTTTGGCGCTCTTCTTCACCGCGAGCCCGGCCTTCAAGTCGGTCGGCACTGCGCGCAGAATGGCGGCCAACGCCAGCCGATCCTCGCGGCGCTCGGCAGAGACGCCCACCACCGCTTCCCACAGCCCAAGCGCCTCCAGGCTCACCTGCATGACCAACGACCACTCATGATAGTTGGTCTTGGTCAGCAGCGGCAGCTCCACCGAGCTGGAGTTGGAGACGAGCCGTTCTGCCGCGACGGACGGCGTGCCGGGGCTGCCGGAGCCTGATGCTCCGATCTTCAATTGTGAGGTCGTCATCTCTCCTCTCACTTTGAACCTGATGCTCTGATACCAATTGTTGGCTAAGCTCGGAATCACTCGCCTCTCTCTCTCACGCACGAACGCAAGGAAGAAGATGAACAGTGGCTGTTTCCGGCGACAAACGCCGCGGCGACGTTCTCGCCTGTAACTTGGCAACTTTATTCACAGAGCTAGCTCAAACGTACATATACATGGCTTTTTATAGACTACGGCAATGCTGCAGCGCCCACGCAACCTCGCCGGAGATCTTCACGCGCACGTCTGCATGTACTCCTGGCGATCCGGCCCTCTTCGTTCGTGAGCCAACTACTCTTCCGTCAGACCCGTGCGTCCCACGTTCCTCTGCACTCCACCGAAGCCTCCAACGGCCAACGACTTGGTCTGAGCAAACTCCGCCATGCACGCACGCACTGAGAACGACACACCTGCGCGCACCAACGGCCATGACGCGGCGCGGCCGCGACACACACACAACGCCACGGCCAGGACACACCCAGATCGTATTTATTCCAACACCACACATACGTACAAGTATTATGACAACACACTTTAATTTTGCCTCTGCGAGATGGATCATATGGCCAGCTGGCTTCATGTCTAGCGCTTGTAGAACGGCAAGGCGTTGTAGACGGTCTGCATGAGGGTGGCGACGAGCAGGATGACTGCGGCGACAAGAGAGATGATTGCCCATGGGTTCCTGAAGTAGGTATGTTTGAGGTGGTACCGCCACTTGTTGCACCGCTTCTTGTAGTAGGCCGTCACATCCCGTTGCACTTCGCGGAGCGCCCAGGATGGGCACGGCACTGCTGCCGTGGACAGAGTACTGTTGAACAGCTCAGCTGCTTCCTCGTCGCTGCCCAACATATTCCGGAAGACCCCGTTGGAACTCAGCAACGCCACGTCCTCGGCAGAGTCGATGATGTTGTCCATGAAGGTCACGTAGGCCGTCACGACGGAGCCGGCACCGACGAGCACACTACTGCGGATCGGGCATACACAAGCGGTTCGAAACCGCTTTCAGAAGCGGTTTTAGAACCGCTTGTAAGCAACCGGGAGTGATACCCCGTCGGGTATCACAAGCGGTTTCCCGAACCGCTTGTGGTTCGACATTTCCACAAGCGGTTGGTGTTACCAATCGCTTGTGAAGAGGTTCTCTCCAAAAGCGGTTGGTGTTACGAACCGCTTGTGAAGAGGCTCTCTCCATAAGCGGTTGGAGTTACCAAGCGCTTGTGAAGAGTCTGACAGCGTAGCGTTTCGATTATATTCAATATAGAATATGTTTTCAGAGGGGTTTTTGATATAGATTTTGACAATTAAAATAAATAGAACTTCATGAGTTTTTTTGACACACTTAAATATATATATATATATATATATTAGTCATGAGTATTCATTCAGATAATTACAGACTAAAAAATGAACAAGTTGATGAACACATGAAATAATAAGCCACTTTTACAAGTTTCAAAGAATAAAAGGGCGAATCTGAGCTTATTTCTTGCGTGCGTCGCTTTTTGTGCCCTTGGTCGACGTTGATGTCAGTTCACCTGTCCTTATTTCAGGACAATCTCTCCAACCATTTGCGTGGAACTCGCCTTTGGTGGATACAATCTCGTCGACAATAAAGCCGATGAGTTGTTCTTGGATTGCTGCAACCCGGTGCGGCGGGATCACGTCTTGCACATCGATGTTACTGACATGCAAAGCGGGAGGTAAATAAATCTCTGGACATGTAATTATTAAAGTGTAAGTACTAAGAAATTGACATGTGCACACTACCTCGGCGTTGGTTGTCGGCACATCACCGTGGGTAATACTTTGCATATAGTGGCACACATAATAGCCACATAGGTTGTTTCCACCCGTCATTTGTAGAACCTGCGATGAAATTTGAAAAGAACACGATTATTGGGATGAAAAACTGTTACGGCATATTAATATTCTTTAATACGTACTCGAGTGCTTAATTGTACATCAAATTCGTTCTCGAAATCTCCTTGTTGCTTCTTCGAAACCGCATGCGAATGTCTGTGTGATGCGTTAGTATGAATGGTAATTATCATAGTTGGAATTAGCAAGGTATTTCAATATATATAATAAGGAAAACTATCGTATATATATGTGCTATATACATTTGTGGTGTCAATGATAAATTGATATTTTTCACCGAGTCCTTTTGAGTCTTGAACAATGATCCGCCGCTATCAAGCTTGATGACAAGAAGGATCCAGTGAAACCTATTCATGTATTGCAACATATATGTAACTAGCTAGTAGTATTATAAATGCCTTGGAAAATATAAGAACGAGAGGTTGTATATATACGCACTCGAAGTTGAAGGGCGAATATATACGGTTTGTAGTCTTTGTCCCAAGAATGCATCGAGAATGTAATCTTCAACATCCTTTCGGTTGTATCCAAAGACGAACTCGTTAACAATCTCTGGGTCGATGAAGCCCACGTTGAAGATATTATCTTTTCTACATCGTTGTATCTCCATTCTACAAGAAAGGTATAAGTTTAATAGTTGCAATTTTATTGTACGTGGAAGCACACGGTAAAGGTATGAGCTTGACACTTACAGGCACCAGCAGCTCATGAGAGACACGTTGATGGAGTCGGCATGGTAAATATTGTATAAGTCGTCAAATTCGAGCCATATGGTTTGTCCCCGCGATAAAAATCATCTTCTTTGATACGGAGGGGGAACATCGTTCTTCCTTGAGCGGACTCTGTCATGTACCATTCGTGAAATTGCCGCATCTTGGTTGGCGATCTTTTATCTCATTTGGGTCAATCGGCTCCCGGCCCAACTGAAATTGACATCTGACCTTTGTGGCCACTGGGATATCATCTATTAATCCAAGAGCTGCAGCTGTGGAACTGAGTCTTGCCTCCTTCATAAACCTCTCGAGGTTCTCCTGATCTTGGTCTCTCTTCTTCTTCTTTGCCGCCGCCCTTTGACCACGTTTATTCTTACATGTAGCCTTAATTATTGTCCGTTCATAGTTGGACAAAGACAGTGAAATGGCTTTGTACGGCATGTCGCGAAGTGTTCGCCGCTTTTGGATCGATTGGTACCTTTGGCTCTACCTTCTTTTTACGAAGTGTGCAGCCATACGCTTTAGTGACGCGTCACTCTCCTCCTTATTCATATCATATGCCCTCTTTGGAGGTTCCTTTACCTTGGCCGATCGGTGGACTCCGCCTTCTTGGGAGCGGTGGGGAGCCTTCATTCGTTATCGAGCTTCTTCCTGAGATGGTGGAGGCGTGGTTTTCCTAGAGGGTTCTTTTTGTTTGAGATCTTTGGTGGTGGAGTAGGGCCTGCGTGGAGCGGGTGGAGACACAGAGCTGCTGGTGGTGGAGTAGGGCTTCGCTCTGCTTTATTGGTGAGGCATTGCGTGGCGGTGACGTTGGAGGGGCGTGGGTTGCCGTGGTGGAGATGACGCGTACATAGCGGTGGAAATATGATGTACCGCTTGCGCCAAAGGATGATATTGTGGAGGGCCTGTCCAAGCTTGGTCACGTCGTCGCCTCCAAAGAATATCGAGGTGAAGTTCTTCAAACCGCCAAGACCTCCTCCACCGCGACCTTTGAGTAACCCGGGGTATCTCGTTGCGATGGAACATCCGCCCAACTCTCACCGGATATGCCATGCCGTAAGCCACCTTGATGGAGAGGTTCGTGCATCAACGTGCAGCTCACATCGGCGGCGAACCCTTATGTCATCCACGGGATAACGGATAGCAAGGTGTCCGCCGGGGCCCGGTGGGACGCGCACTACTTCGCAGCGCGGAGGGGCTGATCACGGCGTCCGGTGATTGCTCGGACCTAGTCCTTGAAGCTTGCCGAGGGCAATTTGTACTTGTTGCGCAACTATGTCGCCGATGCTAGCACGGGTTGCTCGAGCTCTTGTTCCAATTGGTACACTTTACGTGATTCTCTTGATTTGCTTCTATGCCGCTCCTCAGACGTATGTGCGCCCTTAGCGAAACCATACTTCCACGGCGTCGACTTGCCCATACCTCGTGTCCGTCACAGGTGCTCGGGGTTTTCAAGGGCATGTGTTAGCTCGTCATTCTCCTATCCGCACCAATGTACACACCGAGGCGCCAACGGCTTGTACAATCCTTTGGCGACCTCTTGTACTCTGGTGCCATCACCAAACTGCCGTCATCCGAAAGGCTCCCCATGACCCATGAACCAATTGCGCAGCGCTGTTCCACTGAGCGGTAGCGGTGTGACGTCATTCGCCATTAATTCTTCTTCCCGCTTCTCCCATTTTGGTACAGCCTTGATGTAACCACCGGTGCCAAGATGGTGGTGGTATTTCTTCATCTGTGAATTGGCCTTGTTCTTCTGACTCACGGCCGGCCTCGATTGACGGCTTGAACTCCTCGAATGCTTCGGTGATCCGCCAACTTAGGAAATTGGTTGAAGTCGTCTTTCTCCCTTCTGCACGTACTTGCGGCTGAGAGACGTCTTCCAAGCCTGAAACATTGTTGCCATCTTCTTCAAAGTAAATTTCTTGGCCTTGTCTTCGGACCCTTGAGGAAATGTGAAATTTTCCTTAATATCTTGCCAGAGCAGGTCCTTGGTAGCTTGAGGAACTTCGGCCCATTTTTTGATGCTAATTGGGACGTGATCCCTCACGTGGTAACCGCAAGCGTTGTTGTACGGCCCAACTGCTAAAAGAGGGGCAACCGGCATCCCTTCGTTGTTAACATCGGTAAACACATGCTTCGTGGACGGCTTCTTGTTAGGTCCCCGATGCTTGGATTGGTTGCTCGATGCACGGGGCTTGAAATACATAAACATATGTACAAACGTGTCAGAGTGTATTATATTAATCAATTGCGATTAATTAACATGTCTACGGGATTATATTCTTACGCTGTACCTCATCCCGCCGAAACGGTGTTATCGGACTCGGCGGCTCCAGCGTCAATGGCTTCATCACCGCGACCTCAACGGCCTCACCGGAACCACCATTAGCCCCCGGCAGCGGCGTTACCATCACCTTCGATGGTACCCGGTAGCGATGGAGTCCAACAGAACTATTCTCCTCATCGAAAGTAGGGTCACCACGCCCCGGTTGCGCCATCTCTACTAATTCATAAAAATGTTGACATAAATATTATATTACTTTGAAACAACCATATTACAGATTACAACACAAGCATATTATTACATAAATTTCTACAGCAAGCATTAAGTACTACGGCGTGTTGGAACTAGCCCAAGGATCAAACACGAACTCGTGGACACAAGAACAAGAAATACACCAAGAACATACACACAGGGACTATGTGTCAAAAGTAAATGTGCAACATTGACCGTGTTAGATTAATATACAAATCCTAAACTAGAACTGAAATTCAAAATTAAATAAAAAACAACAAAATAATAAAAAGAAAATATGCATTGTTCTGTAATTCCATACTAAGTGAAAAATATACATTTTGGTTTAATTTAGAATTAAAATTTCAAGCAAGCACAGCACTTGTGGGCATTTCACCGAACATGTGGTGGGCAGTCGGACTAGAGAGGGAGGACGGCGCGTGCACTCAATACCTCGGTCCTCCTGGGTGGACGGCGGTGTGACGGCGCTTTGGTGGCGGAGTAGGCGTCGGCGGGGTGGTAGAGAAGGCTTTGGCGGCCGGAGTGGAGTGATGGCGGCGACGAGGGCAGCTAGCTAGCGCACGCGGGTGGACTGGCGTCGGCGAGGTGGTGAGTAGGAGTCGGAGAGGTGGCGGAGGAGGCCGACGGCGTCGACGAGGACGGCGACGCGGGGTCTGGACGGAGGCGATGGCGGCGGCGGCCGGAGAGAGACAGGAGCTGCAGTGGCACGCGGGGGGGGGTCGACCGGGACTTAGAAAATTTCGGGTGTGAGAAAAAGGGCGGGGCGTTTCAAATTTATACAGGGAGCACTTCTACAAACGGTTTTAATAACCAACCGCTTGTAGCAAATCTCTACAAGCGGTTTTAGAACCAACCGCTAGTAGAGGGATGACTTCTACAAGCGGTTCGTAGAACGAACCGCTTGTAGAATATCTCTACAAGCGGATGGTGTTACTAACCGTTTCTGAATATTCCACTCTAGAAGCGGTTCTTTTCTAAAACTGCTTCTGAATGTTGCGTTCTAGAAGCGGTTCTTATTACTAACCGTTTCTGAATGTTGCGCTCCAAAAGCGGTTCTTTTCTCAAATCGCTTGACTTTAATTTCATAATTTTTAAAGAGTGCTTTTGACTCTGATTTCATTTCATAATTTTTAAAAATGCTTTTAGCAATTTAGTTTCATTCAATATTTTTGAAAAACTTTTAGCACTTGATTTCATTTGTAATTTTTAAAAATGCTTTTAGCAATTTAGTTTCATTCTATATTTTTGAAAAAACTTTTAGCACTTGATTTCATTTTGAATTTTTAAAAATACTTTTAGCACTTGATTTCATTTGTAATTTAAAAAATGCTTTTAGCAATTTAGTTTCATTCTATATTTTTTTAAAAAACTTTTAGCACTTCAGTTTCATTTCAGAATTTTTAAAAAGCTTTTAGAACTTTACTTTCATTCTATAATTTTCACAAAATGCTTTGACCACTTTAGTTTCATTCCAGAATTTTGGCACTTTACATTCATTCCAAATAAACACTTCATACTGTAAAAGACTTACATATACATAGTTCATACAGTAGGGGTACATCTTAAGTAGTAACGTACTTTGTCTTTACAAGTGTTCCTTCATTATGATCGCGACGTATGAAAGGAGTATCCACGTCTGTGTCATTGAAGAGGCTTATGTCGACATCCATAGCGAAAGGAGGGATCTCGTCGAACTGACTATACTCTTCCTAAATGCGTGACGCCCTCAACTCCAACAATCCTTCGTTTGCCTTGTAGAACCACATGTCGCTTTGGCTTAGTACTACAATCTTTCTGCTTGTCCTTATGCTTCTTAGGTTTGCTTGACATGTCCATTACGTAGAAGACCTGTCTCACATCGTTCGCGAGGACGAACGGTTCGCGCCTATAGCCGACTTGCGTGAGGTCCACGATTGTCATACCGTATTTGTCTACCTTCACACCGCTTGAAGTCAGTTTGACCCATTGGCACTTAAATAGAGGGACCTTCAAAGGTCCATAGTCAAGCTCCCATATCTCTTCTATGAAACCATAATATGTATCCACCTTGCCTTTGTTGTCTTCGGCGTCTATACGGACACCGCTATTTTGGTTGGTGCTCTTGTTATCCTGCGATCTGGTGTAAAATGTGTAACCATTTATCTCGTACACCTTGAATGTCACGATTTCACTAGATGGTCCCGAGCCAAGCGTTGTAACTGCTCATTGTTTGACCCTTTCAAAAGGATGTACTTTTGTAACCAAGCTACCAAAGAATCCATGTGCTTGATGTTATCCAATCCTCGAGACCTCCCGGAAATCGCGCGTAGAATACTCTTGTGCTCAAGGACATACGGGCCACTATAGTTGATTGTTTCAAAACCGTGAAATGTGCTTGCTTAAATGTAAGAAGATCATTGCATGCAATTGCTTTCCTTCCTAGTGTCCCTTTGCCCGTAGCCTCCCCTCATGGCGTGATATAGGGACGCCGATCGGGTTTAGATCATTAATGTAATCCACACAAAACTCAATCACCTCCTCGTCCCATAACCCTCGGCAATGCATCCTTAGGACGAGAAGCGTTACTGAACATACTTCTTTAGCACACTCATGTACCTCTCGAAGGGAACATGTTGTGTAGATACACGGGTCCAAGGATACCTATCTCTTTGACAAGGTGAATAAAGTGAGATGAACCATAATATCAAAGAATGCAAGAGGAAAGATCATCTCAAGACTAACCAAACTTTGTACCACGTCATCCTGCAGCTTACTTAGTTTATCCGGGTCGATGACCTTCGTGAAATCGCGTTGAAAAAGAACACAGCTTTGTGATTGTCCTCGTACCCACTCGGCAAGTATGCCTCTCACACCATCAGGAGCAAGCGTGTCATTAACACAAGGCAGTCATGGGATTTCATGTGTACGATTTTATTCTCTTTCGTGTTTACGAGTCTCTTTACATTCGAGGAGTATCAGGAAGGACCTTCACACTGTTCAGAACTCTATCACGCTTTTTCTCTTCTTTGCTTAGAGTGTAGCTCGCAGGATGTAGGTAATGTTGTCCTTTCTCTCTCTTTTCGGGATGTAGGTCGTTCCTCGGCCCAAGAGTTTAAGGTCCTTCCGAGCTTGCGGTGTATCTTTCGATTTTCCGTACATATCTATGTAGCCTAGCAAGTTCAAGCAGACATTCTTCGTGATGTGCATGAAGTCAAGTGAGTGACGAACCTCCATAACTTCCCAATAAGGCAAGTCCCAAAATATTGACTTCTTCTTCCACATGGGTGCATGACCATCCTCATTCTGCACAAGTTTGCTTCGGGACCCTTTCCAAATACTACTTTCAAATCCTTTACCATAGCAAACACACGTGGCCCACTACGATGCTGAGGCCTTGCACGAAGGTCTGGTTGCCCGTTAAATTTCTGCCTTCCTTCCGCAACGGGTGACTCGTAAGAAGAAACCTACGGTGACCCATGTACACAACCTTCCGAGAGTTTTTCAGGTACGTGCCATCCGTTTCATCTAAGCACTGGATGCAGGCTCTATATCCTTTGATAGTTAGGCCGGACAGGTTACCGAGAGCAGGCCAGTCGTTGATTGTTACAAATAACAATGCACGTAGGGTGAAATACTCCCTTTTGTACTCATCCCATACCCTTGCACCATCGTCCCACAACGTCACAAGATATTCAACCAATGGTTTCAGATAGACATCGATGTCATTTCCGGGTTGCTTGGGGCCTTGGATCAACAACGGTATCATGATATACTTTCGCTTCATGCACAGCCATGGAGGAATGTTATAGATACATAGTGTAACGGGCCAGGTGCTATGGCTGCTGCTCAATTCTCCGAAAGGATTCATCCCATCGGTACTCAACCCAAACCTTATGTTTCTCACCTCATCTGCGAAGTCGGGTATGTCCGGTCGACTTTCCTCCAACTGTGAGCCATCTGCAGGGTGTCTAAGCATCCCGTCGTCCTTACGCTCTTCTTTGTGCCAACGCATCATCTGGGCATGCGCTTTGTTAGCAAACATACGTTTCAATCGGGGGATCACAGGGAAATACCACAACACTTTAGCTGGAGGTCTCTTCTTCTTACGCTCCCCATCTATTTCACCTGGATCGTCACGCTTCACCTTATACCGTGATTCTTTGCTGCTGGACAAACATCCAAATCGGCATACTCATTACGATACAGGATACAATCATTAGGACATGCGTGTATCTTTCGTACTTCCAATCCCAAAGGATGCAGACGACTTGCTTGGCTTCATATGTAGATTCGGCGAGTGTTATCTTCGGAAGCAACTTCTTTACGAGTGATAACACCTTATCGAATCCCTTATCCGACACACCATTTCTAGCCTTCCATTGCATGAGTTCCGGTGTGGTACGCAGCTTTTTGTGGCCCCGCCACGTTTGGGTACAAAGGAGTTACGTGGTCCTCTAACATGCGCTGGAACTTCTCGAACTATCTTTCATCTGTGTAGTCTCCTCTCCGTCACGCAAACATCTGGTCTAGCTCATCATCACCAAAGTCACCAAGTGTTTCTTCCACGGAACGATGTGCGTGTCGTCCAGGGATCTTGTTGAATCCATCTTCCTCTTCCTCGTCTTCTTCATCGTCTTCCTGGCTAATCACCTCAACTTCGCCATGGTTGCTCCAACAGGTATAGTTTGGCATGAAACCTCTCATGATCAAGTGGTTCATAACTTGCCATCGCTGGGAGTGCTCCTTCTCGTTCTTGCAATCTACACACGGACAACATATGAAGTCGCTCGAGGCAAGAATGCAATCGCCAGATCGAGAAAAGCCATACGCCATCAATGAACTCTCTCGAGCGACGGTCCGCATTGTACATCCATTGCCGATTCATCTATACCAAGTTATAATTTCATTAAAAATTATAACAAATTTCGTTAGAAAATTATAACCTAATTTAAATTTCGTAACATTTAAACCCAACAAAAAAAAACTCCACCTACACCGTCATCCAATTAAAGACCTACCTTTCTAATTATTTTGTATCCCTTCCTACCTTTGTAATTATTTTTTATCCTTCTACGTGTTTTTCTATTTTATTTCATACACCAATAATTACTTCCTTGCAATGTTGTACCTAGATCTCTCCCAATATTGTGATATTCAAGATTCTAAAGCTAACAACCACATAGATCTAAAGCTTCCAATCACCTTTACCTTGTAATGTCATATTTTGAACTAGATCTCCATCTACATCTTCATACAACAATAAAACAAGGCACGGAAAACATATTTTCGATAATGCTTAAAAGTTCAAGATTTCTCCACATCCATTGAAAAAATAGCAATATCTAGGTGAGAAGGATGTTCACATGATGTTACTAACTTTGAAACACTTAATTTAGAGCTAATCACCTCTAATTAAAAATTTGGACAGCACCTCCCCAAGAACAGTAGCTTGGTCGGCCTTTTCATTCGATCGTATTCGTACTCTCTTTGGCGCATGGAGGAAGAAGAGTTTAAATGCTGCTTGGGAGGGCTTCGAAGCGGTTGGAGACACGAACCGCTTACGAAGGTTGCGTTCTAGAAGCGGTTCTTTTCTCAATCCGCTTCGATTTTCAGAAGCGGTTTGAGAAAAGAACCGCTTCTAGAACGCAACCTTCAGAAGCGGTTCGTGTTTCCAACCGTTTCTGGAAGCCCTCTCCGGACCGTTGCCAACGAACCGCTTCTGGTGCGAAGATCACAACGGGTTCACACCAAACCGCTTCTAATAGATCGGTTGTGATGCCCAGTTCTGTAGTAGTGTCAGCCGCTCGAATGCCAACAGGTTAAGGAACAAGCGCTCGGTAGAGTCGTTCACCGTCACTACAGGCATGCGCAGCACACCGTGTTCGAACTTCGAAGCAGATGTCGGGGAGCCTATCTGTCGCGCTCCTCTCGAATTGGACGCCCGCCACGTGGATCTTCACCGCTGAGGGCATGATCTCGTACTTGTACTCCAACGGATTTCGACGTTCACGGGCCCCGTACGCGTACACGAGGCTTGAGTGAAAAATGTCTAGGGGGTGGAGCCCTAGCTCCAGGTCGTTGATCACCTAGGCTGGAAGCGACCGGTCTAGAAATTTAAGCACCACATGGTTGATAACTTTACCCATTTCAGCTACCTGCAGCCATCGATTGGAATTAATATACAGCACAATGCAGTCAGTTCGTGGTTTGCGGTTTCCATCCAAACCAATTATTATAGAGCAGGATTTTGGTTACCGGAAAAAGTACCTTACGTCTCCGAGATCTCGGGGAAATCTTGACTTTTAAACAAATTTTGAATTCAAATTTGATTACCTTCTCAGAAAATCTCGGTCATTTTTTTAATTCAAAAATAACCAAAAAGTTTTGACTACTTCACAAATATACCGGCGCCCACCGAGATTTCCGGTTAGCGGCAGGTAACCGAAATCCTGATAGGGGATATAAGAGCTAACATAATGCAACAGCGAGCGCGTAACATGTTTGGATTGAAAAGAAGGCAAACGATAATCGATCAGTGATTAAAGTACCCGAGGAATGTCAAGCTGAACAGCTAGAAGACTATGGAGAAGGAGCAGAGGCAGCTGGTTCTCCATCAAGAGCATGTCGGACCGGATAACAGGCCAGATGTACATTCTGCCCTGAATGCTGAAGACGGGATCGCGGGAAACATAATCCTGCAGATCATCATTGCCCATCAGTATCAGCTCCAGCAAGAAGCAGCCGTCGGTGACCATCACCTCCACGAAGCGGTGTCTATTTTCCCCGCGCCATTGGTCATCTAGGTCCTTGCCGTATGCTGCCTCCAGCTGCTCCGCCACCTCCTCGACGGCAGCGATGAAATCCTGCAGCGGCTTCCGGCTCCGCTTAACCAGGTGCACTAGCGCCCGGCGCTTGTGCTCCTCCATGGGCCGCAGGTTGGGGTCGTCGTGGTGGAAGGGCCCCAGCGACACCACCTGCGGCTGGTAGGCCTTGCTGTTGTTCATGTCCTTGATCCACTCCGGCACCCGGAAGATGGACTGCGCCTCCCATTGCTTGCTCTCTGCGGAGGGACGGTTGCTGTCCGCGAGCATCTTTTCCACCTGCACCACGAAGCTAGGGTTAGCCTTCTCCCCCAGCACCACCACCTTAGTGCCGTGATCAGCAGCGCCATCACCCATTCGATTCGCTGCAAATTACGTGTGAACTAGATAGTGTAACTTTGGGTATCTAGTATTCCGTAGCTAGCTATGGTTCGTAAATGTTTCTAGCCGTATGCACTCATGGCCCTCGATGGATCCGTCAACTGTATCATATATATATTACTACTAGCATCTTGGACGCGGCGTGCCACGCCGCGGGCGCCGCCTTCCACACGAGAAAGTTGAGTTTTTTTTTTCGGGAAAAAGGCTTAAACTTAATGGTAAAAAAAGCGGGAAGAAATATAAGTTTTTTTTCGGTAAGAAGGATCCATACGTTTTTTTTTTCTTGACGGAAAAGGACCTAAACGTAATTTTGATTCTGTGGAAAAGGACCAGAGCGCAAACAGTAAAAACGCATAAAGGACTTAAGTGTGATATATATTTTTTTTAAAAAAAGGGACCTATTCGTAACGTAAAAGGACCTAGATGTAATTTTTTTTTTATGGAAAAGGACCCGAGCGCAAGCCTTAAAAACGCATAAAGGGCCAAATCGTAATATATATTCTTTTTCGGGAAGAAGGACCTGTTTATAATTTTTTTTTCGAACAAGGACCTGATTGTAATTTTTTTTGTAAAAAAGGACCTATCCGTAAATAAAAAAGGACCTATCCGTAAATATTTTTCGGCTCGGCTCGCGGCTCGGCGGCGACACGTGGCTGCTCTCCCCATCCAGGGATTCTTCCAGGTATAGTAGGGTTATTATTACTATCCAGAAGGAAGCGTTTTTTTCGAAAAGCTCCCTGCCAATTCTGAAATTACATCGGACTTGGACCAAGCTCTTGCCGTCTCTTTTGAAAAAAAAACCCTTGCAGTTCTGGAATTCTTCTTTGATCCTGAATCCCCCTTTGCAGAAAAACCCATAAATTTACCAAAATCTCCCTATTTTTGGGAAAAAGGCCATTTTGCAAAAAAAAAATGCCTTGGAGCTCTGAAATACCTCTCAGATCCTTAAATCCTCGTATTTACGACCAAGCCCATAAATTAACTGAAATCTCCTTGCTTTTGCAAAAAAGCTCATAAGTTTAGAGTAATCTTATTCTAATTTGTGAGTTTGGTTTTATCATCTAAACACTCAATCCAAATTAATCTGACACAGTGTAACATGCAGCTATTTTATATATGGGCCAGACTAGGCATGGGAAGTCGATACAAAATTGTCATCGGACGTGTTGGCGAAATATTTTTTGATAATGCATATAACAATTGTAACTATTGTGTACAATATTTTTTTATCGGCATTCCTACTATTATGACGTGTTTTTGTTGCACACGGTGATTACAATTGTTGCACGCATTATCAAAAAATGTTGCATTGATACAGATCGACATTCCTACTGTTATTGTGCGTTTTTGTTGCACACGGTGATTTCAATTGTTGCACGCATTATCAAAACATATTGCACCGATATGTCCGATACAAAATTTTCATGGGACGTCCGATCCCTAGCAATTCTCATAAGAATAGGGTTTTTATGTACGGAAAACTTGATACATTACATAAATTTTAAAGCAAGTGAAAAACTAAGTAATTATTATCTACCATTCATTCATACTTTAATATTTATGCAATTTATAAATAGTGATTCATAGAAGCCAATAATACTGCAGAGATCTAAGGTGGGATCGACTAGGCTCTACTACTCCATCGAGCACCCTTGGAATACGGTCTACATTTTACACAACGCAGGCAATGTTTTTTTTGTTGCCGACACACCTTTTGAACAACCTTAAGTACTTAATAAGGATTAAGAATGTGTTTCTTGTTTATGGAGATGAGGAAGAGCTCGCTGTAAATGGTTACACCGATATAAGCTTCCAAACCGACAATGATAATTATTGCTCGCAATCTGGATTTGTATACATTTGAATAGAGGAACAGTGAGTTGGAAAAGTTCCAAATAAGATACGGTTGTTGATTCTACGACGGAGGCCGAGTACATTGTGGCTTCTAAAGCTGCAAAGGAGGGTGTTTAGATAAAGAAATTTATTTCTGAACTAGGTGTGGTCTCAAGTGCCTCCAACCCAATGAATCTCTATTGTGATAATAACAGAACCATTGCGCAAGCTAAGGAGCCAAGGTCCCATCAAAAGTCCAAGCACATACTCAAACGCTATCATCTTATTCACGACATTATGGATAGAGGAGACGTAAAAATATGCAAAGTGCACACGGATTCAAATGTTGCTAATCCTTTGACAAAGCCTCTTACATAGCCAAAACATGAAGCATAAACAAGAGCTATGGGTATTAGATACTTAAATGATTAGCTCTAGTGCAAGTAAGAGGCTGTTGGAGCTATACCCTAGAGGCAATCATAAAGATGATTATATTTCTTTATGTTCATGATTTATTATCTTGTTCCTTGAATAATGCCATTATTATTTATTAGCAAGTATGTGACTTGTTTGTGAAACTCTATATATTACTTGGTGGTGATTATTCTAAAGTGATTCCTAGTCGATAAACATATGAGAACACATATGAATAGACTAGCATATGTATTGGTTGATGATTGTATTTTATGGGTCATGGATATAGAGATATCAAATAAATAATATGGACACATGTTAGAGAACATAGAGTCGGATTGACCCACCTTGAGACACCACGAGAATGTTGTAATCTTACTTGCCATCAGTTGGTCTCATATACAATGTGTATGCTATATCTTTAGACTTAAGATTGACGTATGTACTCAAGATGTGTAATGACTTACTCGGGAGTTATCAAACGCTACTTCGTAATTGGGTAGTTATAAAGGTGGCTTTTAGGTTTATCATGAAGCGTGCTGCGAGGCATGGTATATCAAGATGGGATTTGCCCCTCCATACAACGGGAGGGATATCTCTAGGCCTCTCGAGTTATCGGATTACGGAAACGCATAACCGTGCTACTCGCGGTTAAAGAGTTAACCGTAGTCGTGGATTTTGAGTCACGTAATCGAGAAAGAGTGGTCGAGATAACTAAACAAGGATGGCACATACTCGCCTTAAGTTTGACCAATATCATAAGGCAAAGGGAAATGCATATAACTAAGCATTATTAAGGTTCGCCCGATGTGATCTTTACATATACTCTAGAGTTGGCATGTCCTGCTAGGGACCGCTACCGATTAATGGACGAGTAAGAGTATTAAAGTCATGTCCAATTATACGTGAACCCATAAGGTCACACGCTTAAAGGGTTGGGACTTATTTCGGATGGTGATCTGAATTTTGACAGGCTTCGAGTTCCTACTGGGCCTTTAATGTAGAGACCCATTGTAACAACCCCCATTTTTGCATAAAATACGAAAATGAGAATCTCATGTGCAACAGTACTAGTCCCATGATCAGTAGCTAGTACGCATATTTACAACAATTGGAATCACAACCATTCATCATAATATATAAGCAGAACGTTTCATTCATTAAAAGTTTAATTTATACTATTATTGTCATTCCCAAGGATCGACTCATCGTGAATTTCAACTGAGAGGTTATACATTCGCGAGGGTAATCCGAACAACGATGTAAAGCACTTTACATTCAAAAGTTCAAAAGAACAACAAATACAATATTGATTAATATACAAGAGGTTATAGAGTTTCTAGTAGTTCCCTATATATTCTAATTTTACATACTTTAAAGATACGTGAGGTTATAGGCTAACTAATTATTGTTCTGATTAAGGAAAGCTTCTATTCTAGTTCAAGGTTCCCATTTAGATTTTGAGGTACGGGATTCTATTCCTTCTAGCTCAGAATCCCTATATATAACCCATGCATGACAGATCGGAGGAGAAGGTGGTGGAGTTTCTATGGTGCAGCTGCTCTCTGAGCTTGATGGTAGTGGTGGAGAATTCCTTGCGGCAGCTGGTTGGAAACATTGTAAATACTCTTGATGATTGCATGTTCGACGGCGTCTTGATCCTGTTGTTGATGAAGGATCTTGAGATCTTGTACGAGCATCATATCCATGAACGTAAGAGTTCATGTCAATTCCATGAGCTTTACACACTCGGCGTAAATGCTTGCGTCCAGTTTCTTGAATAGTGTTGAATCTGGTATTGTCATGATGCTTTGCGTAGTGAAGTAGTACTTAGCCTTCTATCTGAGTACTGACATGTCCTCTAATCTTGTATCCAATTCCATGGCCTAACTGGGTCTGCCTGATGTCATAGATAGGTGCATGATTGCCATGTCCAAGGCTCATAGCTAATTATTTCACAATATCGGTCCAGTTTATTCGATTGTCCATCTAGAATCATTTTTAAAGAAAAGATTAGAATGATAATTTAGATAAGGAAGAGATTAAAAATGGGAGGAAAAGAGTTACCATAATCATACTTGTGCAACATATCTTTTGAAGATTCATGTTTAGGTGGTACACGCTTAAAAGTATAGCTAGAAATGGTGATGAAAATTGTGATATTCATCCCGATGAAGCTAGATTTTTAAGAAGGGCTAGAAATTTTTAGAAGAATATAGGTACGAAGTTTTACAAAAAGAAGAGATATGCTAATTTAATTTTTTTAACCTATGGGTTAAGGTTTTCTCATGTTCATACAAAAGGGCAATTTATCATAAAACTTTCACCTATAGATTAAGTTTGTACGTAAATCGTCCGAACAAGAAAAGCAAAATCCAATTGAAAATAGCAGGGTATAAATGCCACATGAAACTGCTATATATAACTAGAGTGGAATAATATACTATGCGTAATGGTTCTTATCTTAAGGTGGATCCTAATGTATTCTAATCTTCCGCATTTTATGGTAAGGTGTTGCCATCTCTTCATGAAGTAGGATCTTCATACTTTACTTCCGCCTTGTCGGAAGTGGACGTTGTAGCCTTTTATTGGTTGGCATGAAGGATGGTAGAGACATATCTCGGACATCTTCAAAAGCAAAACTATAGGCGAGAACTACTTTTAAGGAAAGAAGAATTTGTTTACAATTCCAAGATGAAAATAGGGGTAAGGGTAAGATCTTAAGAAAAAGGGAAGAATAGCGATAGCTATGTTTTGCAAATATAGTAGCAACTGAAAATAAGATTTTGAATTTGTTTATTCTAATGCATGTGACCATTCTATCTAAGGTTTATCTTACTATCAGTATAGCTCTTATACCAACTGTAACGACCCCTTATTTTTGCATAAAATGCGAAAATGAGAATCTCATGTGCATACAGTACTAGTCCCATGACCAGTGGCTAGTACGCACATTTACAACAATTGGAATCACAACCATTCATAATAATATATAAGTGGAAGCTATTTACGCAAGGTATTGTACAATTTAGAGTATATATACAGCGGCAGAAGAAGAAAGGTCCTGTAGTGTGCCCATCCAACCCTCAGATAACTGACAAGGCATAATCCCTAGAAATATCGTATTATGGAGATTCCCGCAACCTGCGACGAAAAGATATTCTTCGGAGCATTGTTTTCTTATCCACCTAAAACAACATAAGAAGCAAGGTTGAGTACTTTCGTACTCAGCAAGACTTAAGGTAGTATTTGCAACATGCAGTAATGCGGCTATGTCAAGGGAAGCTTCCACGCTTAATTTGCATAAAGCAATATTTAATTTGTAAGACAGGTTGTAATTTATAAACGGAATTTGTAAAAGCGTGTTTGACTGATATAAAAGTAAGTAAAGCATAAGTAATAACTCACAATCCTCCATGACGTGAGCGTCGAGATTTCCAATTTCCTGCCAACCCGTGGCATAACAACAATCTTTGCTAAAACAAGGCACATCAGGTGAAACCAGCCATTTTGAAAATAATAAAACAACTAACTATGTGATGATATTACCAAGTGCCCTTGACCTTGGGCACAGCTAATCATTAGATTTACACTCTACAGAGGTGTGCAGCTTTACTCACAAGAAATGATCAACTCTTTGCGCAAGCTAGTAGCATACTTCCTTTAGTGTGCCGCAGAGCGATCATAACATAACCATTACATTACATAGACTTGACTTTGCACCAGCCCGATGATGTTGACCCCTGCTACGGTGGAAGAAACACACACCCAAGACATGACAGTCCATCCTTGTCATTTACACAGTAATTTACACCACAACTCTGATATTCTATCCCTGCCAAAATGTTTCTCCCCATAGCAAGGAATACACCTGTCGGGACCCGAATCTGCAAATCCGGACCCTCTGTGTATTCTGTGCCAGTCCAGGATCACGCTAGCACACACAGTCTTACAGGGTTGCACATCACAGACATTCACAACGATATAAGAATAAATAGTGCAAACATGTATATAAACCGAGTTGTACGACCTTATGGTCTCCTTACAGATAAGTCAGCCACGCAGGGCTTACATTATTCAAAGTAAAGAAATAGCAGCGGCACATAAGTAAAAGTCGTGGAAGCCTTCATCTTGCCACAGGCAACCGACTGGGTTTGTCCCCTAGTTGTCTGGATCCTCAATGAACTCCTTCTCCTATGCTGGTGTAGACTCCTCCACTGATGTTGGGGTTGATAAGCAAGGAGGGGTGAGTACACAAGGCACTCAACAAGTAATGCACAGAATGCAACGCTTTTACTATATGGAAAGTTTATTCCAATGGTTTGGCTTAAATGGTTCTTTTGCATCAAACAGCATTTTTAAACCAGTATCTTATTTAGATTAAAGCAGTGAAACAGATATAAGTAATACTAATTTCTTCAAATAGTTTTTCTTCGAAGATTCTTGGCACACAGCCTTAACAGTTCATTTTCAATTCTGGCACACAGCCACCCCTTCCATGTTTTGTCTATGAAAATCTACCCCTTGACTGTAATCCCCGAGCAATGCTCAATACCGTGAGCATGGCTATTCGAATAGTTTTGACACTCTGCACAGGTTGTACACTTTACCCATCGGATCTGACCGCCACCACACGGTGATTGTGCGCAACAAAACTTTTCAGAACTTCTACCTTACCAATGAACCTCTCGTTATTACCCTCACTATCACTTACACACAGAGCCAAGTATAGGATAGGTCAATCACCGTTGGATGGGCACCAAGTCAGAGCACGTACGCTCAGCGCGCAGATACACCCCGTGCTCGTCACCCCGAGGTATCAGAGGAAAGATATCAGAACCCTAATCAACTAGGTCTGTCCCATATAAGACATGTGGTTGTACAGGTGACTCAGATCAAAGGCTTGCAAGGTGAAGTCCATAACCGACAAAGGCAAGACTTCCAACAATCAACAGTGGCTCACAGCCCATTGTGGCACACAAACTCACAACGCTCATCAACCCAATGCCACACAGGCCCACCGGGCACACAGCCTCATGCCACTTGCCCCAGTCTAAATCATTTCCCACCCCATTGATTATTGTGCAACACATGCCAGCAATAACTCAACATCGGTATGGAACCACACAGGTCTTCATACTTCAATCTCATCATGTGGCAACATCACACCACTTTCAAGATACGTTCAATATTCCATTAGTCAATATTGTGGCATTTTTCCGAAAGATCATTCGTGACTCGTTGCGAGGCTAAGCATCTACTCACGGTCTAGCCTCCCGTGTTGGCATCATATTATTATCCAACCAGTACAAACAAACTTAGGGTGACAATGATTTAGGGCATACAATTAATAATTTCAAGGTGGCATAACAGAATGGGTTGATTAACTACGTTATCCCAATTTAAATTTACATTCATTTTAAATAAATAAGCATGCATAATTTCAAAACATAAATTACATTTAAAAAAAAACTGGGATCAAAATGGTCAAATCATCACTTGCCTTCAAAGAGTTGTTGGTCTTGTTCCGAAGTTTGGTCTTGAGCGACGAATTCTTCCTCGAAACTTTCTGGCAAATTCGCGTCTACGCGTACAAACAAAATATGCAATAAATAGCTAATACAAAACACTAGATGACCTCAAAAATTCAAATAAAATTCATTCTTAAATAGATCACAACTTTCTAAATTTTTAGAAATTTGAATCACCCAAATCTGAGTTACAGTGCAAAAGTTATAGTCATTTGAAGTTTGAATAAAATCTGAAAATACAGAAATTAAGAAATCCGATTTTTCTAAATTATTTTTATACTGAAAATTCGCATTTATGACATCAGCATTGCATCATGATGACGTCAGCACAGAAATGAATTTCGGTCGAAATATTTTTATATATAAAAAAATATTTATGACGTCAGCATGACACGTGGCACGCCCAGAGGCTGCCACGTCGCTCTGGTCTATGGACTGGGTCCACGGTTCGGCTCTGGTCTACCGTGGACTTGGTTCACCAGAACAGTGCAGCCACGCGGCAAGATCCGAGCCGTTCATTGAATCAACGGCCAGATCTCTTCACGCGGCGCAATGCTCCGAGATGCGCGCGACACGCGTCGCCCATCTGACGGTCGCTCGGATCCAACGGCCAACACACGCGCGGCTCGGTGACGCCTCGTACTACAGACGGCCACGCGTCACGCATCGAACGGCTTGTTCAAAATCGGCGGTCAGGATTTGGTCGTGTCTCGGTCAAAGTGTACACGCGTCTGCACGTGATTCGGTGGAAGCGCGGCGTCATCTCCGCCGCACGTTCAAATTTGAACGGCACGGATCCATCCGACTCAGCCCAAACCCACTTGCACCGCACAGATCTAATCGGACGGTCCCCGATACTTGAGCGGTTTACTGGGATATCTAGCGACGTGGCGCTATCTTACGCGTCCAAAAATGATCCAAGGGTGCATATTAAATCTAGTCGTAAAAACCTAGATCTAATCCCTACCGTTCACAATAAGATCTAATGGCCACGAATCAATCTAAACCTATACAGAGGTAGAGGCGACGTGGACTCACCACAGCGGTTGGATGGCAAACGAGCGGCTGAAGGAGTTCAGCGAAGATCGACGGCGGCGCAGAAGAAGAGGTTGCCGGAGATGAGGAAGACGACCTCGGCAACGGCGTTGCAGCGGTTCTCCAGCGCGAAGATCTAGCGCAAACGACGCAGCTTGACTCGGGCAGTGCTCGGTGACCTCGGCGACGGCGGGGATGGACCAACGGCGAAGCAAACGGCGGAGAACAGTGGTGGCGCAGAGGAGCAACTTTGGCGAGCTCGCACATGTGCTAGAGGGGGTCTCGGCGTGCGTGCAAGGAGTCAAAAGACGCGGCGTGAAGTTCTCTGCACGACGCCCTCAACGGGGACTTAAGGGCTGCCTCGACGTGCGCGAAACTGCCAGCGAAAATCACGGCCATCAACGCCCACGCCTCTCCGATGATCTCACGGGGACGAAGCGACGTGGCCCTCTCCCAGCCGTTCGTGCGGCGACGATCCGAAGGCTCACGCGTGCGGGCGACGTGGCACACTCACAGGCGTTCGATTCGGATCGGACGGTTCGGGCTGGGCGGCGCTAGGGTTTGCGCGGTGAACTGGGCCAGGCTAAGCACAGTGCTGGGCCGGTCCAGTACTATTCATCTAATTTTTGAATCATTTCACATTTAAAATAATCCTAGAAATTCAATTAAATCATTTGGGGCTTTTAAAATAGTAGAAAAATTCTAGAAAAATTCCAGAAAATACTTTGAGTTATTTGGGACTCAAATAAAATATTTTCAATAAAACTTTGCAAAATATTTTCCATTATTTAATTGTTTTCAAGGAAGGCTATATTTGAATAATTCCAAATAAATTTCAATAAATTCCCAAAAATTCACAAAAATAAAAAATACTCCAAAATTTAGATTAGAGCAAAATTTAGGGTGTTACAAACCTCCTTAATGTAATCTCGCCCCGAGATTGAGTACATCTACGAGAAATAGGTTAGGGAACTCCTTCAGATCTTCTTCACGTTCCCACGTTGCTTCACTTTCCGAATGGTTGCTCCATTGAATTTCAGTAAACGTGTTGACTTGTTCCTTGTCTCTCTGTCCATTATGTCCAGAATCTTTACCGGATGCTCTTTGTAGGTCAGATCTTCTTGCAGCTCAATTGCCTCCAAAGGTGTTTGTTCCTCTGGTACTCGGAAACACTTCTTCAATCGAGATACATGGAATACGTCATGCACTCCGGCCAAGGACTGCGGTAATTCTAACTGATATGCAACTTCACCTCTGTGGCTCAAAATCTTGAATGGTCCAACATATCTGGGTGCGAGCTTCCCTTTTGCATGGAACCTTCTGACTCCTTTGAGTGGCGTTACTCTAAGATACACAAAATCTTCGGGTTCAAAGCTCAAATCTCTACGACGATTGTCGGCATAACTCTTCTGCCTTGATTGAGCAACCCTCAGTCTTTCTCTGATCAGGTCGATCTGTTCTTCCGCTCTCTAAAGAATGTCTGGTCCAAAAACATGTCGTTCGCCTGTCTCATTCCAATTCAATGGTGTTCGACAGGGCCGACCATACAAAGCTTCAAATGGAGACATCTCAGAACTCGCTCGATAATCGTTGTTGTAACTAAACTCAAAGATAAGGCAAACACTTGTCCCATGAGGTGGAATATGCTAAAGCGCGGGCTCTCAACATATCTTCCAATATCTGGTTAACCTCTCTGCTTGACCATCCGTCATGCGGATGGTAGGTCAGATCAAGTTCAAACGAGTCCCCATTGCCTCATGTAGCTTACCCCAAAATCTGGAGGTAAATTGGGTACCCCGGTTCGACACTATCTTTTTCGGTACTCCATGCAAACAGACAATTCTTGACATATAAAGTTCCGCTAACCGGTCCCCGGAGTAAGTGGTCTTTACGGGTATGAAATGTGCCACTTTGGTTAAGCGATCCACTATGACCCATATGGAATCATATCCACTTTGAGTTCTGGGCAATCCAGTTATGAAATCCATACCAATTTCTTCCCATTTCCATTCAGGTATCTTTAAGGGTTGTAATAGCCTTGCTGGTCTTTGGTGCATAGCTTTGACTCTTTGGCATATGTCACATAATGCAACATATTCGGCGACTTCCCGTTTCATGCTTGGCCACCAAAATCTTTCCTTTAAATCTTGATACATTTTCGCACTTCCTGGATGAATTGAGTACTTGGAGTCATGGGCCTCCTCTAGAATTAACTGCTTCAATTCCTTTTTGTTCGGCACGCAAATGCGCCCTTGAAACCACATAGTACCCTTCTCATCCAATTTGAAGTCCTTTGCCTTGCCTACGTCCATCTTGTCCTTAATTCTCTTGATCTTATCGTCATCTTTCTGCCCTTCCCTGATCTGATCTTCCAGGGTAGGTCTTACTTCCAAGGTTGATAGGAATCCTTCTGGTACCATTTCCAGTTCTAATTTCTGGAAATCTTTACACAATTCCGCCTGACTTGTTTCCAACAGCATGTTTACACTGTGGTTCTTTCTGCTCAAGGCGTCTGCCACTACGTTGGCTTTACCTGGATGGTAGTGAATTCCCACATTATAATCCTTGATTAACTCTAACCATCTCCTTTGCCTCATATTTAAGTCAGCTTGCGTGAAGATATATTTAAGACTTTTATGATCTGTATACACTTCACATCTATTTCCGATGAGATGATGACGCCATATTTTTAGGGCATGCACTACGACAGCTAATTCCAAATCATGGGTCGGATAGTTCTCCTCATGTGGTCTCAATTGCCTTGATGCATAGGCAATTACCTTCCTATTTTGCATCAATACGCATCCCAATCCCTGACGCGATGCATCACAATAGATGTCAAAGTCTTGGTGAACGTCAGGTAAAACTAATACAGGTGCCGATGTTAATATTTTCTTCAACTCTTGAAAACTCTTCTCACACTCAGGTGTCCATAAGAATTTCTTTTCCTTTTTCAACAATTGCGTAAGAGGTCTCGCAATCGTAGAGAATCCTTCGATGAATCGACGGTAATATCCCGCCATTCCAAGGAAGCTACAGATTTGGGTTACCGTCTTCGGCTGCTCCCAATGCAAAACCGTTTCCACTTTCTTTGGATCTACAGCAACTCCTTCTGCTGTCATTATGTGTCCAAGAAATTCCACCTTATTCTTCCAGAAGTCACATTTGCTAAATTTTGAAAACAACTGTTGTTCCCTTAATTTCTCAAGAACTAACCTTAAATGTTCGGCGTGCTCTTCTCTTGTCTTGGAATAGACAAGAGTATCATCTATGAACACGACGACGAACTTATCCAAATATTCCATAAAAACCTTATTCATTAAGTTCATGAAATATGCTGGTGCATTTGTCAAGCCAAAAGACATCACTGTAAACTCGTAGTGTCCATATCTTGACAAAAATGCAGTCTTCGGAATATCTTCTGATCGGATCTTCAATTGATGGTATCCTGATCGGAGATCGATTTTGGAGAAGACTCCTGCTCCTCTCAACTGGTCAAACAAATCATCGATCCTGGGTAGCGGATACTTATTCTTTATCGTTACATCATTGAGTGCACGATAGTCTATACACATCCTAAAACTCCCGTCCTTCTTCTTGACGAACAGGATAGGTGCTCCCCATGGCGATGAACTAGGTCTTATGAATCCTTTTTCCAGCAGCTCTTCAATCTGCTTCTTCATTTCCACCAATTCCTCTGTGGACATCCTGTAAGGTCTCTTAGCTATTGGAGCTGTCCCTCGAATAAGCTCTATCACAAACCCAATATCTCTATCTGGCGGCATTCCGGGTAAATCCTCTGGAAAAACATCCGGATACTCATTGACTATGGAAACTTCCTCCAAGCTGTCAATCTTCAAGCTATTGACCATTAATTGTCCATCTCGTACTGCTTTTGCTACAAACTCAATCTTCCTTCCATCCGGGCTCTCAACCGATATGACTCTTCTTCCGCAGTCCAGCACTGCCTTGTGTTTGGTTAACCAATCCATTCCCAGGATAACATCCAGGGTTTGGGTATTAAGGACGATTAAGTTTGCTAGGAACTCAACTCCATTAATTATTAGTCTTACCCCAGAACATCATACTTTAGATCGGAGTTCTGATCCAGGGGATTGGACTATAAGTACACATTTAAGATTCACTATATCCAAATCATTTTGAACAGCAAAATCTCGGGAAATAAAAGAATGCGAAGCTCCGGAGTCGAATAAAACAGTAGCTGGTACTGAGTTTACTAGAAACTTACTCAGTACAACGTCCGTGGCGTTTTGAACTTCATCCGTTGTAATGTGGTTGACTCAGCCTCGGGCAGTTCCTTGGGATGGAGTTGTCTTTGTTAATGCTCGCGTTCACGATTGCGCGGAGTCCTTGCAGTGTATTCCCAAGTTAAAGCGCACGGGTGACACCTCCTTCTTAGGGCGATTATTGGCAAAATTCCCGATTCATTGCGTTGATAGCAACGCCTTCCGTGGTGAGAGGTTCCTCCATCAGGTCACGCTCGATTCGAGTCATGCATTCGACCAAGCTGGCGGTTTGCCGGCAGTGGTGCCCTGTCATTGCCTCTGGGCTGGTACCGGATGAATTGTTGGGGTGCTGTCCTCTGCCTCTGCTGGCCCTGACGACCTTGTTGCGCCATTCTGCGCTTCTTATTGTCATCTAACTCTCGGCGCTTGTCCTCTAAGATAAGAGCTTTGTTAACTAGCTCTTGAAAGTCAGGGAATGTGTGGGTGATCAGTCCCACCTGCAACCCTGCATTCAATCCCTTCATGAAGCGGGATTGTCTGGCCTTATCCGAAGCCACATCCTCTGGTGCGTAGGTGCCAGTTGTGTGAACTTATTCAGGTAATCGGCCATTGACTGGCCGCCCTGCTTGAGGCTCCGGAACTCCTCCTTTTTAAGATCCATGATACCCTCGGGTACATGGTACTGGCGGAAGGCTAAGGTGAATTCCTCCCACGTGATACTTTGTGGGTCCTCATGAGCTGCGCAGAAGTTTTCCCACCACTCTGCGGCAGTTCTTTCGAGTTGATGAGAGGCATAGAGTACCCTCTCATGTCCCACACACTGGGTAATGTGCAACTTCCTTTCGATTGTCCTTAGCCAATTGTCCGTCTCCAGTGGATTGGCATTGCCTGAGAAGGTAGGTGGATGAGTTCTCATAAACTCCGACAACCTTGAGTAGGGGTGTGGTCCATGGTTACCCCCAGGTTGAACATTCGCAGCAGCTTGGTTGGATATCTGCTGCATGGTTTGAACCATCGTGTTCATAAGTTGAGTCTGGGCAGCCAGGAAGGCTCCTAGGTTCTGCATATCGACCTGCGGCGGCTGAGGGATCGGCTCTTCATTCCGATTATCAGCCTGATTAGCTCCGCTTCCGCTGGCTCCCACATTTCCGCGAGTCCTCACCATCTGTTGCAAACTTCCAGGGTTAAGAAAAGAAGAAAGCATAGACAAGTAAAAGGACTTATATGGGGGAAACAGGTGTAACTTAAATTATTTAGCCACTTTATTGATAAAATATAAAGAAGTATGGTTGCTCACAAGTGCCTAAGGGCAATGCAACACATACGAGACACTCACAACCAACAAGCAAGTAAGCAAACATAGGACCCTATGACGACTCACACCTAATGGTGATTCTGAAGCAAAAGACGCGACTCAATATTCGAGTCTCGACACTATACTCTACTAGACTCGATCACTCATCGAGCCAACCCGGCTGCGGCTCCCCCGGAGTATACACAGGTGGGTGCTCTGGCATCGGGGCAAACTGGTCTTGGTGACCTACCGCGGCTGGTGCAAATGACCCCATCGACTCGGCTGGTCCCGGCCGCTCGCCTCCTCTGTGGTGCCTCGCTCTGCTCCTCCGGATCTGGATCGTAACTCCGGGGATCGCTCGGGCTCGGTCCATACTGAGCCATCTCTAACTCTGGATCTTTCGCATGGAGTGAGCTAAGCCCTCCCGCAGCTGAATCCTCGCCTCTGTGACCTCGTCGCGGGTCCTCCGCAGCTCTCGGATCGTCTCGCCCAAGGCGCCCTCTGGCGATAACGCCTCGCCGGTGGGTGATGGTGGCGTCCTCCTCCACGAGCCGCATCTGTCAAAACGATTGTCTCGACGCGGATGGTGACGAAAGACGGTGCCTCCAACTCGCGGAGTAAGCGCGGGCAACCGCCGCATCGCTCGACGCGCCGTCTCCTAGATCCCGGCCTCAAAAGAAGACCTCCTGACCGTAATGTAGATAGGACGGCTCGCCCTCGTCCTCTCCCGAGCATACACTGTGATCTTGACATCCCAAGCGATGTCAAGTCCTGCCCGCACCACCGTAGTCCCTCGATACAGTGGTCTGTCAAAATCTCCGAGCAACTGCACCATACGCCATAACTCCGCGGCGTATCCTCCGGTGCGCTCTCCGTAGGTGTGGATCATCCTCATCTGTCAAAAACAAAAGGTCCCATTTAAATTAAACAGAAAATAATAACAAGGATTCAACATAGGTATGAAGCAAGAGAGAAGAGGTAAGTCGAGATTTCATTGATATTCTTGCTCAAGTTGATTAGGCCTTTAGAAAATAGTTTTATCCTCCTAGGTACAACCAAACTAGGGTCAAGTCCTACAGTCAGCCTGCTCTGATACCACCTCTGTCGGGACCCGAACCGCAACTGACCCTCTGTGTATTCTCGTGCGATCCCAGATCGAGCTAGCACACACAGTCTTACAGGGTTGCACATCATAGACATTCACAACGATATAAGAATAAATAGTGCAAACATGTATATAAACCGAGTTGTACGACCTTATGGTCTCCTTACAGATAAGTCAGCTACGCAGGGCTTACATTATTCAAAGTAAAGAAATAGCAGCGGCACATAAGTAAAAGTCGTGGAAGCCTTCATCTTGCCACAGGAAACTGACTGGGTTTGTCCCCTAGTTGTCTGGATCCTCAATGAACTCCTCCTCCCATGCTGGTGTAGACTCCTCCACTGATGTTGGGGTTGATAAGCAAGGAGGGGTGAGTACACAAGGCACTCAACAAGTAATGCACAAAATGCAGCGCTATTACTATATGCAAAGTTTATTCCAATGGTTTGGCTTAAATGGTTCTTTTGCATCAAACAGCATTTTTAAACCAGTATCTTGTTTAGATTAAAGCAGTGAAACAGATATAAGTAATACTAATTTCTTCAAATGGTTTTTCTTCGAAGATTCTTGGCACACAGCCTTAACAGTTCATTTTCAATTCTGGCACACAGCCACCCCTTCCATGTTTTGTCTATGAAAATCTACCCCTTGACTGTAATCCCCGAGCAATGCTCAATACCGTGAGCACGGCTATTCGAATAGTTTTGACACTCTGCAGAGGTTGTACACTTTACTCCATCGGATCTGACCGCCACCACACGGTGATTGTGCGCAACAAAGCTTTTCAGAACTTCTACCTTACCCAATGAACCTCTCCCAGATACCTCACTATCACTTCACACACGAGCCAAGTATAGGATAGGTCAATCACCGTTGGATGGGCACCAAGCCGTAGCACGTGCACGCCCCGCACGATAAACCCCGTGCACCGCCACCCCGAGGTATCGAGGAAAGATATCGTAACCCTAATCAACTAGATCTCATCCCATATCGGACATGTGGTTGTACGGGTGACTCGGATCAAAGGCTTGCAAGGTGAAGTCCTTAACCGACCAAGGCAAGACTTCCAACACTCAACAGTGGCACACAGCCCATTGTGACACACAAACTCACAACGCTCATCAACCCAATGCCACACAGGCCCACCGGACACACAGCCTCATGCCACTTGCCCCAGTCTAAATCATTTCCCACCCCGTTGATTATTGTGCAACACATGCCAGCAATAACTCAACATCGGTATGGAACCACACAGGTCTCCATACTTCAATCTCATCATGTGGCAACATCACACCACTTTCAAGATACATTCAATATTCCATTAGTCAATATTGTGGCATTTTTTCGAAAGATCATTCGTGACTCGTTGCGAGGCTAAGCATCTAGTCACGGTCTAGCCTCCCGTGTTGGCATCATATTATTATCCAACCAATACAAACAAACTTAGGGTGACAATGATTTAGGGCATACAATTAATAATTTCAAGGTGGCATAACAGAATGGGTTGATTAACTACGTTATCCCAATTTAAATTTACATTCATTTTAAATATATAAGCATGCATAATTTCAAAACATAAATTACATTTTAAAAAAAACTGGGATCAAAATGGTCAAAGCATCACTTGCCTTCAAAGACTTGCTGGTCTTGTTCCGAAGCTTGGTCTTGAGCGATGAATTCTTCCTCGAAACTTTCCGGCAAATTCGCGTCTACGAGTACAAACAAAATATGCAATAAATAGCTAATACAGAAGACTAGATGACCTCTAAAATTCAAATAAAATTCATCCTTAAATAGATCACGATTTTATGAATTTTTAGAAATGTGAATCACCCAAATCCGAGTTACAGTGCAAAAGTTATAGTCATTTGAAGTTTGAATAATATCTGAAAATACAGAAATTAAGAAATCCGATTTTTCTAAATTATTTTTATACTGAAAATTCGCATTTATGACGTCAGCATTGCATCATGATGACGTCAGCACAGAAATGAATTTCGGTCGAAATATTTTTATATATAAAAAAATATTTATGACATCAGCGATGACGTCAGCATGACACGTGGCACGCCCAGAGGTTACCACGTCGCTCTGGTCTATGGACTGGGTCCACGGTTCGGCTCTGGTCCACCGTGGACTTGGTTCACCAGAACAGTGCAGCCACGCGGTAAGATCCAAGCCGTTCATTGAATCAACGGCCAGATCTCTTCACGCAGCGCAATGCTCCGAGATGCGCGCGACACGCGTCGCCCATCTGACGGTCGCTCGGATCCAACAGCCATTGCACGCGCGGCTCGGTGACGCCTCGTACTCCGCACGGCCACGCGTCACGCATCGAACGGCTCATTCAAAATCGGCGGTCAGGATTTGGTCGTGTCTCGGTCAAAGCGTACACGCGTCTGCACGTGATTCGGTGGAGGCGCGGCGTCATCTCCGTCGCACGTTCAAATTTGAACGGCACGAATCCGTCCGACTCAGCCCAAACCCACTGGCACCGCACAGATCTAATCGGACGGTCCCCGATACCCGAGCGGTTTACTGGGATATCTAGCGACGTGGCGCTATCTTACGCGTCCAAAAATGATCCAAGGGTGCATATTAAATCTAGCCGTAAAAACCTAGATCTAATCCCTACCGTTCACAATAAGATCTAATGGCCACGAATCAATCTAAACCTATACAGAGATAGAGGCGACGTGGACTCACCACAGCGGTTGGATGGCAAACGAGCGGCTGAAGGAGTTCGGCGAAGATCGACGGCGGCGCAGAAGAAGAGGTTGCCGGAGATGAGGAAGACGACCTCGGCGACGGCGTTGCAGCGGCTCTCCGGCGCGAAGATCTAGCGCAAACGACGCGGCTTGACTCGGGCAGTGCTCTGGTGACCTCGGCGACGGCGGGGATGGACCGACGGCGAAGCAAACGGCGGAGAACAGTGGTGGAGCAGAGGAGCAACTACGGCAAGCTCGCACAGGCGCTAGAGGGGGTCTCGGCGTGCGTGCGAGGAGTCAAAAGACGTGGCGTGAAGTTCTCTGCACGACGCCCTCAACGGGGACTTAAGGGCTGCGTCGACGTGCGCGAAACTGCCGGCGGAAATCACGGCCATCAACGCCCACGCCTCTCCGATGATCTCGCGGGGACGAATCGACGTGGCCCTCTCCCAGCCGTTCGTGCGGCGACGATCCGAAGGCTCACGCGTGCGGGCGACGTGGCACTCACAGGCGTTCGATCCGGATCGGACGGCTCGGGCTGGTCGGCGCTAGGGTTTGCGTGGCGAACTGGGCCGGGCTAAGCACAGTGCTGGGCCGTCCCAGTACTATTCATCTGATTTTTAAATCATTTCATATTTAAAATAATTCTAGAAATTCAATTAAATCATTTGGGGCTTTTAAAATAGTAGAAAAATTCTAGAAAAATTCCAGAAAATACTTTGAGTTATTTGGGACTCAAATAAAATATTTCCAATAAAACTTTTCAAAGACTTTTCCATTATTTAATTGTTTTCAAGGAAGGCTATATTTGAATAATTCCCAATAAATTTCAATAAATTCCCAAAAATTCATAAAAATAAAAAATACTCCAAAATTTAAATTAGAGCAAAATTTAGGGTGTTACAACACTGTTGTATCGATATGCATTTACCCACACCGAGGTGTGAAAGCCCCTTCCAGACAAACCCAACCGAAATGCTTGTACTACTCCAGCCTACTAATGTGCAAAGTCAGTTCTAAGCAACTTAATAATTTAAGGCTGTCCCAGACCAGCTCGTGTGGTTGTACGGTTTTTTGGGCTTGAAAACAACCCATAGCTTGGTCTTTAATCCAACACGGGTGATACTTCTCCCTACACTACGTGCAAATCTATCTACACATCCAGCTATTACCAATAATCACCTGTGTCAAAACCATAGTTTTATTTTGGGTTTTTAGCCAAAATACCAACCACCATCAATGTCATATCCAACATTTTTAAATTCTCAAGATTTAGTTTAATCTGAGTATCCCAATTTTTACTACTACAGCATGGATAATATAATATCGCATATACCCAAGTTGACATGATGTATTGTCTACTCTACTCTATGGTTATCAAGTTTCACAAGTCCATACTTATCAAGGAAATTCTATGAAATAACAGGAATATCTATCAATACCACAAATAGCGAATTTACATAAAATAAGCACATGTGTGAAACATTTTGATAAACAAAGTGAAAATTAAATATTGGGATCAATATGATCAAAGAGGTGCTTCCCTTGCTTATTTGTTGTTTCTGACGAAGTCCTAGTTGCAGCTGGCGTTGTAGACGATGGAGTTAGTGACGTCGAGTTCTACACGTCGTTCAACGGAAATATAGCAAATAGCAAACATTTAATAAGGGCAAAAAAAAGACAGACAGAAAACCAAATAAAGACTTTCTACAGAAAACATGTGTGTTTTAGGGCTTGGGTTGAATGACTTCATGTTCTCACGTTTTAGTCGATTAGATATGTATATGCTTACATACATATTGTTAACGGCTTTTAGGTTGAGCGATTAACTGTTTCTTTTATAGATTATCTATTCTTGTTTTACGAATTCAAGAGGCTAAAATTATGTATTCTTATATTTATAATTTTGAATTCAAGATGCTAAAATTGTTTATATTAATAGAATTAAAACATTAGTCACCTTATTGCATGTTATGTATGAATAGTACTTAATCATTAATTGATTTTGCATAAGAAGTAATTTCGAATATGATAGATCTGTTAAGTTAGGTTACTGGTTATATATTCATGGTTTTTATGAAGGTTCTAGTGATACAAATATCTTAACTATTGATTTCTCTTTTATTATTAAGTTTGTTTGTTTATATTACAGATTTTAGCATTCATAGCACTTAAGGTTATGTCCGTAATAGGATTCAGATGCAAAGCACGCTGAAATGAGATTATTTCTTCAGAATAGGGTAGTCTTTAGTTTGGGGAGCATTCCTAAGCTGATTTTATAAATTTTGGGATTTAGATAAGACGTTGTATTCATTGCTAAAATAGCTTATATGGTATCAAGACTTTCATTATAATGAATTGGACTTAGTAAGGTGTAGTGTGTGGTTAGTATTTAGCTCTATGTGTTTTGCATGCAAGGAGATTCATACGCGCTGGGATTTACAAAATAAGGTTATTGGCTGCATTTACTTGGTTACACAATAATTTGTACAATACAAGTATTTTGGCTAATGGTTTCTTAAGCTCAACTATTTATATAAAGGGCTTTAGTGACCATAACACTTAGGGTTATTGCACTAGCAGGATTAAGATGAAAAGCAGGCAATAATAAGAATATTTTTCCAGATTGTGGTAGTCCATATCCTAAAGAGCATTTCTCTACTAATCTTCACAAAATCTGCATTTAGACGAGATATTTTACATGCTGCCGAAAAGGCTTAAGTGGTCACAAAGTTGACGTTATAAAGAATCGGATTTCGTTTTAAGTTTGCGACTACACTATACCTGATTATTCACTCATTTTTCTAGCATTAGTAGGGTACGGTCCTAGAAGTGTTTTAGAACTACTTTTGCATTATCTTGATTTTGTCGTGATAGCTTATAAGTATATGAAGATTAGAGTCTTTTATAGTCTTTATTCCAAATCGGATCTTTTGCCGGCTAACATGATTTTATCTTTAATAATATACTTGAGATTAGTTTTTCATGATTCCATCCTTCAGTTTATAAGATTTTATTGAAAGTTCTTAAGTTCACTTATAACATATGAAAGTGTATTTTAACTAAAGGGTTAAGTATTAACTATGATCTTATTATAATGATTTTTACTGAATCAAATGGTTTGATTACATAAGATATTTAGAATCTAGTTCCTCATGAATCATGACTTTATTTTTCATCATATACATACATGTATATTCTTTTATATGGGTAAATCTTATGATCTTTATGCAAATTAAATTTGTGCACCTGTATTTATTTTTGGGTCATATTCCATTCATAAGGGTTATTCCAAATCAAGTTCATTTCTTAAACATTTTGTTACTGTAAAATGACTCAATTTCATGGTCCTTTCTGCATATATACATGTCTATAAATATTACTACTAATTACTCAATATACATATATACGTATATATACATATATATAGAATTTTTATTTTAAATAATACAATTTTTTATTCAAATTACAAAAATATACCTCGATCTCAAAAAATTACAAAAATATACCTATTTCGCCCGTTCAGAGGGCGATAGAGGCATGTCGCCCGTTCAAAGGGCGACAGAGGCCTCTTGTTACCCTTTGAACACGCGACATTTCCTCTGTCCTGGAGCCAGTTCTGTTTTTAGATCTGAACCTTCTATCCCGTTTTTTTGCCATCTAAATGGATTCAAATGGAAAAGTTTGTATACCAAAGTTGTAGATCCCGTCGAGATCTACAATTTTCATATAAAGTTTATCTCCATCCGAGATCATATGAAAAATTTAGAATTTTCTTTAGGAACTGGCTGCAGGACAGGGGAAATGTCGCCCGTTCAGAGGGCGATAGAGACATGTGGCATGCCTCTGTCGCCTTATGGACTGGTGATATGCCTCTGTCACCCTCTTAACGGGCGACAGAGGTATATTTTTGCAAATTTTTTAGATCGAGATATATTTTTGCAATTTGAATAAAAAATATAATATTTTTAAAAAAAATTCCATATATATATCTTTTACACTAAGGTCTCTTTCTTATTTATGAAACAATTCAAGTCAAGATTATTTCCTAAGTATTTTAGCATACTTAGGTAATCTACTGACATAATAACATTTATAAATCAATTCTACTTCATCTGGGTTGTGCCTTTTAAACGTCATTGTGAAAATATCTAAAGAGAAGAAAATTTCAAACAACAGATACTATTCATTGAAGAGCTAACAAGAGAGGAAGAAAAACTTTTGGTTCCAACAAGCAAAATACTATTCCATAATTGGATTCAAGATGAGCAAATATTAAGCATAATTTCATGTGATAATAAATTGACAAGATATGATATCACAAATATCAACAAGTATACATTGAGAAACAACACTAATTATTTGATAGATCAAGATAATGAGACCTTAGGGCTTTTCCATGTCTGCCATCATATGTGCCATAGCTTCCGTAATAGAAGCTTTTGGGTTCTACCATAAGTTCCACACCTTCGGCATAGTGCCCTTTTATTTGACACTAATAACTGATTGATTTTGGGGGTAAAGCTAATAATTAATGGGGTAGAGTTCCTAGCGAACTTGATTATTCTAGATGCCCAAGTTTTAGATGTTATCCTCGGTATGGATTGGTTAACCAAGCAAAAGACAGTATTGGATTGCGGTCGAAGGGTTGTATCCATTGAGAGCCCTAGAGGAGAAAAGGTGGAATTCCGAGCGACATCAGTTCGTAAGGGTCAATTAATGGTTAATAGCGTGAAAGCCACAAGATAGAGGCGTGCGATGGTAAGGGAATATCCAGATGTATTCCCAGAGGATCTGCCGGGAATGCCGCCAGACCGTGACATCGAGTTTGTCATTGAGTTAGTACCTGGTACATCACCAATAGCAAAAAGACCTTATCGGATGCCTACCGATGAGTTGGTGGAAATGAAGAAGCAGATCGACGATTTATTAGAGAAGGGTTTTATAAGACCAAGTTCGTCGCCATGGGGAGCGCCAGTTTTGTTTGTCAGGAAAAAGGATGGAAGCCTTAGAATGTGTATTGATTACCGTGCACTTAATGAAGTGACGATTAAGAATAAGTATCCATTGCCAAGGATTGATGATTTATTCGACCAGTTGAGAGGGGCTAGAGTTTTCTCCAAGATAGACCTTCGTTCCGGATATCATCAACTAAAGATTCGGGCGGAAGATGTTCCAAAGACCGCATTTTCTTCAAGATATGGACATTATGAGTTCACGGTCATGTCTTTTGATTGACCAATGCGCCAAAGATATTTCATGAACTTGATGAATAAGATTTTCATGGAATACTAGGACAAGTTTGTTGTTGTGTTCATAGATGATATTTTGGTATATTCGAAGACCGAAGCAGAGCACGCAAATCATCTGAGGCTAGTGTTGGAAAAGCTGCGTGAGCAACAGCTGTATGCTAAATTCAGTAAATGCGACTTTTGGAAGGAAAAGGTGGAATTTCTCGGTCATGTCATGACTGCAGAAGGAGTTGCTGTCGACCCAAGCAAAGTGGAGGCAGTGTTGCATTGGGAGCAACCAAAGTCTGTCACTCAAGTCCGTAGTTTTCTGGGAATGGCAGGATATTATCGCCGGTTCATAGAAGGATTTTCGACGATTGCGAGACCTCTTACTCGCTTGTTGAAAAGGAAAAGAAATTTTCATGGACGCCAGATTGTGATAAGAGTTTTGAGGAATTAAAGAAGCGTTTGACAATAGCCCCAGTGTTGGTTTTGCCTAATGTTCAGAACAGCTTTGATATATACTGTGATGCATCAAGACAGGGTCTTGGATGCGTATTGATGCAAGAGGGTAAAGTGGTCGCATATGCGTCAAGGCAGCTAAGACCGCATGAAGGAAATTATCCTACGCATGACTTGGAATTGGCTGCCATGGTGCATGCCTTGAAATTGTGGCGTCATTATCTCATTGGAAATAGATGTGAGATATATACGGACCACAAGAGTTTGAAATATATCTTCACCCAGTCAGATCTTAACATGAGACAAAGGAGGTGGTTGGAACTGATCAAGGATTATAATATGGGAATCCACTACCATCCAGGAAAGGCTAATGTAGTGGCTGAAGCCTTGAGTCGTAAAAGCCATGTTGCAAACATGATGGTACAGGAAGATCAATCGGAGTTGTGTAAGGAGTTCCAGAAGTTAAAATTGGAAATGGTTCCAGAAGGATTTATAGCTACTTTGGAAGTAAGGCCGACGCTTGAAGATCAGATTCGGGAAGGGCAAAAGGATGATGAGAAAATCAACCGAATCAAAGCTAAAAAGGATGAAGGATTAGCGGCAGATTTTGCAATGGATGACCGGGGTACCATGTGGTTCAAGGGTCGTATTTGTGTGCCAAACAGACCAGAGCTTAAGGAGTTGATTTTGGAAGAGGCTCACGATTCCAAGTATTCGATCCATCAAGGAAGCGCCAAGATGTACCAGGACTTAAGGGAGAGATTTTGGTGGCCGAAGATGAAGCGTGAAGTCGCTGAGCATGTTGCCTTATGTGATATATGCCAGAGAGTTAAGGCACTACACCAGAGACCTGCAGGATTACTACAACCGTTAAAAGTTCCAGAATGGAAATGGGAAGAAATCGGTATGGATTTCATCACTGAGTTGCCAAGAACCCAAAGTGGGTATGATTCTATATGGGTTATCGTGGATCGATTAACCAAAGTTGCTCACTTCATCCCGGTTAAGACCACTTATTCAGGAGACCGGTTAGCAGAATTATACATAGCCAGAATCGTGTGTTTGCATGGTGTACCAAAGAAAATAGTGTCAGACAGAGGTACCCAGTTCACCTCGAGATTTTGGGATAAATTGCATGAAGCCATGGGAACGCGTTTAAACTTCAGCACAGCATATCACCCACAGACTGATGGTCAAAAAGAAAGGGTAAATCAAATTCTGGAGGATATGTTAAGGGCTTGTGCATTAGCCTATACTACATCATGGGATAAATGTTTGCCATATGCAGAGTTCAGTTATAACAACAGTTACCAGGCTAGTTTGCAGATGTCGCCATTCGAAGCTTTATATGGTCGTGCCTGTCGTACCTCGCTGAATTGGAATGAGATAGGGGAGCATATGATATTTGGCCCTAATATTCTCAAGGAAGCCGAAGAACAAGTTGCCATGATAAGAAACAGGTTGAAAATCGCGTAGTCAAGACAAAAAAGTTATGCAGATAATCGACGCCGTGATTTGAGTTTCGAACCCGATGATTTCGTGTATCTTAGGGTTACCCCTCTGAAAGGAGTTAAAAGGTTCCACGCTAAAGGAAAGCTTGCCCCAAGATATGTTGGACCGTTCAAAATTTTGAGCCGTCGAGGGGAGGTTACTTATCAGTTGGAATTGCCGCAGTCACTAGCAAAGCGTGCATGATGTGTTCCATGTGTCTCACCAAGAAGTGTCTTGGTGCGATGGAGCGAGCGCCTTTGGGAGAGATTGAATTGCAGAAAGATCTAACCTACAAGGAGCAACCAATCAGAATCCTTAAAATAGATTAATTTAATTTCGGGAATTATTTTAATTACTTAAAATAGATTAATCTAATTTCAGGAATTATTTTAATTCAAAAAGCTTTTGAAAATCGAGTGAAAGCGATCTTGGGCCAAGCCTAGTATCGTGCGGCGCGCCCATCGTGGTGTGGCCCGTCGGCCCCGCTTCGCCCGTGGCTGTGTGACCGTTGGATGAAGACCGGGCAGTCCTGATCACCGCGAAACCCTAGTGCTGTGAGCCGTTGGATCAAGATCAAGTGGTCGGGATCGCTTCGCGTTGTTTTGGTAAGTTTAGATCTCGCCCGTTGGATTTGGAAGGAGCGGATCGGATCGTATCGCTTCGGATCTAATCTTGGCCGCTCATCTTGGATCGGACGGTCGCCAGTCATCGTCTCCGATCCGGTTTCTGTTTCGCCGCCGCGCGCCGTCTCCGCCGGGGATTGTCTAGGGTTGTCGTTTTAGCGCGCATGCCGAGGCTTTAAAAGCGCGGCTGCACCGAGGTTGCTCATCGCCTTGCGCTTCGGCCGCTCTAGTCTTCGCGATCAGTCGCCGTCGCCGTGCGATGAGAGCTCGCCGTAGTTCTTCGTAGCGCCGCCGGTCGTTTTCTTTAGTTTGCGTCTCCGTCAAGCCGCCGTTCGCCGAATCGGTTCCAGATCTGGGCTCGTCGCGTCAAGCCGCATCGAGGTCGCCACTTCATCTCGCCGGAGTCGCGCCAGAACGCCGTTCGGGTGGTCGTCGTCCTTCGCTCCGGTGCCAGACCGCCGCCGTGCCGCCATCTTCGTCGGGAAGCTTCATCACCGCTGGATCTTCGTCGATCACGCGATCGCGCCACGCCCCGGTAAGAGCGATAAAGGCTCGTAAGCGAGGCCGTTGGATCAGGTTTGTTCGGTTTAGATCGCGCCGCGTGTGCGTTAGAGCGTTAGCCGTCGGATTATCGCCCGGATGTGCGCCGTGTGTCGGGCGTGTGGCGCGAGGCGCCGTGGGCCGCGTCCACGGTGGACCAGAGGCGGTCCCGTGGACCGAGTCCATGGACCAGGCGATGTGTCAGCGCCTGATTGGTCCGAGTCGTGACGTCGCCGTATGCGCAATAAAATCTTTTCCAATAGAAAATAATTGGAAAAATCAGAAATTCTATTTTTTGTATTTTCAGGATTTATTCAAACTTCAAGAGGCTATATCTTTTGCATTTTAACTCGGATTTGAGTGATTCAAATTTCTAAAAATTTGTAAAATCAAGATCTATTTATTGGTGAATTTTATTTTATTTCTCGAATTTTTTTGCTCGCTGGTTTGGTGTTTATTTGCTATTTTGGCATCGTTTCGCGTAGACGTTGAACTGCTCGGTGATCCGGAGGAAGATTCGTCGCTCCAAGACCCAAGCTCAGATCCAGACCAGCACCTACCCCAAGGCAAGTTGTGCTTTGATCATGTTGCACCTAATTTTCACCAAATTGCTATTTTGTCTCTTGAACCTTATGCATGATATTTTATGTGTATAAATGATTTCAATTAATCTGGGAATTAGAAAATATGCCTATTTGAATTAAACCATACCTTGTCAATTATATGCCATGATCTAATTGTCACCCTAGGATATGGAACTATAGTTGATAATCAACATGGGCTAGTTAGACCGTCATAGATTGCTTAGCCATGCCACGTCATCACATGTGTCCGAATGTCGATACTTAATCTTGACTAATGGAATATGGAACAATGTTTATGAAATGTTGATGGTATGTGGTGCTTGGTAATCAACTAGAGTGGTAATGATTTTAGATTGAGGCAAGTGGCTAGGGGCAGTGTGCCACGGTGGGCCAGGTTTGGCAGGGGTATGTGGAAGTCTTGCCTTAATCAATTTAAGGACTTAACCTTGCAAGCCTTTGACCTGAGTCCTTCTTGCAACCACATGTCTGGAATGGGACAGCCTAGCTGAATAATTTGTGAAACCTTGATTTCGGTACTGTCGTGGGGAATAGTGAGTCCCGGGTTTACGGTTTAACTCACATGGCGCAAGAGGGGGCCCTGTTGTGGTGGTTTAACCCTTCAGTGTTGAAACCTTAGCGAGCAAAGATCGGGTCTAGGTGTAGCATTGTAAAGGCTTTGTTATGATCACTCGCCTTGGTGGTGTTTGGTTGTATCGTGTGGGTAAAGTGCATAACCTCTGCAGAGTGTACAATCTATTCGAATAGCCGTGCTCACGGTATTGGGCAATGCTCGGGAATTACAGTTAAGGGTTAGACTTTTGTTAAAACAAAAACCTGTTGGGATGGCAAAGTGCCATGGAAGGTGGGAATTGATTTTGGATTGGGAACTTGGTTTACTTCAGAAATACTGAATTTATTAATTACTGTATTTGTTTTACTGCTTTCCAATCTATTTACTGTATTCTTGTTAAATGCTGCTTTATTGCAAAATACCCTTATTAGCCATTCCTTTGGATTAAGCTAAGCATATAGAATATTAGACTTGCATTATTGTGCACAACTTGTTGAGTGCTTTATGTACTCACCCCAACAACACAACTTCAGAAGAAGAAGAATCTACACCTTTCGTGGAGGAAGATTATTTGGATGCGAATGCTTAGGGTCCGAGCCTCGTCAGTTGCCTGTGGTGAACTGGAGCGCCACTGCGTTTATTCTATTTCCGCTGCTACTCATTGATACTTTTAATTAAGCCCTGTGAGGTATTATTCATGTAAGACAACAGTTATTATTAATTATTGAAGTTTATGCTATATTTCGCTGTGTGTGACTATGATAACATCTATGTTGAGCCTATGTGCACTAGTGTGATCCTCGACTAGTGCGGTATACACAGAGGGTCCGGATTTGCAAATTCGGGTCCCGACAGAGGTGGTATCAGAGCCATACTGACTATAGGTCTTGGCCCTAGGTAGTTGGTATCTCCTAGGAGTGTCCAAAATTATTTTCTAAAAGAAAAAGGTGAAATTGACTAATAAGAAACTCTTGGCTTATCTCATCCTTCTGCTCTCATCCTTGCTGAATTACCTTATTTTCGTTGCCGTTTCGAGTGGAGATCTTATTCAAATTTTGTTTTGAATAGATGCCGATCTTCGAGTCGAGGCAGGGTGGCTACGCCATGGAGCTGTGGAGAGTTCTTCAAGTGATTGGAGGCTTTGATCGTCCGCTCTACCGAGGAAGCAACTGGAACGTCAATGGTGTGCGTCGGGGGTTCTTCTGCAAGCTGATCATCTTCGCTCGAGAGTGCGACGAGACCACCAGACCGATTCACATCACCGCCCGGAGGTTCACTTACGAGGCTGGAGTTCAGGAGGTCGCTAGACTTGCTCACGACGGATCCGCCACGACTACGCCTACGAGCCGCGCGACCGCGAGTTTCGACTTCACCCGACAAGACGAGCGCGTGCGTCGACGGATCGTGGAGGGAGAGTGTGCTATCGCAAAGACACCTTGCCGAGTTCGCCACCGCCAGAGGATCACCGAGGACACTGCGCAGGAGCTGGAGACAGCGTGTGAGGCGCTGAGAGTGGCGGAGCGAGAGCTTCAAAAGACCTGTGACACAGCAGCCAGAGTCATCGGCGAGCTGGGGGAGGCCTTGCAGGTAGCCGAGGAGCTAGCGGACCAGGTCGTCCAAGAGCCGGACGAGATCGCCGAAGGGGAAGAAGAAGAAGAGGAAGAAGAAGACCCGGAAGAGCATGAGTGGGAGCCTGAGGAACCAGCAGAGGGTCACCAGGATAGGTTCGCACCCATGCCAGCCCACCCACCGGTGTATGCACCGGATCAGTCTCAGCCAGGGTGGTTGGATGAGTGAGAGTCGGTCTTAGAGTGGTGTTGAGACTCGAGTGTTGAGTCGCGTCTTTAAGTTAGTCTTTACCTTTTAGTAGACGTTAAGGTTGCATGTTTAGTTTGGTTCTTAATTGTTTGCTGAGTGGGCAGTATGAGTTGCAAAGCCCTTAGGCATTGTAAGCAACCATACCAAGTAATAATAAAGATTAATTAAGTTGGGTTTAACCTGTTCCCCACCTTAGAAATTCTTGCATCTTATCTATGCTACATCTACCTTTCCTAACCCAAGAAGTAATCAAGCAGATGGTGAACACCCGCAGCAACAACGGAGCTTCAGGAAGAGGCCTGCGCCCAGGCAACAATCCCAACGAAGGAGCACCACCGCAACAAGCACCGCCAGTGGATATGCAGAACTTGGGAGCTTGTCTCGCTGCGCAGACTCAGTTGATGTAGACAATGATGCAGCAGATGACCAATATGGCCGCAGTCAACAACCCCGCTACTCAGATTAGTAACGAAGGACCCCGTCCTTACTCCAAGTTGTCAGACTTCATGAGGACCCGACCGCCAACATTCTCAGGAAACGTCAACCCCTTGGAAGCGGATGATTGGCTGAGAACCATTGAGAGGAAACTGTACATCACTCAATGTGAAGGCCATGAGAGGGTACTTTACGCATCTCATCAGCTAGAGGGAACAGCTGCAGAATGGTGGGAGAATTACTGTGCTACTCATGAAGCACCCATGGAAATCACGTGGGAAGAGTTCGCAACGGCCTTTCGCCAGTACCACGTACCAGAAGGGATGATGGACCCGAAAAAGGAAGAATTCAGGGCGCTTAAGCAAGGAGGCCAACCGGTGGTCGACATTTGAACAAATTCATTACGCTTAGCTCGCTATGCTCCTGAAGATGTAGCGACGGACAAGGCTAGGCAGTCTCGTTTCATGAAAGGACTAAACTCAGGACTGCAAGTGGGGCTGATTACCCACACTTTTCCAGATTTTCAAGAGTTGGTAAACAAGGCTTTGATTCTGGAGGATAAGCGCAAGGAGCTTGGGGAAAATCGCAAGCGCTTGATGACTAACCCAGGTGGACGCCCTGACCACCTGCGAATGAGGATGACCCCGCAACAGTTTGCTAAGTTTCAACCGCAAGCTGTTAACAAGCCAGCAACAACTGCACCGCGACCACCAGGACAGAGTTATCAGACGCCGGCCCAAGGTAACAATGCTCAAGGGGGAGGCAAAGCGATACCGCCGAAGGTACTACGATTATAATGAGTGGGCATTATGCCAACAAATGTCCCCAGAAAGGAGGTATCACGCCAGTGCGTTTCAACCTTGGAACGACACCTGCTAAGGCGCCGATGATGGGAGCAAATCGAGGAGCTGGACAGGCAGGAGCGACGCCTCAAGCTACTATTCGAGGCAGAGTCAACCACATCACCGCCGATGGAGCCTGTGAAGCATCGACGTCGATCGGGTAAGTTTTTGTAAACTCGAGACTGCAACAAAGATTATTTGATTCAGGAGCTTCGCATTCATTTGTCTCTCGAGCTTTCGCATCTGAAAATGGGTTGAGCATGAAAAATCTTAAGTGTGTAATGCTAGTCCAAGCCCCAGGATCTGAGTTAAGATCTAACCTTGGATGTTTGGGGGTAAAGCTAATAATTAATGGGTTAGAGTTCCTAGCGAACTTGATTATTCTAGATGCCCAAGTTTTAGATGTTAACCTCGGTATGGATTGGTTAACCAAGCATAAGACAGTATTGGATTGTGGTCGAAGGGTTGTGTCCATTGAGAGCCCTAGAGGAGAAAAGGTGGAATTCCGAGCGACATCAGTTCGTAAGGGTCAATTAATGGTTAATAGCGTGAAAGCCGTCAGCATAGAGGGTGTGCCAGTGGTCAGGGAATATCCAGATGTATTCCCAGAGGATCTGCCGGGAATGCCGCCAGACCGTGACATCGAGTTTGTCATTGAGTTAGTACCTGGTACAGCACCAATAGCAAAAAGACCTTATCGGATGCATACCGATGAGTTGGTGGAAATGAATAAGCAGATCGACGAGTTATTCGAGAAGGGTTTTATAAGACCAAGTTCGTCGCCATGGGGAGCGCCAGTTTTGTTTGTTAGGAAAAAGGATCGAAGCCTTAGAATGTGTATTGATTACCGTGCACTTAATGAAGTGACGATTAAGAATAAGTATCCATTGCCAAGGATTGATGATCTGTTCGACCAGTTGAGAGGGGTTGGAGTTTTCTCCAAGATAGACCTTCGTTCCAGATATCATCAACTAAAGATTCGGGCGGAAGATGTTCCAAAGACCGCATTTTCTTCAAGATATGGACATTATGAGTTCACGGTCATGTCTTTTGATTGACCAATGCGCCAAAGATATTTCATGAACTTGATGAATAAGATTTTCATGGAATACTTGGACAAGTTTGTTGTTGTGTTCATAGATGATATTTTGGTATATTCAAGACCAAGCGAGCACGCAAATCATCCGAGGCTAGTGTTGGAAAAGTGCGTGAGCAACAATTTGTATGCTAAATTCAAGAATGCGTCTTTTGGAAGGAAAAGGTGGAATTTCTGGTCATGTCATGATGCAGAATGAGTTGTTGTCGACCCAAGCAAAGTGGAGGCAAGTGTTGCATTGGGAGCAACCAAAGTCCGCACTCAAGTCCGTAGTTTTCTGGGAATGGCAGGATATTATCGCCGGTTCATAGAAGGATTTTCGACGATTGCGAGACCTCTTACTCAGTTGTTGAAAAAGGAAAAGAAATTTTCATGGACGCCAGATTGTGATAAGAGTTTTGAGGAATTAAAGAAGCGTTTGACAATAGCCCCAGTGTTGGTTTTGCCTAATGTTCAGAACAGCTTTGATATATACTGTGATGCATCAAGACAGGGTCTTGGATGCGTATTGATGCAAGAGGGTAAAGTGGTCGCATATGCATCAAGGCAGCTAAGACCGCATGAAGGAAATTATCCTACGCATGACTTGGAATTGGCTGCCATGGTGCATGCCTTGAAATTGTGGCGTCATTATCTCATTGGAAATAGATGTGAGATATATACGGACCACAAGAGTTTGAAATATATCTTCACCCAAATGATCTTAACATGAGACAAAGGAGGTGGTTGGAACTGATCAAGGATTATAATATGGGAATCCACTACCATCCAGGAAAGGCTAATGTAGTGGCTGGAGCCTTGAGTCGTAAAAGCCATGTTGCAAACATGATGGTACAGAAGATCAATCGAGTTGTGTAAGGAGTTCCGTGGTTAAAATTGGAAATGGTTCGGAATGATTTATAGCTACTTTGGAAGTAAGGCCGACGCTTGAAGATCAGATTCGGGAAGGGCAAAAGGATGATGAGAAAATCAACCGAATCAAAGCTAAAAAGGATGAAGGATTAGCGGCAGATTTTGCAATGGATGACCGGGGTACCATGTGGTTCAAGGGTCGTATTTGTGTGCCAAACAGACCAGAGCTTAAGGAGTTGATTTTGGAAGAGGCTCACGATTCCAAGTATTCGATCCATCAAGGAAGCGCCAAGATGTACCAGGACTTAAGGGAGAGGTTTTGGTGGCCGAAGATGAAGCGTGAAGTCGCTGAGCATGTTGCCTTATGTGATATATGCCAGAGAGTTAAGGCACTACACCAGAGACCTGCAGGATCACTACAACCGTTAAAAGTTCCAGAATGGAAATGGGAAGAAATCGGTATGGATTTCATCACTGGGTTGCCAAGAACCCAAAGTGGGTATGATTCTATATGGGTTATCGTGGATCAATTGACCAAAGTTGCTCACTTCATCTCGGTTAAGACCACTTATTCAGGAGACCGGTTAGCAGAATTATACATAGCCAGAATCGTGTGTTTGCATGGTGTACCAAAGAAAATAGTGTCAGACAGAGGTACCCAGTTCACCTCGAGATTTTGGGATAAATTGCATGAAGCCATGGGAACGCGTTTAAACTTCAGCACAGCATATCACCCGCAGACTGATGGTCAAAAAGAAAGGGTAAATCAAATTCTGGAGGATATGTTAAGGGCTTGTGCATTAGCCTATACTACATCATGGGATAAATGTTTGCCATATGCGAGTTGATTATAACAACGATTACTGAGCTAGTTTGCGATGTCGCCATTCGAAGCTTTATATGGTCGTACCTGTCGTACCCCGCTGAATTGGAATGAGATAGGGGAGCATATGATATTTGGCCCTAATATTCTCAAGGAAGCCGAAGAACAAGTTGCCATGATAAGAGACAGGTTGAAAATCGCGTAGTCAAGACAAAAAAGTTATGCAGATAATCGACGCCGTGATTTGAGTTTCGAACCCGATGATTTCGTGTATCTTAGGGTTACCCCTCCAAAGGAGTTAAAAGGTTCCACGCTAAAGGAAAGCTTGCCCCAAGATATGTTGGACCGCTCAAAATTTTGAGCCATCGAGGAGGTTGCTTATCGCTTGAATTGCCGCGATACTAGCAGCGTGCATGATGTGTTCCATGTGTCTCACCAAGAAGTGTCTTGGTGCCGGTGGAGCGACGCCTTTGGGAGAGATTGAATTGCGAAAGATCGACCTACAAGGAGCAACCAATCAGAATCCTGGATGTTATGGACCGCAAGACCAGTACCAAGTCAGTTCGCTTTTGCAGGGTTCAGTGGAGCAACCATTTCGAGAATGAGGCAACCTGGGAGCGTGAAGAGGATCTGAAGTCAGAATTTCCAAACCTATTCCCTAGTCAGCCTTGAATCTCGGGGTCGAGATTCTGTTAAGGGGGGAGGTTGTAACACCCCAAAATTTTGACTGTAATTTCACTCATGTGCATTTTGGAGATTTTCTGAATTTATTTGATTTTTTTTCAAGAAATTATTTGAATTTTTTTTAATTAAGTATATTGAACCTTTGGTGAAAACTAAATATATATAGATAAAATTAATATAAAGTTTTACCAAAATATTTTATTTGAGCTCAGAATGTCTCAAGGTATTTATGAGAATTTTCTGGGATTTTTCCTGATATTTTAATTACTTAAAATAGATTAATCTAATTTTGGGAATTATTTTAATTCAAAAAGCTTTTGAAAATCGAGTGAACAGTACTGGGCCAAGCCCAGTACTGTGCGTGCGCGGCCCATCGTGGTGTGGCCCGTCAGCCCGCTTCGCCGCCGCCGCGCGTGTGACCGTTGGATGAAGATCGGGCAGTCCTCTTCACCGCGAAACCCTAGTGCTGCGAGCCATTGGATCAAGATCAAGTGGTCGGGATCGCTTCGCGTTGTTTTGGTAAGTTTAGATCTCGCCCGTTGGATTTGGAAGGAGCGGATCGGATCGTATCGCTTCGGATCTAATCTTGGCCGCTCATCTTGGATCGAACGGTCGCCAGTCATCGTCTCCGATCCGGTTTCCGTTTCGCCGCCGCGCGCCGTCTCCGCCGGGGATTGTCTAGAGTTGCCGTTTTAGCGCGCATGCCGAGGCTTTAAAAGGCGTGGGCTGCACCCCGAGGTTGCTCATCGCCTTGCGCTTCCAGTCGCTCTAGTCTTCGCCGTCGAGTCGCCGTCGCCCGTGAGAGCTCGCCGTAGTTCTTCGTAGCGCCGCCGGTCGTTTTCTTTAGTTTGCGTCTCCGTCAAGCCGCTGTTCGCCGAATCGGTTCCAAATCTGGGCTCGTCGCGTCAAGCCGCATCGATGTCGCCACTTCATCTCGCCGGAGTCGCGCCGGAACGCCGTTCGGGTGGTCGTCGTCCTTCGCTCCGGTGCCAGACCGCCGCCGTGCCGCCATCTTCGTCGGGAAGCTTCATCAGCCGTTGGATCTTCGTCGGACCGCTGCGATCGCGCCACGTCTCGGTAAGAGCAGTAAAGTGCTCGGGTAAGCGTTGGCCGTTGGATCAGGTTTGTTCGGGAAAAATAATTCAGAAAAATCAGAAATTATATTTTCTGTATTTTCAGTATTTATTTAAACTTCAAAAGGCTATATCTTTTGCATTTTAACTCGGATTTGAGTGATTAAAATTTCTAAAAATTTGTAAAATCAAGATATATTTATTGGTGAATTTTATTTTATTTTTGGAATTTGTTTGCTCTCTGGTTTGGTGTTTATTTGCTATTTTGGCATCGTTTCGCATAGACGTTAACTGCTCGGTGATCCGGAGGAAGATTCGTCGCTCCAAGACCCAAGCTCAGATCCAGACCAGCACCTACCCCAAGGCAAGTTGTGCTTTGATCATATTGCACCTAATTTTCACCAAATTGCTATTTTTTCTCTTGAACCTTATGCATGATATTTTATGTGTATAAATGATTTCAATTAATCTGGGAATTAGATAATATGCCTATTTGAATTAAACCATATCTTGTCAATTATATGCCATGATCTAATTGTCATCCTAGGATATAGAACTATAGTTGATAATCAACATGGGCTAGTTAGACCGTCATAGATTGCTTAGCCATGCCACGTCATCACATGTGTCCGAATGTCGATACTTAATCTTGACTAATGGAATATGGAACAATGTTTATGAAATGTTGATGGCATGTGGTGCTTGGTAATCAACTGGGGTGGTAATGATTTTAGATTGAGGCAAGTGGCAAGGGGCAGTGTGCCAAGGTGGGCCAGGTTTGGCAGGAGTATGTGGAAGTCTTGCCTTAATCACTTTAAGGACTTAACCTTGCATGCCTTTGACCTGAGTCCTTCTTGCAACCACATGTCTGGAATGGGACAGCCTAACTGAATAATTTGTGAAACCTAGATTTCGGTACTGTCGTGGTGAATAGTGAGTCCCGGGTTTACGGTTTAACTCACATGGCGCAAGAGGGGGGCCCTGTTGTGGTGGTTTAACCCTTCAGTGTTGAAACCTTAGCGAGCAGTATTGGGTCTAGGTGTAGCATTGTAAAGGCTTTGTTATGATCACTCGCCTTGGTGGTGTTTGGTTGTATAGTGTGGGTAAAGTGCATAACCTCTGCAGAGTGTACAATCTATTCGAATAGCCGTGCTCACGGTATTGGGCAATGCTCGGGAATTACAATTAAGGGTTAGACTTTTGTTAAAACAAAAACCTGTTGGGATGGTAAGGTGCCATGGAAGGTGGGAATTGATTTAGGATTGGGAACTTGGTTTACTTCGAAAATACTGAATTTATTAATTACTGTATTTGTTTTACTGCTTTCCAATCTATTTACTGTATTCTTGTTAAATGCTGCTTTATTGCAAAATACCCTTATTTGCCATTCCTTTGGATTAAGCCAAGCATATAGAATATTAGACTTGCATTATTGTGCACAACTTGTTGAGTTCTTTATGTACTCACCCCAACAACACAACTTCAGAAGAAGAAGAATCTACACCTTTCGTGGAGGAAGATTATTTGGATGCGAATGCTTAGGGTCCGAGCCTCGTCAGTTGCCTGTGGCGAACTGGAGCGCCACTGCGTTTATTCTATTTCCGCTGCTACTCATTGATACTTTTAATTAAGCCCTGTGAGGCATTATTCATGTAAGACAACAGTTATTATTAATTATTGAAGTTTACGCTATATTTCGCTGTGTGTGACTATGATAGCATCTATGTTGAGCCTGTGTGCACTAGCGTGATCCTGGACTAGTGGGGTATACACAGAGGGTCCGGATTTGCAAATTCGGGTCCCGACAACTTGACATTGAGTAATTGTATAATAGAGTGCTCTTAGGCATCGGGCTACTAAAAGTTAGACTTTCAGCCTCCTTACCACAAGGTGTAGAGTGCTAGAGACTAATCCCTTACCTCCACTACAACATAGTCATATAATTAAAATTGAACTAGACAATCGGATGAAAGCTCGTGATCATTAACTTTGACCGCCTAATAGATTCCTTTGGCTCTTTCCCCCCTCCATTTGCATTTTACTCTTGCAGTTTCTACCATGTACCATCTGATTGTTCATGCTTGTGCATGTTTCTTTCTAAAAGAAGATATGTACTATGCTCCCTTTTATATTTCAATTTAGTGGATAATTCCGGTCAACCTCAACCAGCTAGTACTGGATAAAAAGAAAGGCAAGAAGGCCAAAAGATTGAGATGCCAACGTTGATCACAGTACATGCAAGAATGCTGACCTTTTGAGGTACTTCAGTCATATGTATATTCAAACTTTTAAAACTTTAGCTATTATTATATTTTAAAAATATAGATTGGATACATGAAAATCATATGTGTAGATTCAGCTTGAAATGTACTTTCATAATATTATAATTTTATTAGGATTTTTAAATATATTACCATAGAAATTAGCGGTCAAAATTGAGTTTTGGAGACCGTGTCGATGTCCGAAATGACAACTATTTATGACTGGAGGGAGTAATATTTCTACATACTTGTTTAATGTATGCTCTCTCCTCTTATATATATATATATATTTGAAAAATACATTCTACTGCTGGGAGTAATTACTCCCACCTCTAAAATACCACCTAAACGAACTTGAAATACCCCTTTATCACTTTGGGTACGCTCATACACTAATTATAAGATACTCCAATATGAGCCACATGAAAAATTGCAAGGGAGTCCATAGTTTTTAGTGTATTTTGCAAATACCTTTATATACGCATATAAAAAGAAGTATATTCAAACAAATGTACATACCACCTCTGAAAAAAGTACATACCACCTAGATAGTCTTATATACTTTTATACTACACGTACATACCATTCGTTTCACGAGATACTCCCTACGTTGCGGTATACGGCATAGGGAGTAACTATATATATATGAAAATTGTTCCATACTCTTGCATTACTACAAAAGGGGTTATATTAGACACCTCATCACTGTTTTTTATAAAAACCATTAGAGATGAGTCTTGGGCACATCGCAGACGGTTTTAGCCAAAAACCGTCTGTGATGACCATTTCTAGTAAATAAGAACAGAGAGCCCTGACCTCATCTGTATTTTTAGGGTTTCTCGAGCTATTTTTGAGGTGGCTGTGATTGAGAGGTGATCTGGTGGAAAAAGCCCTTTGATTTGGAGGTGTGATTGTAGATCCTTCTGTTCTAGGTCATCTAAGGTTAGTAATTGGTTCAAATTTGCATTATATTTAAGATCCAGCTTAGTAAAGAGGGAAATGAAAATGGTTTCTAGATCTAGCTTGGTGTAGATCCATTTGTTCTCTGTGATGTAAAGTAGTAATTGGTTCTAATTGTATTATACGCAATATGTAGATAGTTACTTAAAGGAAGGTGATTTAGGCTAATAATTGGTTGTAATAGCATTATATTCAAGGTATATACATCTAGCTTGGTAAAGAGGGAATTGAAGATGGTTTTGATATAGCTCGGTGTAGATCCATTTGTTCTTTTTGATCTAAAGTATTAATTGGTTCTAATTGCATTATACTTAAGATGTAGCTAGCTATGTAAAGAGAGAATTGAAGATGATGAGTTTAAATATAGCTTACATATGTTTATATATCCATTTATTCTTTGTAATGTAAGGAGCTATATAAGTTAATCGGCAAGTTTAAATGTAACTTATATGTAGCATATGTGTGCATGTGCACTCCTAGTGCGTTTAATTTATTATTTAACACCTATTGTTACATACGTAGCGTAGATTGACCGAAGCTGGATGTACGCTAAGAACCGTGTGAGCGCCGAGTACATTAATGGCGTATCCCCTTTTAGAAGAGCTACAGAGGAAGATATGTTGAACAAGAGGGTGAAATTTATACCTTGTCCATGCATTGATTGCGACTGAGAAGGGGGTGTAATTTATGCCTTGTCCATGCATTAACTGCGAGAATCCGAGGATTTTTCAAAACTCAGTGCAGATCGAAGCACACTTGATTCTACAGGGTTTCGAAAGGGGGTATACATGTTGGACCAGTCACGGTAAAGACAAGATTATGCAGAAAGTAAGTAGTACTAACATCATCAACGAAGTCAACGATACTCCAGATGAGATCGACTGTGCTTTCAATAAGGATAGGTTTCACGATGACAATCTGGTTCAGATACTATGGGATGCAAAAGGGAACCGTGATGAGCGGGAGTATAGAAAATTCTAGGGCTTGACAGACAACTCGGAGAAACCTTTGTTCCTGGGCTGCAAATCCAAATACACAAGGTTGTCATCCGTGCTGGAACTGCTGAAATTAAAGGTAAGCAATGGTTGGTCCAACAAGAGTTTCACGATGCTGTTAGGTCTGTTAGCGGACATGCTTCTGGAGGGAAACGAGTTGCTGACAACCATCTACAAAGCTAAGAAGGTTCTTTGTCCCTTGGGAATGGATGTAGAAAGAATACATGTCTGTCCAAACGACTGTATCCTCTACCGCAAAGAGTATACAAGCTTGCATGTATACCCGGTGTGCAATGCATCCCGGTACAAGCGTAAAGATAGATCAGATGACGACGACAAGGGCATCGAGGTGAAGAAAGGACCTCCTGCTAAGGTGGCGTGGTATCTACCTGTAATTCTCCACTTGAAGCGTTTGTTTGCGAACCCAAAAGAGGCAAAACTGTTTTGGTGACACTCGGATGAGCGTAAGAATGATGGAATGATAAGACACCCTACTGATTCCACCAAGTGGAGAAACATCGATAGGTGGTTTGAAGAATTCGCAGCGGATCCAAGAAATATAAGGTTCAGATTGAGTACGGATGGAAGGAATCATTTCGGTAACATGAGCAGCCGTCATAGCACTTGGCCCGTGAATCTCTGTATCTACAACATTCCTCCTTGGTTGTCTATGAAGCGGAAGTATATTTTTCTGTATATACTCACCCAAGGCCCAAAGCAACCTGGGAACGATATTGATGTGTACCTAACACCATTGGTGAAAGATCTGAACACACTGTGGGCTCTTAGGGTACAGGTATGGGATGCTCACAAATGAGAGTACTTCACTTTGCGCTGCCTGTCATTCTGCACCATAAATGATTATCCTGCCCTTGCTAACCTATCGAGGTAGAGTATAAAAGGAGCCAAAGTATGTACTCACTATTTGAATGATACCGAGAGTATGTGGCTGAATCACTCATGCAAAACCATGTACATACGTCACCGTAGGTTCCCTCGAAGGAATCACCCATACCTCAAGATGAAGAAACAATTTGACGAAACGACCGAAGACGGTTTAGCTCCAAAGCCTTTAAGCGGGACAGACATTCATAATATGGTTAAGAACATAGATGTTGCGCTTAGAAAGGGACGTAAATCGAGGACTTATGAGAAGAGCATATGGAAGAAGAGATCAATATTTTAGAACCTACCTTATTGGGAGCACCTAGAAGTTCATTGCATCGACGTGATGCACATAGAGAAGAATATCTATGATAGCTTGATTGGTCTCTTACTGAACATTAAGGGCAAAACAAAGGACAGTATCAACGCACGACTTGACTTGGTCAATATGGGCATCAGACCTGAGTTAGCACCGAAATAAACCGATAAAGGCCGAACGTACTACAAACCTGCTTGTTACATTATGTCCAAGGCCGAGAGAACTGAACTGTGCCAGTGCTTATATTGTGTGAAAATTCCGTCCGGTTACCCCTCCAACATGAAGAGACTTGTTTCGATGCAAGGTTTGAGTTTAACTGGCATGAAGTCTCATGATTACCATGTGCTTATGACACAGATGCTCCCTGTGGTAATTAGAAATATTTTACCGAGCAAGGTCCGGGAGACAATCACAAGGTTGTGTTATTTCTTCAACACAATTGCTCAGAAGGTCATCGATCCCAAAGGACTAGATGCTTTGCAGACCAAGGTGGTCATGACTCTATGTAATCTTGAGATGTATTTCCTTCCGTCATTTTTTGATATCATGGTCCATCTCATTGTTCACCTAGTGAGGGAGATAAAGATGTGCGGACCCGTGATACTATGTAGCATGTACCCATTTGAGAGGTACATGGGAATTTTCAAGTCCTACGCACGGAATTGATATCGACTGGAGGGTAGCATTGTCGAAGGTTATGCAATGAAGAGGTCGTCAAATTCTGCGTGGATTATATAGCTCAGGTCGAACCGATAAGTGTGCCTCGATCCCGCCATGAGGGGAGGCTCTAAGGTATCAGAACCATTGGAAAGAAAGCAATCACGCCTGATCCAGCTGCGTGCACTAAAACCCATTTCACGTTTTTGCAACACATGGCTGCTGTGGCCCCATATATCGACGAGCACAAGAACTGGCTACGACAAGAGAATCCGTCACAGCAGGAGTCCTGGATCATCAGACAGTATAACCTTCAGTTCAACAAATGGTTGAAGGAGCGACAACCCATCACTAGAAACTCTTCAGGTGATATGCTGACATAGTTGGCAAAAGGGCTAGTATTTACAGTTGTAACATGAAAAGTATACGACTTAAATCGGTACACATTTTACATGAGAGATCAGGATATGAAGAGTACAAACCAGAACAGCGGTGTTCGCATAGATGCGCTGAATACCGTTGGGTCGATGAGGAGCTCGTACTATGGGTTCATTGAGGATATTTGGGAGCTCAACTACATACTATTCAAGATTCCCTTATTTCGGTGCTATTGGGTTCGCCTGCAGCACATGAAGGTTGACAAGTATTGTGTCACTACTGTAGACCTCAAATGTGTCGGATACCAAACGAACCATTTGTTCTCGCTAATCAAGTTGTTCAAGTCTTCTATGTAACCGACCTGTCCAACAAGAAGCGACACATGGTTCTTCAGGAAAAGAGGATTGTCAAAGTTGAGAATATAGTAGATGAGGAAGAATACAATTAGTTTGACGAGTTGCCTCCTATCGGTACTGGCGTCACGGTTTAGGAAGATCAACCTGAGGAAGCTAGCTACACCGGTGTCGATCATCGTGAAGGGCTATTTTTTATACAAAAGAATAAGCTAGCTACACCGGTGTCGATCATCGTTAGCGCGGCAATTCGAGTTAGGATAGATGTTCGTACCGAAAGAGTGCCAGGAGACGCTTGCATTAGCCTGTGTTAAATTGCAAGATTGGTGCATGGAACAAGCCAACAAGCCAATGGCACAACGGGCATCGAATATCTCGGTCAGCTTTAAGGAGGAGCATTTCTTACACCGATTTTTGGATGGCTTCTTCGTGGTCAGCTTCAACGACTTATTCGATCTGTACAACCTTAACGCCCTCGATGCCTCACTCATGAGATGCTAGACATTGTAAGTGTGAGCAATCACGGTGAACATTCATATCGTACCGATAAATATCATATATATATATGATCCTTGATTTTGTATATGTAGATACATGATCATAGAAGCAAAAGCAAGGGAACAACCAGTGGGTTTCCTCGACCCACATATGGTGTCTAAGCAAACTATGGACAAAAATTTACAAGCTGTACACGAGTACGTGGAAAAAGTATTGCTGGCTCAATGGGACAAAAAAATTCATACTTTTACCCCACAACCCGAGGTAAATGCTTCGTCCAATTGCTATACTTGTTTATTTGTACTATATAACGCAGCTTGAAGTTAGGTTGAATGACCATAGCGACATACCTGTGTAGGTTTCACCAGGTTCTACTCATAATTATACCAAAACAGAACCGGATAATTTACCTTGATTCCAAAAAGGGCGACACCCACGACTTGATGCCTATCAAAAATTTACTCGACATGTCATTCTCTATCTACGAAGCTCGTGGAGGGCCACACAAGAAAGACCCAGTGAAGCTGAAGCATACTTATAACTTTTTGGTATCCGCTTGTACGCAATAGTCCTTCACACTCCATAATAATACCTTCGGAACTAATTAACCTATTGTATTTTGGCAATGCCACCAGCAGTCAAAGGGCACTAACATATGTTAATTCTACGTTTGCCACAACATGGAACTCCTCATTGGTTCAAAGAAGTCCAATGTCATAGAGGTTTGTCAATCTTGCAACAATTATTTTCACTTATCAATTTATATACACGAAAGACTTTACTCTTTCCATCAACAGGCTTGGTAATGCGCTGAATCTGCGTTGGAACAGGCTGACTTGCTAGGTATTCGAGGACAACTCTGTGCCTTCTTAAGGCGTGAGGTCGTAAATCCAAAAGGTGAATGCCACTCAGGCCTCACCTAACGAGTTGTGAATTTGTTAGTTACCATTTGGATTAATTTATGAACCTTGTGCTGTGAAATTGTGAGTTGTAGTTCTGAATTCAATTGGTTAATATATCTGAGTTGATTTCTGAAATGGATGCGCATACACGTAGTAATGAGAGTGATCTGAGTTGATTTCTGAAATAGATGCATTGTATGTTGTAGTATGTGATCTGAGTTCATTTCTGAAATGTATGTCATAATAATATGCTCGTGATGCTCTGTAATGTCTTTTGTTTCAGAGGGTATGGCTAGTATTTCCTGAGGCTAGCCAATAAATAAAAAATACTAAATAATGAAAATTTAACATCACTGACGGTTCTAAAGGAGAATTGTCTGTGATGTATGGGTCATCACAAACGGTTCTAAATTGAAGCCGTCTGTGATATAGCTGTCATCATAGGCAGTTCCAAATTGGAACCGTCTGTGATGTACTGGTCATTGGAATTGTCTGTGATGATTTTTTCCCTCACAGTTGGCAAACCGTCTGTGATGAGTCATAGTCATCACTAACAGTTTGATACAGACGGTTCACAAAACCATCTGTGATGTGGTTTGTGAAGCATCTGTGATAGACCTGTGCGCAGTAGTGTTGGGAGTACGTACTCCTACCTTGCATATATTACTTAAAAAAATTATCTCTTTATCCTTTTGAGCATAATCTATTAATGATTATAAGATATCAAAGTGAGTTCCATGAAAAATTTCATCAAATGCTACTTTTTATAGCATAATTTGTGTATGTACTTATTTTAAATATGGAAAAAGATATATAGCAAAAATAAAGGGATTCGATAAAATTTTTTCAACCATGCCGTAGTAGGATATGTTAGAATTAGTATTTAAGTATACCGAAAGTGATAAAAAAGTATAACATATTCGTTTAAGTAGTATATTGAAAGGAGTACGAACTATATACAGAGAGAGAGAGAAACTACCTGTGAAAGTGCCCTAATCAAGTGCAGCGCGCGCACAAAAGCCATAGACATGGCATCGTTTGTGATGCAAAGACAGATCGACACTTTGTTTTCTCTGGACGTGTTATTTAACCCAAACGAACAAAGTGACCGTTGATTTACTTCAACCTATGGGGGCACGCGGGGAATGTTGCATGTATGAAACCTTGCTTCTTTACATGCAACTTCCATGGCCAGTTTTCTTTACATGCAACTTCCATGGCCAGTTATACGGCAACGTATATGGTGAAAACTAGTACATGATGCAAAGATAAAAGTAGATAAATAAGGGTGTTGAATTGGCCTCAAGTGATTCAGATCTAGACGGAATCCCACCACCTCAACTTACGTGGAATTTTGTAATTTTTCTAAGGGGTTATATGTAAAAACGAGTTTAAGTAGAGAAGGTGGGATTTCGTCTGGATCTGAATCATTCGAGGCTGATCCAACACCTCTATTTGCCTGCTTTCATTCTTTTATCATGTACTAACTTTCACCATATGCACCGCCCAGTTATACACTATTCTAATGCTCTATACACGTATAATATTGAGATGCCCGTGTTAAACAAAACAAAACAAAACAGACAGTAAACAAAAGAAAAGCAAAAGCACCGAAAGCCAATAATGACAATGTTCTTTGAGCATACAATGATAGTTTATCGCGTTAATTTGTCCCCTAAACGTACGAAACGAATAAAGCATTTTTGTTCCCCGACGTTGCGAGCAACGCAATTATGCTTGGAGAACAAATGCATGCTAGTAGCTAGGATATGTGGGCCTCCCTCAGCTTCGGATGTACTCTCGCTCGAGTAAAAATAGATGACACTGTTGGAAAATCTCATGGTTCATTGAAGGCCCGTGACTGGTCCCTTATCTAAAATCCTAGATGACCGCTATATAAGGAGGGGGTCCTCCCTATGTACAAGCAACCACAAAGCAATAAAGAATTATGTCGTCGCTCTCCCTATATCTATGTCTCTCTCTCTGTTCTCCAGTTTAGATCTGTTCGGGAACCCCAGACTATCCGATAGCGAGGTTCCTTAACACGTTATCAGCACGAAGCTCTACCGGTGAACAGATTGAATGGTGACACTACGCCAAAACCTGCAATAGGTGACGGTCTATTTGTGGCGGTTTTTTTCGAACCGCCACAAAGATAATTATCAGTGGCGGTTCTATTTCAAAAATGGCGGGAAAAATATCAGTGGCGGTTCTATCCTAGAACCGCCACCGATAATTAATTATCGATGGCGGTTCAAGGATAGAACCGCCATCGATAACAATACATTATCGATGGCGGTTGGAGGCTAGAACCGCCGCGATAACTAGTTATTAGTGGCGGTGCTATCCTCCAACCGCCATCGATTCTATTGGATTATCCGTGGCGGTTATATCCTCGAACCGCCATCGATAATTCATTATCGCGGCGGTTCTAGGATAGAACCGTCACAGATAATGTTATCGATGGCGGTTCTAGTTAAAACCGCCACTAATAATATTGCCTATAAATAGGTGGTCGAGCAAAGACTGGTCTTCTTCTTCCGAGAGCAAACCAAAACTTCTAAATTTGATTTCGTTTTCTCCAATTCTTGTGCTTGTACTTCCTCTAGTTGTTCCTTGGTGAGTTATTTTTCTCCTCTCTTGATTTGTGTTAATCTTGTTGCAATTTAATTTTTAAACCAAGTTTAATTAGGATTTATATGTAGATGAGATGAAAAGTTTAGATTTTGTTTATTTTTATTTAGCTACCATTTTGTAGTTGATGAATTTATTTCTAGCTAGGTTCATTAGATGATGTTGTGTTCCTTTTATAGATGATGAATTATGATTAAGCATATATTTAATATTAATTGCATTTTAAGTTAATTTGATACATGATGAATTTATTATCTAGCTCCTTTAGATGATAAGTAATTAGATTGGTTTTTAATTACTATTAATTGGGTTCTATTAGTGTACGGACATATACATCTTGCATATATATGAATTTATTATCTAGCTCTTTTAGATGATAAGTAATTAGATTAGTTTTTAATTACTATTAATTTAGTTCCATTAGTGTACGGACATATACATCTTGCATATAATAAATTTATTTAATTAAGATTATTGGGTATTAATATAAATGAAATTTTAGTTAATTTGGTAGGTGGGTGCTCATCATTTTAGATGATGAATTTATTATCAGCTTCTTTACAGAAAAGTATTCAGATTAGTTTTTAATTACTATTAATTTGGTTCCATTAGTGCGGACATATATTAAATTTATTTAATTAAGATTATTGGATATTAATATACATGAAATTTTAGCTAATTTGGTAGGTGGATGCTCATCATTTTTAGATGATGAATTTATTATCTAGCTCATTTAGATGATAAGTAATTAGATTAGTTTTTAATCAATTTTTATATGTTAATTAATTTTAGATGGACCGAGATGGATGTACAATGCGAACTGTTACTGTACCGAGATTACATCGATGGGGTATCTGCTTTTTAAGAGCACTGAGGAGAACAAGTTGCACAAGAAGACGGAGTACATACATTGTCCATGCATTGATTGCAAGAATGAGAAAATGTTTTGGACAAAGAGCACATCCACTTGCACTTGATTCAAGAGGTTTTGTACTTGGCTATACACGTTGGACAAGTCACGGTGAAGAGGAAAACATACATGAAGGTGATAACGTATTGGATGATGGAGAAGGCATTATGGCGGTGACATCGATTATGGATCCGATGAGGATAGGTTGGACATTGATGACGATAATAATCTTGCTCGGATGTTGCGCGATGCGTATGGAACTACACTAGTCGAGAGAGTTTAATCAATTCAAGGGTTTGTTGGATGACTCGGACACACCTTTGTTCCCGGGTTGCAAGGAGGAATACACAAAGTTGCACACCGTGCTTTCACTTCTAAAATTGAAGGCAAGCAATGGTTGGTCCGATAAAAGTTTCACGGCGCTATTACAACTCTTAGCGGACATGCTTCGGATGGAAACGTATTGCCGATAACCACTTATTTAGCTAAGAAGGTTGTATGTCCATTGGGATTGGAAGTAGAAAGAATACATGCATGTCCAAACGATTGTATACTCTATCGCAAAGAGTATCTGAGACATGCATGTATGTCCGATGTGCAAATCATCACGATACAAGCGTAAAGGCCATGACAATGAGGGCACCGTGGTGAAGAAAGGGCTCCGCTAAAGTGGTGTGGTATTTACGGTAATACCTAGGTTGAAGCGTTTATTTGGAAACAAAAGCATGCCCAATCGATGCGATGGCACTCTAAGAGCGTAAAAGGATGGAAAGTCGAGACACCTGCGATTCGCCGGTGGAGAACCATCGATAGGCTCTTTAGGATGGACTTCGGAATGAACCGAGGAATGTAAGGTTTGGGTTGAGTACGGATGGAATGAATCCTTTCGGTAACATGAGTAGTATTCATAGCACTTGGCCCAGAACTCTGTATCTACAACCTTCCTCCTTGGTTGTGTATGAAACGAAAGTACATTATGATGTCATTTGCTTATCCAAGGGCCGAGACAACCTAGCAATGATATTGATGTATACCTACAACCATTGGTGGAAGATCTTGTGATACTGTGGAACGAAGGTGTACAGGTATGGGATGAGTACAAGCGAGAGTACTTCATCCTACGGGCATTGTTGTTTTGCACCATCAATGATTTCCCTGCCCTTGGTAACCTATCCGGTCGTACTATAAAAGGGGCCAAAGCATGCCCCCAGTGCATGGATGAAACCGCTAGTGTGTGGCTCAATAACTCGAGGAAAACCGTGTACATGCATCACCGTAGGTTCCTTCGCAGGAATCACCCTACCGCAATATGAAAAAACAATTCGACGGGACAAAAGAGGATGGTATAGCCCCAAGGCCTCGTCGTGGGGAAGAGGTATATGATATGGTTAAGGATATTAATGTCGACTTGGAAAGGAGATAGTAATAATACATCGAGGTCTCGTCTTGAGAAGACCACATGGAAGAAGAGATCGATATTTTGGAACTTGCCTATTGGAAGGACTTAGAAGTTCGACCTTCGCATAGACGTCATGCACGAGAGAAAAATGTATGTGATAGCTTGATTGGTCTTTTCTTTGAACATTCCTAGCAAAACTAAAGACGGACTAAAGGCACGAAGGGACACGGAAGATATGAAAATCGAGTGAGCTACATCCTCAGACACAGGAAAGGGCGACTTTACCTTCCCCGACTTGCTACACTCTTTCAAGAAAGAGAGAATGAACTTGCAAATGCTTGCATGGTGTGAAAGTTCCGTCCGGTTACTCGCAAGCATCAAGAAACCGGTCTCGATGAAAGATTTGAAGTTAATCGGCATGAAGTCTCATGATTGTCATGTGATGATGACACAAATGCTTCCTATTGCAATTAGAGGTATTTTGCACGAAAAGGTCCGAGAGGCAATCATGAGGTTGTGTTTCTTCTTCAACACGATTTCACGAAGGTCATCGATCCCATCGGACTTTACGAGCAATGAGAATGATGTGGTCAAGACACTATGCCGACTAGAGATGTATTTCCCTCCATCATTTTTCGATATAATGGTTCATCTCATTGTTCACCTTGTGAATGAGATAAATGTATGTGGCCCCGTATTCTCGCATCGATGTACCCGTTCGAAAGGTACATGGGTATCTGAAGAAGTATGTACGCAATCGATCTCACGGAGGGCTGCATTGTGGAAGGTTATGCAACCGAGGAGGTTATCGAGTTTTGCGTGGATTACATGGAGGGTGGAACCGGTAGGAGTGCTGTATCCCGACATGAGGGTAGGTGGGTGGGAAAGGGACGATTGGAAGGAAATCAACAAATTCTTACGATCATGGATTATTCAAAAGCTCATTTCACGCTTTGCCTTGATCGGTTGAGGTGTCCTTGTATATGGACATGCACAAGGATAAGCTACGAGAGGAAAATCGTGGACGATCGAGGTTTGTGTAACAAAAGAGCATAACCGCTTGTTCAATCATTGGTTCAAAGAGCATATGGTGGAAAGAAACGAGTGTCATGTTGAGGTGGTGGCAAAAGGGCCATCGGTACAATCTTGACATGGCAAGGATACGACATAAATGGATATACCTTTACACGAGATCTCGGGATAGCAAAAGCACTTACCAAAATAGTGGTGTTCAGATAGATGCCTATGACAACACAGAGCGAAGAAGAGTAGCTTCTACGGGTTCATAGAAGAGATTTGGGAGCTCGACTCTGTATTTTTAAGATCCCAATATTTCGTGTCGTTGGGTACAACTCCCAAAGGGTGTCAAGGTGGACAAATACGGCTTCACTACTTTGGACATCGAACATGTCGGATCTGAGAGATGAACCATTCGTACTTGCGAAGCAAGTAGCACAAGTCTTCTATGTAATCGACCTACAGATAAGAAGCGCCATGTAGTTCTTCAGGAAAAGAAGGATCGTCGGAGTTGAGAATGTCATGGATGAGGAAGAGTACAACCAGTTTGATGAGTTGCCTCCTTTCGTAGATGGCAACATCGGGCTCGAGGAAGAAACCACTCAGAAGCTACCTATCATCGCGACGATCATGAAGAAGGGCAAATTGTGAAAGAAAATAATTAGCTATATACGAGTAATGGCAAAATATCGAGGCGGAGCTAGCTCTGGGCAAATTATGACCAGCCGCACAAGTCTTCCTCTATGTAATCAACCCTAATGATAACCACTTTGTTGAAGATAATCTTGTGCATGGTAGTTTAAAGTCTGTTTTGGTTTTGTTTCCTAGCTATGTGCTAGTTTTTTGGTCTTTGAGTCGATTTGGACTTTGCTAGTTTTGGTGATTGTTTGATTGTCTCAAGAGTACTTGTTTGTTTTTGGGATGACAAAATAGTGTTCTATCCGATTGAAAGTTTGGAAAGTTTGTTGAGTCCGTCGGTGAAAGGAGTCCTGATTCTTTCTCAGAAGCGCTTATGTATTTGCTTTACAAGTAATACACAAAATCGTAAAACGCCGCAATTGCGTAGCACCAAAAACTAGGTCTTCGAACTCGTCACGCTATTCGACAATAGTGTATAAGATTGAAACAAATTTCAAGGAGGCACATCGGTGGCGGTTCTTAAAAGAACCGCCATCGATAATATTATCTGTGGCGGTTCGTATACGTAACCGCCACAGATAATACATTTATCGATGGCGGTTACGTATCGAACCGTCACAGATAGTATATTTATCTCGTGGCGGTTCTTAAAAATAACCGCCATCGATAACATTATCGTGGCGGTTCGTATAAAGAACCGCCACAGATAATATGTTGATCAGTGGCGGTTCAGTATATATGAACCGCCACAGATAATGTTATCAGTGGCGGTTCTTTCTAAGAACCGCCGCGATAATACTCCATCTATAAATAATAGATCCACCGCTTGTACCCTTTACCCTTAAAACTCCCGCCTTCTCTCTTCTACCTAAAACCCTTGAGCCCGCCGCCGCGCCGACGCCGTGCTTGACACCGCCCCCGCGCCGCCCGCCCGACGCGCGTCCCGACCCGACGCGCCGACGCCGTCCCCTAACGACGCTGACCCAGCCGACGCCGCACGTCGCCGCCTCGCGCTCGCGCCGACGCCGCCCGACTCGGCGCCCGACGCGTCGTCCCTAACGACGCCGACGAAGCCGACGCCGCCACGGTCGCCGCCCTCGCGCTCGCGCCCGACGCCGCGCCCGACTCGACGCCCGACGCCGTCCCTAACGATGCCGACCAGCCGACGCCGCCACGGTCGCCGCCGCGCGCTCACGCCGACGCCGCCCCGACTCGACGCCCGACGCCGTCCCCAACGACGCCGACCCCGCCGACACCGCCCCGGTGCCACATTTTCTGCGTGCTCTACTCGTCATGTTCTTGTGATTAGCATGCATGGACAAGACATCGATTATTCGATATGATAAAATTATTCACTTATCACACCACATAGTTAATACCACTATGTGAAACCGATCATTTTACTATGTGAACCGAGTTGCGAAGTAAGAGAAGCCAAATAACTTGTTTTATACTTCAAAATCTTGAATCATGTTACACATGTGAGGTATCTAATTGAAGAAACGGATAAAGGAAAACTCGCAAGCCTACGCCTAGGCATACAAAAACTTTGGTCACGAAGCCATCCAAAGTTGCGGTTGTCGAAAACTCAACTACGCACTAGATGTGTTAGAAGATACTAGTCATCAACCCATGCATCCATGTGACCTATATTTTTAAAAGATGATATTTTTAGTGTAACACAAAGTTATAAAAATCACACGAAACTACTCAACCTTTTCACAAGAAGAATATTGTAAGAAACTACGTTCTTAGTTTGTTCAATGGACTTACATTATAAATGTTTTATAAGAAAATAGAGTTATATATATTGTGGAGCAGAGGAGACATACACATAGAAATTCTTTTTCTTTTTTTTTGACTCTTAAATTATGAATATGCATTTGTGGTATATTGAATCTAGCACAATTAACATCCGCCAATTGGCGGTGAAAGTATTTTTGGTTCCTTGTGCACTCGTCAACATAATTACTCGAACAGCTAAACCAAATAATTAATTTTTGATATGTCAGCTAGCCATTGCATGTGAATTTGTTCTCTTTTCCTCTCGTGAACCTATCAACGCGTCGTGATTACGAGTAGCTAAACTTAACTATTAACGTTGGATGCGCGTGGCTAGCTTCGTGGCGTGATTCTTTTCTCCGATTCGAGTGCGTACGGAAGTTTTAATTATATGAATCGATTAGGACTTTGGCATCTTTCTTATTTTCTCTCCGATATCTTGTATCGGGTTGTGTTAATTACAAGATTGGACACTACCATGATGAAGAAAATCACACTACTACATAATATCTCATCACAGATGGTTCAAAATCGTCATCTCGCACGATTTAGTGAACCATCATAGTTCAAGGCCGAAAACACTATTTCATAGTTCAAGGCCGTAAGACCTTACCACAAATATGATAACAAAATATTTCATAGTTCGTAGCAATACATTAACAAAATATGATATATACCACAAATATCAATAAGTGTTAAGCTAGAAACCACATTATTTCGTAATTCAAGACAACAAAACCTTATAGTTTTTTCATGTCTTCCATCATATGTGCCATAGCTTCGCAATAGAGGCTTCTCGGTTCTCTCTGAAGTTTCATAACTCCAAAGATAGTGCCGATTTGTTTGACACCAATAACCGATTGATCTTTAGTCATATCTCTCAATCCCTACAAATTAAAAGCGATCATGTTGTTGTGAGAAGGGCAAGAACTACATTGAATTCAAGACTAGAAACTTTCATATTACCTCATACTCTAAGCTCTTCGTTTTGTTCGAGCTAATTAAGTATCTTGCTCTTGCAAAATCATTTTCATCTTAGCAACACACAATATTACACACAGACAAGACATCATGCATTTTGAAATTCCATGAGATGATTCTGTAATAATTGACGAAAATTATGTTTGGGTTGAATCAGTAGTTATAATGGAGCCCAAACCGAGCCTATAGTGGAGGAGAGCCCGGCGGTACCTTACCCTCCACACAACCACCCAATGTGCCGAGGCCTCCACCGCTGTTGCGAGATGATGCTCTGTTGCAAGGCCGAGGACGAGGGAAAACTAAGAAGCTCAAGGCGGTACACCATCTCAGAGGTCTTAGATACTGGGGCCCCTGTTGCACCGAGAAAATCAGCAGCAAAATACAAGTCAACATGCGGGTACATCGTAAGGGATAAAGTGCCAATCACCTATTCGGATTGGCATAAAGTGCCCCGAGCCACCAAAGAGGATCTGTGGACAGAGCTCAAAGAAACCTTCGAATTCCCCGAAGGAGCCGAAGATCTTGTGTGTCGCGACGCATTGATGACCATGGATGCGGCGTGGAGAAACTTCAAAGCGAGGCTGAACACAAATTATGTGAAGCAAAACCGGTTAGCCATCGGAGAGTACCCAAGATTGGAGCCATATTGGGATGAGTTTGTGGCGATGAAGCAATCGGAAGCAGCAAGGAAGTCCAGTGAGGACCACATTAGCATCGCAAGAAGGAATACTCACCCCCACAGACTTGGCACGAGTGGGTACGCGGGTAAAATTGCTCAATGGGAGAGGCAAGAATTAGAAGCGGTCCAATTGGCTGGCACAAGTCCCTTGATCGGACTACCAGACCGAGTGAAGCACTACGTGCTAGCGAGGCGATATGTTGTCTCGGGGTTTATCATTCAAGAGCGGTGAAGACGAAGCAATGACGCAACGAGTTCACGAGTTTCACTTGATCCTCCCAAGGATCTTTTCACCCAGACGGGGAGAAAGACGAGCTAACAAATGCCCTAGGAAACAAAGAGCACCACAGTGGACACACGGCGTCGGGTCAAGGTTCCATGGAGGAGTGGATTCACGAGCACGGAGACTCTTATAGGAGTCAAGAGAGCTAAAGATGAGCGGACCGAGAAGGAAATGGAAATGATGAAGGAAAGGGTTCTGCGAGAAATACAAGGCACCATTGAAGAACAAGTTGAACGACAAGTACAACAAGCCTTGAGTCGATCGCAGCCCACAACGCTTTCTCGATCCTACAGTCGTCGCGGTTAGATTGCGCGCCCACGCCATTGGCGAAGCGAACAACAACCATTATCCCGTGGGCGACATACAGGACCCCACACTGTCGACTCAAGCGTGCGTGATGAACATATTTATGCAGCCGCCACGGGGTAGTCTATCCGTGCCAAGAAGGGGTGTCTGCACAATACCCCGATAGCGCGGAGTTATGCAAAGGTCCAAGTGGACACGGTATTTGCACGCTTCTTCGAGATCGGACCGAAAAACCCACCAATGATGAGATAACTACTCTAGGAAGTGCCGCCCACTCATTCATCCAATGGCGCAAGCGTGACATCGTCTTGGACCATGCAGTGCCATCCTCTCTGCAGATACAATCCTCGCATCCGTCACCAAAGACACGAGAGTGAAACGGGAAGAAGCAAAATGAGGTAGAAAAGAAATGCATTGAGGACCCCATCAAGATGGCCACCGTTAGTACTCCAAAGCGTAAACCTATAACACCGGTACTTCAAATGACAAACCTACAACCTCGATCCCAAAATTGGCACATTAGACAAGTCAGTCGGCCCGGATCAGCGAGGCCAGGATCGAGTATGATGTCGTGCGACAAAAAGTAAGGGCAAGGCGAAGTCGATGACCAAGATGATCAACAAAGATTGAAATTCGAGGTAGGAAGCCCTTGGTCACCTTGAAGTTAAAAAGTCTAACACCCATGATGCGGCGATTACATGCATGGTACTTAGATCGATCCAACCAAGACGTACTCCCAAAGATGATCACCGCAATTTTCCGTGAGGAACATTTTCACCATGAGGGCTATGGCTACTTCTTAATAGAATTCGATAACTTGCACAACTTGTTCTATCACGACGCCCTCGACATATCTTTTTGAGATCTTTGGTCACCGTAAGTGTCTAATATATTAATCTTGGCCTACATTCACGTAATACCGATAAATTTCATGTCTAACTAATTCGTTATATAGATACGAGATGATTGAAGTACGAAGAACCAAGGGCGATGGGATTCCTCGACCGGGAGCGGTTTGCCAACATGAAATCAAAAGAGTACCAAAGGAGGTCGAGGAGTACGTATATAAAGTTTTGATTAAACTACAAGACAAGGAGTTTATACTTTTGCCATACAATTTTAAGTAAGTTGCTCATTAGCTAGTTAAATTACTCGTTTATTTCGTTATTTACTCGATGTAAGGACTAATGGTGGCATCATGCATGTGTATGTAGCTTCCATTGGATTCTCGTAATAATTCATCCGAAAAGAGCAAGATGTCGATCATGGATCCACTAGATAAACCTAAAAAGACTTTGAAGAGATGACACATTTAGTGAATGAGGCGCTCAAAAGATATTGTCGGAAGAGCTCGAGATACCGCCCATACCACAAATCCCTTACAATCCGTCACGAAGTTTCCAGAGTGCATACGAAGGAATACTCTTATATCATATTTCATAGTAAATAGCTCCTTCGACGACATCTTAGTTCATTCGATTTTTGCAAAGTGTCACAAGCAAAGAAAGGAACAAATTTATGTGGGTACTTAGTGTGCAATACATGCGCGAAATCTTATCATGCACAATAAAAGACAATGACGTAGAGGTCGGTCATGCCGACATGACACATTGATTCACACCACTCAATTTCTATATTCTCTCTTAATTTTGTTTTTTATACTTACAGTAGCCTCAAGTTGTCTACGGTAGGACTGCTTCCTTCAAATCCAAGGCATTGGGCCGGCTCGCCTACTTCATCATGAAGGAAATAATCAACAAAATGGCGAGTTTTATGACGAAGACAACAACGATCCGATCATCCATACTATTGTCCCAAATCACATGTCTTCAACCTCCAAGACCCAGAGGCTTCTAGTTTACCTCCACTAGTTTAGGCTTTTTACTTCAATTCTGTTTCATTACAAAGTGTAAATAACTCTTTGTTCCTTTCAAATGGGAACCCTCCTTTTGCATCTTTACCTTCCATTCATAAGATATTTGATTACATGGTCCTTATATTTTTAGATGGTGTGTTTTACTCTAATGTATGATAGTAAATGCCATTAAAAATAGCTAAATGGAGATTATAGAAGGAAAAATAGTAAAAAGTAGGATCAAAATTGTAGAATGATATGTATTTAGGAATAAAAATTGAAAAATAGAATGTCACATATTCAAAAATAGAGGAGTATAAACTAGCTAATGCATGTACAATATCGGAGGATGCCACGGCATTCACATAGAATAAGACGGCAATGGATCGGCTAGATTTGTGATACAACAAAAGTGATCTATTTAGCTTTCCATAGTATGATATATAATGACTTCATTTACATACTCGAGAAATATTGATGCAAAGATGAGTGAATGGAGGAGAAGGGAGCAGTCCAATGAGGCATGCCCTACACCATCACCATGATCGAGCACCTCATGCATGAGACACTTTAATTGTACATTGTAATTGTGTATATTGTAATTGTGATATGCAAAATCTGTGATTGTAATTGTGATTGATGTATTATATTGTAGTTGTGTATATGCAAAATCTGTGATTGTTGTACATTATAATTGTGCATATGCAAAATTGCAATTGTGATTGATGTATTATATTGTAGTTGTGTATATCGAAATCTGTGATTGTTGTACATTGTAATCGTGTGTATGCAAAATCTGTGATTGATGTATTATATGTTTGAGAGGGCATGGCTAGCAAAGACACGAGGCTAGCCCAAAATGCAGTTTTTTATTTTTCCGGTCAGGCACTATCTGTGGCGGTTGGTGGATAGAACCGCCACAGATAATATAGATCTGTGGCGGTTGATGTATAGAACCGCCACGAGATAATATAGTTATCTGTGGCGGTTGGTGGGAAGAACCGCCACGATAATATTTTTATCTGTGGCGGTTGTAGGAAAGAACCGCCACGTATAGTGCGATTATCTGTGGCGGTTGGTGGATAGAACCGCCACGTATAGTATTGTTATCTGTGGCGGTTGGTGGATAGAACCGCCACAGATAGTATTGTTATCTGTCGCGGTTAGTATGTAGAACCGTCACAGATAACACTTATCTGTGACGGTTAGAAAACCGCCACTGATAATCCTCGATTATCAGTGGCACTATATCTGTGGCGGTTCAATAACCGCCACTGATGGCGGTTATGAACCGCCACTGATGACGTTTTTTGGTGTAGTGTGAGAAAGGTGAGAATCAGCGATTGAATCTAAACGCTTGTCGTTTCTATGCATGCATCTATCCTACGCATCTTGTACCGTTTTCGTCACGTGGCACGAAGCTACTCGGCACGAGGCCACAGCACCCAGAAAAAAAAGGAAAATCGTAGACGCCTCGGTATGCGGGCATGAAGCGCCGCCGCCGTGCACCGCGACGCTGCCTCGGCCGGCGCACCCGAAGGCACCCGAAGCGTCATCACCGCCGTTGTGCGTTTGAAGCACCGCCATTGCGCTTGCGACGCGCTTGGCGAGGCGCCCAAAGCCGCCGCCCTCACTTCCTCAAAAGCGCGCCCGATCTGCGGGCGCCGACCTCCGAAGACGAAGCCACGGTGTCGCCGCCGCCATTGCGGCCAGTCTCGGCTCCACCGCCGCCGAGGCCGTCGCGCCTCGGCTCTGACAGGAGTCTGCCGATGTCTCGGCCCGCATCGCCTTAGCCTCGTCGCCGCTGCCGCTCGACGCCGCGCCCGGCCGACCGTCGCCACGCGCCGCTCAGCCACCCGACCGCGGCACGCGCCGCCCGGCCGTCGCGCGCCGTTCGCCGCCTCGGCCGGCTCCTCCAACGCCACGCCCGGCGCCGCCGCGAAGCGCGCCGCTGCCGGGCGGCCGCATCCGCCGCCGCCAGGCGCCTCGGCCGCGGCTGCTTGCCGCCTCGAGCCCGTGCTCGCCGACGCGCGCGCCGCCGCCGCTTCGGCATCCCGCGCGCCTTAGCCGCAGACGCGGCCGCCCGCCCGGCATCCCGGCTCGGCCGCGTCTGACCGACTGCGGCCGTGCACCACGCCCGCCGCCATCACCACGCGCTGCGCCCAAGCGCCGCAACGCCTCGGCTTTTCCCGCTGCCATTGTCCGACCAGCAGCGCGGCCACGCCTCCGGTCCGGTGGAAGCCGCCGCCGCTATCATCGACCCGCGGCGCGACGGCCATCGCCGCCGGCCCGGCCGAAGCCGCCACCGCCGTCCCAACCAGCGCCAAGACGGCCACCGCCGTCCGATCCGACGAAACCGCCCGCCGCCACGATCGGCCGTGCCCGCATCGCGCCGTTGCCACCGTATGGCCTCGCCCCACCGGCCGAACGCCTTGCTCCCACCGGCGTGCGCGCAAGAAGCTGTAAGCTTGCATATGGGAGCATGTGCATTTGGCGGCTAAGGGATGGGAACCCTAGCCGCCGGTTTTTTATTTCTTGGCTTGGTGAGCATTTTCGGGCCAGGCAGGCCGGGCGGGCCAAGCAACGGCCCAACAGGCCGGTTGTTTGCACCAAAATTTGACAGATAGGGTCAAAATCGGCAGTCCAAGATCAACAAGATACGATTGGATAACGGATCAAGATATTTGGAAACAAAACAGGTTGTTTAGGAAAGCACCCTCCAAATAGAGGCCGATACGGATTCTATTCCTAACGTGTTGTACCAGGACTCTATCGGCCAATGGCTATAAAAGAGGTCTAGAGGTGATCAGAAAAGAGGCCCAGAGCCAACCAACCAATTCGCGTCTACTTTTCATCTACTTTTCTGTCGACTAGGAGTAGTTTCTGTAATTTAGATTCTTGTAACTCAGTTTCGATCAATAAAGTTGCGCATCGCCGATTGTTGATCATCCTCGCCACGCCTGAGTTTGATTTATTCTGATCTTGTTGCGTATCGCCTTCTTCAGAATCGATCTGCCTTTATCGTCTGACTAGCCTTAATCGGCTAGTTAGATTTACCCTTTTTTATCTCGATTTAATCGGCTTTGAGCTGATTGAATCTAAGCCGATTGATCTTCACTATCAGCTAATTAGACTTACCCTGTTACTTTGATCTTAATCGGCTTCAAGCTGATTGAGTCTAAGCCGATTGATCGTTACGATCGGCTTTGAGTGAATTTTATATTTTTACCTTGTCGATTACAGGTCAAATCGACTGGCACGCTCTGAACCCGGTGTTCGTCTTGTGTGCTGCTGTCATAAACCCTACATCAAGTTTTTGGCGCCAACACACTCTTGGCACGCCCGGTGGGACCGATGGCTTCATCAAGTAAAGAAATTTCGTCATCCGATCTCAACACAGAAGCTATAATCGTCCCCACGTTGGACGATTTAACGACAGAGCAGCGCAAGGAAATTGAAGATCGAAAAGTCGCTGGAGGAGATGATCTTTGGGTTGTTACCAAAAACCCGCGCGGCATCACGCGCGGACCGCTTGCCGACGCTCAATCCACTTTCGGCGATGCACGGTGTCATCGGCGGTTCGATAAGTCAATACCGCCGCCCAAGCGAATTATCGGCTATGATAAATCAATCTGTGCACCATGCTATGATAAATCAATCATCGGCTCTCGTTGCGACACTTAAGCCGATGATCACGAATAGCGTGAAAACTATAGCTCGGGAGTTAGCATCATCTGGAGGTCTGCTTGATACAATGCAAGCCCTGCCAAGTTATTCTGTTTTTTCAATAGCACAAAATACACAGAGTGCCTCAGTCGATCCTAAACCATCGGCTACAACTCCACTCCCCACTATGATGCCGACTCAACCTACCGTCATGCTACCACGAGATCCTCGGCTTAGCGGGGTCACACATTACCAGGCGTACACTGATGCTGCTAGACATAACGTGTCGGCTACTTTGCCGCCGTCAGCTCTATTTAATATTTTCCCACAATCGGTCTCGCAGCCGATTGAAAAAATTAGGCACGTCCAGTACCAAGAGCCGATTCTGCCCAGGAATCTGGTCCCACATAAGGTCATAACCTATGCAGAGCCCTTTGTCCCTGTACGAGAACCACCGGTTAAGAGGTATAATGGGTATGATCAAAACCAACAAAATCAAATGCGCTTTCAGTCTAATCAAGCGGCCCGAGTTTGCACTCGGGCGTAATACTAGTCATGATCATTAGCGAGCCCGATACCTTGCCGGCTAACAACATTAATTGGTGACAGTTTACGCGTGTTGAGAGATCAATTGAAACACAACCAAAGGGTAGAGTCATCGGCTATAGAAAGCCGTATCCGGATTATATAGATCGCATGCAATATCCACATAATTTTAAAGTTCTGATTTTGCCAAGTTTTCGGGAATGATTCGGTCACGACCTTAGAGCACGCGTCGGACGCTTTGTCGCTCGATGTGGCGAGGCGAGTCGATCCGACGGTGAAAATTAGATTATTCCCTTGTCTTTATCGGGCTCGCTTTCACTTGGTTTACTAGTTTACCTCCAAATTCGGTTCATTTTGGAGCGATTTGGAAAGCCGATTCCATGAGTATTTTTATCCGTGATGCGGAACTCGGGATTTGAGATCTAAGTTCTCCAATGTAAGACCTGGGAATCGGTAAATGATTATGTTAAGAGATTCAGAGAAGTGAGAAATAGGTGTTTTAGTGTTACCCTGCCTGATAATCAGTTGGTCGATTTAGCTTTCGGTGATACCCCATTAAGAGAAAAATTAGTGAGCGAGAATTCACCAATTTAATTCATCTCTTACAATGAGTATCGGCTCAAGAAAGCCGTTTCTCCGATGATAACGGCTTCAAAGATGAATTGAAGAATAACAAAGACAAGATACAATCGGCTATAAAGGATGACCAACTAAAATTTGCAGAAGAGCCGACGATGCAGCTGGACGTTGATCCTTTTCCAATTAACATGGTTCATTGCTCTAAAAAGAAGGAAAAGCCGACACAAGATGTAGAGCCTAAGGATCAAATTCATATATCATCGGCTATAAAATGACACGTCAAGCGATGTACAATCAAATTCGATGGCAATAAGACACTCATGATTCTTGTTGGCTCTATACAAATAAAAGCCGGCCGTGAAGGAAATTTTCTAAAACAATCACACCAAGGAGTTATCGGTGAGAGAGCATTGCCACCACGTAGCGATCTGAGTCGAAGACCACTTTTTCCCAATTACTAGCAAAATATGAAAGAAGGAATGAAAGGCCACGCGAAGTCCTCCACATCGGCCGGTTAATGAATATCGGCCAAGCGGCCCTAAAAGAGCTCACCAACGGTGCCCTTTTGGCAATTTTGTTGGGAGAGGATTAGCTTTGCCATCACCAAACACATGTCCGATGCGGTATTACCTATGTCAAGGTGATAAGCGATGGTCGAATAAAGATAGAATTTCTAAGCCGACCATAAGTCGAAACAAGACCAAGATGAAGGGTCTAACACTGCGGCTAGTATGGATCTGTTAGGAAAATATGTAAGTCGATCGAACCAAAGCCGAGATGGTGTCCTCCAGTTTAAGCCGATCACAAAGAAGAAGACTTGAGCTGCTAAGGACCCAAGAGATGAGGAAGGTGAACAAGAAAAACGAAGGATAAAACTTTTAATGAGCTTCATCCGATTAAGATTGCGAGAAAAGAGTGGAGGAAGAAAAAACCGGATTCGGCCAATGATTTTTGTTCGACGAAGCCGATCTAGTCTGGAAAATCATACCACGCGTCAGCTCGTGATAGCCGATTTGGTAAGGGATCAACGTGGGATCGTGTAGTGTGCATCGGTTTGTCAAGGTCTTGGTTAGGTCTTGATTGGCTAAAACTCAAATACGAATATACGAGTTGGCCGATTACCGACCTGAAAGCCAAATTAACTCGATGCAGTTAAAAATTTGGCAATGATAAGAAAATATGTTCAAACCGATGATGAAAATTTTTGGAAGATAACATGTTATCTCCCAAAAATGGGGGGCATATGTTTGCACCAAAATTTGACCAGATAGGGTCAAAATCGGCATCCAAGATCAACAAGATACGATTGGATAACGGATCAAGATATTTGGAAACAAAACAGGTTGTTAAGGAAAGCACCCTCCAAATAGAGGCCGATACGGATTCTATTCCTAACGTGTTGTACCAGGACTCTATCGGCCAATGGCTATAAAAGAGGTTTAGAGGTGATCAGAAAAGAGGCCCAGAGCCAACCAACCAATTCGCGTCTACTTTTCATCTACTTTTCTGTCGACTAGGAGTAGTTTCTGTAATTTAGATTCTTGTAACTCAGTTTCGATCAATAAAGTTGCGCATCGCCGATTGTTGATCATCCTCAGTTACACCCCAGGTTTGATTTATTCTGATCTTGTTGCGTATCGCCTTCTTCAGAATCGATCTGCCTTTATCCTCTGATTAGCCTTAATCGGCTAGTTAGATTTACCCTTTTTTATCTCGATTTAATCGGCTTTGAGCTGATTGAATCTAAGCCGATTGATCTTCACTATCAGCTAATTAGACTTACCCTGTTACTTTGATCTTAATCGGCTTCAAGTTGATTGAGTCTAAACCGATTGATCGTTACGATCGGCTTTGAGTGAATTTTATATTTTTACCTTGTCGATTCTGAGTCAAATCGACCGCACGCTCTGAACCGGTGTTAAATGCGGTGTCTTCTTTGTCGAAACCCTACATCAAGTTTTTGACGCCAACACCGGTTCAGCCAAAGAAAGGAAGTAGAGAAAAAAAAGAAGAAAAAGAAAGAAAGAGAAAAAAATAGCAGAAAAATTTGGAAAATTGCTAGAAAATTCCAAAAAATTATCCAGCTCTGTTTTTAATTTTTCTAGCTTAATTTTCTCTGTTTTTATGAATATTCTCTCTGAAATTTTAATTCATTGCTTTATTTATATACTGCAATGCATGTTTTTATTTTCTGCACCTTATGCCTTTTGCAACCATTTTCTATTAGATTACACGCAGTAATCTAATGCTGGAATTTTGAAATCATGCAAAATGTCCAGCATCGTGAATCGTGAGTTTGAAGAACTGGCCCCGCACGGTCAGAACTATCTCATCTGGGCATCGGACGTGAAGATCGTTCTTGGGGGCAAGAAGCTCCGTGCTGCAATTAGTCTAGGGTTCTCGCAGGACGCGAAACCTACCGCCGAGCAGAACAATCAAGCCTTGTACTTCCGTTTTGAAGGACCATGTGGAGGTCCATCCATATTTGTGATGAGTATTTGACTTTATTTGAGCAAGGTGTGCTCAAGTTTGAGTTTGATTTGGATTGATTTTCAAAATGAAGCAATTTGAGTTGTCTTTGCCAGGAGTGGCAGTACCGGTCGTATGGACGCGATAGTGATGAGTTGCATGGTTTATTGCACATCTTTGTGGGCATTGCTATGTGAGGAGTTTCCTTGTCTTTGATGGTTGCAGGGCGACGGTGCTAGGTCATGGTGAGGCGAAGGATGGCCGGGACTAGGCGAGAGCGTCGAGGTCCAGACGGTTGGGAGATCGCGGAAGATGATCGGAGACGGAGTCCGGCAAGTCAAGAAGACAAGGAAAGGAGTTGATGCTAGCTAGATGCCGCGTGGATCAATGAGGGCCGTCGGATTGAGGTCTAGTTGATAGGTTAGCGGGTCTAGGTAGTATGCTTTGAAAACCGTGCAAGAAAACCCGGTATGTGTGTGGGTTTTGGGTTAGCCCTTGCATGGCTGTGTGTGTGGGTTAATCCTAGCCCTTAGATGAGTGCTCTAGGGTTGAAGGACTCATCCAAGGGTGGTAGGTGGCCCAAGAGTAGTATAAATAGGGGTAGAGGGGTAGCCTCCTTCCCTTAAAGGTGTTGAGGTTTTTGATGCTCATTTGAGCTTTGCCCACATGAATGTGAGGCTTTGTAACCTCCCCTTCCAGAAATGAAAGTTTTATTCATCCACCTCTGAATTTATTTTGCGCATTTACATTATGTCTTTACTTTACGCAATTTAAATTCAGCATTTACTTTCCCGCAATTACATTCCCGCAATTTAGTTTCAAGTAATTTGGATTTGCCTCCCCTCCTTCTAAATGCTGCTGTTCTTGGATGTTTTGAGTGTGTTCATATGGTTTTACATCTCTTTTGCACTCTTGGATTGAGTAGAGAACGTCTTTTCTTTCAAGTTCCAACTTTGTTCTGAACTTGTTCTTCGCGCAGCAGTCAGTGTTTGATTTTTGTAAACATATAGAAAAATCCTTTTTGAGTGATTCTTGTTGGAGGAGGTGCGGGACTCTGATATCCGCTTGCAGAAAAATTTTGGAGTTCACTTGTTGTACCGTTTGGGCGCCATGAGGTGAAAACCGAGCCCCAAACGTTCTGCTCGAAGTTCTTGACCAGACTGTGTTCTTCGATTTTTCGTGTTTTTCTGTAAGGCTTTTGAGGAGAAATTTGGTGGAGTTCTTCAAGACTCTGATGCTCACAGGAGAAAAAGTCTCAAAATTTTGTGAGCTACAGAAACCCACCAACCTCCTGTGCAAATTGAGGACAAGTTCTGGGAATTCTGTTTTGCTTTTCTGAAAGTGACTTTTGTGATTTGAATTGATGTCCTTTCTAAAAGCAAGAGTTTGAATTGATTCCTTTTATCTTGGACACTAGACAACCAGGATTGTGACTCAAAATCCCCACATATTTTATGGTACTTATCCATGCAAGCTTGGGGTACACATAGTTGTCTAGTTTTTGGGTTTTCACAATTCCTTTTGAGCGATCTTGTCGAGGTTTTTGTTGGAGTATTTTGGGGAATTTTTATTTGCGACCATTCACCCCCTCTGTTCGCCATTTCGGTCCTTCAATTGGTATCGAGCGGTTCTGCTCTTTCTAGATCTTGACCGGTCTCAAGAGCCATGGCGACGGACAAATATTCCACCAAGCCTCCCATCTTTAATGGAGTTGATTTTCCTTTTGGAAATCCCGGATGGAGTCATACATCACGCCTGGGCTACGATATGGCGAAGGTGAAACTCCGTATGAGGTTCCTGGCGATGAAAATGTCACGGCCATCAATATGGTTGGCGTTGAGGCGAATGCTAAGGCAAGGAACATTCTCATACAGTGGTCTTAGCCATGGTGAGTATGATAGGATTTCTCACCTTCGCTCCGCTCACGAGATTTGGGTAACCCTCGATGCTTACCATGAGGGCTCTACTCAAATCAAGGCGTGAGGCAGATCAGTTCAAGCGCGAGTACAACAAGTTTGATCAACGCTACCGGTGAGAGTCTCGGCGAGTGTTTTGGTCGGTTTACAAAGATTTTGAGCGACCTCCAAGCGCTTGGTTGCATATACCGACTCGGACAATGCTCGGCATTTCTTGACCGCACTCGACCTTGGGTTTGGGAGATGAAGGTGACCACCATCAAGGACACCACCGACTTATCGACTCGACTCTTGACGGGCTTTATTCCGCCTCAAGACTCATGAGATCGATGTCGTCTCTCGGAAGACGAAATCTCGATCGATGGCTTTGGTCACCGATCCCATTGGATCTTCTTCTTCGATCCTTCTATTGGTTTCTCTCTTCCGCCCTTTGCGAGCTAGCGATGACCAACTGGAAAAATTTCGGAAAATGAGCTTGCTCTTCTCGCCGCAAGTTTTCTCATGCATACAAGAGGGTGAGAGAGAGGAAGAGAGGTGGCATGATCACCGCTTGAGTGTGGTGGCCCCAACCACATTCGGCGAACTATCCCAAGCCGGAGAAGGGCAAGAATGGCGTTGGCGGTTCGGGCAAGAACGACTACACCGACAAGAACCGCAACAAGAAGCCTCCGGTTCGTGAACCGGCGCACGAGAAGAAGTACCGCAACTTCTCCAAGAACAAGAAGCTCTTCCACCGCGTCCTTGCGCGGCAGCGACATCAACCTCTCCGACACGGAGACATGGAGCGACGAGGCGAGGATGATCCGCAAGAGAAGAAAGGCGGCGACGACTTCTCGGCATGTGCTTCATGGCCGACACAACGACATCGGCGACTCAGCTCTACAAATGACTCGGACGAGGTACCCTCCTATGACCAGCTCAACGAAGCTTTACGCAAATTAGGAAAATTTCATGCTAGAGCTAGAGCTAGGTGTACGGAGCTTGAGAAGGAAGTAGGTACCTTGACTCGGAGTTAGCTTCACTTAGATCTTCTCCTCCCGAGTCACCGATGATTGCTCTTTGTGTGATGCTATTCTTGTGGAGTTGGAGAACCTAAGGACCATACATGATAGTGTGCTTGTTGAACTTGATGGTCTTAGGTTGAAGAATGCTAGCACTAGTTCTGTTGATGCTATTCCTGTTGAGGCTAGTTTTCTTCATGCTCACTCCACTCCATCATGCTCTAATTGCCCTAAATTGCTTGCCAAATTGATGCCATGGCGAACACCTTAGGAAGCTTTCGCTAGAAACAATGAACTTGAATCACATGCTTCTAAGGACCCAGTCGGCTCATGTGAGGGTCAGAAGCAATTAAAACTTGACAATGAAACTCGAATGTCAAGTGTGCTAAACTTGCTAAGGACTTACTAGATAAGTCACAAAAATATTGCTTGCGATGTACTGAGATTGTGGGGGACTTGGATAAAATCCATGTCGAGCTTAGGAAGAAATTAGAAGACCAAGCCCATAGAATTAGAGATGCTCCTTGCGTTTCTTGTGAGGCCCTCAAGATTGAGGCAGCCGTCTTTGAGGAGAAAATGCACGTCTTGAGAGAGCTCATCTTTACGGTTCTTCTTCCTCTCCTTCCCCTGTTCTTCTTGTGCTTCTTTCTTCCGAGATTGCCAAGATCTTATGAGCACTCTCGAGAAGTTTGTTGGAGGCAAGAAGAAGCTCAATCTTATTCTAGACCAATCCAAGATTAGTAGATTCAATCAAGGTCTAGGATTTGATCCCTTGAGCACGCTCAGGCGCATCCTCCCACCATTGTGCGCGGCTCCAAGAGTGGTGAGATTGTGGTAGCTCCCAGAGTGAGTACCACCGTGTTTAGGTCTGCTGGGGTTGTCCATAGGACTTCTGACCAGAAGGGTGTTACTCCTATTGCTTTTGCCTCTAGCAAGGCGAAGTACACATGCACCTTCCGTAAGAAGGATGGTCACCTAGTAGATTTACGCTTCAGCGCGCCAAGATCACTCGGCGTGAGCGTGTTGTCGCTCTTAGGGGTATTGTGGTCATCCCGGACTTTGAGTGCTCCTAAGACACACACCGCTTCTAGACAGTTAGAGAGTCGCTTTGTTTTGGGGGCGTCCGGGACTTGGTTTTCATGCTAGTTCTTGAGTTTTAGTCCCGAGCTGTTCAGAGTCGATCTTTCCGCCGTCCTCTTGATATTCCTCGTTTTCCCATCGAGGTAGATATCGTGGCATGAGGTGTTTTCTCGGTAGGAGATCCAGCACCTTATTGGGATGGTCGGCTTTTGCACCTGGCGTGCCAACCCGCTTTGACTCCTAGATTATCTACGAGTTGCTCCCGATCGTGAGAGTTGAGCGTCAGAGAGACACTCGAGTCCGATCTTCTTACGTGGTGGTACTGAGGTGTCGTATGGTTGAGATTGGGTTCCTAAGTCTTCACTCTATCCCAAGATCGAGTCATCTTTCTCTCTTGTGTCTTGATCAGTTAAATCCGGATGGGGAAGGGCGATGTTTGGATTGTTGACTCGGTTGTTCTCGTCATATGACCGGAGATTCTCGTTGGTTCTCTTCCTAGTCCGAGCCCCGGTGATGAGTTAATCACTTTTGGGGATGCATCTTGAGTAGAGTCATTGCTAAAGGTACCATCTGCATTAACCAAAATTTCATTCTTAAAGATGTTGCCTTAGTAAGTAAGCGCAATACAATCGCTCTCTGTTTCTCGACTTATCGATGACTCTTTCGAGGTAAGCTTCAAGAGTAATGCCTGTAGAATCCTTGATTCATCGGAGGGTTAGTTTATGGATTTCTAGATTTGGGAGAGTCTTTCGTGCTGATTTTTCGCTTCTTCCGAGACTCTCTTCGATGTTTGATTGCTTCGAGTCCCGTGATCTCTCCTTCTCGCATAGGAGACTTGGTCACATTGGTTTTGATCATTTGACCCGAGTTAGCGTACCACGATCTCATTCGGGTTTGCCCAAACTCAAGATGGTCAAAGACTTAGTTTGCTCTCCTTGCCGACATGGCAAGATGGTTATCGCTTCTCATCCTCCGACCACCGTAGTGATGGTGATGCACCAGACAGCTTTTACATATGGACACCGTTGGTCCGGCTAGAGGCAATCGCAGGAGGGAAGTGGTATGTTCTTGTCATCGTTGATGATTTTTCTAGATTCTCTTGGGTATTCTTCATGGCCTCGAAGGATGAGACTTTTCTCACTTGGGGTTTGATCAAGAGGTTGTCTATTGAGCTCCCGGTGCATTACGAGCTATCTGTGATGATAATGGCACGGAGTTCAAGAATTCCTACTTTGAGAGTTTTTGTGTGGAGTCCGGTTTAGAGCATCGTTCTCTTCTCCCTCGCCCCTCGTGAGAATGGCGTAGTGGAAAGGAAGAACAGGACCCAGTTGAGATGGCCAGACGATGCTAGGCAGTCTGAGACTCCTAGGAAGTTTTGGGTGAGGCTATAGCCACCTTACCATGTTTCTAATCGCGTGTTTTTGAGAGCACATTTGCATCGCACTTCTTATGAGTTGAGGTATGGGCGAAAGCCCAGTGTGTCTCATTTTCGCGTTTTCGGTTGCAAGTGTTTTATCTTAAAGTATGGTAACCTAGATAAGTTTGAGTCTCGCTCTTCTGATGGTATCTTTCTAGGTTACTCGACTTCTTCTCGTAGCTATAGGGTCTGGAGTGTTGATGCGCATAGGATCATAGAGACCTGTGATGTGACCTTTGATGAGGCTAGCCTGTGAGCTAGACACGATATTTGAGCTCTTCTTATCCCTCCGAGACCATCTTTGTAGAAGATGAGGATGATGGAGATGATGGTGTTCCACGGATCCAGTTCCCTCTATACCCGAGGTGCCTCCTGTTTCCATTTCGCACCTCGGGAGACCACCCTTGCCTTCCGACTCTCCTTGGTGAGTGGCTCGCTCCTACCTCTTACGTGCATGAGGTAGAGGCCACTACGCTTCGGTCCTCCCGTCATATCCAGAAGCTCATCCACCGATCGGATCATTGGTGATCTGTTTGAGCGCGTCACTCGCTCAAAATCAGGTTTGTCCTGCCTCCACTCTGCCTTCGTTGCCTCCTTTGAGCCGAAGATGTTTCTCATGCATTATCCGATGAATCGTGGATTAATGCTATGCATGAGGAACTTGAGAACTTTGAGAGGAGCAAGGTATGGCGACTTGTCGAGCCCCATCTGGTCATAATGTCATTGGGACCAAGTGGGTGTTCAAAACAAGCAGAGTGAGGATGGGGTTGTCATTCGCAACAAGGCTAGGCTAGTTGCACAGGTTTTTCTCAGGTTGAGGGTCTTGACTTTGAGGAGACCTTTGCCCCGTAGCTAGACTAGAGGCTATTAGGATCCACGCTTGCATTCTCTGCATCCCGGGCTTCAAGCTCTATCAAATGGATGTCAAGAGTGCATTCCTCAATGGCTATATTGAGGAAGAGGTTTATGTCAAACAACCTCCGAGATTCGAGAACCCCAAGTTTCGAGTCATGTATACAAGCTCTCCAAAGCTTTGTATGGACTCAAGCAGCCCCAGAGCATGGTATGAGAGGCTCAAGTCTTATCTTCTCACCATGACTTCAAAATGGGCATAGTAGACAAAACTCATTCATCGACACCATGAGTCTCATTTTCTTCTTGTCGATTTATGTGGACGATATAATTTTGGTGGCTCATCTCATTCGCTTGTGTCTCGCTTTTACGAGGTGATGAGCCTGAGTTTGAGATGAGTATGATGGGCGAGTTGAGCTACTTTCTTGGCTTCCAAATCAAGCGGACTCGGGAGGTACTTTCTTGCATCAAGGCAAATATACCGTGACCTCTGAGGCGTTCGACATGTCCGATGGGAAGCCGGTGATGACTCCTATGGCCACCATCGCTGTCCTCGAGCCCGATGAGGATGGTGAGCTCGCTGATCAAAAGGAGTTTTGAGCATGATCGGCTCCCTCTTGTACCTCACCGCTTCGAGGCCGGACATACATTTTTTTGTGTGTCCTGCGGCGCTCGATTTCAAGCTTCTCTCGCGCTCTCACCGCCAGTGATCAAGCGCATCTTCAGTACCTTCGTGCTACCACCGATTATGGTATTTGGTACTCTTCGTCTTCTTGTCTATCTCTTAGAGCCTTTTCCGATGCCGACTTTCTCGGGTCAGAGGATAGATAGGAAGAGCACTTCGGCACTTGCCAATTCATTGGCACTTCTCTTGTTTCTTGGTCATCTAGGAAGCGATCAGGAGTTGCTGATCCACCACGAGGCCGAGTATGTTGTTGCAGACTAGTTGTCAGAGCAGTGCTCTAGATGAGATCGACCTTACGGGACTATGGGTTAGAGATAGAGAGTGTGCCACTTTTCCGTGACAACACTTCAGCTATTTGCATTGCTAAAAACCCAAAGGCAACATTCGGACCAAGCACATTGATATTAGATATCACTTCCTTAGAGACCATGTGGAGAAGGGAGATATCGCGCTTGATTCGAGAGAGTGACCTTGATTAGCCGATATTTTCACCAAGCCTTTGGATAGCTCCATTTGTTGCCTTGAGGAGTGAGCTTGAGTCGTGAGCCCTTACGGCCTTTCGTGGGGAGCTGGTTTGTATATTATGTATTATATGTTTTCTTCTAGCTTTTCTTTTCTTTGTGTTTCTTCGGGTGACTTTGGGCTTGTTTTCTTGAGTTGAGTTCACTCACTTAGACTTTCGGCATGCCTTGCATTGACCTCTTATCTTGTGCTTTAGGTTGCTATCATGCGTGATTAGTGTTCTCTCTTCTCTCTAGGTTGAGTTCCCTCACGCCTTATAAGTCTAGCGGTATTGGGCCTCCAGGTAGGCAGGTCTGTGTGCACTCCTTAGTTGGGATCTAGAGTCGACTTCCTATGTCATCCTTTGGGAAGATAAGAGCGAGTCTGAGCCGTAGTGAGTCTCTTCTATCTTTTCTATGCTCTATAGCCATCCAGTTTTGCGTTTCTCGACTTCTTCTCCTCATTCTGCTTTTCCGGTTATTATTGAGTTCATTCGGTTTTCTTTATGCCTAATCTTGATAATAACTCAACTTTAACCAGATTTGAGCTTAAAATTGATTCATTTGTTGAGGGGGAGTTTGGGAATCTGTTCATGCATTGCATTTAGACTGCATTTTCTGTTTTATGAGCTTTGTCTATTATGCAATTGATTTCTTCTTCATCATTTGAAGAAAATCACTAGCTTAGGTATGTCCAAGTTCATTTAACTTGCTAAGCTTAAAAATGAAATAAGCCTTAAATGAAAAACTTGATGAAACTTGTTGCTTTTACTTGCTAGGTTTCTTCTCTAGAGGTTTGTGCCATAATTTGAGAAATTTAGGAGTTCTCTAGAGTCCCTATAGCAACTTGGGTGAAACTAGTTTGATCCATGCAGAGTCCTTCAATTGCTCATGAATCGTTGTGCTAAAAATGAAAATTAAACAAAATTGACTCTTCTTGTGCACATACGACTCAACACCTTGTATTCACAAGACCGCTTCCCATTGCACTTGGGATGAACTTGGAATACATCGTGTTTGACCTAGACCATCCTCTTAAGAGCTCATCTTGAGATGGTCGCATACGGCTTGAGTCAATTGGTTGTCAAAAGAAAATGCAAATAAATTAAAAACAAAGACATATGTGGGTAAAGAATGCAAATAATGTCAAACATTTGCACCCCGCTATGTCTTGTATGATGATAAATCAAAATTTGCATTAAGTGATAAATGAGCCCGAATTGTATGCTCTTCTAGATTCCCCAACGTGTTGAGTAGGTTGAACTCTAGGTTTTCCTTTTGATCCTTAGAGTGGCTATTCTTCTATTTTTGAAACTAAAGCTAAGTGTTGCACTTGTCAAATCTTGCTAAAATGAAATATTCAAAACTAAGCTCGTATTTGCACTTGGACATGTCTTAGTTTAGTCATCTTCGAAATTGACAAGCTTGGTGTAATATCCTTCCATTGTGATCAATTGATAATCTTCAAAGCTCTTTCGATTGCATTTCATGCATACATAAAAAATTGATGCCTATATTGCCAAAAGGGGGAGAAAACGTAGAAAAGACATCACTAAAAAGATAAAAATGTGAATGCTTATTTGGTTATTATGATCTTTGTAAAACTATGCTACTACTTGTTGGATCATAATCTCATAATCACATTTGACATGTTTAGTTGGATTTTAGAGTTTTGTTGAAAACTTGCTCTTTCTTAAATTTAACTCTAAAATCTGAATTCCTCTTCGTCAACTTGGTCATGGTTCTAATTTCTATCTTTGGACCAAGTTTGACTTTGCAATCAAAATTGCTTTCTTCTTCATTTTCTTCAAACTCAAATTTATGCTTTTGTGTGGTTTGTCAATATACTCATCAAGGGGAGATTGAAGGACCATGTGGAGGTCCATCCATATTTGTGATGAGTATTTGACTTTATTTGAGCAAGGTGTGCTCAAGTTTGAGTTTGATTTGGATTGATTTTCAAAATGAAGCAATTTGAGTTGTCTTTGCCAGAGTGGCGATGCGGTCGTATGGACGCGGTAGTGATGAGTTGCATGGTTTATTGCACATCTTTGTGGGCATTGCTATGTGAGGAGTTTCCTTGTCTTTGATGGTTGCAGGCGACGGTGCTAGGTCATGGTGAGGCGAAGGATGACCGGACTAGGCGAGGCGTCGGAGGTCCGAGACGGTTGGGAGATCGCGGAAGATGATCGGAGGCGGAGTCCGGGCAAGTCAAGAAGACAAGGAAAGGAGTTGATGCTAGCTAGATGCCGCGTGGATCAATGAGGGCCGTCGGATTGAGGTCTAGTTGATAGGTTAGCGGGTCTAGGTAGTATGCTTTGAAAACCGTGCAAGAAAACCCGGTATGTGTGTGGGTTTTGGGTTAGCTCTTGCATGACTGTGTGTGTGGGTTAATCCTAGCCCTTAGATGAGTGCTCTAGGGTTGAGGGACTCATCCAAGGGTGGTAGGTGGCCCAAGAGTAGTATAAATAGGGGTAGAGGGGTAACCTCCTTCCCTTGAAGGTGTTGAGGTTTTTGATGCTCATTTGAGCTTTGCCCACATGAATGTGAGGCTTTGTAACCTCCCCTTCCAGAAATGAAAGTTTTATTCATCCACCTCTGAATTTATTTTGAGCATTTACATTATGTCTTTACTTTACGCAATTTAAATTCAGCATTTACTTTCCGCAATTACATTCCCGCAATTTAGTTTCAAGTAATTTGGATTTGCCTCCTCCTTCTAAATGCTGCTGTTCTTGGATGTTTTGAGTGTGTTCATATGGTTTTACATCTCTTTTGCACTCTTGGATTGAGTAGAGAACGTCTTTTCTTTCAAGTTCCAACTTTGTTCTGAACTTGTTCTTCACGCAGCAGTCAGTGTTTGATTTTTGTAAAATATAGAAAAATCCTTTTGAGTGATTCTTCTTGGAGGAGGTGCGGGACTCTGATATCCGCTTGCAGAAAAATTTTGGAGTTCACTTGTTGTACCGTTTGGGCGCCATGAGGTGAAAACCGAGCCCCAAACGTTCTGCTCGAAGTTCTTGACCAGACTGTGTTCTTCGATTTTCGTGTTTTTCTGTAAGGCTTTTGAGGAGAAATTTGGTGGAGTTCTTCAAGACTCTGATGCTCACAGGGAGAAAAAGTCTCAAAATTTTGTGAGCTACAGAAACCCACCAACCTCCTGTGCAAATTGAGGACAAGTTCTGGGAATTCTGTTTTTGCTTTTCTGAAAGTGACTTTTGTGATTTGAATTGATGTCCTTTCTAAAAGCAAGAGTTTGAATTGATTCCTCTTTATCTTGGACACTAGATAACCAGGATTGTGACTCAAAAATCCCCACATATTTTATGGTACTTATCCATGCAAGCTTGGGGTACACATAGTTGTCTAGTTTTTCGGGTTTTTCACAATTCCTTTTGAGCGATCTTGTCGAGGTTTTTGTTGGAGTATTTTGGGGGAATTTTTATTTGCGACCATTCACCCCCCCTCTGTTCGCCATTTCGGTCCTTCACGTTTAAATGCATGAATCGCATTTTCCTTTTAGATTATGGTTGTTAGCAATTTCTTTTGAATAATGAATTGTAAGCTCTAGAAGAGCATACTCCTCTCATGAATAAATATGGAATTTCTTCTTTATTCCAGTATTATTTAATTTGCAAGCAATGTTTGAATTATTTTGCCGCTGTTTGATTGGAATTATATTTCTTTTATCTAGAAATCTTGTAGCGCCCAAATGGAAGAGATATGCATTGTTGATAGTGGCACAACAAATACCATCTTAAGAGAGTCCAAATACTTCCAGTCGATCACGAAGAACGCTGGAAAGATTACTACGATCGCAGGAAGTGACTCATATGTAATCGGCTCAGGAAGAGCCACTATTATATTGCCTATGGATACAACTTTGGTAATTGAAGAAGCCTTTTTGTACCCTGAATCAAGCGCACTCTCTTAAGCTTCAAAGACATCCGCGCCAATGGTTTTCATGTAGAAACCAATGAAGAAAATGGCAAAGAATACTTGTGCATTGTGAAGCATGCGGTATGTGGAAAAATGGTATTAGAAAAATGTCCCTCATATGAATCTGGGTTGTACTACACGAATATTCATGCACCCGAAGTGTATACTTCCTTGAAGACTATTTTTAGTAGCTTTGAGTTATTTTCTTTATGGCATGGTAGATTAGGTCATCCTGGTCTTAGAATGATGAGAAATATAGTGAACAACTCACAAGGTCATGGCATTAATGTTAAAAATTTTCCGAATCATGAAGATTTTGTGTGCCCTGCATGTGCCACTGGGAAATTAATAACTAGACCCTCTGTCATGAAAGTGCAAAGTGAAATCCCTGCATTCCTGAAACGCATCCAGGGGATATTTGCGGCCCGATTCAGCCCTTGTCAGGGCCGTTTTGATACTTTATGGTGCTCATCGATGCTTCCTCGAAATGGTTGCATGTATGCTTATTATCAACAAGAAACCATGCTTTTGCAAAGCTGATCTCGCAGATCATAAGAATTAAGAATGCTTTCTCTGATCATCGCGTGAAGTCCATCAGAATGGACAATGCCGGAGAATTTACTTCAAAGGCATTTGATAATTATTGTACGGCAATAGGGATAGCAGTTGAGCACTCCGTACCGCACGTCCATACGCAAAATGGACTAGCTGAAGCACTAATAAAGAGGATTAAGTTCATTGCCAGACCGCTTTTGCAGAGTTGTAACTTGCCCAACACCTGTTGGGGACACACAGTCCTGCATGCAGCAGCTCTTATCAATTTGGACCTTGACCTACAACATTCATTCCCTATGCGACTTGTGCAGGATCATCCCGAAGATCTCCCATCCCAGGAAATTTGGGTGTATGGTATATGTACCTATACCACCCCCTCAGCGGACTGCAATAGGCCCTCTCCGCAAGTCTGGGATATACGTTGGTTATGAGAGTGCATCCATAATCAGGTATTTGGAACCCATGACTAGAGGCTTGCATACAGCTCGATTCGCTGATTGTATCTTTGACGAGGATCGTTTCCCGTCATTAGGGGGATGAAATCAACCTTTGGATGAAAAATACCGGGAAATCATATGGCATTCCACTGGGATCCTCGCACATGACCCCCGCACTAATGAAGCAAATCAAGAAGTCCAGAAGATAATTGATTTGCAGAATTTAGCAAATGAACTGCCTGATCATTTTTGTGATCTGAAGGGCGTGGTTAAGTCGCATGTACCCTCAAGAAATGCACCAGAGAGGGTGGAAATACTAAAGAAAATAGAAGGTATCCCTCATCCTGTTCAGAGGCCTCAAAGAAAAAGAACAGGAAATCTGGCTCCTCAAACCCAAAGTACCCGAGGCGTGCGGAGAAAAGCGGGCGAGAGGACTTACCACAACCAATCATGAAAATACCCCAAGGAAAGAAGGGAGCAGTTGAGACTGCAGCCTGGAAAGAAGCCAACAGGAAAGGCAATTCCAGACTTGAACCTTCCACTGCAGGAAGCCGCCGGAAATAATGTGTGCGCACACATAGGCGATGAAAAGCTAAAGGAACTTGCTCCTGCGATAGGGAATAGCAACGAAGAGCAAGTAGAAGTGCATGAAGCACCCCATGAAGAAATGGCCATAAACTTTGTAATAACAGGAGAATCCCTGAATAGAGCAACAGCCAATATCGATGCATACTTTGCAAAGAAGATTGCCTCGATCATTGATCATGATCCCAAGCCTGCATCTCTCGCAGAGTGCAAGAAAAGGCTAGATTGAGAAGAATGGAAAAAGGCAATCACTGCAGAGTTAGTCTCTCTGAACAAGAGAGAGGTGTTTGGGCCCGTATGTCGTACACCTCCCCATATAAACCCTGTAGGTCACAAATGGGTCTTTGTTCGGAAGAGGAATGAAAACAACAAAGTTGTAAGGTACAAGGCAAGGCTCGTAGCTCAAGGTTTCATTCAACGTCCTGGAGTTGATTATGAAGAAACCTATTCTCCGGTCATGGGAGGAATTACCTTTAGATATTTGATCTCAATGGCAGTCAACTTGAGTTGAGAATGAAGCTAATGGATGTTGTCACAGAATATTTGTATGGAAACTTGGATTCGGAGATATACATGAAAGTACCGGAAGGAATTCCTATCCCGAACCAAGACGAAGCAAATAGAAACCTGTACAGTGTGAAATTGGAGAAATCACTGTATGGGCTAAAGCAATCAGGAAGAATGTGGTAGAATCGCTTGAGTGACTTCCTCTGCAAGAAAGGCTACACAAACAGCGAAGATTGTCCATGTGTGTTTATCTGATGATCCCGAATGGATTCTGTATAATCTCCGTCTATGTAGATGACTTGAACATCATTGGGATGGATGAAGAAATTGAAGAAGCATGCTCATACTTGAAGTCTGAGTTTGAAATGAAGGATTTGGGTAAAACCAAGTTTTGTTTAGGCTTGCAGCTTGAGCATGTCCAAGGAGGAATCTTGGTACATCAATCAACTTACACGCAGAAAGTGTTAGAAAGGTTTGGCTTTGAAAAGGCATATCCTGCGAAGACTCCAATGGTCGGAAGGTCACTCCAAGCAGACCTAGACCCATACAGACCTAGAGAAGAGGGGGAGGAAGTCTTGGGAGCAGAATTCCCATATCTGAGTGCAGTTGGAGCGCTCATGTACCTTGCGAATAGCACCAGGCCGGACATTGCGTTCGCTGTGAATTTGCTAGCCCGGTACAGTGCAGAACCCACAAAAGGCATTGGAAAGGGATCAAGGACATCTTCCGTTACCTCTAAGGAAGCAAAGACCTCGGTTTGTTTTTCAAAAGAAACAATGAATTGAATTTGGTTGGCTACGCCGATGCTGGGTACTTATCAGACCCGCATACTGGTAAGTCCCAAACTGGCTATGTTTTCCTATATGGAGGAATAGCAATTTCTTCGAAGTCGTCTAAGCAGACTCTCGTCTCGACGTCGACAAACCACACGAAAATCATCGCTTTGTATGAAGCATCTCGTGAATGTGCATAGCTCCGCAGAATGGTTCACCACATCCAGAAGTCATGTGGCTTGAACATTGAGCAAACTCCTACGATCATCTATGAAGATAATGCAGCTTGTGTTGCCCAAGCACAGATGGGTTATGTGAAGAGCAATCTCACGAAGCATATCAACCCCAAGTTCTTCTATGCTCACGAATTGCATAAGATGAACGAGATCAACATATTGCATACTAAGTCATGTGAAAATCTTGCAAATTTGTTCACTAAATCACTCTCAGCATCTACTTTTGAAAGGTGCATAAAAGGGGTTGGGATGATGAGACTTAGAGAAGTGCATATTTCAGGGGGAGATATTTCACATACTCCCACATGAATCTCGAACATGAATTATGAATACCCAACATGAATCTCAAAGATTAGTGATTGAAGTTTGGGTGAATTATACTCTTTTTCCTCAGCAAGTTTTTCATGAAGTTTTCTTGTATAAGGTTTTAACGAGGCAATTCGTGCAACATAGTAAGCGTATGCTATGTACTCTTTCTCCAAGTATTTTTCCCACTGGGTTTTTCTGGAGTTTAATGAGGCATATGCATCTCGCGGCAAAGGGCCCAAGGGGGAGTGTTGGGAAACCTCATGGTCCATTGAAGGCCCATGACTGGTCCCTTAGCCGAAACCCTAGACGACCGCTATATAAGGAGGAGGGGTCCCCCTATGTACAAACAACCACAAAGCAATAAAGAATTATGTCGTCGCTCTCCCTATACCTGTGTCTCTCTCTCTGTTCTCCAATTTAGATCTGTTCGGGAACCCCGGACTATCCGATAGCGAGATTCCTTAACAGACACGTAACGCAAATCGACATTCGTCTGATGGATATCAAAAAGTTATCCTCTTAAGGACATCCTTTGATCTCATCTCTCATCTAATTTACCTTTTTTATCTCGAGATCCATATATGTGTATTTTTCATTTGTCGAGCTGTCGCAAGTCGCAACTATAGCAACCACACATACTTACCCTACCGAGGTGCACGCAGTCAGGAAGGCAGCAGCCGGAAAGATGAGTACGCGGCGCCATCGACCCGCTGCTGGGCTACCTCTCGTTGGTGCCTGTTTCGTTCGTGCCTTTTTCGTATCGCGCCTATCTACAAATGAGGGGGCAATAGATGAGAAAGAGAGTGAGCGAGACAGGCGAGAGAGTTGAGAGGGAGATTGAGAGAGACTGGTGAGAGAGAGAGCTGAGAGAGATTGAGAGGCAGTGTAAGAAGCTGCTCTCTCTCGCTCGTCCCTCTCAATCCCTCTCAGCTCTCTCTCCCCTCTTGCCCATCTCTCTCAGGTGTTGACGATAGGGGTAGCATCCATGCTGTTCGGTGCGTCTATAGCGCTCATGCTCTATGAGTTCTTTATGCTAGGCTTCTTTCTCATGCCCTAGGTTATTGGGCACAGTACGGCCCATTCTACAGTGTCGTGCCGGGTCGTGTCGCCCATCGTGCCCAGTTCTCGAGCCCGGTACAGTGTTTTGCCGGCCCGACACGACCCACTTCATGCCGAGTTAGGCTTCGGATCGGACCGTGATGTCGTGCCTTGGGCCAACCCAAAAGAGCCCAGCCCGAGTGCCCACCTCTAAGCAAATCTGAGACCTCGCCTACAACACGCAGGACTGCGTCGACCTCTACGCGTGTTGTTGGTTTCCTCACTAAGAACAGCTGCATGTAAATAACAGATCAAAGAAACATACGTAAATTTTAGGGTAATTTTCTCTTGTGTTATTCGTCTCAACTATGAGGTTAATATTTATAGTACACACATAGACCTATCTATGAAATAACTTAAAAAGAAAATATCTCTACTTACCTTTACAACATGGTACTTACTTTACAACATAGTAAATTAACCTACAATAGAAAATGTGGATTACTTTCTAATCTCTTCTTTCCTTCCATAACATGGCAAGGAAATAATAGAAAGTCTTGATTATTTTCTAACAATCTCCCCCTAATCTGGACTTGGTTGTATGAGATCTTTGACGTCTAGCAGATCAAGCATCTCATCAAACGGTATCAAGCCCTTTGGCTCCTCCCTACAGCGATAGTGTTTGGAGTCATCACATCTAATTTATCTTTTTTTTATCTCGAGTTCCATATATGTGTATTTTGTGAAAGGGAACGACGACGAGGAGAGCAGTTCATCAAGGACGAGATGAAGAGCATGAACGGCTTCCACCACCACTAGAGGTGGATATCGAATTAACTCGATTCGACTCGTTAAACTCGTTAAGATAACGAGTTAGCTCGACTCGACTCGTTTTCTTAACGAGCTGAAAGCTCAACTCGACTTGACTCGTTAAAAACTCGAGGTGGCTCGAGTTAGCTCATTACGATGCCTCTGCTCATCAAGGTGCTACAGAGCTTCAATGTTCAACAGTTTTATGGTTGTATAAGCATAGATGTAGCCGAGCCGAGAATTGGGGAATGCAGATGTGGAATGGGGAAAAAGAATTGGGTCTAAAGATTGAAAGAACGGGGTTAGGGTTACAGACTTCTAGTATTTTTTTTCCTGACTCGTTAAGCTCGTTATCTCGCTCGTTAAACTCGTTAGCTCACTCGTTTAACTCGTTATCTTAACGAGTTCAAAACCCAGCTCGACTCGACTCATTAAGGAACGAGTTCGAGTCGAGTCGAGTTTCCGAGTACTCGTTAAACTCGCGAGTTTCGAGTTTTTTTCCACCCCTATCCACCACCTTGCCGAGACCAGCAAGGACTAGGAGCACGACCACCAGGTCCGCGCGCGGATGAAGCAGGTCTGAGACCTCGCCTATGACACGCAGGACTGCGTCCACCTCTACGCCGACCTCTACACGTTCTGTTGGTTTCCTCACTAAGAATGGCTGCATGTAAATAACAGATTAAAGGAACATACGTAAATTTTAAGATAATTTTGTTATTCGTCTCAACTATGAGACTAATAATTATAGTACATACATAGACCTATCTATAAAATAATTTTAAAAAGGAAATATCTCTACTTACCTTTACAACATGGTACTTACTTTACAACATAGCAAACCTACAATAGAAAGTGTGGATTACTTTCTAATCTCTTCTTTCCTTCCATAACATGGCAAGGAAACAATGGAAAGTCTTGATTATTTTCTAACAATCTACCCCTAATCTAGACTTGGTTGCATGAGATCTTTGACGTCTAGCAGATCAAGCATCTCTGCAAACAGTATCAAGCCCTCTGGCTTCTCCATACAGCGATACTGTTTGGAGTCGTCACATCTAGCGAGCCAAACGGTATCAAGCCCAGCGACCCTGGAGCTGCTAGGTCGTGTGTAGTAGCCTCCTACTGCATCTTATTTAGGCCCGTCTCACCAACACCTGTATTATCAAAGATAGTAAACGTTATCTAAGGAACGTTAGTTACATTGTCGGTGATGTCATCATTCCGTGACCATTCCTTTCTTTCCTCGAACACCACAACGTGACTGGTGTGAAGTTTCACTTGACGAGGATCCTAAAGTTGGTGAGCCTTGCTACTAGACTCCACGCCTAAATGCACTAAAGCAATGCTATGATTGTCAAGTTTCTTCAGTATTGCTTTACCACCTTGGTGTGCGCGACGCACCCGAACACTCGCAAGTGCTCGATACGTTGCTTCTTTCTGGTCCAAACTTCATACGGCACGACTCCATCTAGGGCTTTGGTTGACACACATTTAAGGAGGTACACTGTATGACATACTGCCTCCCTCCACAATATTGTAGGTACATATATATACTTGCTCTTGAGTAAGCTCCTTATCATAGACAACACGGTACAGTTACGGTGGAGCTGGAAGATTGTGAGTCCCTCGGCAGGAAAGCGGCTAGGGTGTGCCTTAAAAATCTGGGTAAGAAAACTCATTTCATGGACAGAAAGAATATTTGGGCTCTTAAGCTCATGCTGTTCCAAGTACAAGGGTGAAGAGTTTAAGTCAGAGAAAATTCAAAGAAGTATGTATATAGGCAGCGTGCTTCAAGCTAGGAAAAACTATGCACGTGGGAGTCGTCGTAGACAGCACAAAATCGGCAGAGATGATGTTGCAATCCAATATTTAAAGTGCAAGCTAACATCCGTATAATCCTTAAGTAATTAGCTATTCGTTTTTTTACTCGTCCTGCAACCGCACATGATTCGTAAACCATCTAGAATTGAATATTTGGATATGAAGCTCCGTTCAAAAAAAGAAATGATATGCAGTAGATGCTAATCTAGTCAAAAATAACACCTGACGTGAAACGAAAGCAGCTGAATTTGTGTACGCAAGAAATAAATTCTTGATATGGAATAAATTTGTGACCTCATGGAATTCATATAATAAAACACAACCATACGTGCATAATATGTGGACATCAAAATTTGAACTATAACTAGTCATCAACTCGTGGATCGCAAGGGCTACAATAATAGCTCTTAATTTATATAACTTTAGATAGAAAGAATTTTTTATAATTTAAGTATAAAATGTTGTATGGTTTAAATTTTGAAAACTAAAAGTTTTCAAATATTTTCAAGTTCGAACACAGTTTGTGATTGTATTTTAGAACATACATATATTGAGATACCATATTAAATAAAAAAATTATTTATATATATTTGGACACAACAATCATTCAAAGTTAGATTTTGTGGAAGCTATTATAAGGGTGGATCCAAAGTTTATAACTTTTGCAAATTTATAATCATCAATTCATAGAAATGGTTTACAATTCTCGCCATGTTCATAAGGCAACAGATTATATAAAAAAATAGTTGCCAATTATCAATATGCAATTACAATTGCCTCTGATGAACAACAAAAATGTCCTTTTAGATATGTTTTTGTTATTCTTCCATATGCATGTAGGGGGTGTTTGGGACAGCTCCAGCTCCACCAAAATCCGTAGAGTTGGTGGAGCAGGGTGTTCCTAGCTCCAGAAATTTATAGAGCTGGAGCTGTGAGTACATTAAGAGTGTTTATGTGGATCATCTTATTTACATTTTAGACTAAAAATATAAACATAATTCACTTTATTTTAGCCTACAAACTCCAGCTGGGATCTGGAGCTCTGCCAAACAGGGCCGTAGTATGCAACGTTTCTTTTTCTTTTTCTTCCTTACTGACCAAGCTGTGCTTTAATTTAGATACGGTGTGTGAATATTTAGCTTTGTAAAACAGATTACTGTTTTTTATGGATTAATATATGTTCTGTTGTCCTCATTTCTCTGATTAATACAGAGCTTCTATTTTAATTAATATGATAACCCATAGCTTTTCAATCTTTTTTCTTATATGTATTTAGTTAATCATAGAAACTAACATTTAATTAGTACATAACGTTTAATTAAGTAACACCACATATTTTCTAGAGGAATTAATTTTTTTTCTCTTATATATCTAGTTAATTATAGCACTCATTATCTAATTACAACCTAATATTTTCCAGAGGGATTAGTAATTTAGTATGATCCTAATAGCTATCCCCTACATGCATGCATGTTTAACTATGCATCCATTACATGCATTCGAATTTTTTTTACTGTTTTAGCTTCTTGGATGTTTTTTTTTTCTGAAAGTAGCCGTTCTCAAGACGAAATTGCGGATTTGGCCCTAGGAACCAATTTCAGTGCTCGGGTACCACTTAATTTTTTTTATTTATTTCCTGCTATCCAGGACTACAGAAAATTTGTTTAAATTTTCTGGCACATGTGGAAATTTTTTAATTTCCAGCGTCCGCAGTCTGCTGGGTAGTTATTTTTTTTTGGAGATTTCCGGTGGAACCTTACCGCTGGATTATTTTCTCTTTTTTGGCCTTTTTTTTTTTTTTTTGCTGTTTCACTGATTTGCAGTGGAACCGAACTGTTGGATATTTTCGCGCGAGCGTCGTGTACCGCTGGAATTGGTGGACGGTAGGAAAACTAGTGATAGGATTGGGTAAAAAGATGGAGCCGTTTATTCTGACGAGTTTATTCTGACGAGAGAGGATTCTCGTTCAGTGTATTTGCGGAGAACATTGCAATTGGGATGAGAAATTTTTTACTGTTGTAGCCTGGTAAAATATTTTTTTTCGTGAATAGTCACTGATCCGAAGAAATTGCAAGTTTAGCCCCTGCACAGTTTAATTCAATGGAGTGCATGCGCGGGAATTTTTTTTTTTTTATCACTTCCAGCGGACTGCGTCCACGAGATTTTACTTTTTTATTTTTTTATTCGATGTTCAGTGGACTCCGTCCGCTTGAAATTTTTTTAAAAAAATTCATACGGGCGGCGAGTTCCAGCGGTTTGGAACCGCTGGAACTCGTCGGGGTGGGCCAGGGGTGGGGTGGGGTGGGCTCGGTGAGTTGCGAAAAACGCGGTGAACGTAAAAAATATTTATAAGGCTGTAACGATCTTTAAAAATTGTGAAATTTTTTTTGGAGGCTTGTGACATATCAATAATATTTCCATAAAAATTTGAGAAGAATATCACGTCCGAGGAATTTTTAAAAATTTGAACATTAGAACTAGCTTGACGAAACACGGACCAGAAAGTTTGAAGCGGGCGAAAAATAGAACAAACCACGTTGATAAAATCTGAAATTTTCCGTGATAATCTTCTCAGATTTTTATGAAAATTTCCCGCGAATGCAATCCGCTGAATTAAACTGTGCAGGGGCTAAACTTGCAATTTTTTCGGATATGTGGCTATTCGTGAAAAAAAAATTATTAGACTACAACAGTAAAAATTTCTTGGGATGATGCCAGCACATGCCTATAGTTTAGACTGGTCTTTCTTTTCTTCAGGTAGTGAAAGGTGTTAAGGAACCTCGCTATCGAATAGTCCGGGGTTCCCGAACAGATCTAAATTGGAGAACAGAAAGAGAGAGAGACACGTGTTTAGGGAGAGCAACAGCGGAAATTCTTTATTGCTAATGATTCTTGTACATCAGGGGGGACCCCTCCTCCTTTTATAGCGCTCACCTAGGGTTTTGACTAAAGGGACCAGCATGGGTCTTCATGGGCCATTAGGGTTTCCCAACACTCCCCCTTGGGCCCTTTGCCGCGAGATGCATATGCCTCATTAAAACTCCAGAAAAACCCAGTGGGAAAAATACTTAGAGAAAGAGTACATAACATACGCTTACTACGTTGCACGGATTGCCTCGTTAAAACCTTATGCAAGAAAACTTCATGAAAAACTTGCTAAGGAAAAAGAGTACAATTCTCCCAACTTCAATTGCTAATCTTCGAGATTCATGTTGGGTATTCATAATTCATCTTCGACATTCATGTGGGAGTATGTGAAATATCTCCCCCTGAAATCTGCACTTCTCTAAGTCTCATCATCCCAATTCCTTTTACGCACCTTTCAAAGGTAGATGCTGGGAGTGATTTAGTGAACAAATCTGCAAGATTTTCACATGACTTAGTATGCAATATCTTGATCTCGTTCATCTTATGCAATTCGTGAGCATAGAAGAACTTGGGGTTGATATGCTTCGTGGGATTGCTCTTCACATAACCCATCTGTGCTTGGGCAACACAAGCTGCATTATCTTCATAAATTATCGTGGGAGTTTGCTCAATGTTCAAACCACATGACTTCTGGATGTGGTGAACCATTCTTCTGAGCCATGCACATTCACGAGATGCTTCATACAAAGCGATGATTTCCGAGTGGTTTGTCGATGTCGAGACAAGAGTCTGCTTAGACGACTTCCAAGAAATTGTTGTTCCTCCACATAGGAAAACATAGCCGGTTTGGGACTTGCCAGTATGCGGGTCTGATAAATACCCAGCATCGGCATAGCCAACCAAATTCAATTCATTGTTTCTTCTGAAAAACAGACCGAGGTCTTTGCTTCCTTGGAGGTAGCGGAAGATGTCCTTGATCCCTTTCCAATGCCTTTTGGTGGGTTCTGCACTGTACCGAGCTAGCAAATTCACAACGAACGCAATGTCCGGTCTAGTGCTATTCGCAAGGTACATGAGCGCTCCAATTGCACTCAAATATGGGAATTCTGCTCCCAGGACTTCCTCCCCCTCTTCTCTAGGTCTGTATGGGTCTAGGTCTGCTTGGAGTGACCTTCCGACCATTGGAGTCTTCGCAGGATATGCTTTTTCAAATCCAAACCTTTCCAACACTTTCTGTGTGTAGGTTGATTGATGTACCAAGATTCCTCCTTGGACATGTTCAAGCTGCAAGCCTAAACAAAACTTGGTTTTACCCAAATCTTTCATTTCAAACTCAGACTTCAAGTATGAGCATGCCTCTTCAATTTCTTCATCCGTCCCAATGATGTTCAAGTCATCGACATAGGCGGAGATTATCTGAGAATCCATTCGGGATCATTGTATAAATACATATGGACAATCTTATTGTTTGTGTAGCCTTTCTTGCAGAGAAAGTCACTTAGCGATTGTACCACATTCTTCCGATCGCTTCAAATTATACAAAGTGATTTCTCCAATTTCACACTGCATGTGTTTCTATTTGCTCCGTCTTGGTTCGGGATAGGAATTCCTTAGGTACTTTCATGTATATCTCGAATCCAAGTTTCCATACAAATATCTTTGTGACAACATCCATTAGCTTCATTCTCAACTTCAAGTTGACTGCCATTGAGATCAAATATCTAAAAGTAATTCCTCCCATGACCGGAGAATAGGTTTCTTCATAATCAACTCCAGGACGTTGAGTGAAACCTTGATCTACAAGCCTTGCTTTGTACCTTACAACTTCGTTATTTTCATTCCTCTTCTGAACAAAGACCCATTTGTGACCTACGGGGTTTATATGGGGAGGTGTGCGGCATACGGGCCCAAACACCTCTCTCTAATTCAGAGAGACTAACTCTGCAGTGATTGCCTTTTTCCATTCTTCCCAATCTAGCCTTTTCTTGCACTCTGCGAGAGATGCATGCTCGGGATCATGATCAATGATCGAGGCAATCTTCTTTGCAAAGTATGCATCAATGTTGGCTGTTGCTCTATTCAGGGATTCTCCTGTTATTACAAAGTTTATGGCCATTTCTTCATGGGGTTCTTCATGCACTTCTACTTGCTCTTCACTGCTATTCCCTATCGCAGGAGCAAGTTCCTTTAGCTTTTCATCGCCTATGTGTGCGCACATATTATTTCCGACGGCTTCCTTTAGTGGAAGATTCAAGTCTGGAATTGCCTTTTCTGTTGGCTTCTTTCCCGTGCCAGGTCTCAACTGGCTCCCCTTCTTTCCTTGGGGCATTTTCGTGATTGGTTGTGGTAAGTCCTCTCGCCCAGTTTTCTCCAGACGTCTCCGGGTACTTTGGGTTTGAGGAGCCAGATTTCCTGCTCTTTTTCTTTGAGGCCTCTGAACAGGTTGAGGGATACCTTCTATTTTCTTTGGTATTTCCACCCTCTCTGGTGCATTCCTTGCGGGTACATGCGACTTAACCATGCCCTTCAGATCACAAAAATGATCAGGCAGTTCATTTGCTAAATGCTGCAAATCAATTATCTTCTGGACTTCTTGATTTGCTTCATTAGCTCGGGGTCATGTCGGGGATCGGTGGAATGCCATATGATTTCCCAAAGATTTTTCATCCAAAGGTTGATTTCCTCCCCCTAATGACGGGAAACGATCCTCGTCAAAGATGCAATCAGCGAATCGGGCTATATGCAAGTCTCCAGTCATGGGTTCCAAATACCTGATTATGGATGCACTCTCATAACCAACGTATATCCCAGACTTGCGGAGAGGGCCCATTGCGATCATTGAGGAGTGGTATAGGTACATATACCATACACCCAAATTTTCTAAGATGGGAGATCTTCGAGATGATCCCGTGCACAAGCTGCATAAGAGAATGAATATTGTAGGCCGACGGTCTGAAATTAATAAGAGCTGCTGCGTGCAGGACTGCGTGTCCCCAACAAGTGTTGGGCAAGTTGCAACTCTGCAAAAGCGGTCTGGCAATGAACTTAATTCTCTTTATTAGTGCTTCTGCTAGTCCATTCTGCGTATGAACATGCGGATGAGTGCTCAATCGCTATCCTCGTTTGTGCAATAATCATCGAATGCCTTTGAAGTAAATTCTCGGCATTGTCCATTCTAATGGACTTCACGCGATGATCAGGGAAAGCATTCTTAATTCTTATGATCTGCGAGATCAGCTTTGCAAAAGCATGGTTTCTTGTTGACAACAAGCATACATGCGACCATTTCGAGGAAGCATCGATGAGCACCATAAAGTATCGAAACGGCCCTGACAGGGGCTGAATCGGACCGCAAATATCCCCCTGGATGCGTTCCAGGAATGTAGGGATTTCACTTTGCACTTTCATGACAGAGGGTCTAGTTATTAATTTCCCGGTGGCACATGCAGGGCACACAAAATCTTCATGGTTCGGAAAATTTTTAACATTAATGCTATGACCTTGTGAGTTGTTCACTATATTTCTCATCATTCTAAGACCAGGATGACCTAATCTACCATGCCATAAGGAAAATAACTCAGAGCTTCTAAAAACAGTCTTCAAGGAAGTATACACTTCGGGTGCATGAATATTTGTGTAGTACAACCCAGATTCATATGAGGGACATTTTTCTAATACCATTTTTCCACATACCGCGTGCTTCACAATGCACAAGTATTCTTTGCCATTTTCTTCATTGGTTTCTACGTGAAAACCATTGGCGCGGATGTCTTTAAAGCTTAAGAGAGCGCGTTGATTCGAGGTACAAAGGGCTTCTTCAATTACGAGTTGTACCCATAGGCAATATAATAGTGGCTCTTCCTGAGCCGATTACATATGAGTCGCTTCCTGCGATCGTAGTAATCTTTCCAGCGTTCTTCGTGATCGACTGGAAATACTTAGACTCTCTTAAGATGGTATTTGTTGTGCCACTATCAACAATGCATATCTCTTCCATTTGGGCGCTACACGGTTTCTAGATAAAAGAAATATAATTCTAATCAGATAGAGGCCAAAACAATCCAAATATTACTTGCAAAATTGAAGAATACTGGAATAAAGAATAAATTGCGTATTTATTCATGAAAGAAGTATGCTCTTCTAGAGCTTACAATTCATTATTCAAAGAAAATGCTAACAACCATAATCTAAAAAAAACATTAAACATAATCTGTAAAATATGCATTTATTTCTGCTTCTATGTCATCGGCAGAAGTTTTATCTTCATTTGCCATAATAATGGCTGCAGCATCGATGTCCAGGCTATTCTGTGAGGATGAGGTAAGAGGGGTATCTACATCCATGGCATCTTCATCACCGATGTTGGCGAAGTGCGCCTCTGCGGGGGCGTTTTCCTTTGCCTTCTTCTTAGCCTGATATGCGTTAATCACTTCTTTGGATTCCCGACATATCTTCGACCAATGTCCCCAAGTGCCACACTTGAAGCACGTTTGGTTCTACTGTCCATACGGCTTGGCGTGCGTCTTTTCTTTGTCATCCCTCTTCACAGGGGCTTTGGACTTTCCTTTGGCCTGGGGTCTCTCTTTGCTACCCTGCTTGCCCTTCTTTCTATGAGTGGGCTTTCTCACCTTGTAGCTATTGGCATTGACTTACGTGCGATGCCTGCGTCCAGTGGTGCGAGATATAGTTCTTGCGTAGAACATCGTCTTGCGATTCCGCAACTTGCATTACATCAATCGATTCGCTATACTCCTTGTATGCGTCCTGACAATAGCTGCGTGCACTCTGGATAGCATTAGGGTGGAAGGTAGAGAGAGTTTTCTCAATCTTCTCTTCATCGGTGATCTTCTTGCCACATAGAGAGAGATTGGTACAAATTACATGCAAAGCGTAATTGTACTCGCCATCTGCTCAAGTCGCAAACCTCGGCGAACCCAATCTTGCCGTGCTTGGGGCAAGATGGTGTACTTGAGCTTTTGAACCGCTCAAGTGCGGTCAAAGCTCAAGTGCACTCTCCTCGACCATATATTCATTCTTGAGTGGTGAGAGGTGGTGCTCGAGAAAATGCGAGCTTGATCGTTACGCTTTCGGGTAGGTTTTGCGCCCTGCGAGGACCCTAGACCAATCGCGAGATGAGCTTCTTGCCCCAAGAACGATCTTCACGTCCGATGCCCAAGTGAGGTAGTTCGACCGTGCGGGCCGTTCTTCAAACTCACGATTCACAATGCCAGACATCTGCATGATATCAAAATTCTGGTTTAGATTACTGCGTGTAATCTGATAGAAAATGGTTGCAAAAATCATAAAGTGCAGAAAAAAAATAAATTCATATGCATTGCATTATATAAAATAAAGCAAAGGATTCAAAATTCATAAAGAAAAATTCATAAAATAGAGAAATAAAGCAAGAAAATTAAAACAGAGCCAAATAAATCTTCTTGATTTTCTGGCAATTTTTCAAAATTTTCTGCAAATTTTTCTTTTCTTTTCTTTTCTTCCTTTTCTTTTCCTTTCTTTTCTTTTCCTTTCTTTTCCGGCCGAACGGCCTCGTGGGCCTTGCCCTTCTCCCGGCCCACTTAGAAACCCCTCCCCCGCCTGGCCTGCCTGGCCCAAAAAAAAATGACCAAGCCAAAGCAACCGGCGGCTAGGGTTCCCATCCCCTAGCCGCCATATGTACATGCTCCAAAAAAAAAGGAACAACATGCCCTTTCTCAAGACGTTCGGCCGGCGGGGCGACTTCGAGTCGGAAGCAAATCTGTGGCGGTAGCCATGGCGCGCGCGGCAACGCCGGACCGAGCGGCGCGGCGACTTCGAGTCGGACCGACGGTTGCGCGCCATGAGACCGAGGGCGGTGAAATGGCTTCGAGCCGGACCATGACGGCGACGTGAGGTGGTCCGAGCCGGGTGCGGCGGTCTTGTGGCGGCGAACCGACTTGGGCCGGCCGCCTCGGGCGGTTGCTACGACCGCCGAACGGCGGCAGCCTACGAGCGCGGCGGCGCCCTTCGTTCGAGCGATCTGGCGAGGTGGCTGCGGACAAGGAAACCGAGCATCGACGGCGGCTCGGAGCACCGCCGAGGGCGGGCGGCGGCAGCGCGCGCCGAGGGGCGGGCGACGGCTTGCGTCGGAGATGAAGCGCCGGCGGCGCGGCCGAAGCGGGGCGCTGGCTGCGGACCGGCTCTGCGGCGGTGCACGCGACAAGCGCAAGGCGAGGCTTGATGGCGACCAAGCCGTGAGCGGCCGTCGCCGGCCGAGCCAGCGGCGCTTCGAGCGAAGGCGGCCGCGAGCGCCGCAAGCGGCGGCGGCGGCTGCGTCTTGCGCACAAGACGGTCCGAGACGGCAGCGATCGCCAGCTTCAAGCCGACATGCACGCTAACCGAGACGCATGTTTTTTTTTCCGTGATGAACAGTGAAACCGTGTCTAATAACCGTCTTTGAAGTCTTCGAGCGATCGCCGTGTAGCTTCGTGCCACGTGACGAAAGCTGTACAAGATGCGTAGGATAGATGCATGCATAGAAACAACAAGCGTCTAGATTCAGTTGCCAAAATCCTACCTTTCTCACCTTTTCAATTCTGATCTCCGGTAGAGCTTCGTGCTGATAACGTGTTAAGGAACCTCGCTATCGAATAGTCCAGGGTTCCCGAACAGATCTAAATTGGAGAACAGAAAGAGAGAGACACGTGTTTAGGGAGAGCAACAGCGAAAATTCTTTATTGCTAATGATTCTTGTACATCAGGGGGACCCCTCCTCCTTTTATAGCGCTTACCTAGGTTTTTAACTAAAGGGATCAGCATGAATCTTCATGGACCATTAGGGTTCCCCAACAAAAGGTTTGAGCTTCAAGTATCAATCACTCTAGGGCAAGATCGGTCCACACAATTTCTTTTCGTTTAGCTTTGTCCTTGTGAATGGATTGTTCCCGATACGCACCTTTGACGTACATCGATCATCCCTAACAAATCCACCGGTGCTAGCGTCAACCAATTCCAATCCAGCGCTACGCTTCCGCTGGAAATTTTCTCGATTTTTTTTCTCGCGCGTGAAAATATTCTGCGGTTCGGTTCCGCTGCAAATCAGTGAAACGGCTAAAAAAAATCCAACGGTGAGGTTCCGACCGCTGAAAATTAAAAAATTGTTTCGCATGTGCCGAAAAATTTAAACAAAATTTAAGCAATCCCAGACAGCAGGACAGCAGAAAATAAATAAAAAAATAGGCGGTGCCCGAGCGCTGAAATTGGTTCCTGGGGCTAAATCCACAATTTCGTCGTGAAAACGGCTACTTTCGAAAAAAAAACATCCAGAGGGCTAAAACGGTAAAAAAAACTCAGCTAGCTCCTAGCACATGATGAATTATTTTGTACACAAGCTGCTAACCATAGATTAAAATCTCACCAAAATTTCACGAGATCTCACTTACCAGAGGTGGACGAGTTTTAAAATACCGACTGGAGTAAAAAAATTTAAATTGCCACAGTAATCTCGGTGAGATCTCGGAGTTTTTGATCGGTTTTTGAACACAATTTCTAATTTTTCAAATGGAATTTTCGCGAAAACAATGACGTGGCAGCGGCCAGAGCTCTCCATTGTCTTCGGCTATAATATAAGTTGTTATTATATTATTATATACATACATACATTGGAATCCTAGGGTTCCATCTGAAAAGAAAAGAAAGATGGAAACATGGAAAGAAATAAAGCAAAATACATGTGTGTGCCACGCTGAACAGCTACAATAAGTCTATGGAGAGAAGGCCTTCGAGTGCGTAAAGCGTACCTGAATTCGCTAAAAGAGAAAACTCATTACGCACCAGCTCTGTTTTGCCTTCGATTTATTAAAGGACTCCACGGACCAAATCATCGTCGTCCTAGCTTGTAAACTCATTACGAACCAGCTCTGTTTTGCCTTTGATTTATTAAAGGACTCCACGGACCAAATCATCGTCGTCCTAGCTTGTAAACTCATTACGCACCAGCTCTGTTTTGCCTTTGATTTATTAAAGGACTCCACGGACCAAATCAGCGTCGTCCTAGCTTATCCCCTAGCTTCTGAACGGAGTATACTAGCACGTACGGTCTTTACTGATTTACTATACAGTATACGCCTTTAATTAACATAGTATTCCGGCTGGTCCAAGCATGCAAGTGATCTCCTTTTTCTTTTAACCGTTGCTTGCCAAATGCGAGTGTTGTTGCTACGGATAAATATAATATTATCCATCATATTAAACTAGTGTAGTCCGACTTAACTTGTATCATGCTCTTGGCTTTGCCATGCCTCCAGTGTTGAGCTTAGTTTACATCACGCATTTGACTTCGCCACTGTTGTTTGGATCGCATCTCTACCGCACACTGTGATGCGAGTTGTTGTAATAAGTGTTACATTTTTTTTATTACTCCCTCAGGTCACAAATAGTAATTGTTTTTTATGTCGATACGGTCTCCAAAACGTAGCTTTAACCACTAATTTCTACTGTATTATATTTATAATACCCAATAAAATTATAATATTTTGAAAGTACTTTTTTAGACAAATTTATATATATGATTTTCATATATCTAATTTAAATATTTAAAAAGATATTGATAGTTAAAGTTTTAAAAGTTTAACTACACTTATGTTCAAAACTATAATTATTTGTGGTCGGAGGGAGTAGTTAATTTGTTTGATATAGGATAATGTTTTAGAGATATTTTAGATGTAGAAGAAGAATTTAAGGAAAGGTGAGTAGAGTAGAGATTAAGAATGTGAAGATTGTAACTTTTGAACCACGTCAACTCTGTACAAAGCTAGCAGCTAGTTGCGCGTACATGCGTACGTAGGTGCACTAATATTAACTGTCATGAATCGGCAAGCAACCAGGCGAGCCATGTCATTTTTTTTTCTTGAAAAACTACCTTTTGTTTTTTTGCAGAAAAACCCCTCTAATATCGGAAAATTTGTAAAGGATCCTTTGCCGGCACTTTTGCGGGAAAAACCTCCTAGTTCCGGAATATCTGCGAAGGATCCTTGGGCGACGATTTTGCAAAAAAGGGCTACGGAAGTTTAGAAATTGCGTTTATTACTGCGTATAGCTACTTACGTACGTCTACATGGCATTGCCTCTTCTATATATATACAGAAAGAGCGCGTGTGCTTGACCACACTAACAAAGAAAGAACTATCATGGACAATTGAAAAACATCATCACAAACGGTTTTCTGAATCATCTGTACGTATGTGCCAGTGATAATATAGCGAGCACATCATAGACGGTTTTTGAACTATCTGTGAAACACCTATCATAAACAGTTTGTATCAAGAACCGTATGTGATAATAGACCCTAATTTATTCTTTACTTCATCATCATTCCCGAATGAGAATACCACAGATAGCCTATTTTCACACTTGTTTTGTGCGAAAACAGGATCATTTTAATGGTTCTCTATGAACTCCATATGTGATAAACACTCTGTAACATCCTGTAAATTTCAAAAATAAAAAAATATATAAATTTGAAAATTAAATTGAATAAAAACTTTTGATTGAATCAAGATTTTAATTCAAAATATTCTCTTTTCTTTATTTTCTTGAGTTTCAGCCTTCAATTAAAGTATCAATAATACAACTTTGCCCCCAAAATAAGAAAACTATGAAAATGAGTTTTAAATATAATCTTATTTTAAATTTCCATCTATTTTAAAATATTCCTGAGTTTTGGTCCTTAAGAAAACCTTTTATCTTAATAGTTTTCTCTTTCTTCAAATACAAAACCTAAAATTCTCTAAGAAATAAATTCTGGAAAAATTCCTATGAATCCCAAATCATATTAAAGGATTTTCCAAAAGTTTTCAAAGCAAGGAGAACTTAGTTAATGTCAAAAAGAATTTAAAGATAGAACTAAATTAAAAACCATCTTAACAATATCAAAAAATTTATAAAATAAACATGAAAGATCTTGTTTTGAAATTTTAAAAAGAAATTTCATAGAAAAAATTAACCTCTACAAAAAATTGCAAAAATGATAAAGTTGAACTACCCATTTAATAAAATCAAAAACAGAATTGATTCAAAAGCAATATTAGCAAATGTCATAATTTTATAAAAATAGTAATAACTGATAATCACCTGAAATTTTTATCGTAATTCACAATAAACATTTTTATTACCGATAAAAAGTTTCACATAAAATAAAGCTTACGTGCTATCTAATAAAAGAAAAAACCAGAAAAAGGAATTTTAAAGCAGCTACCTTGTCAGAATTTTAATAATTTTTACGGATAATATTTTCATCTGAGATTTTTAAAGTATGATGAATATTATCCCCAGATCACTGACAAAAAGTTTCAAAAAACATAGACAAGAATTGCCCCTCAATTAATGTAAAGAACATGCACTGCCCAGAGCTGGACAAAATCAATTTCTCCTTTAGTCACTAAGCAGTAGGACCAACATCTGTAGCCGACCCCACCTGGCAGCCACAACACATTAGTCTAGTCTTCTTCTCCATGGTCTGAGCAACAGCCAGTCGCTGCTCTCTTCGTCATAACACTGCTCGCCCATACCCTGTCTTCTTCCCTGATTTGCTCTACCGACCGCGCCATCCCTCTTCATTGCTGCTCGGCTACGCCTCGAATCCTTGCTCCATGCCCTGTCAGCGATAAGCTCGAGCCCTGTTCTTGACCGCCGAACTGCCCATGCATCACAAACTCTGTGCCCTTCTTCTCCTCCACGCCACGGCCGACCACTGTCTTGTCTTGCCGAATTACTGCCACGATGAACACCGTCTGCAGCTCAAATCCCGCCGCGCCATGTGAACTCAAGCTCAAGTCTTGCGGCGCATTTGCTACCTGTCTCATCGCCCAGGATTCCAGCCGAGCGCATGTCTCCAAATCTCTAAGCTAGCCGCTGTTTCTGCCGAAGCTGCCACGGCAGGAATCGTCAGCCCATGCCTGTGCCAACCTTGACCGCAAAACGGCACCACTTCTCTGTGCTATCGGCATTCACTGCCCTCTCTTTCACCTCTGCTGTGACAAGCCTCAAGCCAATTAATTCAACCGTTTACTGCCATTTTGCTGTTCGGCAACCCATACCCTGCCATGACGAGCAGTTGTCCAAATAAACGTGGCCATGACATGGTTTCAGCGATGGCATCACATCGCATCACCTAAAATTCTGCCCTCGCCATACTCTGACTAGAGCCGAACTCGCACTGTGAGAAATCAGCATGAGACTCTGCTCACTACCCATCTTCTCCCTCAGAACCCGAATCACGCCATGCCTGCCCATTCACTTCACTGCCACGGCCATTATAGCACCGTGCGCACAGCCGTTTGACCACCGCAGCCCCGGTTACCCATTCACATACTACATCCATTGCAACCTTTGCTTATTTAAGCTAGCAGAAGCTCTCCCAATTCACCTCACTTTGCCCCAGCCGAGACCTGCCACAGATTTTCGCCTTTACCCGTGACTCGTGAGTTGTGCCGAAGGGAAGGAAGCAAATTCTACTGCTCCGGTCAGCTTCACCTCGATTCCTTGTGCATAGATCATCCTTAGGCGTCACTGATACATGCACAATCTTCATTTTCAGCCTCTTCACCAGAGAACATGTCGCCACTGCTCATTGTCTTCCTCCTGACTGGCCACCGGTGACGGAGCTCCCCGGTAAGATTCTGACTTAAATAACCAGCAAAATGAGTTTCACTACACCCACTAATGCTCACCAAGTTCTTAGGCATGCGCGATCAAACACCGGTGAGCTCTGCGGCTACTCGGCCATGGTGCCGCCACCTAGCTCACGGTGGTGCACCACTGTGGTCACAGCCGGCTAGCTTAAAGCCTAGAACCAAGTGTGAAATCGCATGCTGCAGCTCTTCGAGTGATCACCTGAGCCGGAGCTCCACCGGAAGGCTGTCGCCGGCGAAGCACTAGCCCTTCCCCTGTTTTGAGTCTCTGCTCGGTGGGGCCCCCTGGTCAGCTAGATGTGCAGCAGGTTCAGCTCAAGCCACTGAATACGTTTTCCAACTCACGAAGCGTAATTTCTCTTTTCAGCTCTTTCTTTAAACCGACCTCTATTTAACTAATTGTATCTTTTGCATTTTAACTCCAATTCCAGTAAAATAAAATTATAAATTCATTTTAATTCATTTAGCTTCTAAATATTAAAAAAAAAAATTTGAATCAAAGTTTAGAATATTTAGAATTAGAGTTGTATAAAACCCTATTATGGACTATAATAGAAATTATGTAAACCAGAATTTATAAAATAATGAAATAATTGTTGTAAACTTCTGAGACCATAATAAACTCATTTTTGAAAAAATATTTAATTTCAAAACTCATTTGGAATTATTTGGATTAAAACTTAAAGAAAACTCTAGTATGGTTACTATTAAAAGTACATAAACTAATACCTCTAAAAACATGAAATTAATTCTGGAAAATCCTAACACCTAAAGTACTCCATTTCTGCAAAAAAAAAATCATATTTGATTTTAAAAGACCGAGATGGCGACCAGAGGGGGGTGAATGGTCCCAAAATAAATTTTCCCACCTCTTGGACAAATACTAGTCAAAAGACTCAATACTGTTTGTAAAGAACAGAGACTAGAAAAACACAAGCAGTGTTCAGAAAACAGCACGACTCCAAAAGTCAATCTGTGATCTTGGCTTGCTCGTGAGATTCTAATGATCAAGATAGACTTGAATGTCTTCTCACACGTCACAACAAGCAAGATAGCACAAGAGTAAACACCAAAACTCGATCAATTAAGAATTCATCATGAATGAACAAAAGATCAGTCTTTGCAGAATTTGAACCAGGGTTGCCTAGAGAATTTGGATATGCTCTGAGTGAAAATTCATCCAATCAATATCTCATTCTTTGCAACAAGAACCAGAAGCAAATCAAAACTAAAGAACTGCAAGTCACACGTTTTACACACTTCAAGAACACACAGATTTACAACTTGCAACAAGAACAGAAGGATTGCCTAAATGATTGAAAGCATCGAATAAGAGAAGAGTTCATCAACCATGAATTTCAACAAAGATTCAATAGCATGTAGAAGAAGATGAGGCAAATCCAAATTACGTAAAGTAAATTGCAAGTAAGTAAATGCGGAATTTAGATAGCAGAATTTAAGTGCGTAATGTAAATGTGTAAAGGAAATAAACTAGAATATAAATGAAGAACATTTCATTTCTGGAGGGGAGGTTTACAGAGCCTCACAACAAAGTGGGCAAAACTCAAATGAGCAGCAAAAACCTCAGAACCTTCAAAGAGGGAAGGCTACCCCTACCCCTCTATTTATAGTGACCTGGGATCAATCCCCACCCTTGGATGTCTTGCTTCAATCCTAAGCCAACTTACAAGAGCCAGGATTTGATACTTACACTGTCACTCTCAACAACTCTCAACTACACTCAGGTACTTTCTAGTACACCTGAAAGCAAGCTATACTTATCCACTACTTTATCTTCCAGACTGCAACCCTACAGCTTTCCTTGATCCAATTAGTGATAAGCTAGCTTTTCCACTGATCTCTTGTCTCTTGGAACTGTACCGACTTCATCTCCGGCCATCTTCCGGCGAACTTCCAGCCAACTTGAACCTCCGGCCATCCCATGCCTAGTTCCAGCCTCCCTTCGCCTCACCATAACCACCAAATGAAGTCCTACATTCACAAAAATAAGAAATCCCTTCTTGGTTCCACCATGAACCCATCACAATAATTCGATCACGAGTTGGGGTTAGAAAAGACCAAAAACGGACCAAAGCATTTCAACCAAATGCAGACAAGCTGTTTTCAATACAGCAGGATCTTCTCAATTTGTTATGATTTTATATGTTGTTCTACTGAAAATCTTCTCAACATGAAAAAGTTGTGTTTCGAAATTCTCTACAACTTTCATGTAGAATACATAATTTTTCGAGCACAGGAAGACCCTCAAAAATGCATATTACCGCACGCGGGAACAATTAGTCCGTCATACACGTGAAAATCTCTGTTAACTTTCCCGATTTTATATGATTTTTTATGTTGCTCAAATGAAAAACTTGTCAACATGAAAAAGATGCGTCTTAAAATTCTCTGCAACTTTCATGTAGACCAAATAATTCTTTGAGCAAGAGAAGACCTTCAAAAGTGCATATTACTGCACACGGGTAAATTTGGTCCATAGTACACATGAGAACCATCGCGATTTGGTCCGTCATACATATGAGAATCACAAAAATTTGGTCCGTAGTACACATGAGAACCATCGCGATTTGGTCCGGCCTACACATGAAGATCATAAAAATTTGGTCCGGCCTACACATGAAGATCATAAAAATTTGGTCCGGCCTACACATGAAGATCATAAAAATTTGGTCCGATCAACACATGAAGATCATAAAAATTTGGTCCGATCTACACATGAAGATCACAAAAATTTGGTCCGGCCAACACATAAAGATAATAAAATTTTGGTCCGGCCTACACATGAAGATCATAAAAATTTGGTCCGGCCTACACATGAAGATCACAAAAATTTGGTCCGGCCAACACATGAAGATCACAAAAATTTGGTCCGGCCTACACATGAAGATCATAAAAATTTGGTCCGGCCAACACATGAAACTCTCAGAAATTTAGTTCGACGCACATGCAACTTCCAACTTGACATCAAATTAAAATCCAAACTCAAATCTAAGCTATCTTATATCACATAAAGTCAAATACTCATTACAAACATGGATGGACCTCCACATGGTCCTTCAAATTTAGATTAAACTAAATTTGTAAACAAGATACTTTCCAATATATTAAATACTTCAAAAGTAAAAGTAACATTTGGTTTATAAAAATAATAAAATAAGTCCCTGAAAATCACTAGAGCTGCAAGAATCTCATATTTGCTAAAAATTTGATGTTCGACCTAGCTTGAATCAAGGTTGCAAATAACTAGTTGTTAAACACACATAAGAATAGTATATGGATGTCGCAAATGGATGCTAATACATGAAAAACTAGTTGTCTAAATATCTTATATATAATCGGACCACCTAATACATCAAAAATCATTATAATAGATCATAATTTGTACTTAACCATTTAGTTAAAATATAATTTCACATGATATAAGTGAACTTAAGGACTTAAAATATATATTCAAAATGTCATAAATAGAATGATGGAACCTTGTAGAGTTAATCCCAACACACACGTAAATTTAAGATCATGTTAGTCAACAAAAAGAACTAATTTGAGCTAAGTTTGTAAAATATTTCATTCTACATGCGCATAAAATTTATCACGGTTAAAAGCAAAATGATGCAAAACCAATTTTAACACACTTCTAAGATTGTACCCTACTAATGCCAAAAAAATAATTGAATAATCATTTAAGTGCAGTCGCAAACCTAAAACGAAATATGGTTCCATATAACATAAACTTTAATACCATATAAGCTATTTCAGCAATGAATAAAATATCTCGTCTAAATACAAAAATCTATAAAATCAGCTTAGAAATGCTCTCCAAAGTAGACTACTCTATTCTAAAGAAAGAATTTCATTTCATCGTGTTTTGCATATAAATACTGTTAACAAAATAACCTTAAGTATTATGAAGGATCATGTGGAGGTTTTGTTAGTGTTATGCCCTTGAGGCAATTATTTAGATGATTGTAACATGACTATATTTATGAATAATAATATGATTATTGGTCCAATAAATATATATCATTGTATTGATCAACAAGTATGTGACTTTTTAATGAAACTCTTTACTTATTGATGTAATTCTATAAATATCTCTGATCGGATATCATCGTATCGGACAACGATGAATAGACCAGCACATGTAGTGATCGATGATCATGCTTCATAGATTATGGGATATTGAGATATCATCTATACATTGTGGACTCGTGTTGAAGAACATGGGTTAGATAGACCCGCAATGGAACACTGCGAGAATGTTACATTCTTATGTGTTATCAGTGTATCTCATACATAGTAGATGTATGATCCTTAAACCTGAGATTGTCATATTCCCTACATGTGTAATAGTTTTCCTTAGGGCTATCAAACACTACTTTCTAACCGGATAGCTATAAAGGTAGCTTTCATGATTACTATAACATGTGGAGAGGAAAGTGAGCAGTCAAGATGAAAATTGCCACTCCAATGAAACGGAGATATATGACAAGGCCACTCGTGTGATATGATTAAGGAAGTGCATGGCCATACCGTGATTGAGGAGTCAATCACAACTTATTAATAATATATCACGGATATGAGAGATAGATTGAATCATCAAAGGATGACATGCTTCTCGCCTTGAGTTCAATCTTCATATACTTGGCAAAGGGTTTATTACATGAGTACTTTTGATAGGTTCTGTACGATTTGATTATAGTATGTTTGGGAGTTGGTATGCTTTGTAAAGAGCCGCTACCAACTATTGGATTGAAAAGGAGTTTTTCGAATCCATGTCCAAACGTACATGAACCTACAGGGTCACACATTTAAAGGGCTGGGACGCATTAGTTTGGATTGGATCCGTAATTAATGGACCTCGTGGGCTTAGCACACTGATGGGCCCTGGTTTAGGGTTTCTTCTTGTGGCTATATAAGGAAAGGAGGAGGGTGGGCACAGTGTGTGCTTTCCTACGGTTTAGAAGTGTTTCACCCAAAACCCTAGCCTTCTCTCGCTGCCCCTATCGAGCGACCAAGTGCATGCACACCGACGCACGGCGTTCTATCCCTGGACGTGTGGACTACTGCGGTGAAGCTGCTGCGACTGCGGCGTAGGAGGACGATCCACGGTGAGGCGAGGACGATCCACTCCATCGACGCAACGACTGCGGCGAGGACGATTCACTACATCGACGCGCGAAGGATTCTGCAACTGCGCGTCTAGTGTTAATCTAATCTATGATCCCCTTCTTGCGAGTAGCTTTCTGGTTATGCGGTATTTTTTTGTGCTAGCGTAGCATATCGCATTCCTCTTTAGTGGTATTAGAGCCATCTCGTATAGATTTGTGATCTGGATGTTGCAAATATGATGTGTGAAGTTAGTAGATTGGATCTATTACGTGTTCAGCCGGTTCATGTGATGAATTGGTGAAGGCAGCCATTGATGAGATCGATCGGTTTAGGTTTGAGGAAAGTGCAAACCAACTCAATCTTGATTTGGGTGAGTCCGTTCATGGTACGACGTTACCCTTATCGGTCGGGTTACCGCCATCAGGGTTTCTGAAACGTAACCATATGGGACCAAGCCAATCAGATTGAATTGGATTGGGTCAATCTGGTTGATCCATGGAAAGTGCAAACTGATTCAATCTTGTTTTAGGTGAGTTCGTTCATGGTACGATGTTACCCTTACCGGTCAGGTTACCGCCATCAGGGTTTCTGAAACGTAACCATATGGGACCAAGCCAATCAGATTGATCGAATTGGGTCAATTTGGTTGATCCGTGGAAATTTTAAGGGTGTTTTCCTTTAATAGAAGACATGCCTCTAAAAGTTTTTAACAAGGGCACTGCCCTCGACCGCCCATTGGCCGGACGATGGGAACCTCGAGGGCGCCGCCTCGGACCCGCCTGATTGACTATCGGTAGGACCGCCGCCGTGGTACGCCCCTCGGACCCCGAAGTCGTAGGATTGTTTTTGTTTAACTCGTTTTTGCAGGAAATTATGTGAAATAGTATGGCCTATGTGTATGTGATGCATGTAATTTTCACATGGCCTGCGTGCCGTGTCAAGCCATAAGGCTATTTAAATTGTATAACGACCTGCGTGTCGACTTGTGATGCTTTAAACCCCCATTTAAAATTCATTGTCAAAAGTTGTAAGGCGTTGCATCCATAATGATGAAGACGATGGTATCAAGCAAGGTGGCTAGGTGAACAAACAAGCATAATGATGGAAATCTTAATGCTTAGGGCCATGCTATTCCACAGCTTATTTTGATTTTTTGTGGATGTGTGTTTAATCCTTGCTATTTTCTTTATGCTCATTGCATGTGATGCCATGTTCATAGTAGATATTGTTCATCCCTATAGTTAAAATTTTAAATCAAAATATTCATCCAATTGTTGCACCTATCAAGAACTTAGATCGTTATTGATATGACTGCCAAAGTAGTATATCAATGGCTATCTTAATAGATGATAGGGATGTGTTGGACACATCACGCATAACAATGGTAGATTTAATCAATCTATCAAAACGGTTTTGGGCTTGAGGACATAAGTGGTTAGGATTTGATTTTAGTAATGAAGGAACCTATACAAGACAATTGGTGTTTAGGAAAACACACATGAGGCAGGTTTCTTAATTGGTACCTGAAAACGGGAAGTCCTCCCTCCCTCATGTGAGCCCTAGGGGCAGGTTGACCTGACCATGAGTCAAGTTGACGGAGGCATTCATTACTTGTTTTCATACTCAACAAACAAGAGTTACATAAGATGTAATTAGCAAAGGTGTTGCTTATCTATGTCATTAAATTTCTAGCAGTGATGCCAAGGCGCACTAGTGTTTGATTAATATGGATCTTGAATACTCATTATGTGTCTATAAAATAGGAGTGTCTTTTATTAAAATGTTTAATAAAAGTTCTACATAAATATAGTGCTTAGAATCTTTGCATGTTTTTGTTGTAGTTCAATGGCACCTTCTCCTACTCCTGCAACACCTGGTTTTGCTTTGAGATCGGTTTTGGAAAGGGAAAACTTAATGGAACTAATTTTGTTGATTGGTATCGTAACCTGAGAATTGTTCTCAAGCATGAAAAGAAGGACTATGTTTTAGAGAATCCAATTCCTGATGAACCAGCCGAAAATGCTCCTCGCAATTTGAAAGTTGAATATGAAAAACATGTTAATGCTTTTGTAGAGGTCAGCTGTCTCTTACTAGTCACCATGAACTCTGAGCTCCAAAAGTAATATGAGGACTAGGATGCTTACAATATGATTGTGGGCTTGAAGGGCATGTTTGGGAATCAAGCAAGAGCTGGGAGGTATGGTATCTCAAAGCTTTTATTTGCTTGTAAGCTGGCTGAAGGCAGTCCGATCAGCCCTCATGTGATCAAGATGATTGGTTACATTGGGAGATTAGAAAAACTTGAGTTTTCCCTTAGCCTCGGTTTGACCACAGATGTTATTCTCTAGTCTGTGCCTCAGAGCTTTGGGCCATTCATTATGAATTTTCATATGAATAGCATGGAGAAGAGCCTAATCGAAATATATGGGATGCTCAAGGCTGCCGATGAAAGCATTAAGAAAAAACCCAATCATGTGATGATGGTTCAGAAAACAACTGCATTCAAAAAGAGGAAGGCTAAGGCTGGGGGAACGGGAAAGAGCAATGGCAAGGGCAAGGCTCAAGATGAGATCGCAAGCCTCAAAACTAAGCTTCAGAAGCTTAAAGTTACCTTCTTGCGGTACTACCGGCCTGTGGCTGGCGGTAGAACCGACTGATGATTGAGACATAATTAATAGTGAGCATTTGTGATGATTGAACACTGCTATGTGAGGAGTTTTCTTGTTTTTGATGGTTGCAGGTCGACGATGCTAGATCATGGTGAGGCGAAGGATGACCGGGACTAGGCGAGGAGCGTCGGAGGTCTAGACGGTCGGTGATCGCCGGAAGATGATCGGAGATGGAGTCGTGGCAAGCTGTGAAGACAAGGAACGGATGAGATGCTAGCTAGACACTGTGTGGATCAATAAGGACCATTGGATCTTGGTCTAGTTGATAGGTTAGCAGGTCTAGTTAGTGTGCTTTGAGAACCATGCAAGAAAACCCATTATGTGTTGTGGGTTTAGGGTGAACCCTTGCATGGCTGATTGAGTGGGTAAATCCTAGCCCTTGATAGATGCTCTAGGGTTTAGAGGCTCATCCAAGGGTGGTAAGTGGCCCAAGAGTTGTATAAATAGGGGTGGAGGGGTAGCCTTCCCCCCTTGAAGGTTTTGAGGTTTTTGATGCTCTTTTGAGCTTTGCCCACATTAATGTGAGGCTTTGTAACCTCTCCTTCCACGAAATTCAAAAATTTTATTTACCCTATTGTGAATTTAAATTGCGCATTTACATTATGTCTTTACGCAATTTAAATTCAACATTTACTTCTCGCATTTACATTCTCGCAATTTACTTTCTCGTAATTTGGATTTGCCTTCCCTCCTTCTAAATGCTGTTCTTCTAGAATGTCTTGAGGGTGTTCATATCGTTTTACATCTTTCTCACACCCTATGATAGACTAGAGATCAAGTTTTTATCGAATTGCAAATCTGTCCAGAACTTGTTTTTCGCGCGGTAGTTAGTCTGTAATTTTTATAAAAATCTATAAAAATCCTTTTTAAGTGATTCTTATTAGAGAAGATTCATGACTCATATATACATCTCTAAACAAAATTTTGAATGCACTGGTTGCACCGTTTGAACGCTATGAAGTGAAAACCGAGCCTCAAATATCCTGGTCGAAGTTCCTGACTATCTATAATGCTTGATTTTTCATGTTTATTCTACAAAGATTTTTGAGATGATTTTTGGTGGACTGTTTTATGACTCAATTGATCATAGGGAGAAAAATTCCCAAAAATTTTAGAGTAACAGAAACTCACCAACCACCTACTCTAATTGAGGACAATTCCTAGAAAATCTGCTTTTACTTTTCTGGAAAGAGACTTTGGTGTCTTAGCTTTATCTATTTTAGAATAGTAGTCTTTGAATTGATTCCTCTTGTTTGGACACTTGACAATCAGGATTGTGATTAAAAATCCCTCATATGATTCATAGTTCTCATCCATGCAAGCTAGGGGTACACATAGTTGTCTAATTGTTCGGGTTTTGTAGGGTGTGCGAATTTGAGAAACACTAGTTTGAAGAAAAATCTTTGGGTGTTTCATATTTTTATTGCGAGATTGTTTAGAACACTTTGAGTGGGGGAAAATTTTATTTGGAATCATTCAACCCCCTATGATCGCCATTTCGATCCTTCATATTATGATCTTTTAAATACATAATATGAATAAATGAACTTAATAATAATTAAGAAATCAATAATTAAGATATTTGTATCACCAGAATCTTCTCAAAAACTATGAAAATAAAACATGTGGCCTAAAATCTAACAGATACTAAACTACTTCTCATGCAAAATCATTTAAGGTTAAGTACTATTCATTCAGAACATACAACATAATGACTAATAATTCTATTAATCGAAATAACTTTAGCTTCTTGGATTCAAAATTTTAATACAAGAATACACAATTTTAGCCTTTTGAATTCGCAAAACAAAGAAAGGTAATCTATAGAAACAAGTTGCTATTAATATATATGCGAATAAAGGCAAACTAACATGAAAAAATGTATAAAATCATAAAACCCTAACTAGACAAGTTTCCTATAGCAAGTCTATTTGGTTTTCCATTTGATTTCTTTTTGACTTTATTGAAGTTTTTTATTTGTTATATTTCCATTGAACGGCGTGTAGAATCCGACGACACTAACTCCATCGTCAACAACGTCAACTGCAACCACGACTTTGTCGTAAATGACAACTAAGCAAGGCAAGCACCCCTTTGATCATATTGATCCCAGTATTTAATTTTCCTTTTATTTATCAAATTATTTCATGCATGCGATTATTTTCTGTAAACTTGCTATTTTGTGGTACTAGTAGGTATACATGTTATCTTATAGAACTTCCTTGATAAGTATGGACATATGAACCTTGATAACCCTTGAATAGGGTTAAACAATATATAATATCAACCTGGGTATATACGATTACGTATTGAACATGTTTAGCCATGCTTTAGTAGCGACGATTTAGATAGCCAGATTAAAATTGTTTCTTGCGAATTTAAAAAGGTTGGATATGATACTGATGGTTACTGGTATTTTGGTTAAAAACTCAAAAATAAAACAATGTATTGACGCGGGCGATTATTGGCAATAGCCAGTGGTGCACAAGGAATTGCACGTAGTGTAGGGGAGATTATCATCCGTGTCGGATTAAGGACCGAACGTAGTGTTGCATGATCCAAGAGAAATATGTACAACCACAAGTCCTGGTATGGGACGGCCTTAGCCTAGTAAGTTACGTAGATTTAGCTTTGCACATTGGTAGACCGAAGTAATAAGGGTGCATCAAGTAACGGTATCACTCGTAAGTGCTCCCTTCACCGAGATGTTAGGGTCAAAGCATTCCAATACAACGGTGCAAGCCTTGCTACAGGGAGAGGACCCGATGGGGCACCATTGTTGGTTCCGGATCTCCAGAGCTATGGCAAGGGTTTTTCGTCACCGGGGTTAGTGCAAAGTTAGGTTTATGTAATGTAACGGTTATGTCATGACTCTCTACGGCACACCAAAGGAAGTTGTCGGGACCCGGATTTGCAAATCCGAAACCCTCTGTGTATACTGTAATAGTCTAGGATCATACTAGTGCACACAGTGGAAACATAGATGAAATATCATTCCATACAACAGATTAACTAAAAAGAAGCAAATTATTATTAAATAAAGCAAACGACCTTAGGGTCAATGTTTACACCTTTATGCCTTAAGGGCTTAAGAAACAAATAACTATTGCAGCGGAAAAGATAACTTAAGCCATTCGACATGCCACAGGCAATCGTCTGGGGAACGCCTTCCTAATCCACGTAGTCTTCATAGAATTCTTCCCCATAATACTCATTATCTCCTGGTCCTTCCTCAGCAACTGATCAACAAAGGCGTATAGCCGTGAGTACAAAAAGTACTCAGCAAGCCGTAGAGAATTGATGCAATATATTCATGCATGGCTTGACAAAGAATAGCCATATGGTTCTTTTGCAGAAAAACAATAACTTGAATTGAAATACAATAAATAGATTGAAAGCATATTTATGAAAAGATAAATAAATAACTGGTAGATCAATGGTAGACAACAAAACAACAGTGAACTCCCCGTTCACATCCCAACAATTCCACATTCCACATTTCAAGAAATACTCTATACCCCGTGTGAAATTCTCGGGCTCGTCCATGATCGCGGACGCGGCTATTCGAATAGTTTTACACTCTGCAGAGGTTGTACAACTTTACCCACAAGACATGATTATCTCTTTGTGCAATCGATCTTAACACACTTCCTTTGATGTGTCGCAGAGATATCATGACAAAGTCTTTACAATGCAAGTCTAAACTCGGTACTACCCGCTGAGGTTTCGCCCCTTAGGGCCCCCTCTTGCGCCTTGCGAATCTACCCGTCCATCCCGGAACCCACACCACCAATTGGCAGTACTCAAGGCTAGACATTGCAAATTAAGCTAGGTCTGTCCCATACCAGACTTGTGGTAGTACGGTTAGGCCCAGTTCAATGGCGCACAAGATTAAGTCCTTAAGTTGTCTCAGGCAAGACATCCACATCCCAATGTGCTAGAAAGCACCCCCTTTACTCACGATCACTTGACCGAGGGAAAATAATTCGTTCAACCAAGACCAATGGCAAAGCCCGCCATGGTACAACAGATTTTACAACAGTGGTTAACGGCCACGATTCAATATCTCATTAAGTCAAGATTAACATTAATCACATGTGACATGAATCCCAACGTATATCTAAGCATGTCTAAGCATAGCTACGATAACCCAATATTGGTATAATGATTATGTCCAACTAGTAATGTCCCAACCTAGGTTTAACAATGGATACATGGCATTCCAATAGTCAAGGTGGTATAATGTCAACAAGGTATACATCTACTCCCATGAAATAAGCATTGATACACAAATTAGCATGCAATTGTATAAAAGTAAATTACTTTTGCAAACATAGGATCAATATGGTTAAAGGTTACGACTTGCCTTGCTGATCTAGTGCTGAGTCTTTGTCTTCGAAGTCTCCGTTCGCTTCCTCGGAATTAGCGTCTACCGGAAAAGAAAGCAACGAAACCAAATAAAAATAAAACAGAGACTCAAACAAGTTCAAAACTAAAAATAAATAGCTCTATAAGATACATCTTGATTTTAGAAAAATTTAGAAACTTGAATCACCTCAATCGGAATTCGTATGAGAGAGAACGGGCTTCTGAAAAATTAAATTAGAGAAAAAGGCTGAAAATTAGAAAATCGGAATTTTCGGATTTATTTTTATACGGGAAAAACGATTTATTGCGCAACGCTGACATCAGCTGGCTTTTGGTGGACTCGGTCCACGGCACTGCGGTGTCCACCGTGCACCCGGCTCACCCTTGACGTCATCACTGACGCGGGCGGCTGACACGACGCACACGCAGCTCTGACGGGGCGCTGACGTGGTTGTCCACGCATCGCGCATCTAACGGTGGCACGGAATCGGACAACGGAGATGCAAGGCACGGGCAGCGATGACGCGGCGAGATCTGGAGCATCCATCGTAAGATCGAACGACCAGAAATCTCGACGGGGACCGACGGCAAGCGGCGGAGGGCAAGGCTCACCGGACACGAAGAAGAAGACGCGGCACACGGCGGAGACGCGACGGATCGGGCGGGGCTCGGTCCGGATAGGGAAGAGGGGGTCACGGGCGACTCGAAGAGACCATCGATAGCGGCGGAGGAGGACCGACGGCGGAGATCCAAGCGGAGGAAAGGCTCGGGCACGGCGGCGAACTTCGGCGAGCGAGAACTCGGCGATGGCGGCGGCTCGGGCAGCGAGAGGTAGGGCAAAAGAAGCGACGCGAGGAGGGGATCCTCGGGAGGCGTGCGGCTCCTTAAATAGCGGTCTCGGAGGCCGTGTCCGACCCAGACTCCAAGGACAGCGGCGGCTAGGGTTTGCGACGCGTGCGCGAGGAGGTGGGCCGACTGGGCCGCGAGCGGGCGAAGCGGGCCGATGGGCCAAACGGCTGGGCTAGGCTAGCGAGGCAAAGTGGGCCGGACCAGAGGATTCGGCCCGAAGGAATTTGGGAAAAATAAAATCATTTTCCGAATTAAGAAAATTCCAGAAATTCGAATAAGTGCAAATAAATTCAAATAAATAGAAAGTAAATTCAGAAAAATCCCAAAAAATACAGAAAAATTCTTTGGAGCACAATGAACCCAACTAAAACTGAAAATCTTTAGTTTGATGAATATTTTAGTCAAATTAAATCCTTTCATTAATGGAAAATTCAAATTAAGCTAGAATTAATTGAAGAAAAATGCAAATGGTTTATTTCTGAATTCAAACATTCCAAACTCAAATTTGAGATGTTACAGAAGTGTGCTAATATCGATTGCACAAAGAGTCGGTCATATCTTATGGGTAAATCTGTACACCATTTGTAGAGTGAAAATCTAATTGATTAGTCGTGCCCGCGGTAATGGGAGACTTGGTGAACTGACATTAGTTAGATGTTTTATTATTTTTAAAATTGCTTGGTTTTTATTGATTTGCCATGTGTTGGCAAGAACTGTGTTGTGTCATGTTATGGCAGGATTTGCATGATTCGTTGTTCGTGGAGGACTGTGAGTATTACTTATGCTTTACTTATTTCTTATCAGTCAAACTTGCTCTTATAAATTTTGTTTGCAAATGATAACTTGATTTACAAATTCAATATCGTTTTATGAAAATTAACCGTAGAAGCTACCTTTGAGTTAACCTGCATTATTGCATTTGCAAATACCACCTTAAGTCTTGCTAAGTATGAAAATACTCAACCTTGCTTATTATATGTTTTAGGTGGATAAGAAAACGAAGCTCCAAAGATTACTTTCTGTCACAGGATACGGGAACCTCAATGAAATGATCTTTATAGGGATTATGCCTTGTCAGTTGCCTTAGGGTCGAAGAGGCACACTACAAGACTTTTATTTCCGCTGCTGCCATCTACTCTGAATTGTAAAAATATAATGTATAAATAGTTTCTGCTTAAATAATATGATGTATTGTTGTGATTCCAATTGTTGTAATGTGCGTACTAGCCACTGATCATAGGACTAATACTATATGCACATAGATTCTTATTTTCGTATTTTATACGAAAATAGGGATCATTACACACTCCTTCCTTGGGCAAGATCAAAGAGAATCTGTTGAGGGAGAAATTCAGAGCCTAAGAAAAGGATTTCATCAAATAGAGAACTATCAAAATGATCCTATCCCTGCACAAGACCAGAGTGAAAATAGGCTGCCTATGGCATTCTCATTCGGGGATGAGAATGAAGTGAAAGATAAATCAGAGTATGACAACATCTTGGTTGATTAACAAAATTTAGGATAAGAAGTGGCACAACAACAATTATGGAAGAACTTGTGGTGTTCCTCTCATATGTACAAAATTGTACATTAAACTTACATTGTTAGTCTTTACATTAAACCTTACACTAGGTGAAACCAGAAAAGTAAAATAAGACTATATTGTTTATGCTTTAATAATTAATATAAGAAACAATTGATATATTTGAATTTCAAATAATAAAATAGTCAAAAGCTTGACGTACAGCCATCTAATAGTAGTTTGGCAAAATCTAATGCATATTTTGGCCTACTACCTTTATTTTCCAATGAACTCATCTAATTTCAATGCCTAGTAAGCGGAATTGGTGTACATTTTGAGTTTGTAAGTGTATAGCACCAACTACTACATAGTCAAGAGCCTTTGTCCTTGAGAACTGAGATGCTTTACTAATTAGTAGCATAGAAGCTGGGCTAATCATGTTAAGTTGCATAGGGTTTTATATATCAATGGTTAAGGGGTTGCTTGATTTGAGAGATCACCTCATCAAGGATGGGTTGGTCCATCATGAGAACGTCCCCCAACACGAGCCCTTTGTTGCACGAGCTTTAGCATAATTGGTACTAACAACTTTAATCAATTTTACCAAAGAAAATTAATATAAATAATTAGCATATACTATGTAGAATGATTTTGCTCAATCTAATATTCTTTCTTTCTTTTAATTAGCAAACTTTTGCTCATACCTTTCCTTTGCAGTTCAAACAATACAGATCATTTGTATTAAGAGGAAGTGTCAGAACATTTCAATATTCTTGGGGAGAAAGTTATAGCTATGCACTGCAATTTCTGAAGATGCAACGAGTAATAAGCTGAAATTATCTACAAGAAGCCTAACTACATAACACATGAGCGATCGCATCATACAATAAAATTACAGTATTGAAGGACCAAAAAATGATGATTAGGGGGGTGAATGATCACAAAACAAAAGTCTCATTAGTTGAAACTTTTAATTGTAACTTGCTATTGGTTGCCTAATTATGTAATCTAGGCCTCACTTGCACATTTTCTCAAGATGGTGTTGTGATTTCAAAAGCAAAACAAAATTACTTGGTTTTCAAAGGTTTTCGATTTGACAATCTTTAATTGGTGGATTTCTCCTCAAGTGATTCATGTCTTCAAACTTGTGTAATTGCAAAAACCTCTTTGGGTTGGCTTTGGCATAGAAGGCTTGCTCACGTTGTCATGTTTCAACTCAAAAAACTTTTCAAACATGACTTGATTGTGGGTTTGAAAGATGTGAAGTTTGAGAAAAATAAGCTATGCAGTGCTTGCCAAGCTGGTAAGCGAGTAGTGAGTTCTCATCCATCTAAAGTATCATGTCCACTTTTAGGCCATTAAAGCTCTTACAAATGGATTTGTTAGGCCAACAACGCATAAGAGCATTGGAGGCAATTGTTATTGTTTAGTGATTGTTGATGACTACTCAAGATGTACTTAGGTTTTCTTTCTAAATGAAAAATCCAAAGCCTCTGGTAATTTCAAAAGCTTTGCAAAAAGTGTCTAAAATGAATTTAATTTCAAAATAAAGAAAATTTGTATTGATAATGGTTCTAAGTTCAAAAACACTAAAATTAAAAAAATTTATGATAATCTTGGAATAAAGCATTAGCTTTCCACTATATATACTTCTGAGCAAAATGGAGTTGTAGAAAGGAAAGATCGAACATTAATTGAAATGGCTAAGGCAATGCTTGATGAGTATAATACTTACGATAGTTTCATCTTTATTTTCATGTATTTTAAAAAAGACTTCTTATGACCTTATCATTGGAAGAAAACCAAATATCTCTTACTTTCGCATCTTTTGATGTAAATATTTTATTTTAAAAAGGGATGTTCGGTCTTCAAAATTTCAAAGTCGTTATGATGTGGGCTTTCTACTTGGGTATTCCTCAAATAGCAAGGCATTATGTGTCTTTAACCAAACCACGGGTATGGTTGAAGAAAACGTATGATGTTGAATTTAATGAAACTAAAAGTCCTCAAGAAGAGAAAAAAAATTTAGATGATGTAAGTAATAAATGCTTGAGACAAGCAACGAAGAATGTGACACTTGGTGACACCAAGCCTAAAGTGGACAAAGATGATTCATCTTCTTCCATTAATGTTGAATCTTTTACTTCCGCTACGCCAAGTCAAATTCAAGTTGATGAGATGAAGAAAAGATCAAGCACAAGTCATATCTACAAGAATTCACGTGAGCTTGGCTTGGCGCTTAGAGCTTGAGGATGCTAAAGAAGAGCACTATGTTGGATTCGGTGGATCCGACCGTCAAGAAGCAAGGTGATTGGCGCTGTAGGGTGTAGGGCAAGCCACGGGACTATGAGCTCCTCTTCGCTCCATCTCCCAACTCCCTTCCCTAGGTTGTACCATCCTTAGAATCGTAGCCACCGTCAATCCCTAGCCGTGGTAGCGGTTGTTGATCCGGTGGCAGCGGACGTTGATTTGGCTAAAGACGAATCTTGAGCGGTGTGGTGGGCATCGATTATGTGACCTTCGTCAACAGCGGTAGAAGCCATCGGATGTGGAGGGCGGCGATCAGCGATCACGTGAGCAACAACGGATTTCCAACGAGACAACCAATGAGCACCTGTGCAGCAACGGTGGCCATCGAGCACCCTTCAATCCAGGTCACATCACCTTCATCAATATAGGTTGTAGCTGACAAGTGGGCCCACTGAATTTCTTTTTGCCTGGCATCGACGCAAGAAGCTGTGCCGGCGCAAGGAATACTTCGTATATTAAACCTAGAAGGTTCCTGGTGTCGCCGTGGTGTCCATGTCGATTTTCACCAACGTCCTCGCTTCGCTCACGTCCACATCGCCCAGTTGCTCCTACCTCTGAGGTAGCATCATAACTATGTTGCTCATCATATTTTACAACCAGTGCGTAGCTCAAATGGCAGAGTGCTTGCGTTGTTTTTCCCGGATTTTTTGCATGAACTTCATTGATTTAATTGAGCTATTAAATCATATCATAAATTTTTGAAATGTTTTTAGCAGGGTCCTAAGAGCATTATTAATCTACCATAAATTTTTAGATCATGATCAAACTGGTGCGATTTTTAAAAAATTATGACAATGCTACTAATGCATTTAAAGCAACTTCAATGATTTAATTGGGCTAATAAATTTTTAAAATTTTCAAAATATTTTAGAACTATCCTGAGAGTATATCTAAGCTACCATAAAAATTCTAGATCATGATCAAATGTTTGCGATTTTCAAAAATTCTGACAATGCTACTAATGCATTTAAAGCAACTCCACTAATTTAATTGTGCTACTAAATTTTTTATTTTTTTGAAAAATTTTTATAAGGGTTTTGAGAGCATGCCTAAGCTACCATAAAAATTTAGGACCATGATCAAATATGTGCGCTTTTTAAAAATTTGAAAATGCTATTAATACTTTTAAAAGAAAATTTGCTGATTTAATTGAGCTCATAAATCATGTTGGAATTTTTTTAAACTTTTATGTGAGTATTTTGAATCTACAATAAAAATTTTAGATCATGATCAAACTTATACGATTTTTAAAAATGCTTACAATGCTACTAATGCGTTTAAATTTCGCTGATTTTGGTTTTCCAGAGCCATCAAATTAATTTGATTTTTCAAACTTTTTGAGAAGTGTTATGAGAGCATTTCTAAGCTACCATAAAAATTTTAGACCATGATCAAACTTTTACAATTTTGAAAAATTCTGAAAATGGTACTGATGCATTTAATTTCATTGATTTAATTGAGCAAATAAATCATATTGGAAAATTTTGAAACTTTTTGAGAAGGATCCTGAGAATATGCCTAAGTCACTATAAAAATTTTAGATCATGATCAAACTTATGTAATTTGTAAAAATTCTGAAAATACTACTAATGCATTTAAATTTCAAACTTGCGTGTCATGGCGCCGCCCTACGTGTCTAGTCTTTTTGACACCAACAAGATTCAAAGGCGGCCACAGTGACCATCTCCAAGATCCCCAAAATACTCCTGTTCTTCTGATTCTGGTTTCCCCTACGCGAACTCCATTGGAAGATGTTCACATGCTCATCATTCTGGGCTTGCACTGACATCATTTTTCTGTGGCCGATTTCGCTTCGTCCATCTTGGCATCCAAATATTCGAGTTTCCTACCAAAGATAAAAGACCCTTGCATCTTGCAGTAGTGCACTCAAGCAGTTTACTAGCTTAATACGTAGGTAATGTGACTCAAGACCATATCTGTTTGCCACAGGAGTCTTAACTAGCCACTGGTTTGTAGAATCTTTACTCGGTAGCTTGAACTTTGTGGTAAATTGGTTCTGTGAATGAAACTCATTAAGCATAAATCCAATCAAAGTTTCACCCAAAATTGCCGATTAAAACAGTCTCAACCTTTTTAAGTATGCCATAGGATTGCCCAGTGATTGCTTCTTGACAGTCCCAGAATCAGACTATCCTGTGTTCTATACAGCTATGGGCAGGTCATTACTCTGGCATTTGTTGTCAGGGAAAATGCACATGCATGACGTTTCACAGTCAAAAAAGAAAGAAAGAACGAACACCAATTCCTACATTTCCGGCTCATTAACAAACATAGAAGTGCTTCTAATACGCTACTCTTAATATAAGTACACTCAAAGAGGATAAGTAATCATCTATCCTTCATTCACTCTTTATACAGAAGCAGCTCCCAAACAACAGTACACTCACTCCCATAAATACAAGGCTAAGAAATTCAGTGATGGCTAAATAGGCCGCCTGACACGACACGATCCTTTTAGACCCGGCTAGAAAGTAGGTTGTGCCGTGTTGACTCACGTGCCTAGGCTACGGTCTAAACATAGTATGAGTGGCTCTTGGGCATCGATCATAACAGCTCGAGGCTGGTTTGTTTGGTGTCAAAAATTCAAAAAAAGTTAAAAAAATATATTAGAAAATTGAAAAACATAAATTTTAAAAAAATACAGAGAAAATTTGTTAAAAAATCTAGAATAATTAAAAAACTCAAAAAAATATAAAAAAATTTTTAGATATATATATATATATATCTACTACTTCTAATTTAGAGTTGGTGGCGATCCGTTCTCCACCCCTAACCCACCTCTATAAAAACAACCACCGCAGAAAAAACGGACCAACCCAAAAAAACAAACAATGCTTCTTTTTCGCTCCGTCCGACCACATCTTCCTCCTCACGCTACCCGCGACAAAGAGATTTGACGGAGATGGACGGCGCCGCCGTAGCCTTGCTCGCCGCCGCATGCCTCCTTGATCTCTCGTCTTTGCTGGGCTCCTCGAGGTTCTGCGCGCAGGAGGAGGAGAAGGCGGGGACGCGGAGGAGGAGGACCAGTAGCAGCCCGACTTCTTGGACCAGACTTCCCAACTTCTTGGACCCGTCTCCGCGCTCCGCGGTGCGGCCGCCTCCTCTGCGAGGCACCGGATGTGAGCGGAGCTTACAAGTTTACTATTTTTTGGTTAATTTTTGTGCTTTTGTAATTGAGAGAAATAGATGTTTGATCTTGTAGCAAAATTTTCGTTATTGCTTAATCTTTATGTTTCGTTAAAAATTTATTCTTCGTAACGTATGGCACTAAACTAGTAATTAAAAAAGCTAAAAGTTCCGTGCCGTGCCGTACTTACCCACGCGCTGCAGCAGTCTCCTAAGATCACGCCGAGGCCTGTACGGCAATAGGAAAAACAAAAATCTCCCGAGGAGAAGTGGACGGACAAGCGGAAGAGGAAGGAAATGTCACCGGCGGCGGCGAGGGACCAGCAGCTCGATGAGCTCCGGGCGCTCATGTCGGCCCACTCGCCGCCGCTCCACGCCCTCCTCGTCCCCTCCGAGGACGCCCACCAGGTCGGTGTCGCCGCTCCGCCCGCCCGCGCAGATTGGAACCTGCTCAGCGGTAGATCCGGTCCGATCGGGCTCGACTCGGTTCCGTTTAGTGTTTTGTGGTCTATCATGCTCTTGTTCGTTGCTTCGTCGTTCCTCTGCTCGATGATTTGAGGATTGATGATTTGGCGTGTGTGCGCGCAGAGCGAGTACGTGTCGGAGCGGGACAAGCGGCGGCAGTTCATCTCCGGGTTCACCGGGAGCGCTGGTAGGTGTTGGCTTGACCCATCCATCCGTACGTCGTCTTAGTTCTCAGCCGATCGCTCCGTTGCGATGGGCTCAGATCATTATCAATGTTTAGTACCCGGCTGCCAACTGGATTCTTGCGTACCCGGTTAGCGCTACTCTGGTGTTGTTAGATTAGCCGTTTTGGCGACTGCGTGCTACATAAATTGGTGCGTGCACGCGGCAGCGGTGGGGTTGTTAAATTTGATAAGGTAGCATGTTATGGTTGACAGCTGATCGAATCCAGTATGAGCCTTGCATCGTGTTGTTTCTGCTTGGTTAGCCTTTACGCGTTGACAAGCTAGGAATGGGTGGAACACTGTGGCTGTGTCCATGAGGTTATTAAATTGCGCAATGCGGCATGACATGATTAGCGCAGCAAGAGCCGCTAGCTTAAATTGCGAAAATTACTGTGTGGGTTAATATCACAAATGATATCATAACCTGCATGATCTTAAATTGGGCTGAGCAAAAAAAAGGAAGAAAGAAACTACAAAAGAAGCTGTTTCGTGGGTCTACGACAGTTTTGATATTCTTGATCAATAGTTGGGTCAGCACGGAATGACTGGTTTTTTTTCCGTGATGAGCTAGACAAGCCAGAAAAGCAAACCCAAATATAGACCATACATTAAGTATATTAATTGGAGTAACTGCCGAGTACCAATCAATTTATAAATCAAATCCATCTATAGCAACCCAGACTTGTATAACCAATGATGTGTTTTAATCATGTTATAGTAAATTTTGAAAGCTCTTCTGTTCACTGTCCATATCAACAAGGGACCAATGTTCAAAGTTACAGTTTTCATTGTGTGCCATTTGTGAGACAGGTTTTTACAATTTGAGTGGTACCTTCATGCAGTAGTATGCTAGATTTACTGTATGAGGAATCATATTTGCTGCAGTATGGTTGCTGATTCCCGTTTCTTTTCTCTCTGATCATTATATTCATTGTCTAGCATGGATCAATGAGGTTTATGGTTGAAAACTTCAAGTCCATTTATGTTAATGCAATGAAGTTTAAGAATTATAGCTGGGTATAACATGCATCTTCAGACTGGGTTGGACTGGGTTATTTGAATGACTGACAATAGAAATATGCCTTGCTTCAATCAAGCAGACAATAAGGAAATGAATGATTTTTTAGGACAAGCTAACTTTGTTTGCACTTTCTGATTATGATGGAACCCAAGCTAGACCAAACATGAATAACCTCCCTTGTACTGAAAAGGGCTTAATTTATTTGTATTTTGTGTTGGTATGCAGTTGAATACCAGAAAGTGTTGGTGTTCCAACATATTGAGCTAGATGTTCATTTCTTTTTTTCTTTCAGTTGATGGTAGTTGCATTAGTTTCTTAGTCAGTGTGTATCTTGAGTTCCTATACAGGTCTGGCTCTTATCACTACGAAGGAGGCGTTATTATGGACAGATGGACGCTACTTCTTGCAGGCAACACAGCAACTCAGCGATCGCTGGAAACTCATGCGCATGGGAGAAGATCCACCTGTTGAAGTTTGGATAGCTGATGTAAGTATTGGCCTCCTTTCCTGAGCATGTTTGTGGATTCAGCCTTCTAAGCTCTCACACAAAAGCACAGGTCACATAAACTTGTACATGGCAATGAATCTATTAGGTTTTATTGTTGGTTTTGAATTCTGCCACAACTTCGTAAATTCACAAGTGTGGTTTCCTTGTTCACCGTAGCAAGCTTATCTCCTCAGCATTTGTTTATTTTTGAGACAAAAAGTGTTCGGCATTTATGGGGACACCACAAGCGTACTCCTTTTTCTTTTCTTTTTTGCTGCTGCAGTTGACTCAAATTCCCACAGTGGTAGCTGGTTTGATATATGGGATTTGAAGTGGTCTGAAATTAAATTGCTGCTGATTATTTCTTCAAGAGCTGTCAAAATTATAAGAATTGTGAACACCTTAGCTTCATTGTCATAAACACCACCGACTATCATGAGTCATGACAGTTCTGAAATGGTTTGCATTTTGAAAGGTTGATATAGTTGTTTCTTGTTCTGTATTAAATATTTAACGTTGTAACTTATGTCTGTTGTTGTGCTATCAGAATCTTCCAGATGAGGCTGTCGTCGGAATTGATCCATGGTGCATCTCTGTTAATTCTGCTCAGAGATATGAGGAAACATTTTCAAAGAAGCGTCAGACGTTGTTTCAGCTTTCTGCTGATTTGGTGGATGAAATATGGAAGGACCGTCCTCCAACTAAACCACTACCTGTAATTGTGCACCCTGTAGAGTTTGCTGGGCGTAGTGTAGCAGAAAAGATAAAGGAGTTAAGAGAAAAACTACAACATGAAAAAGCTAGTGCCATTATAATTACTTCTCTTGATGAGGTACAAGCTAACTTGATCTGTATCTTGGTTTCTCTCACTCAGTACAGTATTAAGTTAAGACTGTGTTTTTATTTCTCAAAATTTTGTACGACTTGTGGCAGTTTTAATTTCCATTTTTAATGCTTGTTTAGGTTGCTTGGTTGTACAATATTCGTGGAGATGATGTGCATTACAGCCCAGTGGTTCATTCTTATGCTATTGTAACCTTGCACAGTGCTTTCTTTTATGTGGATAAGACAAAAGTAACAGCTGAGGTCAGTTAATCAACTGAACATATTTTTTGCAATTTTCCCATTATGGTGTTAATGGTCATTATGTTGAAGGGCATGTGATACAACATGCTTGTGTTGTCACTCTTCTTTGTTCCAGGTCCAGAATTACATGAGTGGAAATGGTATTGATATCAGAGAGTATAATATGGTACAATCAGATGTGAGCTTGCTTGCTTCTGGACAGCTAAAAGGTTCTGCAGTTAATTGTAGCTCGTATGGGGAAAAGAATATCAATGAGGTCGAACATCCAAAATTCTGGATTGATTCAAATTCATGTTGCCTTGCACTCTACTCAAAGCTGAGTGCGGATCAAGTTTTGATGATGCAATCGCCTATTGCTCTTCCAAAGGCTGTTAAGGTAAATTTTGTTGCTTTTTGTCCTTTTCTTATGCTAGTGTTCAACAGGAAATTCGTGTGCAAGCAATCACCTGTAGCTTTTCCAATAGACTAAATACAATCTTGTAAAATTGTTCACTACTCAAAATCTAGTAGTGTTCAGAATGTTTATGCTTTACAAATCAAGCATAGAATTGGCTAGTGTAAAATGACAACTTGATAGTTGAATGTGCCTAGTTTGAGCTGGACATATGAGTTCAATTAATTTTCAGGATCTTGTGGTTTCTGGTTAGGTTGGATTGACGAGAGAGCAGGGAGGTGAGAATGAAAGAAAGGGAAGAGTTAACATTGAGCCACATAAATACTCTAGTTCATTTGGTATCAGTTATAATAAAAATGTTAATCAGAAGTGTGTCAGGCAACCTAAAGATACTGCTCACTTTACAGTTGAAGATTACAGTAGCAACCATCCATTTTTGTTGAAATTGGATATTATCGCATTGAGCAAATGTTTCATGTTAGGACAGTTCATAAATGCAACCTTTTACAGTTTAAGCAGAATGTGAATACAATACTTTGCTCTAGAAGTGCATCTTGTTCAAGTTTTTATTTTTTTGGTTTCTTACTGTTCTCTCTCTCTTATTAATTCATACTGTGCTTTTTAGTTCTGGGTACTTTTGTGTACATAGATATACGCCCTTGCAAGTTTAATCATTTAGCATTTTGTTTGCCTAGGTCTTCTAATTTCTTTGCAATGATTGTATAGAATCCCATAGAGCTGGATGGTTTGAGGAAGGCGCATATTCGAGATGGCACCGCTATTGTGCAATACCTGGCTTGGCTGGATACTCAGGTTAGTATAAATATATTTCTCATTAGTAAGTACCCACACGTTAAAACATGGCATAAAACCACTGCTTCCTAGGATCTGAGCTCTAGGGTTTTCACCCTCCTCACCTTGTCACGATGTATGGGAACTCCAGCAAGCCCCCCTTGTGATGTGACTGCCCTCTCCCTGGCTTCTAGGCCTCGGTTTCCACTGCCTCCATAGCTCAGATCTTCTGAGCTTACGGCTCTGTTTGAGGGAGCTATAACTTTTCTGAAAAGCTGCTTTTTGGCTTTCTAGGCTAAAAAGCACATGTAGCTTTTGAGGAGAGGCCGAGCTAATTCCCCTCCGCAATAAGCTGCAAAAGCATGTCCCGCTTGCTTTTGGCTTTTGCTAGTTATATGTGGCTTCTGACTTATGCCAAAAACCGCTTAAAACTAACCCATTTGAGGGGCTTAATGGCTTTTTGGAAGCCAAAGCTAGCTTTAAGCCCAGCCGTCGCTGAGGCACGTGCCTCGGTAGTTGGCATGCTTCCCCGAGGAACGGGAGGCTGAGGCCGAGGCAAAGAATGGTGAGGATACAAAGGGGAAGTGAAAAGCGTGTGCGCAATGCGAGGTGGAGGAGATGGTGAAGGTGAATGGTGATGGCAAGGTGGGTAGGAGAGTGATGCCGGAGAAAAGGGGAAGGTGCAGTTCCATGTGGGGGAGAACAAGCAGCGACTGATCGGTTGGAAAATATGGTTGTGGTTTCAAAGGATTGCAAAATCGTTGTCAAGCTAGGCTTCAAACTCACGCTGTTGCAGCGGACATGGCTTGATGACAGAGTTTGCGCGTGTTTAATTTGCATCTGCAATGGTGTTCATGTGTTTTGATGATGCGGCAAGCTTACTAATTATCCTCTTCAATACGATAATTGTTATTTGCTACATGCTCTGATGTTCTTATTGTTTTCCTCTAATCATAGATGCAAGAGAACTATGGAGCTTCTGGTTACTTCAGTGAGGCCAATGGATCACAGAAAAAGGAACATTTGTAAGTATACCCTACTGTTGTAGTTTGTTTTGAGCATAATATGATCTGTCTTTAGCCTATACAAATCCGGAGTAATGCATCATTAAAAAATGGAGGAGCTTTTGTATGTTGTTAGATTAGGGCTGTTAGCCATGTTACATGATTGTCTGCACTAGGAATTTGTTTCACGCAAACATCAACTTGAGATATAGAATTTAGTCGGTCTTCATTTTTACAAAAGATAACTGATTGTTTCATGATAATTTTGGGGAGTGGTATTGCCATTTTCTCTGTAGTGGTACTGACAAATGATCCTTTTCAGATCATAGTAAAAAATATGTTTCGTTCAAATTTTTTCACACGTGTGCCTCAGTTCTGCCTACTACCACCTTCAATCAAAAAGGGGGATAGAAAATACGTATAAAATAAAGTAACTACATGATTACGTTAAAATAATTTCATGAAAGGCTAATTTTCATCTGTATTTTCAGATCATACAATCAAGGTTGTCATGTTTTCCTTCTTACTTCGTCGACTGTTTGATTAGCCTCATGATTTTACATGTATGCATACCCATTGTATGATCTATAAATACAAGATGTGCAGTTATCATTTTTTACTTTTTTTCATTAAAACTGCTCATTATTTCCATTTTGGAGGTGTGTATCTTTGCATTGTCTGATTGTTTTGATTGACCATGTGGTCTAGTTTCTACTGCGTTGATACTTGTCCAGCCTATTGTGTGTTCTTTTTAAGAAAAATGTTGTAGCATATGTACTGTATTATACCTGTGTGCACCGTATTGTTGCTACAACAATACCATATAGCAAGTTTCTATATGGCGCATTCCTTGTAGTTCCAATTCTCTGCATGATTTTTTTTCGGTCTGATTTTTTCAGTATGTATAAAAGAATCTTGCCTCCATGGTATGCCTGCTATAGTGAAGCACTTCAACTGCCCCTGTATTTTTTTTGTTTGGTCAAGTAATACATCTTGCTAGTTTTAAAATGGCCTATTTTATTTGAATTTCAAGGCTAGGCCTACCTTGTGGGTTATCAGGATTTATCATTTTTGCGATACCTTGTTGGCTTTTTTGAGCTCTGCATCCTAACAACCACCATCTGCATTTATTTTATTGTTTAGTACCAGACTCCAATGTACATTTGGTTATGTTAATTTCTTCTTTCTATCCTGTAGGGAAATAAAACTCACTGAGGTTTCTGTGAGTGATAAACTTGAAGGCTTTCGTGCGACCAAAGAGGTATGCAGCAACATCATCAGCCTTTTCAAGATCAGATGCATTACATTTCTAGATTTAGTTGATTTAACTCTCATCACCAGCTACTGTTAGTGTTATTTATCTTGATTTTGAAAGTCAGCCCAGCAAGTATCACTTCTAGTATTAATGGAATTTGCTAAATAGAAACCAAGTCCATTTAGTTATCTATGACCCAGTTTACTAACTCTTTATATCCGTTGTGAGTTTGAAATTACTGTAAATTGTGCCTTGATATCAAGTCCCCAGGATACATTTAGTTGTATCTGTTCAGAGCTAACTATACAGTGCAAAATCTACTTTTTACCTACTTTGTTTGTCTTGTGTAATTTTGAGAGAGATGTTTACTGTTCTTTGGTGTAAATTAGTAAATCATAATTAAACAGTTACTATGTTGTCAATTGGTAACTAATATGTATTGTATTTCTTGAAAGGCGTTTTTTACTGGAACATCTTTTCTTAGGATGATTTTAGATGAATATCTATTTAGAAAGCATTGCATTCCTTCGGAGCATTTTGCATTCGGTCTCTTGATACACTGCAATTTTTTACCAGTCATTAATATATTTCTGCAGCACTTCAAAGGTTTGAGTTTTCCTACAATTTCATCTGTGGGGCCAAATGCAGCAATAATTCACTATTCACCTGAAGCAAGTACATGTGCTGAACTTGATGCCGATAAAATATATCTGTGTGATTCTGGGGCACAGGTTGAGTACATTTCAGACTTGAACTGATTTTTTTTCTTTTTGTTAGAAGACTTAGAATCTAATGACTTCTGTAATGATATACTTGCAGTACCTGGATGGTACTACAGACATAACAAGAACTGTACATTTTTGTAAACCCTCAGAGCATGAGAAGTCATGCTACACAGCTGTAAGTTCTATTTTGTCACAATGAATTATTATTTCTTATTTAGAATTCAGAATGATAGTTGTTGTTGTGTCATCCTGTAAGTTATTTGGGGAAATTATGTTCAAGCATTACATCAATCCCTGTATGTCTTTCACGTGTTTTCCTATGCATCTTTCACATTATGATTTCTCCTCTTTCGAAGTTTTGGGATGCTGCACCATAACATCAAGTGTCAAGCAACCAATTCTGGCATGGGCTTGCAGCTTAACCTTGTTGCTTCACATTAGTAGTTTGATCAATGAGACTTTTATGTTTCACTAAACACTCTAAACTTTATCGGCATGCATGAAGCAGCCATCTCACCTGTTAGCTCAGCTATTGAAATACTTTTTCACTAAACTATCAGTACACATTTTTTTAGTTCTGTAGTTACAAGTTAGGAACTGATATGCAACATGTTCAAAGTTTGCTTTCTTACATATTTACATGGTTGTGTTTTTTCTGTGTTACATTACTTATTCTCTACTTATTACCTGTTGGACCTGAATAATGTCCTATTATTCTGGTACTGGAGCAGTAATGTTAGTAATCTTCTTAAAGTGTCAGGTTGATTTTTTTAAAGATAGGGATGTTATTTGATTTCCCTTAAGTAGATTAAACATCATCTTGAATGCTTGACTTTATTGCAAATTCATATCCAGAATAATTTCCGCATTAGTTTGATTTTTAATGCGATTTAGTTTTGATCTATTTGACTACTTATAATTGATCCATTTATAATTCTAAAGTGATATTGAACATTGAAAATAGGTTTTGAAAGGCCATATCGCACTAGATACTGCTGTATTTCCTAATGGGACCACAGGTGAGTGATTGTTTTAGTATTCTTACATATGAACTCTTATGCCTTCTCAAGAAATATATAAAACTATGTAGCAAAGTTGTTACATAGAAAATGATCGAAATATTGCAGAAAGTTTGGCCATGCCTTCACCATTTTGAAGCATGCCTCAAGCTGCCCGAATATTGCCTTGGTTTAAAAAAAATTACCTTTGATTGAATTCATTTTCCTTTCAAATCTGTTGATTCTCTTTAAGTATACTTTGATTAACCTCATGAGGCATGCCTTGTGTGAGGCTCCAAATATTTCCCTCTACTCAGTACAAGTTTAAACCCAAGTCTGAAGTGAGGTACATTTATGTCTAACCACTTATGTTCACATTGAAGACGCTATCCAAAATTCCAGATAATGCCTAACCATTTATGTGGCGTATCTATTACAAATAAACATTTGTGAACATGAGGAAATATACAGTAGTAAATACACTAGTACAGAGGTACATCAGTTGCATGTAAGATGACAAAAGCACTTAAAAAGAGAGGGAAGGATTTTGAACTTCTCGTTTCACAAGTTCATTTTGTTCCAGAACTTAACTATTAGACATAAGCTGTGATCTAATTTGGAACAATTACCCTACACGGTATACACAATGCACCCAGCAATAAATTTGCAAAGGAGAAATGTGGTTGTTTGTGATGGGTAGTTAATAAGTTATACTCCCAACAACATTGCATGGGCGTTGTGTCCTATTTGTTGGTTATATTTTAAGGAAACGACAATCTTCTGTTTTGAATTGTGATGAAATGATTTACTTAACTAATTTCATTCTGAACTTCAATAATATTTGTAGGGCATGCTCTTGATATTCTGGCACGAACCTCACTGTGGAAAGATGGTCTTGACTATCGGCATGGTACAGGCCATGGAATTGGGTCTTATTTGAATGTTCATGAAGGTCAGATGGGTGGTTCATCCTCTTATTCTCTCATAATTCATCAGATTGTGTGGCCACCTTGAAATGATGAATATTATTTTTTTTCCTTGAAACCAGGTCCTCATCTAATTAGCTTCAGACCTTCTGCTCGAAATGTACCATTGCAAGCATCAATGACTGTAACAGATGGTCAGTAAAGATCCAAGCCCAACTGTATCAGGACTATTAACAGTTTAATATGAAATATTCAATGTTAACTCTCTTCTTGCAAAAAATTTAGGAAAGTTAAAATTGCATAATCTTTCCTTGCAGAGCCTGGTTACTATGAAGATGGAAGCTTTGGTATAAGGTTGGAGAATGTTCTTTTAGTGAAAGAGGCCAATACTGCATTTAATTTTGGAGACAAGGGTTATTTGGCATTCGAACATATAACATGGGTAAGCATTGCTAGTTGTGTTTCTTCATTCTTGTCACGTACAGCTAGTGTGATACTGCTACTGTTCACATAAACAGCACCGTGATTACTGTGGCACATTGGCAACAGAAATAGTTAGTTGGAGTCTTATCTCTTTGTTTGGAATATCTTATCTGTTAGTCAGGATATCCATCTATTTATCTTATAGATTATATTGTTAGGCCAGCTCTATGTAAAGGGGCTATGGCAAGTTATTTGGATTAACCAAGAAAAACAAGAGTTCCTTAGTCTCCTTGCCCTTACGGTGCGGCTGCCGTCATGGTGCTGTCGCGCCACTTGGGTCCATGGACACATCGATCAGGCCTAAGGGCCCCTACTGGCCTACCCCAACCAAGACCCTTACAATTCTCTGATCTCACAGTTGCAATTTTCGGTGGCTATGTTCAGGTCATTAATGGTTGTTTCTGTTATCTGTTCTGGTTAACCATGAGGTTGTTGTCACACACACTACGGTACAATAGACAGCTCTTTCCCCTGTGCGTTGTGGTTCAATCTCCATCATAATAACTGTGTTTCTCATTTCCCCTTTGAGGAATAGTCTTACTCTTTCATTCTGGTCTTTTTGGACTCTCTCTTCAAGTTAGTAACTTGATGAAGTTGACACATTTTTTGGAAAGACATGCTTTTTTTAAGGTTCAGCTTTTGATAATGTGGTCTTCAATTTCAGTCTGTTAGGAGCCCTGGCTTTCCAGTCAACAGTTTATTTTCTTAGCTTACTGCTGTGCTTCTTATTTACTACCATCTTTATGTAAAGTTAAATACATAAGCAATGATCTTCTGCACGGGTACCGTCGTACACAACAAATGGGTAAAAGGTGTTCTAACAAGGAATCCCGATCATGCCTTCCTTCATAAGCACTCTTCCTCATAAGAGCATCACTTTATTTCTCATTCCTTGCAAATTAATAGAACAAACTTAGCATCTTTTGTTTGCCATGCGTCATTTGTTTGCTCATCTACGGACGAATTCCTTGTGTTGTGCAGGCTCCGTACCAGAAGAAACTGATAAACACCACCTTGATGACCCCTGCAGAGATCGAATGGGTAAACACGTATCACTCGGATTGCCAAAAAATCTTGGAACCTCATCTGAATGAGCAGGAGAAGGAATGGCTGAGGAAAGCTACTGAGCCCATACTGTGAGCAGCTAAGCCTGTTCTTCATGGTTACATGGCACAAGGGTTAGTGACTGCCGTCATTCGTCGTCTTGCGGAGCTGCAGATCATTCGTGGCATGCCATGCGTAGATATATGGCTACCTCACTGTTTCATTACTTACAATAAGTGTGAATAGCAGCAGCAAGTTAACATGACACTTTATTCATTACGTATTTCGTGCTGCGAGGTAGTGTGTGAGGTTGGAAATAAAAATAAATAACACAGTAATTATTTCCCATGAATTTGATTGTACAGTTCTTCTGAGACTTGCTTGACATGCGTTGTTATTGCTTTTCTCGTGGTGTGGTGTGCCAAGGTGCAGCGTTCTACGGTGCCTAGTGTGATTTGCAACGGAGCCGGTCAGGAGGATTAGGCCACCTCATCATGCCATGCATTGTTGTCCTGGCATTTGCGTTTATATTTAACTAATGTTTTAATGCGGTCCCAGATCAAGCATTACGCCTCGAATGCAGCAACGGAAGCATGGTGTTTGTCGAAAAATATGACGACGGATTGATCGGTTCAAACACATAAATGTCGGATTCAAGAGATTTGAGGTGTGCCAGTCGATTTAATTCTGCAATCAGCAAGATAGAATGAAAATACGCTTAAAACCGATCTAATGTGATAAATCTAAACAACTATTCAAAGTCGATTAAATTGCGAGTAACGATAAGTCGAAACAACTTGTTAGGACTAATTAGATGGTTGCTAAAGATAGTTTTTTTTAAAAAAGACGATACTCAACAAGAACGGAGAAAATCAAACTTGGCGTAATTAGAGGAGATCAACAATCGGTGATGCGCAACTTTATTGATCAAAGACGAATTACGAAAGGTCTAAATTACAAAACTACTCGTAGTTAACAGAAAAAAGTAGATGCGAGTTTTGTTTAATTGATTGTCGTTTCTTCAGCTTACCTCGGTTCACCTTTTATAATGCATAGGCCGATCGATGCGCTGCCAATCATGATCTATATCGACTTCCAACTCCTGCAGGTAAGACTCCTTATTTGGACCAACATCGGCTAGAATTCCAATTTTAACTTAACTTTTCCTTTTTGAACCGATATCAGTCAGCAATATCCAATCTTGCTCTTAGCCTGACAAATTGGTTATACCTTGCCAAATTCTGGAGCTAACATATGTCCCCTATTTTTAAGAGATAAATGTATTATCTTCCAAAAATCTCCTATGTCAGCATAAACTCAATTTTTTCACACTATTTCCGCCGCTTTTCTCGGTAACTTTCCATTAAATGCACCGTAATATTTCGAGCCACGTAAATTTCCATCATAACTGCCCGCGAATCGTCAGGAAAGCTTCCCGCCTTTCCACCTTTTTTACCCACCTATAAATCTGGGGCCATTCTTCTGTCATTTTCACGCGCTCAAGCTCTCAATTCTCCCATCATCAGCTTCATCTCTGTTTCCGGACTTCAAGCCCCTGCCCACTCATCTTCCATCGGCTTGACTACTCCAATCGACTTGTTCAGCTTTTCAAATCGGTCTCCAAAGAATTATGGATTCCACGCAGGCACTCATCCCCATACCCGACAGTAATGACCAATATTACTTAGGCTCGATAGGAAGTCTTGATCCAACAATCATTATAGAACAAGAATTCCCATGCCTTCCATTGTCAACTTCTGATTATAACATATAAGGGTGGAGCAAAAGTTTTAGGGCTTGGCCGATAGCGCTAAAGGGTTGGAGGGATTGGTACAATCGGCTAGCAGCATAAAAAATGATTGAGTGGGAGCGAATGGGGATAACCGAGTGTCTTCCCTTGTCTCTAGTCAGTCCGGAGACCAACGAGCTCTTAGTGACCACGGCCTGTTACTTCTAGTCGGATACTTTCAATGCCTTCATGTTTAGAACAGTCCTATCGGCCTAACTCTTTTGGATGTAGCTCAACTCTGTTGTTTGAAGCCGGATGGAGAGCAAATATCGGCCTTTAGCGCCAAACCCTAAGATAAGCTGATCCATGCCAACGGGGAAGGATGGAGCAAATACATTGAGAATAACAAAGGTACCGGTGCAATATCGGACAGAGAACACGTTGCTTTCCTCAATATATGGCTTAACCGATTTGTATTTTGTGGAGCTTATCTTTGACCGACCCAATTTTATCAAGTATTGGCCGAAAAATCGGTAGAAGGTTGTCGGCTAGCGTTGGGCAAAATATTCCTTGTGGTTGTATACTAGATGATGCACATCATACGTAGTCGGCTTTTCACATGAATTGGGTCGTATACAGTTGGCAATGTAGGCGGTCCTCTTTGGTTTGTTGATACCTGGCTTTATTGCCTTTTTAGCGATCATTTAGGATTGATTCTTCTGAGAAAACCCTTTCCCCCTCGAAGAAACCCCAGAAGGTCAAGACGCTGAGTACAGGAATAGCCGATCTTTTGGGGGAAAGATTTATCCTCTGTTCTGGTAATGAAGCAAAGATTACCCCTATCGGCTCAAAAAAAATATTTAGCCATTTTTCTCCATCTTGACAATGAAGACTTCAACTAGCGCGACTTCTTCAGTTTTAAAGAGGCTGATGACTACCCATGCCCCTCATTTCTTCATTTATCGGTTGATAGTAATAGTATGCTTGAAACATATATATATAAAAATTTCCTTTCCCCAAGCGTACTATTTGTCGGCTTGCATACTAAAAATCGCACCTTTCAACCTTCTTATGAATTTTATCACCCATCAATGTATGCTAGGCAACTTGGATTTGGGCAACTTCTCCTAAGTTTTCAGTTGTTCAATCGGCTTCAACCAAGGGAACATATCTGTAGTGTTTCTGGAGCTAGCATTGCCCTACACTTGGCCGATGACCTTCAACTTCAGAACTTGCCACTTTTCTTTCTACATACTCGGAGTGTAGAAAAATATTTCACTTGGTGGTCGGCTATCTCTACAGCCTTGTATTCTTCAGAAAGAACTACATAGGCGGTCCTCATCAAATTCTTCCCAAATCTTCCTGACGAGCCGACAATAATGACTAATTCTGCTAGTAATACCTCGAGTTCCAGCAGCGATGCTAATTCGTCAGGCTATACTAATACAAACTTTGTAGATATTACTGGCGATGTATCGGCTAAAATAGGCTTTTTCTTCAAAATAACTTGAATACCCATGAACTTCATTAATCGGTTATTCCTCTTATTTCATAAGCTAAGACAGTAGGGAAGAGACCTGCGGGTGAGTCACCACGTGCTGGCCATCCTACCAAAAAACCCTACCCTACTGTCAAAACGGCACTTACTAGCTATTCATCGGGCACTCTAGGAGCTCAATCTCACTCCTTGTGCGATTTAGAGAAGCAACAACCCAGTAAGTCTTAGGACATCAGCCTTATTTCATATTTTTACTATTTTTGTTGACTAACTCTTTTAGCCAATCATTCAACAGAGAAGAAACGTCGTCAAGCCAATAAGAAGGTCATGGCTAGCAGGGGTCAAAAGCCCCAAGAGCAATGGGCTGAAAGCTCTCCTCATGCATCAGGCATAAATCAGGTAAATTACCTTATAAATCGATTTTCAAGTCCAATTTAACAGATTAACCAATAGACTTTCAATATTCCTTGCAGCCTTCACTTTCTACACCAGCATGTGTGACTAATATTCTAGCCGATATTCCCACAAAAATAGATCTGTCTCCTCCATTACAGCTGACGCCCCAAAACAAAATCTCTCAAAGCACACCAACCATTGCTTCCATCCCTGCTGCTGCTGCAGGGCCAAACATTAAGCCGATCGAGTCTGTAAGCAACGTGCTGGGATTCGATTGGTCCAATTTAGAAGATAAAATAGATCTGACTGCAGATAGCTTCCTAAAAGAAATCTAAAAAATCTTGGCCATCTCAAAGGATGCGTCGGCTCAAGTAACTTTGGCCCCAGGCATGGCAGAAAAACTGAATAATTTCTTCAAACTGCTCTTCACCCCATTGGCCAATCTGCTCGAAAATGTCCAACCTCTCAAGGACGTCATGGCGGCGGTGCAAGCTGATCAGCTAGAAGAAACTATGGCTGCATTACTAGAGGTATGCCATCTTGACGAGAGGAAAGATATGGTGGAAGCAGCCAAGGCAAGAGTTGCTCATCGGGCAGCACATCGTGAAGATCAAAAGCTGCTCGACAAGCTGGTAGCTAACACCAACCTCAAAGCCCGATATGACGAAGAGTTCCAATCTCTGAAGACCTCCAAGGAAATAGCGCTCAAACTTGAGTTGACAAAAAAATCTTTGGAAGAACAACTGGCCAAAGTCAATGCTTCCCTGGTCAAGGTCCAGGAGAACCAGGCATCTTCCACATCGGCCTTAAAGAATCAAAATGTTGACTTGGGCATGGTGATAGCCTCGGTGAAAGAGCAATCGGCCAAAGTCGTTCCTATCCCCAGCTCAGAAGAAGAAGATAACAGGATTCTTGAAGACGTAGAACAGATCGTCGCCAAGGCTGCTGCTGCACTATCGGCTCTTAGCACAACCCTTAATTAACCTTCAATATGCTATTGTTTTATTTATAGACAATGAATGTTTGTAACGGATGGGCTTGGTCTAAAAACAATGCTCTGAATGTTTTGTAAGATACTTATAATCGATTGTTTAACTGATTTTATGTTTTAATCTTATCTGCCATGACGTTTGTAATTGGCTATAATTTGCTTTGCTATTATGGTTTATAACCAGAATTAACTGTAACAAGTTAATTTAGCTTCTCACAACCGATAGTCACCTTTAGCCAATTTAAGAATCAATCCAAATACTTGAATGATATTTCTTCAGTATTTGCCATTGATCGCTTTAGGAAACACCACTCCTTCCGGCGTTTCCAAAATATAAAAATTTCCATCTACAAGCCGATGAACTCTATATGGTCCTTCCTAAGTTGGAGACCATTTGCCAAATCGGTTATCCCTAGAACTGGCTGGCAATATGGTTTTCCAAACGAGATCGGCTTCACAAGATGACTTATGCATTACCTTTTTATTATAAGTATTTGCAACTTTTTTCTTATTCTTCTTAAGCCGATCAAACATATGTAAACGTAATTCCACCAAGTCATCTAAGTTATCAGATATTAAATCTTTATAATCCTGAGCTGATAGTCCATTTGGTCTAGCCACTGTTATTGAATCAATATTGATCTCTACAGGCAATACAGCTTGCTGTCCATAAACCTATTGATAAGACGATAGTTTTGTGGCACCATGGCAAGCAATCTGATATGCCCATAAAAACTCCGATAATGTCATATGCCAATTCCTTGATTTTTCCTCAATCTTTCTTTTGATCAACTTGATCAATGTTTTATTTGATGACTCGGCTTGACTATTAGCTTGAGCATAGTAAGGTGATGAATTCAGCAATTTTATACCTAAGCTTCTAGCAAAACCTTGAAACTCATCAGACATAAACACAGTGCTCTGATCAGTTGTAATAGTTTGAGGGATTCTAAACCGATGGACAATATGTTCTATAACAAATCTGATAACCTCAACACTTGTAACCTTCTTAAGAGGTACTGCTTCAACCCATTTAGAAAAAAAAATCAGTCGTGGTCAAAATGTATTTATGGCCCTTACTTGATGCAGAAAATATTTATCCGATTACATCTATTCCCCATCCTCTGAACGGCCAAGGCTTGATAATTAGATGCAAAGCCGACGCCGGAGCTAACTGCACATTGCCAAATTTCTGACAAATTTGGCATCTCTTATAATATTTGAAACAATCTTTCAACATTGTTGACCAATAATACCCAGTTCGCCTTAGTAGCCATTTCATCTTATAAGTCGATTGATGAGTCTTACAAGTACCTTCATGTACTTCTCCCATTGCCACTTTAGCTTCTTCAGCTTCAAGACATCTTAACAACAAACCCTCTGAAGTCCGATAATAGAGTACATTATCGAACAAGACATATTTTAGGGCCTGCCTTTTAATTTTTTGATCTGTGGATTTTGAAGGATTAGTCAAATAATCCATTATTATAATTCTCCAATCATCTATAGCGATACACATAACCATCTTTTCTATCGGCTCACACTCTCTTGTCGGCCAAATATTTTATAACCCGACGCTTGTTGAGCTAGATCATTGGTCTTAGTATTCATTTCACAGGGGACATGAAAAATTATAAGAGAACCAAATGATCCAATTATCTTAAGACATTCACCCAAATATCGGCTTAAAGTTTCATCATAACGGTTATATTCCCTTCTAACTTGTTGAACTATCAACAAAGAATCGCCATAAGCTCCAATAGAATCGAATCCAATATTATCGAGTAACGGCAGACCCTTAAGTAACGCTTCATATTTGGCTTGATTATTAGAACACTTGCAATTTAGCCGAAACGCAAACTCAAAATTATACCCTTTTGGTGAAATTAGCAACCCCAATACCATCACCTTCTCGGCAAACTGATCCATCGAAAAACAATTGCCAAGGGACAACAGATACTAGATCGGCATTCATATCAGTCTCGTGTCCTGTTATAAAATCGGCAATCACCTGACCGTTAATAGCTTTAGCCGATTCATACGCTAAGTCGAACTTGATGAGCGTGTACGCCCATTTACCAAGTCGACCTTGTAAAATAGGAGCTGACAACATCGATGTTATTACAAATAACCTTACAAGCTGATACTAAAATATAATACCTTAACTTAGTACAAGCAAAATATAATGATAACTAGAGTTTTTCTAACCTGGTTTTTGCATCAATTAACCATCAACTTAAGTGATGGTAATCTAAACGGCAATATCTTTACCATCAATCTCTTGCACCAAAACAGCTCTAATTGTTGTCTCCTCAGCCGATATATAATCTAAACAGCATATCTTTCCTAGGTGCGGCCAAAACTGGAGGCCTAGACAAATACTCCTTAATGCCCTCAAAAGCTTTATGCTGAACTTCAATAACGGGGTAAATGAACTGATTCGGCCAGATAAATTTGAAATAAAACGCCACAAATAATTAATCTTGCCAATCAGCTTCTGTAAGTCCTTTTTGCAGGCTGGTGGCCTAGTTTTAGCTATAGCTTTGACTCCTTGATTAACTTCAATTCCTCTTTCATGGATCATAAATCCTAAAAACTGTCCAACCGATACCCTAAAAGCACACTTGTATGGATTCAACTTTAAACCGTGTTTCCTTATCTTTTTAAACACTGTTTCCAAATAATCCATATGCTGCAAATCCTCCTTAGATTTTACAACAACATCATCGATGTAAATTTTCACAATATAGCCGATTAAATCGTGAAAGATTAAATTCATAGCACGTTGATATGTTGTACTAGCATTTTTCAAGCCGAACGTCATCACCATCCATTCAAACAAACCTAGAGCACTAGGGCACCTAAAAGCTGTCTTAGGTATATCGGCTTCTGCCATGAATATTTATTTGTATCTGGCATTACCATCGAGAAAGCAAATAATCTTGTTCCCCAATGCAGCATCGATAAATATATTGGTTGTTGGCATTGGATACTCATCTTTTGGCGTAGCTTTATTTAAATCCCTAAAATCAATACACACCATGAGTTAGCCATTTTTCTTCATAACAGGGACGATATTGGAAATCCACTCAGCATATCGGCAAGACCTGATAAGCTTAGCCTCCAACAATCGCTCAATTTCTTTTTTTATAGTGGTATACAAGGCTAGATAAAATCGTCTAGGTGACTATTTAAATGGTTGATAACCCAACTTTATAGGCAGCCGATATTCAACGAGTTGTCGGCTTAAACCAGACATCTCATGATACTCCCAAGCAAAGCAATCTTTATAATCTTTTAACATTTTGACCAACTTCTCTTTACAATCTGTGGCTAATTTTGAACTAATGAAAGTTAGTCTTCTTCTATCGCCATCACCTATGTTGTAAAGGTTTTATTATCGATTTGGACTCCATTGGTGTAAAATTTCGCATGTCCGATCAAGCGTGCTTGGCCTTACGTTGATCGGAATAAGCTCTGTTTTGTTAATGCAGATGAAATCATAATCATCTAGAGCTTTACCCGATATTCACTTAGCCTCGTCATGTTGCCAATTCGCATCTGAACTGGTCATGGCTACGTGAGCCGATGTGTCAGTTTGAACCAATTCGATCTCGTCCCCATTCTATTGGACAAGCATCTGATGCATAGTCGACGAGATGCAACAGTTGGCGTGAATCCAATCCCACCCTAATAGAACGTTGTAATTACCCTTGGCATCGACAACAAAAAAAGTTGTCGGCAATGTTCTGCTACCGACTATTAGCTCGGTCACCGTAACCCCTTTCGCCTCATTAAAATCGTCTGTGAAGTCATTTAAAATCATGTTAGTTTTAATGAGATCTTCATCGGACTTACTGTAACATCCCAAAATTTGAGTTTTGGAATGTTTGAATTCAAAAATAAGCCTTGTGCATTTCTCTTGAATTAATTCTAGCTTAATTTGAATTTTCCGTTAAATGAAAGGATTTAATTTGACTAAAATATTCATCAAACTAAAGATTTTCAATTTTAGCTGGGTTCATTGTGCTCCAAGGAATTTTTCTGTATTTTTGGGGATTTTTCTGAATTTATTTGCTATTTAATTGAATTTATTTGATTTTCTTTGAATTTCTGGATTTTTCTTAAATCGGAAAATGTTTTTAAATTTCCAAAAACCTCTCGGGCCGAATTTCCTCCGGCCCGCTCCGTTTTTCCCCGCACGGCCCGTTTCTCCAGCCCGTTGCCTCGGCCCAGCCGCTCCGCACGGCCCACCTCTCGCTGTGCGACCGGCCTTGACCGCTCGGCGTTGGCGCTCGATCGTGACACGTGTCGCGGCGAGATTGCGCCACGTCGTCGCCGCCGCGAAACCCTAACCTAAGCGTCGCTCTGAGTCCGGCCGCCGACGACGTCGATCTCGATTCCGCGCTCTACAGCCTCCCAAGACCGCTATTTAAGCCGCGCGCCTCCCGAGACTCCCTTGTCTGCGCGCGCCGCGCGTCTTCGCCGTCGCGAGAGCCCTCCGTCGGCGAGATCTTCCTCGCCGAGTCCGCCGCCCTTGCCAAGCTTCCGCCGCCTTTTCTTCGTCGCCGGTGCGTCTTCGCCGTCGCCGTTGGTCTCCCGAGTTCCGCGTCATCCTCTCCCGTTCGCCTTATCCAGTCCGATCCGCCGCCATCTCGCCGTCGGCCGTGTCTTCTTCTCGGTCCGGTGAGCTCGTGCGTCGCCGCCGCCGTCCTCCTTCGCCAACCCCACCGCCCGATCTTTGGCGGCGCTCCCGATCGCGCCACGTTCTTCGCCGCCACGCGCCTGCTTCCGTTTCCGCCGTCGATCGGTTCTCGCCGGATGAGCGACAGCGTGGCCGTCTGCGTCGGCGCCGGCGTCGACCGTCTGGCGGGTGCCGGTGAACGAGCCAGCGCCGTGGACCGAGTCCACCGAGAGCCGGTGACGTCGTGATTACGCAATAAATCCTTTTTCCGTATAAAAATAAATCCGGAAATTCTGATTTTCTGATTTTCTGTATTTTCTCTGAATTTAATCTTTCGGAGGCCCGTTCTCGCTCATACGAACTCCGATTGAGACGATTCAAGTTTCTAAATTTTTCTAAAATCAAGATCTATCTTCCAGAGCCATTTATTTTCAGTTTTGAGCTGGTTTGAGTCTCTGTTTTGTATTTATTTGGTTTCGTTGCTTCTTTTTCGGTAGACGCTAATTCCAAGGGAGCGAACGAAGACTTCGAAGACCAAGATTCAGCACTAGATCAGCAAGGCAAGTCGTAATCCTTTAATCATATTGATCCTATGTTTGCAAAAGTAATTTACTTTTATACAATTGCATGCTATTTGTGTATCAATGATTATTTCATGGGAATAGCTATATACCTAGTTGACATTATGCCACCTTGATTAATTGTATGCCATGTATCCATTGTTAGACCTAGGTTGGAACATTACTAGTTGGACATAATCACTATACCAACATTGGGTCATCGTAATTATGCCTAGACATGCTTAGATATACGTTGGGATTCATGTCACATATGGAATAATGTTAATCTTGACTTAATGAGATATGGAATCGTGGCCGTTAGCCATTGTTGTAAAATTTGTTGTACCATGGCGGGGTTTGCCATTGGTCTTGGTTGACCGAATTGTTTTCCCTCAGGCAAGTGATCGTGCAGTAAAGGGGGTGCTTTCTAGCACATTGGGATGTGGATGTCTTGCCTGAGACAACTTAAGGACTTAATCTTGTGCGCCATTGAACTGGGCCTAACCGTACTACCACATGTCTGGAATGGGACAAACTTAGCTGATTAATTTGCAATGTCTAGCCTTGAGTACTGCCAGTTGGTGGTGTGGTTTCCGGGATAGACGGGTAGATTCGCAAAAGCGCAAGAGGGGCCCTTATGGCGAAACCTTAGCGAGCGATCTGGGTTTAGACAGTGCATTGTAAAGGCTTTGTCATGATTTCTGTAGGCACACCAAAGGAAGTGTGCTAATGGCGAGCACAAGGAGAATATCATGTCTTGTGGGTAAAGAAGTACAACCTCTGCAGAGTGTAAAACTATTCGAATAGCCGCGTCCGCGGTCATGGACAAGCCCGGGAATTTCACACGGGGTATAGAGTGTTTCATGAAATGTGGGAATGTGGAATTGTTGGGATGTGAACGAGGAGTTCACTGTTGTTTTGTCATCTAAAGTAATACTGTTAAATTTGTTGGTTGATACTTGTTTTAGATGGTGAAGGGTGATGCCTCACCATTCTGTTCATGTTGTCTACCATTGATCTACCAGTTATTTATTTATCTTTTCATAAATATGCTTTCAATCTATTTATTGTATTTCAATTCGAGTTATTACTTTCTGCAAATGAACCATATAGCCATCTTTGTCAAGCAGTGCATTAGTATATTGCATCAATTCCCTATGGCTTGCTGAGTACTTTTTGTACTCACGGCTATACGCCTTTGTTGATCAGTTGCTGAGGAAGGATCAGGAAATGTTGAATATCATGAGGAGGAATTCTATGAAGACTACGTGGATTAGGAAGGCGTTCTCCAGACGGTTGCCTGTGGCATGTCGAATGGTCCAAGTTATCTTTTCCGCTGCAATAATTATTTATTTCTTAAGCCCTTAAGGAATAATGGTGTAAACATTGACCATAAGGTCGTTTGCTTAATAAATAATAATTTGCTTCTTCTTAGTTAATTCGTCGTATGGAATGGTATTTCATCTATGTTTCCACTGTGTGCACTAGCGTGATCCTGGACTAGTGCAGTATACACAAAGGGTTTCGGATTTGTAAATCCAGGTCCCGACAGAGATGGTATCAGAGCCATATCGACTGCAGGTCGCTATCCTAGTTAGCATGGTCTTCAAAATTATTTTCTAAATCAAACCAACAAAATTGGTACTTAATAGTTTTAGTCTCCTCTCGTCTTATTCTTAGGTTCTTATTCCTCTCCTTTGCTGAAATATTGATTTGAAATTTAAATTGATCTTATCTCATGAAACTTCTCAAAGCCTCGAGTCTTACGCAGGGATCAATCAAGGAAGATGATGCTCAAGCCGTCAAAGACATATCAGAAGCCTACCATATAAGATAGGTTTTGGTGCTCGTGGTGTTTGAGCATGTTTTCCCTTTCCGTTTAGTTACGTTTAGTCTGCGTATACTAAGATTTTCTTTGCTTGTGTGCTGGTATGTTGTACCCTTGCCCAAGCAAGGTGTTGCAACCATGCCCTTAGTTGAAAGCTTTATTTGCCTCTTTAATTTGTAGCCTTTTTGGCTGTATCCTTTTGTCCCTGGGTATTACCTTCTCCCCTAGATGTTCTTACCACTTATCTATTTCTTTTCCCTCTTACCTATCAAACCCTTGGATCTACTCCGGAGTGAGTATCAACCAGCTTTGTTGTTGTTCGAGTCGCCGCGATTCGCGTGAATTGGAAGAATCCCGTAAGAGAAAGATGATGTAGCATGGAGCCCATCAGAATCACCAACACAGAGAGTTAGAACCAATGCTCAACAGCCTGCTCGTTTCACTCCTCCGAATGTATTCAGAACCCCGCCCAGCTCCTTCGGACAATCGCAACCTTAACACCAACAGTAATCCACCTCAGAAGACCAATAATCCAGCTGCAGGAGTCATTTGTTTTAACTGCCTTGAAGTGGGGCATTATGTCAACAATTGCCTAAGGAAGCAAGCTTTGACGCCAGTCCAAATGGAGCTAAGTTAAAATTTCCAGTTGCAGAGAAGTCGGAAGGAATAAAAGTTTGCAGTGCCAAGGGAATAAGTTGGAAGATGTGCCCGTTGTTATAGAATTTCCTGATGTGTTTCCAAATGATTTGCTTGGGATGCCACCAGACCGAGATGTAGAAATTCAGATTGAGCTAGTTCCTGCAACACCAACCATTTCCAAGAGACCTTATAGGATGCCTGCTAATGAGTTAGCTGAAGTGAAGAGATGATTAAAAAATTTGCAAGATCAAGGTTTTGTTCGACAAAGTTCTTTGCCATGGGGAGCACCAGTTCTTCTAGTTGAAAAGAAAGATGGAACTCAGAGAATGTGTGTAGATTATCGCTCACTCAATGAGGTCACCATCAAGAACAAGTACCCTCTGCCAAGAATCGATGATTGTTTGACCAACTTCAAGGAGCCGGAGTGTTCTCGAAGATTGACTTAAGATCAGGTTACCACCAGTTGAAGATTCGTCAAGAGGATATACCCAAAACAGCTTTTGTTACTCGGTATGGACAGTATGAGTATACTGTGATGTCTTTTGGATTGACCAATGCCCCTGCCTACTTCATGACCTTGATGAATAAGGTATTCATGGAATATTTGGACAAGTTTGTTGCTGTTTTCATTGATGACATTCTGATCTACTCCAAAAGTGAGGAAGAACATGAGGATCACTTGCGCCAAGTGTTAACGAAGCTAAGAGAGAATCAGCTTTATGCAAAGTTCAGTAAATGTGAGTTCTGGATAAAAGAAGTTGCTTTCCTAGGATATGTCATATCAGGAGAAGGAGTCGCTGTTGACCCTGGTAAGGTACGAGATGTGCTAAGTTGGGAGTCAACCAAGACGGTACCTCAAATCCGAAGTTTTCTTGGAATGGCGGGATATTATCGCCGTTTCATAGAAGGGTTTTCTAGAAAAGCTAGACCGCTCACTCAACTCTTAAAGAAGGAGAAGAAATTTGTTTGGACGCCAGAGTGTGAGCAGAGTTTCCAAGAGCTAAAGAAGTGTTTGACAACTGCCTCAGTGCTTATCCTGCCAGATAATAGGAAGGATTTTGAGATATTTTGTGATGCATTCCGACAAGGTCTCGGTTGTGTGCTAATGCAAGATAAGAAGGTTGCAGCGTATGCTTCGCGACAACTAAGGCCACATGAAGTTAACCATCCTACCCATGATTTGGAATTAGCAGCCGTAGTGCATGCTTTAAAGATTTGGCGTCACTATCTCATTGGTAATCGTTGTGAGGTTTATACTGATCATAAGAGTTTGAAGTATATCTTTACCCAAGCTGACCTCAATATGAGACAAAGAAGATGGTTGGAATTGATTAAGGACTATGACATTGGGATTCATTATCATCCAGGCAAGGCCAATGTCGTAGCCGATGCTTTGAGTAGAAAGAGTTACTGCAATACTCTGATGATTAAGGAAAGTCAGCCAGCCCTTCATAAGGAATTTCGGAAGCTTAGTTTGGAATTGGTTCAGGAAGGGTACTTAGCCACTTTGGAAGTACGCCCTACATTGGAAGATCAGATTCGAGAAGCACAGGTAGATGATGCCGATATCAAGGAGATTAAGAGCGATATGAAGAAAGGAAAAGCCCCAAGTTTCACTGAAGATGAACAAGGTACTATTTGGTATGAGAAGCGTATTTGCGTACCAGATCAGAAAGAGCTTAAAGAGTTGATTCTCAAGGAAGCGCATGAGACTTTATACTCCATTCATCCTGGAAGTACCAAGATGTATCAAGACCTCAAGGAAAGGTATTGGTGGCCTAGTATGAAGCGTGAGATTGCGAATATGTTGCACTTTGTGATGTCCGCGGAAGGTCAAGGCGAGCATCAAAGGCCGGCAGGATTGCTGCGACCATTGAAGATTCAGTGGAAGTGGGAAGAAATTGGTATGGATTTCATTACCGGATTTCCTAAGACCCAAGTGTTATGACTCGATCCGGGTAATAGTGGATCGATTGACTAAGGTAGCTCACTTTATTCCAGTTAAGACTACCTATGCAGGAGATAAATTAGCAGAATTATATATGTCAAGGATCGTCAGTCTTCACGGAGTGCCTAAGAAGATAGTGTCTGATAGAGGAAGCCAGTTTACCTCTCGTTTTTGGCAAAGTCTGCATGAAGCCATGGGAACTCATCTCAGGTTCAGTACTGCTTATCACCCTCAAACCGATGGACAGACTGAGCGTGTGAATCAAATTCTTGAGGATATGTTAAGAGCTGGTGCTTTAACTTATGGTGCTAAGTGGGACAAGTGTTTGCCCTATGCCGAGTTTTCGTACAACAATAGTTATCAGGCCAGTCTGCAAATGTCGCCTTTTGGAAGCCTTATATGGAAGAAAGTGCGGAACCCCTCTCAACTGGAAGGAGTCAGGAGAAAGACAATTGTTTGGCCCTGCCATATTGCAAGAAGCCGAAGAGCAAGTCCGATTAATTCGAGACCGTTTAAAGATCGCTCAAAGCAGACAGAAGAGTTATGCAGATAATCGTCGCCGAGATTTAAGTTTTGAGCCCAATGATTATGTTTATCTCAGAGTCACCCCTCTCAAAGGAGTTAAGAGATTTCAAGAAAAAGGAAATCTTGCCCCTAGATATGTGGGACCGTTTAAAATCTTGGAACGAAGAGGAGAGGTTGCCTACAAGTTAGAATTGCCTCAGTCTTTTGCCGGAATCCATGATGTGTTCCATGTATCGCAGTTGAAGAAATGCCTGCATGTGCTAGAGGAACAGATGCCATTGGAAGCCATTGATTTGCAAGAGGACCTTACCTACAAGGAGCAACCAGTGAAAATTTTGGATATAGTCGAGCGTATCATGAGGAGCAAGATCATCCGTTTTTGCAAAGTCCAGTGGAGCAATCATTCAGAAGAGGAAGCAACTTGGGAGCGCGAAGAAGAATTGAAGTCCGAGTTTCCCCACCTATTCCCTAGCCAGCCAGAATCTCGGGGTCGAGATTCCATTTAAGGGGGGGGGGGGTTTGTAACATCCCAAAATTTGAGTTTTGGAATGTTTGAATTCAAAAATAAGCCTTGTGCATTTCTCTTGAATTAATTCTAGCTTAATTTGAATTTTCCGTTAAATGAAAGGATTTAATTTGACTAAACTATTCATCAAACTAAAGATTTTCAATTTTAGCTGGGTTCATTGTGCTCCAAGGAATTTTTTTGTATTTTCGGGGATTTTTCTGAATTTATTTGCTATTTAATTGAATTTATTTCATTTTCTTTGAATTTCTGGATTTTTCTTAAATCGGAAAATGTTTTTAAATTTCCAAAAACCTCTCGGGCCGAATTTCCTCCGGCCTGCTCCGTTTTTCCCCGCGCGGCCCGTTTCTCGGCCCGTTGCCTCGGCCCGGCCGCTCACGGCGGCCACCTCTCATGTGTGACCGACCTTGACCGCTCGGCGTTGGCGCTCGATGCGTGACACGTGTGCGGCCGATATTGCGCCACGTCGTCGCCGCCCCGCGAAACCCTAACCCTAGCGCCGCTCGGAGTCCGGCCGCCGCACGACGTCGATCTCAGATTCCGCGCTCTACACGCCTCCCAAGACCGCTATTTAAGCCGCCGCGCGCCTCCCGAGACTCCCCTTGCTGCGCCGCACCCGCCGCGTCCTTCGCCATCGCCCGAGAGCCCTCCATCGACGAGATCTTCCTCGCCGGAGTCCGCCGCCCTTGCCGAAGCTTCCGCCGCCTTTTCCTTCGTCGCCGGTGCGTCTTCGCCGTCGCCGTTGGTCTCCCCGAGTTCCGCGTCATCCTCTCCCGTTACGCCTTATCCCGGTCCGATCCGCCGCCATCTCGCCGTCGGCGTGTCTTCTTCTCGGTCCGGTGAGCTCGCGCCGTCATCTGCCGCCGTCCTCCTTCGCCAACCCGACCGCCCGATCTTTGGCGGCGCTCCGATCGCGCCACGTTCTTCGCCGCCGCGCTGCTGTTTCCGCCGTCGATCGGTCCCTCGCCGGATGAGCGGCGCGTGGCCGTCTGCGTCGGCGCCCGTCGGCCGCCGCGTCGCCCGCCGCGTCGGCCATTTATTGCGTCAACGCCGACGTCACCGTCGCGTAGGTGCCACGATGAACCGAGCCAGCGCCGTGGTGAGTCGAGAGCCGGTGACGTCGCGATGATGCGCAATAAATCCTTTTTCCGTATAAAAATAAATCCAGAAATTCTAATTTTCTTATTTTCTGTATTCTCAGAATTTAATCTTTCGGAGGCCCGTTCTCGCTCATACGAACTCTGATTGAGGCAATTCAAGTTTCTAAATTTTTATAAAATCAAGATCTATCTTCCAGGGCCATTTATTTTCAGTTTTGAGCTGGTTTGAGTCTTTGTTTTGTATTTATTTGGTTTCGTTGCTTCTTTTCCGGTAGACGCTAATTCCAAGGGAGCGAACGAAGACTTCGAAGACCAAGATTCAGCACTAGATCAGCAAGGCAAGTCGTAATCCTTTGATCATATTGATCCTATGTTTGCAAAAGTAATTTACTTTTATACAATTGCATGCTATTTGTGTATCAATGATTATTTCAAGGGAATAGCTATATACCTAGTTGACATTATGCCACCTTGATTAATTGTATGCCATGTATCCATTGTTAGACCTAGGTTGGAACATTACTAGTTGGACATAATCACTATACCAACATTGGGTCATCGTAATTATGCTTAGACATGCTTAGATATACGTTGGGATTCATGTCACATATGGAATAATGTTAATCTTGACTTAATGAGATATGGAATCGTGGCGTTAGCCCTTTGTTATAAAATTTGTTGTACCATGGCGGGGTTTGCCATTGGTCTTGGTTGAGCAATTGTTTTCCCTCGGGCAAGTGATCGTGCGATAAAGGGGTGCTTTCTAGCACATTGGGATGTGGATGTCTTGCTCGAGACAACTTAAGGACTTAATCTTGTGCGCCATTGAACTGGGCCTAACCGTACTACCATATATGCGGAATGGGACAAACTTAGTGATTAATTTGCAATGTCTAGCCTTGAGTCTTGCCGGTTGGTGGTGTGGGTTCCGGATGGACGGGTAGATTCGCAAAGCGCAAGAGGGGCCCTTATGGGCGAAACCTTAGCGAGCAAGACGGGTTTAGACGATTGCATTGTAAAGGCTTTGTCATGATTTCTCTGTAGGCACACCAAAGGAAGTGTGCTAATGGCCAGGCACAAGGAGAATATCATGTCTTGTGGGTAAAGAAGTACAACCTCTGCAGAGTGTAAAACTATTCGAATAGCCGCGTCCGCGGTCATGGACAAGCCCGGGAATTTCACACGGGGTATAGAGTGTTTCATGAAATGTGGGAATGTGGAATTGTTGGGATGTGAACGAGGAGTTCACTGTTGTTTTGTCATCTAAAGTAATACTGTTAAATTTGTTGGTTGATACTTGTTTTAGATGGTGAAGGGTGATGCCTCACCATTCTGTTCATGTTGTCTACCATTGATCTTCCAGTTATTTATTTATCTTTTCATAAATATGCTTTCAATCTATTTATTGTATTTCAATTCGAGTTATTGCTTTCTGCAAATGAACCATATAGCCATCTTTGTCAAGCAGTGCATTAGTATATTGCATCAATTCCCTACGGCTTGCTGAGTACTTTTTGTACTCACGGCTATACGCCTTTGTTGATCAGTTGCTGAGGAAAGATCAGGAAATGTTGAATATCATGAGGAGGAATTCTATGAAGACTACGTGGATTAGGAAGGCGTTCTCCAGACGGTTGCCTGTGGTATGTCGAATGGTCCAAGTTATCTTTTCCGCTGCAATAATTATTTGTTTCTTAAGCCCTTAAGGAATAATGGTGTAAATATTGACCATAAGGTCGTTTGCTTAATAAATAATAATTTGCTTCTTCTTAGTTAATTCGTTGTATGGAATGGTATTTCATCTATGTTTCCACTGTGTGCACTAGCGTGATCCTGGACTAGTGCAGCATACACAGAGGGTTTCGGATTTGTAAATCCGGGTCCCGACACTTACCCAACTTCTTACATGTGGTGCAAGGCATCAAGTTGACCGTCACGCCTCCATTAACCAGCATTCTTGATATAGGCTTGCCATTGATGTGACCTTTCAAATACAATGGCTTCAGATGTTGATGATCATCTTAGGGTTTTCAAAAACTGCATCTTGAGCCCCTAAGCACAACTGAGCGAAAGCCTCGTTAGCCGATGCAATACTTATTTTAAACTTAGACAGTAGGGTCAACACCATGCTGATGTCCATCAGAGGTGAAGAATCATCCCAAATCACGGGTGAATCCAGATCATCGGTTGAATCGAACTCATTTTCAGCCGATTTTTTTCTCCATTCTTTTTTAGCAATTTTAATCGGCCGGAGCTCAGTAAAAGTCTCGTCCCTTTGTTTTTCCTACTCGAATTCCCTCATTTATTGGATCATTAGCCTCTAAAGTCATCTGCGTTGCGATCGGCTAATCCCTGGAGGACACCATCTAAGTTTTGGTTCGATCGGCTCACGTATTTTTCCTGCCAGATTAACCTTAGCCATAGAACTTGACCCTTCTTTCAATCGCGTTAGCGGCCTAGAAATCCTTTCATCAACCGATCCTCTATAGATTTCATCACGACGACCCTGCATCAGCTCAAATATTCTATCTTTAGCTGACCATTGCTGTAAGTCGCATTGGGACAAATAATGCTCCATCGAACAAGTATATGGTGATGACAGAGTTGACCCTTTCTCCCGATAGAACTGCCAAAAGGGACAACGTTGAGGAGCCTTTTCTAGGTTGTCAGGCCAATACATATTATCTGGCCGACGTGCAGGATAACGTCCTGTTATTTCTTCTTTCATACTTCTCTAATAGCTGGGAGAAAATTGGCTTTGGCTTGTGAATCAGCTTTTGTTTTGGCGATGCTCTCTCGGCCATATACCACTTGCTAATCTGCAAGTCTTCCTTCGGCTTGATGGCCCTTGAATTCCTTTCTTCACGATCGGTTTCTATTTGCAGTGAACTGACCATGATCTTCAAAGTCTCCCTGCCGCTAGAGCTTGACTAAATGTCAACATGACGTGCAACTTTTGACCCCGTATCTTATATTGGCTCTTTTCTTTTTCCAGAACATTAGACCATATTGATTGAAAAGCGATTAGCATCCAATTGCATTGTCGGCTCTTTTGCGAACTTGAGTCGGCCATCTTCTATAGTCGATTGTATCTACTGTCAAAAAATATTGCAATCATTAGTATTATGAGAAAAAGAATGATGCCATTTGCAATACCTTCGCTTTTTAATTTCGTTTGCCGACTATGCTGTGTCCTTCAGGCAACCGTATTATTTTTTCTTACAGTAATAAATCAAAGATACATCACATTTAGAAATATCAAAAGCATATTTTATTTCTAACTTATTTTTAGTCGGCTTAAGTCACGAACAGACTAGAGACTTTTTAGACCCCTTAACCCATTCGACTATATTTATTTCAGCTTCGTCGTCTTTCGATGAATCACTCGAGTCATACTCGACGAGGTTAACCTTTGCTTTATCCTTATCCTTATTATTGTTATTATTTCTAAATTTATCCCTGAAGCCTCTATTATCGGTAAAACGTCTTTCTTGAGCCGATACCCTATGCAACAGGTGGCTCAAATCGGTAAATTCCTGTCCGTCGAATTTTTCCTTTAGTTGGGGAATTAACCATTAGAAGGTTAAATCGGCTAACTGATTATCAGGCAAAGCGACACTAAAACACCAATTTCTCACTTCCCTAAATCTCTTAATATATTATGTAACTGATTCCCCAAATCTTTGGCGTACAAAACTCAAATCGGAAATCCTAAGCTCTAAGCTTCCCGAGAAAAAGAATTCGTGGAACTGACTTTCAAAATCGGTCCAGAAGTTGACCGAATTCGAGGGTAAGTTTGTGAACCATGTAAAAGCAGCTCCTGACAAATATAGTGGGAACAACCTATTTTTTAATCCATCGGACTGAGCAACTTCACTGCATTTCGCGATGAAACATCTGACGTGCTCCAAAGTAGTGATGGAGTCATCCCCTGAGAATGTTGCAAAATCAGGAACTTTGAAGTTATTAGGATAAGGCATCCGATCAATATAATTAGGGTATGGCTTTCGATAGCCTTTGATCTTCCCTTTAGACTGTATGCTGAATTGGTCTCGCAATATAGCGGATATCTGATCGGCCTAATTCACTGTATTGGCCGATAAAGTGTTAGAAGTTTGCCAATTATGGTCATTATTGGCATTCTATCCCCCGAGCATAAGTTTGGGTTGATAGGTTGCTTGAGCCGATGGAAACTGATAAGGCTAATCATAGCCCACATTGGTCCTCCTAGCAATCGGCTCTAGTATTGGAACGAAGAGTTCTAAGTATGTTACAACCTTGTATGGAGCCATATTCCTCTGTGGAATTGGCTCGGTGTACTGTGGGTGCCTAGAGGTTTCAACTGGTTGTGGAACCGATTAGGGAAAAGTGTAAAATAGAGCTGAGGGTGGTAAATCGGCCGGTGGTTCTAACTTAGCGGCGTTGGTATATATGCTTAATAATGCACAACCCCAATTGCACGAGGATCTCGCGGCAATATTATGGTCAGTTGGGTCGACATCATGGTAGGAATTGTAGCCGATGGCTTAGGATCGGCCACTAACACCGAGTTCTGCGTGCTTGGTGCTACCGAATAGACCGGGTAATTCTGCAGGATCTGCATTGGATCGAGCAGACTTCCGATCGATACCAACTTTTGAGCTATAGTTTTAACACTGTTGGCGATCATCGACTTAAGAGTCGTTACCAATAGCGATGATTGATTGATCAAAGTATGGTGCACAGACTGATTAATCATAGTAGATAATTAACCTTGTGCAGGCATATATCGACTTACCAATGTATCGGTAGTCCCTGTGTCATCGAGGGGAACTTTTTGATAGCAACTCAACATCATCTCCTCGAGCGCGGCCTTCTGATCTATTCTGATGTCAAATTGTCCATCGTTGGGATGATTATAGCTTCAGTGTTGAGATCGGACGGCAAAATAGATTTCCCAGAAGAAGACACCATGTCCCACCGGGTGTGCTAAAAGTGTGTTGGCGCCAAAAAAATATGATGACGGATTGATCGGCACAAACACACGCGAACGCCGGGTTCAAGAGGTTCGAGGCGTGCTAGCCGATTTGATCCTGCAATCGGCAAGATAGAATGAAAATACGCTCGGCTAATATGATAATCAGCAATAATCTAAACAGCTATTCAAAGCTGATTAAATTACGAGTAACGATAAGTCTAAACAGCTTGTTAGGACTAATTAAATGGTTCATAAAGGTAGCTTTTCCTCAAAAAGGCGACGCGTAACAAGATCGAAGAAAACCAAACCTGGCGTAATCGAAGAAGATCAACAATTAGCGATGCACAACTTTATTGATCAACGACGAATTACAAAAGGTCTAAATTACAAGACTACTCCTAGTTGACAGGAAAAAGTAGATAAAAAAAGTAGATACGAGTTGTTTGATTGATTGTTGTTTCTTCAACTCACCTCAGGTCACCTTTTATAATGCATAGGTAGATCGTATCCTTCTCTGATGTGTTGCCAATCATGATCTGTATCGACTTGCAACTCCTACAGGTAAGACTCCTTATTTAGATCAACATCGGGTAGAATTCCAATTTTAACTTAACTTTTCCTTTTTGAACCGATATCAGTCACCAATATCCAATCTCGCCCTTAGCCTAACAAATCGGTTATACTTTGCCAAATTCTAGTGCTAACACATGGAGTCAGCATGTACACACCTCAATACCGATCATCAGGTTTATAAAGAGACGGTCCAGCACATTAGGGAGAGCACTGGGAAGCTCAATAGAGGCATAGTCAAAAATATCCGATTGCCGCGATAGTGGGATCTACACCACCGACATGTTCAGGCATTCGCCGAGCACGATCGGTATCTGGTAGTCAGTGTGCTCAAACTCGGTGAGGTTCGGAGCCTGCAGCTCTAGCTTGTGTAGCGTGTAGCGCATCGTTCCAACGCCGGTGTACGTTTAGGGTGCGTTTGAAAAATGGGATAAGATTGAATAAAATAGGATAGTTCTGTACAATTTGGTTCTATTATTTTGGGTGAATAGAATGCTTCAGCAATTCTAGGGAATATTTCTCAAATTTGTATCCCACCATCCACGATGGGATAGTTCTATTCAAGCAACCATACAGATGAATGACTTTTTTTTTAAACCATCTCATATATATACCATTTGATATAAACAACCAAACACACCCGAACATTCAGTGAGGGTTAACCACTCGAGAACATCGCATTCGGAGAGCAGGCACTGGAGATCTCCGGCGATGGACACCATGTGCAGGCCAAGCTTCTTCAGGTTTGTGAAGCCACTGGGACCAGGAGGCAGCTTCAGGGAGGGAGACGAACCCCAGGCATAGAGACTTGACGCAAGAACCACAGGAACCACTTAAAAGATGCAGTGGGAACTGTACAGAACCTTTTCTGTGAGTGATCTCCACTTCTGGACACAGATCGAGAACAGTGTGCCTCGCTCTTGATGCAGCCGACAAGCTGAACCATCTATCGATTTGATGTGCGTCCCTTCCAAGCAGCGAGAATCTGACTACAAACTTGTTGAGTGTGGCCGACGACAGCGCTGCCGCACGGCGCCATTGACGCGCCCAATAGATGTTGCCGCCGGGATGGATGCTGGGTGGTCTCCGGCGGCATTGCTGCTGAGCATCGTTTCTCTGGTGAAGACCAGCTCTGGGTAGCATCTCCAGAGCCTTCTCCGCTTCCTAGACACTATGCTCGTCCGCGCAGCTTCTTTGAATGGTAATTTGACAATATGCCACGTAGAATATTCTTGCAAGAGGATCTAGTTCGTCTACTTATATTCTTCTCATGCTGCAAGTTAATTAATCTGAGTACAAAAGAAAAAGAGAAATTTTACAGTGGATTACATAGGTAGTAAGTAGTGGTAGTAGGAATCAAATCTAGCCATCCATTCTCAAGGGTATTTTAGACTTTTTCTATCCATTCATCAGGGGTATTTTAGATTTTTCCTAATTCGTTTACAGTTTTGGATTCACCGAATACCTGTTGATCTTCAAAAACTTCTTATCCATTCATCCGTCATTCATTAGGATCACAGGACGTGTTTTACCGTAGAGAACAGATAGTATGACGGAATTTTTTACCCTTTTACCCCTCTTTCAATTTTACTATCAATACTACAGATGGTAGTATAACTAGATCTAAATTGATCTCAACCATTAGATTCAAAGGAATGAACGACTTATATTGATTTTAATCCACTGTAAAAGGGCTCAAGAAAAAACCAATGCCTTTCTTTACTGCCCTAGCAGCAGCAGCAGCACTGGTTTTTTACCACCGTGCAAGTTAACACAGCCCGTCAATGCTGATTTGCTCTGAAGAATCAACTCGCATGGGCTTACGCTTTGGCTTAAGCTGCTTCTGTTCTGTGCAGCAGGACAGGACCACACATACATTACGGTACTGCACCAACTACGATCCTCTCTTTTTTATGATTCGCGCATGTCTTGGGGCCAGGATAATGGTACAATATATATATACTAGTATTTGTCTGGATGCCATAGGCAGCAGCGGAGTATTTGGTATTTTTTCGTCTTTGGCCTATTTTATTTGAAATTTTGGTCTCTATCCAAACGAAATTACAAATCTAACCCACTTCTCTACTATGAAAGGATCAGGAGACGACACACATCACATGTTGTGGTATGGGACAATAGCAGATCCAGATGTCAGATTTACAATTTCATTCAGATAAAAAACAAACTTGCAAAGCAAGGGACCAGAGAAAATTTGCTTCACTGCAATGCATGTAGCACCAGCACACGGTTTCCTGGGGTGGATCAAACAAGAGCACACTATAAGAAATTTTTGTAAGGATATATCAAAATATACATTGAATTGAACTAGCACAAAGAAGTACCAAAATTTAAAAGGTAAAGATATTAAAAGATATAAGAATTTTAAAAAATTTATGATAACTCTCAAACGATGCTAAAAACTCTGATACTATAACAACGGTAGTATGATATGCACCAGCAACGGCAGGTGCATACATTCGGACGTGCCTCCATCTACGTTGCTAGCTAGTACTGCATGTAACAACGTCCGTAGCAACGAGGCCGACGCGTGTACCGCCTACCAGTAGCTAGGGACAGAGCCAGCCTAGACCCAAGCTTCGGACCGGCCTGAACTGACCCAAATATTTTGGCTTTTTGTATGGATTTGTAATGATTTATTGTAAAGGATTTTTGGGCCAAGGCTCATCCTCTGCAAGTAGCATCGTCGTATCCGCGCCAAATGACGAAGGCACAAAAAAATCTTTCCAAAGATTGCCTTCGTTATTGTAAGCATGACCTGACTCTAGAGATTCTTTTGGCTACTACTGTTACAGGACGAAGATGTCCAACTGAACTACACGTGTCCCCAGCAATTTATTACAGTAGATTTCAAAAATGAGAACGACTATAGCACGGTATTCCAACCGTCCGATCCGACTTCAGGCTACCTTTCTTCTACATTCTCCTCTTCTTCCTCTATCTTTCTCACATCAGCCATCCCCTCCTCTATCACTATCATCGTCGTGTCGATCGCAAATCCACGTGCTTCCTCGCCTTTGCTCCCACCTCCCTTGAGGCTTGCAACGAGCTCGTTGTCGCTGCCCACTACCAACGCCTTAGCCTTCATCGGGGGCGTAGTGAATCCGCCAGTGATGATGGTCACGTCATCCCCGTTGGCCATCGATGCAGGAGAGTGAGAGCGAGCGAGAGAGAGCAGGAGTGAACGAGAGAGAAGAAGAAGATTTTGAGAAAGTTTTATGATTAATTTCAACAAGTTCCAACATTTTTAACTCAAGTTTCCATAAGTTTCAACAGGTTTCATCCCAAAATTTTATTAAATTCTAGCAGGTTTAATAGAGTTTCAACCCAAAAATTTCAAAAAATTTCGTCAATTTTCGCACACATTTCATCAAAGTTTCATGAAAACAAATAAAGAAAAAGAAAAAAAAATCTAAGCATGCCCACTTGCAACCGCCACCCCCGCCCTTGCCATTCACAAGCACCAAAACCTCCTCTTTCTACTCACCTGAGGGGTGAAGCTAGAACTCGAAATTGCCCATGAAGCGTGCAATGGTTAAGTTGAGCCACGAGATGACATATGCAGAATCAGTGTTGTATCGCTCTGCCCCGCCGCGCCTAATCACTACCGCCTTCATGTGATGGGTCATCCTCGTCAACCCTGCTACCTCTCGTGCACAATAGCCGCTCACCACTCTCCGCACCCGCTCACTGCGCCACGCTTCTCCCATAAGCAGATTGATGGAGAAGGAGAGGATCCTCGATGGAGGAGATGAAGGCAGAAAGATGTGAGAATTCCATTTGGGGGTGGGGGGTGGGGGGGGGGGGGGTTAACGGGAGAATGTGGATTTCATTTAGAGGAGGGGAATAGTTCGGAGACAAAGAAACGACAACATAGAGAAGGCTATAACATAGATAGGTTTGGATGATTCCACCAGATGGTTTCCCCCCGCACATGCTTGTGCCTACTGCCATTCGAAGGATCCCGCTTCGTGTCGTTGCTACAAGGTGGCTGCTTCGTGTCGTTGCTACAAGGTGGCTCAACAGAGAAGTCTATGGCTGAGAGAGAGGAGGAAGTGATTGCTTGTATGAGTTCAAGGGGTGGAGTCGGTAAAGTTGTGGTAAGCATCAACAAATCGTGGGGATCTAACGATAGATTGTAATCTCGTTGGATTAACTTCCAATGCTACATCGTTCATAGTTTCTCTTTAAAGAATGTGGCAATTTTTTAGCGATTTCGGAAAAAAAAATGGACGAATAAACAGATGCCTCCAACAAACTAATTAACCAAAGCAGAGCAGCTGGTTAAAAAGGCCAATGAAATGCCAGTATCATCAATTTGCCGTGTGAGACGACCATATAGGAAGGCATACACCAAAATACTCGCGACCATAGATGCCCATGGCCCATACTCTGACAGAATCACACACGGTAACGAACCATGCAGGGTCGTCGATGCTGATCACACCGTAGTACAACAGAAACAAGCAGCACCAACCCCAAGCAGATCAAACCCATCTGTATCCATACGTGTGCATAATCGTAGTAGTCGTCGCGCCGATCTCGACGCGCGATCGGACGGCTCAGATCAGACGTCCCGGTCGCGGTGGCACTCGGGCGACATGGCCGGGTAGCGGTCGCGGTCGGTGCAGTAGTTGTAGATGGTGTGCTCCCGGCGCACCCACGCCAGCCGGCGGTACTGCTCGCCGTCGAGGTCCTGGAACTCCGGCTGGTCCCACCACCGCGCGCCCTGGGTGGCGCAGTACCGCGCCTCCGCCGACGCCTCGCACCCGTCCACGTGGAAGCCGCGGTACGACGCCACGAACGGCGCCCGCGACCAGTCCGTCTTCTCCCTCCCGCCGCGGGTTGCCCAGTCGTCGGCGTTCCACAGGCTCGAGTAGAGCTTCATCGGCTGGTTGAACGGGTACCGCACCCCGAGGTCCTTGCTGTTCTTGAACACCCGGATCGGCGTGTCGTCCACGAAGAACCTGTTTGCCGGGTTCATTCGACCGTCATTCCACGGGGATTTAAAAGGGAAGGAAACAACGTATGCGAGATCAAACTCGTCGTGTTCAATTTAATTCACGGCGGAAATTTTGCAGGACATAAATTTGCATTTCGCGGGAATTTAATTTGCAAGACGTAAATTCGCACGAATGTACTCAATTTGATGCAGTAATTGGGTAAGGTTATTACCTGCTAGTACTGTGGGTTAAGGTCAAAAAAACTATTCTGCATTCGGCATGTTCTTGTGCTTGGTTTCGGATATGTACATGCCGGTTGCATCTATTGCACATGCGCAATAATCTTTTGCAGCTTCCCTTGTCTTTAAAAGATGGATTCAAAGCATCTTATCAGCAGTACAACCCTCTTCTTATCTTTTTTCCTTACAGTAATATGTTCGCCTAAAGAGAGCTTAAACCAGTATGTGTCGTAGTTGAGCAGTGAGTTTCAACTTAATTGGCTCAAAAAAATTACGCTTCAACCTTAATGCTAAATCAACCAGTAGCATGGTTCCAGTGTTTCAACTCTAGATAGTATTAGCAAATATTTTAACCAGTGTTACTCCCTCCGTCTTAAGTTCATAAGGCATATTTCATATTCTAATACAAAATTAATACGACGTTCCCTCTATACTACTAATAAATATCCATTTTTACTTTATATTCTCTACATTCATACATTAAATATTTGCTTAGTGATAATAATTTAGAATAATCTAATCATTTTTAATTTCCTTTATATCTATGTAACAAGAAAAAACACATCTTATAAATCTTATAAACTTGGGACCGAAGGAGTAGTTTAGAAGGATGTTGTAACTAGCATGCACTAATTAAGCATAGAGAGGTTGGTCAGAGCGTAGTAAGCAGTATGATTACGCGATCATGTAGAGGTTCCAGAGGACGGAGTAGGAGTGGTAGTCCTTGGTCGGGTCGAACCAGAGGTAGACCCTCTGCTCCCGGTCTCCCTTGCCGCCGGAGAACACGTTCGTCTGCAGGATGTACGGCTGCCCCGTCCGGTTCCCCAGGAACTCGAAGTCGATCTCGTCGTGCTCCGAGTTCTGCGACGACAGCTGCAGCAATGGCATCCATCCATCCATGCAAGAAACAGATTCCCTTCCGTTAACACGCACTGTAGCGAGAAAACAGAGCAAGCGCAAGGAAGAGAGATGCACTGGTTGCGATGCGTACGTAGAAGGCGGTGACGGTGCCGGCCGAGTCGCCGGCGACGAGCTTGATGTGCATGCTGAAGTGGCCGAAGAGGTAGGAGCCCCGGGTCTGGAAGCCGGTGCCGGTGGACTTGTCGAGGTAGAGCTGCACCTCCTGCCCGCCGTTGATGTAGTGGATGTGGTCCTCCGCCCACGTCGGCGCGTAGTTCTTCTGGAACGGCACGTCCACCGGCTTCCTGGGGGCCGCCGCCGCCGCGCTCCGAAGCACCAGCACCGCCGCCACCACGGCGAGGAGGCGCCGCGCGGTCGCCATCCTATCAACGCCTTGCGTCCTCTTCTTCACTGCGCTTCTAAGCTGGCTAGGCGCTAGCTATGGCCTAACAACAATGGCAATGGCGGCGATGGATGGGTGCTAAGAGCAGAGGAGTGTGTGAGTATTTATAGTGAGAGCTAGGGGGTTTTCTGTTTCTTTTTTTTGAAAATTTGCTTTGTTCTGCTTGCTTCCACAGCGAGGCCTGTTTGACAGAGCTTCAGATCGTAGTTTCACTTCAGATCTGAAACTTATAGATTAAAATAAAGTGAATTAAGTTTATATTTTTGATCTAAAATGTAAACAAGATAATCCATCTAAATACTTTTAATGTACTCATAACTCCAACTTTACGAATCTAGTGGAGTTAGGAATACTCAGCTGGAGCCCTACCAAACACACTTTGAGTGTACAGATTATGAGTTTTCTGTACACTAAATTTAATATAAATAGTTCAGATTAGTATGTTTTTATATTCTCTAAAATAATAGAATATCTTTAATAAATCAATAGTTAGACTTTATCTCTACTGGTATAAAACATGGTAAAATTTCTCTAAATGAGAGAGAGAGAGTATCTGTCTGGAAAGGAAAAGGGAGTTAAAATTTCTCTAAATTAGAGAGATGGAGTAATCTGTCTGGGAAAGGAAAAAGGAGTTCGTTGATTTGTTCGCTATACTGCTACTTGATATGTGATCTAGCTCAGCTTACAGCTAGCTGCATCCAGCACATGGACACTGACGAGCTTGTGAGGTGCAACGTCTGTCCTGTGCGTGTCAGGTTGGCCCAGTGGGAGCGATGAACGATGATGCATGCATCACAAGTTGCAAGATTAACCCATCCGACCAGAAGTCCACCCCATACCAATCCAGACGGTCAAGATCCTGCTTGAAACACAAAAATTTCACAATAATATTATAAAAAGTTAGCAAAATCAAAAAATATTCTCAGGTATCAAACATAACCTAATTAAGCTTTTTTACGGTACACTAAATTAAATACGTATCCTTCATTTTTTTCTAATAAATCAAATTAGCTACTTTTTTCTATATTTTCTCTTATAGTAGACTAGTAGGAATATTATTAACAAATTAATAATTAGATTTGGTTTCTTTAACTCACCATATAATACCAATATAATATGTCATAAAAATTCTCGGCAAATTATAGGCTTAGCTAGGGCTCCTAGGGCCTGTTTGGTTTGCGACCCCTGCAAACCATGTAAAGATTTGGTCACGATCAAAACCATGGTGTTAGCAAAATCGTGGCAAAATTAAAGTATTTGGATTGCAACCATGCCAAAGTTATAGTATTCCATGCAACCAATCCCTTTGTGTCATGTCAGCCAAGAAGGCAGCAGCAATCCTTCCAAAACTTTGGCCAACGCTCTGCTCGCCCGTAAAATTGCCAGCATTTTGGCAACTTTTGTATTACTGTTACCAAATTTTCATCGGCATGCCAACTATTGATAGCAATCCAAATGGTAGCCAAATTTTATTGGTATTACTAATTTTTTTGGCCAAATTTTATTAATATTACTAAATTTTGATAAAATTGAGAAATATAGCAAACCAAACAGCCCCTGATTCGTGACTAAAAACGCCAATAGGTTGAGGCCTGCATCGCCGGCCTAACACGCACTGATAAGACACTGTCACTGTGAAGTGGCTGGTAGGAGTCAATGAAGGTCACATGGGCGGGCGTGTGCAGGCTGCAGCGCAGTGCAAGCAGGCAGCAGCAGCGTGCATGCGTGTCCCAAAGCTCACATCGCTGTCAGGAGCCGCACGTCCCCGTCGAAGGCCAGCCCGAATCTCCAAATCTAACGCCGCACGGCTAGGGCTGGTTATGAATTATGATCTTAGCGCGTTATTATCGTGTTTCTTTTGAAATTAATTTAGTTTAATATAAAATTATTTATTTATTATTTAAATAATTATTTTAAATTTAAGCTAACGAGTCACTGCCATACTAAGACTCATTACCTTTTTTTTCGTTAAAAATAAATTTATTTCAATTGTAGTCAAAATAATTTTGATTCGAAACCTAACAAACTTTTTATTTTTTTCAGCCCTACACACGGCTATGCTACCGACACGAGCCATGTCCCGTTCCGGTTTGTCTTGCTGTTGGAGCTCACACGCTTGCATTCTCCATGGACAGTCTTGGCCAGTTTTGCCTCTGCTAGCCATAGACCGCCTCTTAGATCGAGCGGTTTCGCCACCCATGGGCTCGCCGTGTCTGTAGCGTTCCACTTTGATGCTCGTTGGCCACCATTGCCACTTCCCTAGCCTACGCCGAGCTTGGCCAAGAGCTCCCATGGCCGCTCTTTGCCCCTCTATTCTGCAGAAGATGACGAGACTCGTCTCTAATAGAATTACTAAGGAAAAGCCAACACGACAATGAACAATGGGACCAATCTTAAGAAAATAATGAAAATTAAAAGACATGGAAATATTAGAGGCCAAACAAACTTTTGACCCACCTCCTTCCTCTCTTAGCCGAACATTATACTTTAATAGCTCTAGACGCTGTTTAGGAGGTTTTAAGCCAGTTTCAATTTCTGAAAAGCTAGCAAACTCTTCTAAATAGCTCAACTTTTAAGCGGCTTTTGGTATAATCTAGAAGTCATATATAAAATCTAAAAGCTAGGTTGGATCTGCTTTTCTAACTTATTGATGAGAGAAATTAGCTATTTATTAAACGGTCTCTTATAAAAAGCTACCGCTACTTCTAACCCAGAAAAAACAGCTTTTCAAAAAAGCTACGACTCCCTAACCAGGCCAGTGTCTTTGGCAAATAATCACCTAAATTCAAATACGTTTCAATAAAGACATAAAAAAAACCAATACCTAAAGCAAATGCCTATAAGTGTCACGGTGAGGTGCCCCGTGGTTTGGTTTCCGTGGATGGCGCGGCTAACGAGCGAGGATGTCGGGACAGATTACCTTTTTTAAGTTATACAAGAATGGCTCATCTGGTACCAGTGCCACATGTTACTACTACCAATACATTAGCACTTCACACAAGTATAAACAAAAACATTACCATATGCCACGTATGGTTGCTCTGAACTCTGTTGTGTGATGTCACTCCCAATTAGGGGTGGACACTCGGGCTGCGCTCTTTTGGGCCGACCCGAGGCACGATATCATGGTCTGTTACGAAGTCCGATTCGATACGAAGTGGGCCGTGCTAGGCCGGCACGACACTGTAGCACAGGTCGTGTCGGGCTCGAGAATCGGGCACGATGGATGGCAAGGCCCGGTACGATACTGTAGAATGGGTCGTACCGGGTCAGATGACCCAAGGTATGAGGAAGAAGCCTAACATGAAGATCACTGACTCATAGAGTATGATCGTCATGGATGCACCTAGTAGTATGAACGCCACCCCTATCGCCGACACCTGAGAGAGACGGAAGAAACATGAGAGAGAGCTGAGGGAGATTGAGATACGGTGCAAGAAGCTGCTCTCTCTCGCTCGTCCCTCTCAATCTCTCAACTCTCTCTCATCAGTCTCTCAATCTCTCTCGTCTGTCTCGCTCACTCTCTTTCTCGCCTATTGCTCTCTCTCGCCCGTGTTGAGCACATCCCTCTCGCTCTATGTAACTGTTCAATAATAAATAAATTTTAGTTCTTTTTCTCATAATATTTGCATTCACTGCCTCAAATTCTATGCGTCTTCAGCTCCTTTCCTCTCGTTGCAATAGTGCAAATGGGTCGGATCTGGACCGACACGGCACGAAGCAGGCACGAAGCGCAAATGGGCCGTGCCTGGGCTCGCCGAAGGCGAACCGGACCAGCATGGCAAAGTACGGCGGGCACGACGGGCCGTCGCGGCCCGACACGGTTCAGGCACGAAGCACAATGAGCCTGTGCCGAGTCAGCCCGGCACGGCACGACGCCCACCTCTACTCCCAATGCGATAATGTAAGTAGTTTTTATAGGATATCAGCTTAGCACAAATTTGATGTGAAGGGGAATTAAGAAAAAGGTGAGAGAAGATCAATGTCTCATACAGACATAATCTATTTGAGAGAACCAATATAAAGCAAGATGATGAGATTCGTACGGGAAAGGAGAGAGAAAAGTTGAGGTAAGAAGGAAAAATTGCGTAATTAAGGTGATTGCTAGCATACATTGAGAGGATATTATATGTAGAGTAGTTTCTATACAATATTATACGTGTAAATAAAATCTAGAAACTATCTACTGGGGTGCAAAGCATGGTCTTGATTGGGCCATTTGGACATGAAGCGGACGAAGACCCGCACATGCTGTCGGCTTGGGCGGCTTGGTCCCATGTTACCCAATCAACCTAGGCAATACGCGTATGTGATGCTGTTCCCAGTAGACTAACTACACGTGTGTATGCAAGCCGGCCGTTCCATCGAAAACCGGCTAGGGTAACCAGTCCTCAATTACATCCTACGTGTGTTTTAAGAAAATGCTCGAAAAGTTTTATGTTTCCTTGAGTTCCGCGTATTTTAAAAGATTCTAAGCTAAAATTTCAATGAGCTTCAGATTTTAGAACTCAAGTTTTATGAAGTTTCAACTAATGAGTTTCAATGAGTTTCAATAAGTTTCAACAAGTTTCAATCCAAAGTTTTGTGAAGTTTCAACCAAAAGTTTCAAGACTTTCATCAAGGTTCAACCAAAAAATTCGAAAAAGTTTCAAATAGGTTTCAAAAAGTTATAACCAAAGTTTCAAGAAAGTTTCAATGAGTTTTGCCTAGTTTGAGAGCTCACCTAGCTATGACGGCACTAATATGTTGTCGTGGAGCTGCTTGACATTGTTCGCCGTTAACGCACCCTCTTCTTCGCTCTGTCCAGACTACCACCGCTGTTGAATCTGTGCTCGAGCTCCACACCGCTCATCAATCTCTCTCTCTCTCTCTCTCTCTCTCTTCCCTAGCTTCAGCCCGAGCTCCATCCCATGTCATTGAGCCACTGAGCTACGCTGTAGCTACATCTAGCCGTCTAGAGCCAAGGGGTGGAGGAGAGCTTGGAGGAGCATGTCGGTGGGGGAGTTGGTGAGGTCTTTGCCCTCCTCCACTGCCAGTGCAGGGGATTGTGCTTGCTACCGCAGTTGAGCTTAGTGCGAGCCCGCAATCGCCCACTGCCTCCCATTGTCGACTTTTGTAGTCGGCAATGAATTTATGGGGCAGGCGCTAGATCTCAAACTCGTAGGTCACACAAGACAAAGGTTTAGATAGGTTCAGGCCCTCGACGGAGGAGGTAATACCCTAGTCCTGTGTGCTGAGATTATCTTGTTCTCTAGGATCTAAGATTGCTCATGTCTCTGCTGTTGCCCACCCTCTCCCTTATATAATAGGGGTGGGGCGGTTTACAGAGTCCCAATCGGTTATTGGATTTTAGTCGGTTACAAGATAGAGTTTATATCTTTATCTTATGCTGTTAACAATTCGGATTACAATCATATCTCTTATATCTAAATATATGTTCAACCGTCTCTAGGATATATCCCCTTGCGCACAGCAGCAAGGCTTGGCGCGGAGCTTATCCTCTGGGTCTTCCACTCGGCCCTGTATCTCCCTCAAGAACTTCTGGGCCGGTTATGAAGACACCTGGGTTCTTATATTCCACAGTAGTCCCCGAGTGATTCATGATCCGATTGCTATATCTTTATCTGGATCTTCAACTTTGGATCAACGTTCTCAGCTTCTAGGATAAACCTCTGACTGGTTTCTTCTTTGATTTGGATGCTTCTCCTTGCAGCAAGGGGATTATGAAGGACTCGAATATAACCCCGGACAGTCTTCGAAGTTGTTTTGACTTCCCGTGTCAATTCATTTCCCAAAAACTTCTTTGGCTTCTAAACTATCTTAACTCCAAGTCTCCTCGGCTTTTGATGTCATTACGTCTTCGCATTAACTTCAACCTTACTGTATCAGCTATAAAAGGCGAACCAATGCTTTTGGAATGTATTCTCCCACGCTTAGTCCTCCATTCTCCTGCGCCAAGCTCCACCTTCTTCTGGAGGGATTTCATGGATAACCAGGATCCAGAACTTGCCGAGGAGTGGGCGCTATTTGACGCCGCCATGGCAGAATGGGCTGAAGAAGAGGCCGTTGCCCTCGATCGCGCTGCCGTCGACGCCCTCCTCGAAATTGTCCCTATCCTTTATAGGGCTAGGGATGCTCTCGTGGAGGCGCTTGGTCGTGTGCGCCGCGGAGAAGTATAATACTCCTGTAAATGTAATAGAGTCTTTTTCCAGGCATAGCCCGAGGAATTTTATATAATAAAGAAAATACCTTCCGAGCGATATCTATGACTGTCGTTAGACATAGCTTAGACCTAACTTGGGGTATATTAAAGCTTGCATGGCTCCTTGGTCGGGTGATTTCCATATCCGATTGACGCAGGATATATCTTAGGTCCAACTTGGGACATATTAAGATTTGCGCGGCTCTTGGCCGAGTGATACCTATATCCAACTGTTGTAGGATATAGCTCTGGTCCGACTTGGAACATATCATATTCACGTGGCTCTTGGCCGAGTGATACCCATATCCGACTGCTGTAGGATATAGCTTAGGCTCAACTTGGAGCGTATCGTATTTACGTGGCTCTTGGCCGAGTGATACCCATATCCGACTGCTGTAGGATATAGCTTAGGCTCGACTTGGAGCGTATCAGGATTTTCTTGGCTCATAGCCGAGTGATACCTATATCCAACTGGTGTAGGATATAGCACTGGTCCGTCTTGGGACATATCAAGGTTTATCCGAACGGTATCCGTACTAATTTATTACGATGCACAGCTTATCGACCCATCTTGGGGCATACCATTGGAACCGTGCCTTATCAGGCTCAACCCGTGATATATGATTCCGCCAGGCGGTAACCAACTAGCGACCCAACGTGGGGTATATCACAAGAAGATATTTTTAATCCAAACTGGAGGATATCCACGCCTCGCTTAGCTCGATAAGTGGTTAAACATCCCATCGTGGGGAGAAACGTGTCCCAAATATGACTTGGTCAAACCATGACTGCCTCCGTATGTTAGGACGCCGAGCTAGCAAATCATTACGAAGCATAGAGCAGGGCAAGGTGTTCTGCAATGTTTTTCCCGCCGATTCAGCGAAAACCTAATTTTCCCCCTTTTAAGATTAAGCCGTGCATTGACCAATGGTTCCTTTTTTTATCGCACACTCCTGCCCCTTCTGCTTCCTTGTCTCCCCGACTTCTCCGCTGCTAGGGTTAACTGCTACTGCGCTCGCATTTTTGCGTCGTCGTTGATCCTTTCTCCGAAAATGTCTCCTCATTCTTCCAAAGATACTTCCTCGCTGCCTTTGCCCCAAGATTGGACCACCTCGATAACGACGGAAGAGCGGTTGCAGTCCATGGCGGATGACGAGGTTCTTCCATACGACTTTAATTTACTGCGACCGTTTGCGCAGTGAATCCATCCCTACCCCTCGTTCTGAAGAAATTGTGGTTTTCGAATCTTTCTTCCAACGCGGGCTGGGCCTTCCTGCCTGAGCTTTTCTTCGCGGTCTTCTCTTTTTCTATGGTATTGAATTGGTGAACTTGAATCCCAATTCTATCCTGCAAATCTCCCTCTTCGTTCACCTCTACGAGGTATTCTTGGGCATCCGCCCTCATTTCAATCTCTTTCGTCACTTTTACCTTTTAAAGTCTTATCCCTCAAAAAGCGACCCCAAGGTAATTGGGGGAGCCGGATTCCAATTGCGGGAAGGATTGAAGAAAAATTACTTTGCCATTCCCTTCAAATCTTCAAATAAGGGCTGGCATCAGGAATGGTTCTATTGTGCCAATCCTGGTCCTGCTCTCCCTTCTTTTGTCGGGTGCCGACCTAGGGTGTCCCTTTCTTGGACGTCTGTTCCCAATGCTGGCGATATAGATCAGGTGCAGGATCTCTTGGTGCTAATTGATAAATTAAAGGGAGACGGTCTCACGGGAGTTGGTCTGGCCCTCTATTTTGTCGCTCGTCGGATTCAACCACTAAAGGAGCGAGTCCATCTGGGATACGAATTTGAAGGAAGGGACGATCCGACCCGAGAACTGCCCGAATCAGCGTCGAAGGAGCAGGTATATGCTCGGGTATGCGACTTTTTCATCCCCAGCGTAGAGATGTCCACCGCCAGATGCCCGAAGTCCTTTACCGCATCAAATCCTCCTCCTGAGGTAAGAAAGTTTAGCTGATAGACTTCCACATTCGTCTCTGAATGACTTTTAACAGTTTTAATACTCCTTTCCAGGATCGATTGGCTTTCTTTAGTGACGCGCCTCTCTCAAAAATGTCTGTTCATAAGAGCGTCCACTGGAAGCGACCTGCAAGCCCCCAAGTCGGAGACCCAGCCGCCAAGAAGGGGAAGAAAATGATCGTCAGGGACCCTCCGAAGCCTCGGCGCCCGACTGGTGGTCCCAAGATCCAGGAACCACCAGCACAAGCCCGGTGCCTTCAGTTCCCCTTCCGCATAAGCCCGCGGTACAGCCAAGTCCGATTCCAAGTGACTCGAGCATTTGGGAGGAGCCCAGGGTTCCAGATCATATCACCCCGACTAGTCCCTCCGGAAGTGGTTCTGCCACTCGCAAGAAACCTCCAATGAGGATAAAGAAGTCCGACAGGTTGGATGTCCTATCGACTCTTATTCGAAGCGTTTTGCCAGCTTATTCACCGATCATTCTTCTTATAAAAATCCTTCTTATGATATCCCCGTCGAGACACTATCTAGGGCCCCTGAGGGAACTGAGTCCCAGGACGTACCCGACTTGATTGAGGAGGCCCCACAATCTGCCTCGCCTGAAGACGCAGGGGCGCCCTCCGAACCTCAACCGCCTTCAACGACACCCCGTGCTTCGGCATCGGGTCCCGCTGCTCGAGAGCCCGTCTCCCGTCCATCCCCCGAGGTAGAAGAGATCCCCCGAGATCCACCGGCTCTTGCTCGTCCCCAACTTATAATGCAAACCATGTGGGTTGATGAGGAAGACGGCTTGAAGTCCCTCGACGATCTGACGGAGGAGAAAGAAAGGAATGACTTTTATAGTCATGCCGCCGCTTGTGCTCGCCTGGCCCGAGTAATATTTTCACTACTCTTGTCACCTTCTTCTTGTGCTGGTTAGCATGTTATCAACTTTCCCTGTGATGGTTACAGAAATTGGGAGAACGCTCTGTAAAAAAGTCCGAATACCTTTAAAAGATGCTCCCGGAGGTCAGGACGCGCCAGGAATATCTGGCCGATTTGGAGCAGATCAAGGCTAGACATGCAGCTGAGCTGCAAGATCTTCGGTCAGAAGTCCAAGCCTTGCGTGAAGAGAAGAAAATCCTGTGGGAGGAGAAGCTAGATGTTGTTGGCTCCCTTCGAGGTAGATATTTCCTGGACCATCCTGTGCTCTTCGTTTAATCGTCTTGTCTTTTGATTTCCTTATCTTTGTGTCAGTTCGGGATTCTACTATTGCGAAGCTCCAAGAGCAACTTAAGGCCTCCACGTTCTTCTCCACTGTGATGTCTGACTTTAACCGAGTGCTTATTGTGGGCTTATGAATTTCTTCGACGAATACTCCCACGGGCACTGTGGTCCGGCCGGCTCCCATTTTTGTTAGCTCGTCGGCCGCTTCATTGTCCTGACAGAGCACATGAATAAGTTCCAAGCCGTCAAAGTTGCCTTCTACCTTGCGTACCTCTTGGCAATAGGCAGCCATGTTGTCTTCGATGCAGGACCATTCTTTTTGCACCTGATTGACCACGAGCATTGAATCTTCGCGAACCGTCAAACGTCGGATACCGAGAGATATGGCGATACGGAGCCCATGGATGAGTGCCTCGTACTCGGCGGCGTTGTTTGACGCGGGAAAAAGTATTTGAAGAACGTACCTCAAGCGTTCCCCACTTGGTGATATGAGCACTATATTAGCCCCCACACCGCTGAGCATGAGGGAACCATCGAAGTACATCGTCCAATACTCGAGTTCCTTGACGACCGCCGGGTTTTGAAGTTCTGTCCACTCGGCAGTAAAGTCGGCGAGCACTTGAGACTTGATGGCTGTGCGAGGCTTGAATAGGATATCAAAGGCTCCAAGCTCTGAAGGATCGAGTTGGCCTAGAGGGGGGTGAATAGGTAATTTTAACAAGTTCTGAGTTTTTAAACAACTTACAAAATTGAACAGAGAGCAACTCACAGCAAAGTATAAAATAGATTTAAATCAAATAATGATAACAGCGAAAGCAATAAACGAAATTACACAAGAGAGACAAAGATTTATCCCGTGGTTCAGAGCCGCACTCCTAATCCACGTTGAAGCACTTCTTTCGAAGTTCTGCTTCTCCAAAGCTAGCTGCAGTAACTCCGGTGACCACTCAGGTAACTCTTTCACTACTCCAGTGAGGTGAGTTCCAAACCTCTCACAACCACAGTGGCCTTCCACAAACACTTTTGGACAGGTCGCACTGTACACTTCATCCAAGCTGTCTAGGATCACTAGGATCCAAGAGTAATAAACTTTGCATAAGTTCTGTCTCTTGGTTCACTTTGCAATTCACACAACTAGACACTGGCTTGGAGCTAACACACTTAGAGATGTATGAGAATTTTGGTGTGAAGATGAAGCACAGACTCTTTTTTCAGAATGAGAGCTATATATGAATACCAAAGTGTTAGGGGTTCATTTGTATACTTAGTAGATGGCTCAGGAAATGCTTATATAGCCATTTGGAGTGAATGTAGCCATTACACCTGCTATAGTAGCCGTTAGACGTGTCAGATGTCAGAAATACCAGAAATATACACGTACAACGGACTAAGTAATAGTGCCTAGCGATACTGGACATGTGTATGACGGACCAAATTTGAGCATTCACGACGGACCAAATTTTTTGGTCCGTTGTACATGGGTTTTTTTATAGAGATAGGTCCGGCATACAACGGAGAGATGTACATGAGCGTCGGACCAAATTTTTGGTCCGTTATACATGGACTTTTCAAGAGTTAAGTCTGGCATAGAGACATATGTACGTCGGACCAAAAATTTTGGTCTGTCATACATGGACTTTTCAAGAGTTAGGTCTGGCATAGAGACCTATGTACGTCGGACCATATTTTTTGGTCCGTCATACATGGACTTTTCAAGAGTTAGGTGCCAAAGACATTTTTCAACAGAGATAAGTTTTACCCAAGCGATTTACTTTAGCAACAACTAAAATTTCAAGCAAGAATGTTTGGTCCATTGTTAAAGTAAAACCCTTTTGAATGAAAAAGAATATTCATTTAAGGTTTCAATAAATAAGACTTCAAAGTTTGGTCCGGCCAAAGGCTTATAAACTGAATGAGTCTTGGGACCAAAATATTTGGTTATTGTAGATGGGAAGCGGAGAACATTTTGGTCCGTCACAGAGCAGAGACTTTTATATGTATCTTGGGACCAAATATTTGGTCATCATACATAGGCAAACCCTTGGCTATCAGATGATTTTAAAGGAGGTTTTTACCAAGGATGAAATGATAAGAAGACAATAGATTTGATCCGATAATCAGATATTTGATGGGAGTTTAGTCATAAGAGAGTTTCAAAGTTTGACCAAAGAATCTTATTTGACTTCCAAGGATATGCTGTGAGTGCAACGGACTGAAGAGGTGGATAGCAGAAATTTGGTCCGTTGTACACTAAGAAATATGATTTAAAAAGGACTAAGTGTCTTTTGCTTCGAGAAATCTAGTTTTGTCTTTGCCTTATGATCCAATTCACTAGCTTGTGCAAAGTCCCCCTTTAGACAACAAAAAAGAGAAAAACAATCCTAGCCTTTTGACTTGAATCATCTCTCAAGTCATAAACTAGAACTGAGCACCTTAATCTTGTTCGTCCAACTTGCTTCATTCTTGAATCCAGCATTTGTTCTTCAAAGCTTTGAGTATTATTAACTTGGTCATCAATACCAAAATTATAACAAAACACAATAATAAAATTGAGGGGGTCTAGATGCTATCAAGCTCGACTGCCCACTTTGCAATTCTCCCAGTGGCCTCCTGGTTGTGAATTATATCTCCTATAGGGAAGGAAGTGACCACCGAAACAGTATGCTCTTGAAAGTAGTACTTGAGTTTGCGCGATGTAAGAAGTACAGCGTATAATAATTTTTGCACTTGTGGATACCGCACCTTAGATTCACTCAGGACCTCGCTGATGAAATAGACTGGGTATTGGATCTTCTGCACGTGACCCAGCTCCTCCCTTTCTACGACGATTGCGTACCGACTACGCGAGTCGTTGCGCGATGTAAAGTATGTGAGGTTCCCGGCATCGTGAAACCGAGACCGGGGGTGTTGTTAAGAAGGTCTTCAAATCTTCAAACGCTTGCTGTGCCTCAGGCGTCCATTGGAACTTGTCCTGCTTCTTGAGGAGTTTAAAGAATGGCATACCTCGCATACCCAGTCTGGAAATAAACCTGCTGAGTGCGACCATGCATCCTGTAAGCTTCTGGACGTCCTTTTGGCAAGTCGGCGGTTCCATATTTGATATAGCCTTGATCTTTTCTGGGTTGGCCTCAATGCCTCGTTGGGATATGATAAACCCGAGCAGTTTTCCCGAAGATACTCCGAAAACACACTTCTCGGGATTAAGCTTCATGTTGAAAGTCCTTAGACTTTCGAACGTCTCGGTTAGGTCGGCAATAAGGTCCTTCCTCTCCCGAGTCTTTACCACGACATCGTCCACATATGTCTCCATGTTGCGTCCAAGTTGGGCGTGAAAACACCGTTGTATTGCGCGTTGATACGTTGCACCAGCATTTTTCAACCCGAACGCTATCGTGATATAACAAAAGGCCCTAAAGGGCGTGATGAATGAAGTCTTGATATGGTCTTCCGCCTTTAGCCAGATCTGGTGGTACCCTGAGTAGGCATCAAGGAAACTCAGGATCTCGCACCCGGCGGTTGAATCAACCACCTGATCAATTCGAGGTAGCCCGAATGGATCCTTCAGACATGCCTTGTTGAGATCAGTATAGTCAACGCACATGCATCAAGTTTTATTCTTCTTTTGAACTAGTACAGGGTTTGCCAACCAGTCGGGATGATACACTTCGTTGATAAAACCTGCAGCTAATAGCTTGTTGATCTCCTGCTTGATGGCGTTCCGACGATCTGGAGCGAACCGCTGGAGTCTTTGCTTGACTGGCCTTGCCTTTTCATCAACGCGTAGAGAATGCTCGATCACTTCCTTAGGAACACCCGGCATGTCGGATGGTTTCCAGGCAAAGATGTCCTTGTTAGCCTGGAGGAAGGTGACGAGTATGCCTTCCTATTTATCCTCGAGCCCTATCCCGATCAGAGTCGTTTTGGATGGGTCGGATGAGTCGAGAATAATTCTCTTGGTTCCTTCGCCAGACTTTATCCCTGACGTGGCCTGCTTCTTGGATGGGATGTCGCCTTCTTCCTGCAATGTGGCAGCCTCTGTCTGGATATTCTTCCCCTCGGCGGTTGCCTCCTGCAGCTCAGCAAATTCATAGTTCTCTCGGTTGCATTCCAAAGATTGCTTGATGTCACTGCGAACCGTGATGATGCTTTTGGGTCCCGGCATCTTCCTCACGAAATAGGTGTAGTGCGGGACGGCCATGAACCGAGTCAGACCGGGCCTTCCCAAGATAGTGTGATACGCTGTCTCGAAATCTGCTACCTCAAAATTTATATACTCGATCCGATAGTTGTTTTTGGTACCGAAGGTGACGGGCAAAACAATCTGCCCGAGAGGAAACGAAGACACCCCAGGGATCACCTCGTGGAACGGATGTGAGCTCGGCCTTAGCTTGGAGCGGGGGACGTTCATGTCGTCGAAGGTTTTGACGAACAAGACGTTGAGTCCACTCCCTCCATCAATCAATACTTTTTTGAGCTTTACATTGCGAATAACAGGGTCGAGCACTAGAGGGTACTTACCCGGATGTAGAACTCGGTTGGGGTGATCCGAGCGGTCGAAGGTGATCGGAACTTCTGACCACTTTAGATACTGGGGGGTTGCTGGTTCCACCGCATTGATCTCTCAAGTGGTAAGCTTTTGCTTCCACTTGGACTCGTATCCGGTGGAGCCCCCGTATATGTAGTTCAGCTCGTGCTCGGGCTCTTGGTAATCATCCTCACCGGGAGGGTCTTTCTTCTTGGTAGCCTCATCCTTCGCTAGAGCCGGTTGCCTGTTGCTTTCACGCGCAAAACGCTTCAGGGTAAAGCAATCTTTGACGGCATGCTTTCCCTTAGGGTGGAAAGGACAGATCGTATCCATGACGGTACTATAATCGGGCGCCTCCCTCCGTGTGGCTCGGGGCCGGTTGCACTCTGCTACCGCAACTAGCTCCTCGCCCTTCCGTTTTTTGTCCTTGTGCTTGGAGGACTCAAGCTTGTCGCCTTTGTTCTTCTGTTGCGGGCGATCTTCTTGGCGCTCGGCCAGGACGTCTGAGGCCGTGGCATAGCGGTCGGCCAACGCAAACATCTCCTTTACGGAGGCCGGTGGTTTTCTGGACATTTTCTTGATCAGATCGGGATCGTTGACCCCTTTCTAAAAGGCTGCTACCACCACTGCATCAGATACATCCCTGATGGTGTTTTTCTTTTGTATGAAACGCCGGACGAAATCTCTCAGCGTCTCGTGTTTCTTCTGGTGAAGCTGATATAGGTCCCATGGGGTGCCAGGCCTCTCATAGGTTCCCTAAAAGTTCGCGATAAATTAATCGCAAAGATCGCTCCAGGAGTCCACCGAGTTCGCGGGAAGTCCTGTGAGCCATGATTGAGTTGAAGGGGTGAGATTGACTGGCAGATAATTTGCCATCACGTTTTGATTGCCTCCAGCCGCTTTAACCGCCAGGGCATAGACCTGTAGCCAAGCTTCTGGATCTCGATCCCCGTCAAACTTAACGATTCCCTTAGGGTTGAAACCTTCGGGCCATACTACTCGGCGTAACCGAGAAGTGAAAGCTCGGATTCCGTCGATGGATCTATCGTCATAATGAGGGGGAGTCCAGCGAGGCGAGCCTCTAGCTCGGAGATTGTCATCAACACGTCGGGGTGGAGTTCGGCGCGGCGAGCCTGTGACTCGGCGTTCGTCGTTGTCGTTCCGACCCCGATGATGATGATCTCTACGGTCGTTGTAGTCGTCGTACCGTTGATCACTTCGTCGATCGTGGCCGGTGCCGAAACGTTTATAGTCGTCGTAGCGCCAGCGTCGTTCTTCCTCGTCTCGCTCTTGCCGTATGGCGGTGGTGTCTTGACGAAGGTCGCGGTTGAGATTTCGACAGGCGTCTCCGACTGGATGTGAGGGGCGCCGACTGCCGGTACTTCGACTGGTAGCAGTTCGACTTCTAGCGACGCGAGTAGCCGTGTGGGACCGTGAGTGCGCTTTCCCTACCGGCTTTTCCTGATTCTGCTGAATCGCTGCCGCCGTCACCATGGCATTGATCTGGGCCACGATCGGGGCCGCCGGGCTATCAGATGCAATCATCTGGTCCAGCGTGTCGAGAAGTGTCTTGGAGGCGACGACATTCTGCAGCGGTGTATGGAAGACAGCTTGGTCTCCCAATTTTGATTGCAGGATGTCTCGTGGACATTGCGGCCACAAGATCGAAGCGATCGCGCTTGTGCCTCCTTACCCTTACGAAGAAGGCGATCTTCCTCCGCAGCTTCTTGAATCTCTTGCTGGCGTTGGAGATCGGTTTTTTGCTCTTCTATTGCGAAGATGCCACGAAGATTGTAGCAATTCCTCGCGACGCCGATCGGGTTTCTTTGGTGAGTCGAGTGGCGTACTCGAGATGGGTTGGTTCGATCTTTGCAGTTGGATCTGGTTTAGGTCTAGGCAGACAAGATCTCCGCGTGCGTCTGCGATAAAGTCCAGGTTTCCAAAGCGAAAAGCCTGGCCGGAGATGAAGGTGGTGATGATTCCGCTGGTTGCTACCATCGAGTCTGTAGGAAAAGATTATAGCGCTTCCCCTACCTGGCGCGTCAATTGTCGACTTTTGTAGTCGGCAATGAATTTATGGGGCAGACGCTAGATCTCAAACTCGAAGGTCACACAAGACAAAGGTTTAGACAGGTTCATACCCTCGACGGAGGAGGTAATACCCTAATCCTGTGTGCTGGGATTATCTGGATCTCTTGGATCTAAGATTGCTTATGTCTCTGTTGTTGCCCGCTCTCTCCCTTATATAATGGGGGTGGGGCGGTTTACAGAGTCCCGATCGGTTTAGGGATTCCGATCGGTTATTGGATTCTAGTCGGTTACAAGATAGAGTTTACATCTTTATCTTATCCTGCTAACAATTCGGATTACAATTATATCTCTTATATCTAAATATATGTTCAACTGTCTCTAGGATGTATCCTCTTGCGCACGGCAACAAGGTTTGGCGCGGAGCTTATCCTCTGGGCCTTCCACTCGGCCCTGTATCTCCCTCAAGCACTTCTGGGCCGGTTATGAAGACACCTGGGTTCTTATATTCCACACCCATGCTCAATGCAAATCCATAGCCTCTCATACTATTCCGGCCTCCCACACTTGGGCCTACTACCGACAATCCATTCTCGGGCCCAACGTTGCCATCTTGCCCATACGTGGTGCCGGTTTGCAACTCTTGCATGCAGGCCGCCGTTGCTCAAAAAATCCATGGCGTAAGCATAAAGAGGTATGTATAATGCATGTCACCACTACAACTCCTTCTCGCCTGTTGCCGCTACCACTATTGAGCTAGCTCGCTCGCTTGCCATCACAGATGAGGAAGCATTGAGAGGGGGGAGGGGGAGAGAGAGAGAGAGAGAGCGGGGGGGGGTGTTGAATGTGGATGAGTTGGATGGGATAAAGCTTCGGAGCTATTGGATATACAGGATCGAACAGTTACCAACTATGCCATTGATCGATTAGGGACATGACGGTATACCGTTTTCTAGTTTTCCCTATTACTAATTAATGATTTTGTGCATGCACTACGCCAAAACCTGCAATAGGTGACGGTCTATTTGTGGCGGTTTTTTTCGAACCGCCACAAAGATAATTATCAGTGGCGGTTCTATTTCAAAAATGGCGGGAAAAATATCAGTGGCGGTTCTATCCTAGAACCGCCATCGATAATAATTATCGATGGCGGTTCAAGGATAGAACCGCCATCGATAATAAATACATATCGATGGCGGTTGGAGGCTAGAACCGTCGCGATAACTAAATTATTAGTGGCGGTGCTATCCTCCAACCGCCATCGATTCTATTGGATTATCCGTGGCGGTTATATCCTCGAACCGCCATCGATAATTCTTTATCGATGGCGGTTCGAGGATAGAACCGTCACAGATAATGTTATCGATGGCGGTTCTAGTTAAAACCGCCACTAATAATATTGCCTATAAATAGGTGGTCGAGCAAGACCTTGGTCTTCTTCTTCCGAGAGCAAACCAAAACTTCTAAATTTGATTTCGTTTTCTCCAATTCTTGTGCTTGTACTTCCTCTAGTTGTTCCTTGGTGAGTTATTTTTTCTCCTCTCTTGATTTGTGTTAATCTTGTTGCAATTTAATTTTTAAACCAAGTTTAATTAGGATTTATATGTAGATGAGATGAAAAGTTTAGATTTTGTTTATTTTTATTTAGCTACCATTTTGTAGTTGATGAATTTATTTCCTAGCTAGGTTCATTAGATGATGTTGTGTTCCTTTTATAGATGATGAATTATGATTAAGCATATATTTAATATTAATTGCATTTTAAGTTAATTTGATACATGATGAATTTATTATCTAGCTCCTTTAGATGATAAGTAATTAGATTGGTTTTTTAATTACTATTAATTGGGTTCTATTAGTGTACGGACATATACATCTTGCATATATATGAATTTATTATCTAGCTCTTTTAGATGATAAGTAATTAGATTAGTTTTTAATTACTATTAATTTAGTTCCATTAGTGTACGGACATATACATCTTGCATATAATAAATTTATTTAATTAAGATTATTGGGTATTAATATAAATGAAATTTTAGTTAATTTGGTAGGTGGGTGCTCATCATTTTTAGATGATGAATTTATTATCTAGCTTCTTTACTGAGGAAAAGTATTGATTAGTTTTTAATTACTATTAATTTGGTTCCATTAGTGCGGACATATATTAAATTTATTTAATTAAGATTATTGGATATTAATATACATGAAATTTTAGCTAATTTGGTAGGTGGATGCTCATCATTTTAGATGATGAATTTATTATCTAGCTCATTTAGATGATAAGTAATTAGATTAGTTTTTAATCAATTTTTATATGTTAATTAATTTTAGATGGATAGGAGATGGATGTACAATGCGAACCGTTCTGGTAGAGATTACATCGATGGGGTATCTGCTTTTCTAAGAGCATTGAGGAGAACAAGTTGCACAAGAAGGCGGAGTACATACATTGTCCATGCATTGATTGCAAGAATGAGAAAATGTTTTAGGACAAAGAGCACATCCACTTGCACTTGATTCAAGAGGTTTTGTACTTGGCTATACACGTTGGACAAGTCACGGTGAAGAGGAAAACATACATGAAGGTGATAACGTATTGGATGATGGAGAAGGCATTATGGCGGTGACATCGATTATGGATCGATGAGGATAGGTTGGACATTGATGGCGATAATAATCTTGCTCGGATGTTGCGCGATGCGAGAGGGAACTACACTAGTCGAGAGAGTTTAATCAATTCAAGGGTTTGTTGGATGACTCGGACACACCTTTGTTCCCGGGTTGCAAGGAGGAATACACAAAGTTGCACACCGTGCTTTCACTTCTAAAATTGAAGGCAAGCAATGGTTGGTCCGATAAAAGTTTCACGGCGCTATTACAACTCTTAGCGGACATGCTTCCGGATGGAAACGTATTGCCGATAACCACTTATTTAGCTAAGAAGGTTGTATGTCCATTGGGATTGGAAGTAGAAAGAATACATGCATGTCCAAACGATTGTATACTCTATCGCAAAGAGTATCTGAGACATGCATGTATGTCCGTGTGCAAATCATCACGATACAAGCGTAAAGGCCATGACAATGAGGGCACCGTGGTGAAGAAAGGGCTCCGCTAAAGTGGTGTGGTATTTACGGTAATACCTAGGTTGAAGCGTTTATTTGGAAACAAAAGCATGCCCAATCGATGCGATGGCACTCGGAAGAGCGTAAAAGGATGGAAAGTGAGACACCTGCCGATTACGCGGTGGAGAACCATCGATAGGCTCTTTAGGATGGACTTCGGAATGAACCGAGGAATGTAAGGTTTGGGTTGAGTACGGATGGAATGAATCCTTTCGGTAACATGAGTAGTATTCATAGCACTTGGCCGTAACTCTGATCTACAACCTTCCTCCTTGGTTGTGTATGAAACGAAAGTACATTATGATGTCATTGCTTATCCAAGGGCCGAGACAACTCGGCAATGATATTGATGTATACCTACAACCATTGGTGGAAGATCTTGTGATCTTGTGGAACGAAGGTGTACAGGTGTGGGATGAGTACAAGCGAGTACTTCATCCTCACGGGCATTGTTGTTTTGCACCATCAATGATTTCCCGCCCTTGGTAACCTATCCGGTCGTACTATAAAGGGGCCAAAGCATGCCCCGGTGCATGGATGAAACCGCTAGTGTGTGGCTCAATAACTCGAGGAAAACCGTGTACATGCATCACCGTAGGTTCCTTCGCAGAATCACCCCTACCGCAATATGAAAAACAATTGACGGGACAAAAGAGGATGGTATAGCCCCAAGGCCTCGTCGTGGGGAAGAGGTATATGATATGGTTAAGGATATTAATGTCGTACTTGGAAAGGAGATAGTAATAATACATCGAGGTCTCGATCGAGAAGATCACATGGAAGAAGAGATCGATATTTTGGAACTTGCCCTATTGGAAGGACTTAGAAGTTCGACCTTTGCATAGACATCATGCACGAGAGAAAAATGTATGTGATAGCTTGATTGGTCTTTTTTTGAACATTCCTAGCAAAACTAAGGACGGACTAAAGGCACGAAGGGACCGGAAGATATGAAAATCGAGTGAGCTACATCCTCGGGACAGGGGAAAGGGCGACTTTACCTTCCCGACTTGCTACACTCTTTTCAAGAAAGAGAGAATGAACTTTGCAAATGCTTGCATGGTGTGAAAGTTCCGTCCGGTTACTCGCAAGCATCAAGAAACTGGTCTCGATGAAAGATTTGAAGTTAACTGGCATGAAGTCTCACGATTGTCATGTGATGATGACACAAATGCTTCCTATTGCAATTAGAGGTATTTTGCCTGAAAAGGTCCGAGAGGCAATCATGAGGTTGTGTTTCTTCTTCAACACGATTTCACGAAGGTCATCGATCCCATCGGACTTTCTTGAACTGCAGAATGATGTGGTCAAGACACTATGCTAGCTAGAGATGTATTTCCCTCCATCATTTTTCGATATAATGGTTCATCTCATTGTTCACCTTGTGAATGAGATAAATGTATGTGGCCCCGTATTCCTGCATCAGATGTACCCGTTCGAAAGGTACATGGGTATCCTGAAGAAGTATGTACGCAATCGATCTCGTAGGAGGGCTGCATTGTGGAAGGTTATGCAACCGAGGAGGTTATCGAGTTTTGCGTGGATTACATGGAGGGGTGGAACGGTAGGAGTGCTCGTATCCCGACATGAGGTAGGTTGGTTGGGAAAGGGACGATTGGAAGGAAATCAACAAATTCTTACGATCATGGATTATTCAAAAGCTCATTTCACGGTTTTGCAACTTGATCGGTTGAGGTGTCCTCGTATATGGACATGCACAAGGATAAGCTACGAGAGGAAAATCGTGGACGATCGAGGTTTGGGTAACAAAAGAGCATAACCGTTTGTTCAATCATTGGTTCAAAGAGCATATGACTGGAAAGAAACGAGTGTCATGTTGAGGTGGGTGGCAAAGGGTCATCAGTACAATCTTGACATGGCAAGGATCGACATAAATGGATATACCTTTTAGACGAGATCTCGGGATAGCAAAAGCACTTACCAAAATAGTGGTGTTCGCATAGATGCCTATGACAACACAAAGAAGAAGAAGAGTAGCTTCTACGGGTTCATAGAAGAGATTTGGGAGCTCGACTCTGTATTTTTAAGATCCCAATGTTTGGTGTCGTTGGGTACAACTCCCAAAGGGTGTCAAGGTGGACAAATGCGGCTTCACTACTTTGGACATCGAACATGTCGGATCACAGAGATAAACCATTCGTACTTGAAGCAAGTAGCACAAGTCTTCTATGTAATCGACCGGCAGATAAGAAGCGCCATGTAGTTCTTCAAGGAAAAGAAGGATCGTCGGAGTTGAGAATGTCATGGATGAGGAAGAGTACAACCAGTTTGATGAGTTGCCTCCTTTTGTAGATGGCAACATCGAGGCTCGAGGAAGAAACCACTCAGAAGCTACCTATCATCGCGACGATCATGAAGAAGGGCAAATTGTGAAAGAAAATAATTAGCTATATACGAGTAATGGCAAAATATCGAGGCGGAGCTAGCTCCTAGGCAAATTATGACCGTGCCGCACAAGTCTTCCTCTATGTAATCAACCCTAATGATAACCACCGTTGAAGATAATCTTGTGCATGGTAGTTTAAAGTCTGTTTTGGTTTTGTTTCCTAGCTATGTGCTAGTTTTTTGGTCTTTGAGTCGGTTTGGACTTTGCTAGTTTTGGTGATTGTTTGATTAATCAAGAGTACTTGTTTGTTTTTGGGATGACAAAATAGTGTTCTATCCGATTGAAAGTTTGGAGAGTTTGTTGAGTCCGTCGGTGAAAGGAGTCGGATTCTTTCTCAGTAAATCGCTTATGTATTTGCTTTACAAGTAATACACAAAATCGTAAAACGCATTGCAATTGCGCAAACACCAAAAACTAGGTCTTCGAACTCGCCACGCTATTCGACAATAGTGTATAAGATTCAGAAACAAATTTCAAGGTATAGAGGCACATCAGTGGCGGTTCTTAAAAAGAACCGCCACTGATAACATTATCTGTGGCGGTTCGTATACAGAATCGCCACAGATAATACATTTATCAGTGGCGGTTCTGTATACGAACCGCCACAGATAATGTTATCAGTGGCGGTTCTTTCTAAGAACCGCCACGCGATAATACTCCATCTATAAATAATAGATCCACCGCTTGTACCCTTTACCCTTCAAACTCCGCCCTTCTCTCTTCTACCCTAAAACCCTTGAGCTTCCGTGCTCGACACCGTCCCCCGCCCCGCCCCGCGCCCGACGCCGTCCCGACCCGACGCCCCGACGCCGTCCCTAACGACGCCGACCCAGCCGACGCCGCCACGGTTGTCGCGCCTCGCGCTCGCGCCCGACACCGCTTCGACTCGACGCCCCGACGCCGTCCCTAACGACGCCGACTTCGCCGACACCGCCCCGTGTGCCACATTTTCATTGTGCTCTACTCGTCATGTTCTTGTGATTAGCATGCATGGTTGCGTGCATTTTGGATGATTCATTGCTACATGCATCTCTTGATCAAGCCTGCGGATCGCCGCTTTCTTGCGTTGCTCACGCCCAAAACACTTCCATCAGACACTATCATGTGTCTTTGTTGTCGAACACTTAGTCATCAACTAATTAGGAATAAACATGTCAAACAAGCAAAAAGCCACTTTTCTCGACGGTCGGAACAAAATAGTGCGGGGCATGGAATTATTTTTGAGCGATTTAGCACAAGATGAATACACCCATAGCACAAAACATCATTTTAGGAGTTATTGTCTATTGCAAACACTTTTACGTGTCATGATTAAGACCATGGGATCCTAAAGAGACAAGTTTATATATATATATATATGGTTCTTCTTTGTGCAAGCTCTTAGAGGAAGGGTATCACGGTTTCTTGCATGATTTGTGCAATCGTTGGGGATATTGAAATCCTTTTGGCGGTTAATAAGCGATTGCTTCTTTGTTGGGGATATTGAAATCCTTTCGATCGGTTAATTATTGCCAAGAGACAACCACCACCATTATGCATGAGTATGTGCCAATTGTTTCTTTAAGCAAGCAACAGGAACAAGAATTAATTAACTTGCCTAATTTTCTTAGAATATTGATCTAGACAATCGGAGCCCGCTCAACTTGAAAAATCTTGAAGCCTAACCCGTCACACCAGAATGGAACTTTTCTTGGCCCCGTTCTGATCATCACCGTTGAAATTGTGATCTAAGTTGTGGTCATGTAATAGTCTAACTGTGTTTCATAGTTTTAGAGTACCCACATTTTCACGGCAAGGGTTAGTACATTGCGTTGTATATTCTACTTTTCATTTGATGTATGTGTAACTTTTGTAAGATTCATCAAGCATTCTTGTGGTTGCACTTGTGCTCATATGTGCAATGATTAAAAGTGATATATGGCAAGTCCGAAATCTGAGTATTGGATCACTCTATTATCATCTTGTGATGTCTCTTTTGACTACTACCTAATTTTACTTCACACTCGATGTTTAATCATGTGTTGTTTCTAGATTCTTGAACATGCATTTGCCTAATCATTTCCTAAGACTTTTATAACTATCTTTGTGAAACTCTATTCTGTTTGTGGTTGGGTATACACTTAATGAATGGTTAAAATCATTTATACTTATTAGACGAACCTGTTACTTCATTCTTCGCTTCTACCATATTTTAGAACTAGCTAAGAATGCTACGGATCATCTTCCACTTGTTGCATCTGCATGCTTTGTTCTGTAGTCATCCACTTGCCCTACATGTTTTCATCTTCCACTTGTCCTACATGTTTTATTTAGATTGAGTTTCATTAATGCAAACCATGGGCGTTGCAAGGTGTATGTGTGTAGCATTTTAGTGCTCACTGTATGCACCATAGCTACATATTGGGTCCACAAAATTTACAACCAATCAAAGACTAGGTCAAGAGTTAATGCTTGCTTAATTAGTTTTGTTACGAGCTAATTAAGTATCTTGCTCTTGCAAAATCATTTTCATCTTAGCAACACACAATATTACACACAGACAAGACATACATACTTTGAAATTCCATGAGATGATTCTGTAATAATTGTGAAAATTATGTTTGGGTTGAATCAGTAGTTCTAATGGAGCCCAAACCGAGCCTATAGTGGAGGAGAGCCCGAGCGGTACCTTACCCTCCACCTAACCACCGAATGTGCCGAGGCCTCCACCATTGCTGCAGATGATGCTCCTGTTGCAAGACGCCGAGGACGAGGGAAAACTAAGAAGCTCAAGGCGGTACACCATCTCGGAGGTCTTAGATATGGGGCCCTGTTGCACCGAGAAAATCAAGACAAAATACAGTCAACATGCGGGTACATCGTAAGGATAAAGTGCCAATCACCTATTCGGATTGGCATAAAGTGCCCCGAGCCACCAAAGAGGATCGTGGATGAGCTCAAAGAAACCTTTGAATTCCCCGAAGGAGCCGAAGATCTTGTGCGTCGCGACGCATTGATGACCATGGATGCGGCGTGGAGAAACTTCAAGGCGAGGCTGAACACAAATTATGTGAAGCAAAACCGGTCAGCCATCGGAGAGTACCCAAGATTGGAGCCATATTGGGATGAGTTTGTGGCGATGAAGCAATCGGAAGCAGCAAGGAAGTCCAGTGAGGACCACATTAGCATCGCAAGAAGGAATACTCACCCAAGAAGGAATACTCACCCCCACAGACTTGGCACGAGTGGGTACGCGGGTAAAATTGCTCAATGGGAGAGGCAAGAATTAGAAGCGGTCCAATTGGCTGGCACAAGTCCCTTGATCGGACTACCAGACCGAGTGAAGCACTACGTGCTAGCGAGGGCAGATATGTTGTCTACTGGGGGTTTATCATTCAAGAGCAGTGAAGATGAAGCAATGACGCAACGAGTTCACGAGTTTCACGCCTGATCCACCCAAGGATCTTTTCACCCAGACAGGAGAAAGACGAGCTAACAATGCCCTAGGAAACAAAGAGCACCACGGTCGGACATGAGGCGTCGGGTCAAGGTTCCATGAAGGAGTGGATTCCCGAGCATGGAGACTCTTATAGAGTCTCAAGAGAGCTAAAGATGAGCGGCCGAGAAGGAAATGGAAATGATGAAGGAAAGGGTTCTCGAGAAATACAAGGCACCATTGAAGAACAAGTTGAACGACAAGTACAACAAGCCTTGAGTCGATCGCAGCCCACAACGCTTTCTCGATCCTACAGTCGTCGCAGTTAGATGCGCGCGCCCACGCCATTGGCGGCGGACAACAACCATTATCCCGTGGACGACATACAGGACCCCACACCTGTCGACTCAACGTGTCGTGATGAACATATTTGTGCAGCCGCTACGGGGTAGTCTATCCGTGCCAAGAAGGGGTGTCTCGCACAATACCCGATAGCGCCGAGTTATGCAAAGGTCCAAGTGGACACGGTATTTGCACGATTCTTCGAGATCGGACCGAAAACCCACCAATGATGAGATAACTACTCTAGGAAGTGCCGCCCACTCATTCATCCAATGGCGCAAGCGTGACATCGTCTTGGACCATGCGGTGCCATCCTCTCTCGCAGATACCATCCTCGCATCCGTCACCAAAGACCGAGAGTGAAACGGGAAGAAGCAAAATGAGGTAGAAAAGAAATGCATTGAGGACCCCATCAAGATGGCCACCGTTAGTACTCCAAAGCGTAAACCTATAACACCGGTACTTCAAATGACAAACCTACAACCTCGATCCCAAAATTGGCACATTAGACAAGTCAGACCCGGATCAAAGCGAGGCCAGATCGAGTATGATGTCGTGCGACAAAAAGTAAGGGCAAGGCGAAGTCGATGACCAAGATGATCAACAAAGATTGAAATTGAGGTAGGAAGCCCTTGGTCACCGCTCAAGTTAAAAGTCTAACACCCATGATGCGCGATTACATGCATGGTACTTAGATCGATCCAACCAAGACGTACTCCCAAAGATGATCACCGCAATTTTCCGTGAGGAACATTTTCACCATGAGGGCCATGGCTACTTCTTAATAGAATTCGATAACTTGCACAACTTGTTCTATCACGACGCCCTCGACATATCTTTTTGAGATCTTTGGTCACCGTAAGTGTCTAATATATTAATCTTGGCCTACATTCACGTAATATCGATAAATTTCATGTCTAACTAATTCGTTATATAGATACGAGATGATTGAAGCACGAAGAACCAAGGGCGATTGGGATTCCTCGACCGGAACGGTTTGCCAACATGAAATCAAAAGAGTACCAAAGGAGGTCGAGGAGTACGATATAAAGTTTTGATTAAACTACAAGACAAGGAGTTTATACTTTTGCCATACAATTTTAAGTAAGTTGCTCACTAGCTAGTTAAATTACTCGCTTATTTCATTATTTACTCGATGTAAGGACTAATGGTGGCATCATGCATGTGTATGTAGCTTCCATTGGATTCTCGTAATAATTCATCCGAGAAAAGAGCAAGATGCGGATCATGGATCCACTAGATAAACCTAAAAAGACTTTGAAGAGATGACACATTTAGTGAATGAGGCGTTCAAAAGATATTGTCAGAAGAGCTCGAGATACCGCCCATACCACAAATCCCTTACAATCCGTACGAAGTTTCCGGTACGCACGAAGGGAATACTCTTATATCATATTTCATAGTAAATAGCTCCTTCGACGACATCTTAGTTCATTCGATTTTTGCAGTGTCACAAGCAGCCGAAAGGAACAAATTTATGTGGGTACTTCGTGTGCCAGTACATGCGCGAAATCTTATCATGCACAATAAAAGACAATGACGTAGAGGTCAGTCATGCTGACATGACACATTGATTCACACCACTCAATTTCTATATTCTCTTAATTTTGTTTTTATACTTACAGCGCCTCAAGTTGTCTACGGTAGGATCGCTTCCTTTCAAATCCAAGGCATTGGGGCGGCTCGCCTACTTCATCATGAAGGAAATAATCAACAAAATGGCGAGTTTTATGACGAAGACAACAACGATCCAGTCATCCATACTATTGTCCCAAATCACATGTCTTCAACCTCCGAAGACCCGTAGGCTTCTAGTTTACCTCCACTAGTTTAGGCTTTTTTACTTCAATTCTGTTTCATTACAAAGTGTAAATAACTCTTTGTTCCTTTCAAATGGGAACCCTTCTTTGCCAATGTCACTTATTTTGTCAATGGTTGTGCAAGCCTTTTGGATGCAAGTACTCTTCATAGATATTTTGTATATTGTCTTATATATGACTGTTTGAGCATCGTGTTATCATCACATCCCGATATTATGACTTCTGTAATCGATAGGAACATTTATATACGTGAGCTATATGAACCTTTTTTTGGTCATGGATCGACCACCTTGTATATCTATTATATAGATATATAGCCATACTATTTCAATATATTATTTTCTCGTTAGAATTGCGAATGATCTCACCAAAATATGAAATAGCGGTCAATTAGAGGGGAACTACTATCTGTAGCAAGCGCCACCATGAACATGTATACAAAGAAGGTAAAATGGTGTTTTTATTTGTCTTGTCTTACAATATTATAGGTGTTTTTGTTTGTCTTGTCTTACAATATTATATGTTTCTGGTTTGCTATTACGCTTTGCCTTGACTGAAATGAAACGATCCGATGTGCATATTCTGGTTTGCTACCGCCAATAACTTATACAAGGTGTGACATACTCATTTCTTCAATATTCTTTATATTACTTCATTTTGCATGCTTTTATTGAACAAATGCTGCCCAAACTAATCTGTTCTTCTCGCAGTTGGTTGACACTTTGCGGCAATTTTCGTACATAGCTCGGTTGAAGTATACAAAGCTAAATTCATGTTATTCTAGCAAGTTACCACCCTGAACAGTGCATGCTTATCCTTCAATATTTTTCTAGTTCCTTGATAATACATGAGTATGTTGGTCAAATGATGGATCCGATTTGTTTGGTAACATCTTCAATGTTGGTCAAATGATGAAGATATCTTCGATGTCGTTATTTGGGAGGGTTATAGAGAAAGGAATGATTAGTTTGATTATTCTATTGTCAAGACTAATGTTTTGTTTGTGTTTAATGCAATAGCTACTCAGTTTGTTACTTCTTTTCCTATTGCATATAAACGCTGCAGACTTTATGCCCGGTTGATTGCTAAGGTAGAGCTTTGTTGTTTCTCCGTCCAAATAAATCGAATATGGAGTTGTATTTGCCATTCTCTTTTAGTTCTATATTATATATTTGCTTTGTGGAGTAGAGAAAATTTCTACATTTCCAAGATCACATCAAGGAGCTAATGGAATAGCATGGTACAAGTAATCAAAATGCATCTTCTTATAGGTTATCTTCTTAATTATATAACAACCATAGGTATGGGCATACCATGTAGGCATAGGTTAGTGTGTGGGTATGTTGTGCATATAAGATGAACGATCTCTTATTTCATATTTTTAGTAAGCTACTTGGATGCTTTGATCTTCCAGATGTTCGCAATCCTCACATTTCAAAGTTTGCTATGTTTGTATTGTGGTTCCAAACTGCGTTTGGTTACATATGTAAAATTGTTTTTGGAGGCAAATAAGACAACTCAATCTTATACATGAGTGTAGATTTATAATTGTTAGTTGGTTTATGTATATCATGTCTGCGATATTATGTGCAAATAAGCCATACTTATATTACAAATCAGTGGGCTACAACCAAATATTATGTGTTTTTTATAGGTCTGTTTTTAATAAACAAAAAGAGGACTAGATCGGTTCACTTACTTAAATACAATATCTTTGACATGGCAATCCATATACGCATGTGCATAGATCCTCACTGCTACATGAAATTTGTGTGCAAGAATTGCAAGCTTAAGGTGCATAGGAGGATTCGAAAAGGACTTGTTGTGACAAGAATCATGCTTGGTTGTCTATTTTTCGTAACATCGTAACCAAAATTTAATGGCTATATATGTAGTTCCATAGGTTGAACTGTAAATTGTTATGTATGTAAACCATCAATTCAGTTTATGATGTATGAAACAATGGCAAACCATGTCACCAAAGTGGTCTGTAAAGGAACTCTCAAAAAAGAACCTTGTCGCTATGGAGGTATGGAATTTTCAGATTTATCTCATGCCTCTGTCTTTCTTCAGTCTGATGATATTGGATTCTTCATCACTTTAATCGCTACCATGTACTATCTCCTAGATGCTTCATTTTTTGTATTTCTAGAAATTTGTGTCTCTTCCGCAAACTTCACCGCTCTGTGTTATCCATATCATTTATGAGCTTTGCACTATGCACTAGAGGTAAGCGACTCTCTTTTTCCTTCTTTCTTTCTCGGATGGTTTGTATCGACAATTAGCAATACATGTTATTTCGGATTATATTGGTTAGTCTATAACAAAGAATAGGTACTAATATGTATACTCAAATTTCAATAATTCAATGTATTCTACCGCTGTGTACATAATGAAGAGCATGGCTAGCGCCGCCGAGGCTAGCCAAAATGCCGCTTTTTATTTTCGTGTGTGGGATTATCACGCGGTTTTAGCTCAAAACCGCCATCAAGTAATATCTGTGACGGTTCTATCAAAAACCGCCATCGATACTAGATCTATCGATGACGGTTTTATATACAACCGCCATCGATAGTTGTATCGATGGCGATTCTAGCCAAAACCGCCACTAATAGTCGATTATCGATGGCGGTTTTTGGTCTAGAACCGCCATCGATATTTGAGTATCAGTGGCGGTTCTATCCAACAACCGCCACTGATAATTGTATTATTAGTGGCGGTTTTTGGCTCGAACCGCCACTAATACCCGAATATCGCCATCGTTTCTAGCCAAAAACCGCCACGATAGTGTTATCTGTGGCGGTTCTAGAACCGCCACTGATAATCCTCGATTATCAGTGGCACTAAATCTGTGACGGTTCAAAAATCGTCACTGATAGCAGTTATGAACCGCCACTGATGGTCTTTTTCAAGGTAGTGATGTATGCTCGTGTGTACAGATGATGTGTTGTTTTATATGTGCATGAGACGAAAGGCAAGAAGTATTGGCTTAATTGGTCCCGTTGCCAAATTTTTTGCAAATCCGACCCATTTGTGAATATAATTGCAAAAATAGCCCCTTCCTTTACCGTGAAAGTGCTCACAAGTGACACGTGTCACCTGTCGTGCCTGTGTACCACAGCAGGGGTCTGGACTTGAGGCAACCCGGATGACCGTGACAGCAGCCAGTGGGCCCACCGCGGTAGGCTTGCTGCCGCGCTTCCCATGCTCAAGAGGAAGGTGCTTAGCTCCCCGTGCGCGACAGCAGGTATTATCAAGTTGCCTTGGCTCGGTAGCGAGCTCCTGCCGCACTCGCCCTCCTCTAGCGCGGTCGAACGTGCTATCGTGAGTCGGGCTTCTATCCGGTACATGAGTATGGTAAGTGCCATGGGTCACCTACCGGTACTTCCACAATGTGGGAGGGAGCTATTTTTGCAATTATATTTGCTCAGGTTCCATATTTGTAAAATGAGCGTGTCAACTGTGCTAGAAAAGCAGGCTTCGAAAGGCAGGAGGATGAGAAGGCGAGGGATAGAAGGAATGAGCTAGCATAACACCGCCAGGGTTGTACGTACAAACCCGGGTCTAACGGGCTGGCCAAACCGGGAGAAAGATGCATGGCATGCAAGGCTCCCACAGCTAGAAGGGAGAAGAACATGCATATGCATGCAGTCATATTAGGAACGAGCTTTTAGTGTTGTATCACGCTGTCTGTATCCCATGCATTTTATAGCCCGTTTTGTGGATGGCGCGTAAAAATTGTGGAGGGGTTACATGAACAGCTTAATGAAAACCCGTTGCATGAGTTGTGTTTAGTTTTAGTATAGAACTACGTTCCAATACAAGATGGTATCACTTACGACAGGCAAGCGTCGTCTGTACCCTAACACCTGCTTCGAATACAATAGAAAAACTTTATATTCCAGGAGGGATTCTATAGATTTAAATGGTTTACTTCAGAGAGTTTATATAAAACTCACGCGTTGCAAACTTGGTCTAATTAACAGCCTTCATTTGAGATCTCCCCCGAGAGCTCGCTAAAATGATTCCATCAATTAATTGATTAGCTCAGCAAAACCCCAAGCTGGCATGCACCTTGATTTGCAAGTCTCCGACAGTGTTGACCGCCGTGACTGAGAGACTCGGACTCCAGCTGCTGAGGCTCGTGCATGTCATGGTCAATGACCCCACGCCGCAGTAAAAAAAGGTCGAGCAACTCAATCCAAATCTGACCTGATCAAAACACCTGAAAAAAGGGTTGCGTCTCCAGCTACCTTCACAGGACTGCAACACCCACTTGCTTAGAATCAGATGATCTATCCCACCAAATTAATCATGCAAAATCCTGCAGATCTCATACATGGCACGTTTGTCCTGGATAAACTATGGGCTGATCCCATCTGAGACACCCCTGCGAACCAGTGTACAAATGAATAGATTCAGAAACTTCATAAATCAACCAATCTCAAGCCGAGCCGGGGAACCCTGACAATACATTACATAATTAGTTCTTTTGTGAAGAGATCTCTCGAAATAGATTTACGACTAAATACACTATCACGTATAAACTATTTAGCTCTGATACTATCTTAAACACCCTAGAGGTGTTACTGTACACGCACGGAAGCTTCACTTGATAAGTTCATCTTCAAACCGAACAGTTCGGAATTAAGTTGGAATCGGATGCTCCCAAGCAGCGAGGATAGCTAGCTAGAGCCCATGTGCACGCACGTACTGAGCTGAGGCGTCCAAATCGGTTGCATCATGGACAGGACGGGCAGACAACCAGGAGGGCAAGGCAGCAGAGCACAAAGCACATCACAACTCTCAACTCGATGAGGCAGGCAGATCAGCAGTGCCAGTGTGGGCCTGACCCTTACGACCCCCTCTCCCATCTGCGTCCATGCACCTCGTGGGGCACACCCACGTATGCAGCAGCTTCATGTTCATGTATAACATTATTGAGTGATGGATCATCATCCAGGATGAACAGGTTGTTTCTTTTTTTTTTACAAATTTAACTCCTGTTTGAATGTAATCATAAAAATACATCCCTCTTTGATCACAGAAGCGCCGACTACGTGTCACCTGTCATACTCGTATGTCACGGTAGGTGCTGCCAAGCTAGGATAGCATGGCTAGAACTGGTCCTGCCGTCGTCCCTGCATTGCTGCCCTGTCACGACCAGTGTTTTGGATTTCGGTTTCGGATAAAATACCGTTCATGCCCGGAAAACGAAATTTCGGCGAAATTCGGTAATTTCGGACAAATCTCGTCCGGAAATTCAAATCCAAATTTTGAATCCGGTTTTTTTTCTACCGGGAAATGTCGAATTTCGGCGAGAATTGGCGAGATCTCGCCGAGAAATGGCGAAATTTCGGTCAGATTGACAAGCCCGAAAATTGGTTCAAAAGATGGAGAAAATTTCGAATTTTTTTGGAGAGTTCGACGTATTATTAATGTTGTCATAAAATTTTAGATTTTTTGAATCATGTAAATTTTTTAAAATTGAAACATTGGTACTGTCGTAATGAAACACTCGCCGCAATTTTGAATCGAATGAAAATGGGACAAAGCATGTTATAAATATTTGAAATTTTAATAGCATGATTCGACATGTGAATAATGTTGCCATAAAATTTTCAGAGTTCTTTGAAGCTCGAGGAATTTTTAAAAATTGGGAATTCGGGTATACGTCGTGAAGTATGAAATTTTGACAAAGATTTTGACCTGAAAATCAAGATTGAGAGTCACAATTCAAACAATTAATGTATATTGGCATGACAATTATTAAGAATGTAATAAAATCGATACACACAACAAGTCTTCACATATTTGCATATGACAACTAAATGAATGTATGTTTGCATCACATACCTATGAGTAGTAAAGCGCCCCGGTGCAAACTCCACCTCCTCGTTGTCGATAATGATCTCGTGATACCTCCTCTCGTGTTGTTGCTTGTATTCCTCCTGTGTCATGTCTCGTGGTAGCGAGCGGACTTCCAATGTTGGTAATGAGACTCCTGTATCGTGTTTCTGACCGTGAAGGTACATGACATTAGCGGATGAGTGCCGTGCGTATGGATCGACATATGGATCATTGTAGTAAAATGGCAAAGAGATGCTCGATCCGTCATAACTCGTCTCAGAATCGCACTCCACCTCGATCCCATCCGTACCCACCTCGATCCCATTCGCATGCGGCATTTGACTATGCCCGGTATGTTCAATGGAATGCCCAAATGGCCGGAGGACTCATTGCTACACCATGATTGAGCACCATCCGTGGTTGTGCCTTCTGGCGCCCACCCCACCACGCGACGTGCCCTTCCCGCTAATACGGTCCGCCACCGAGTCACCTCTCGGGCGATACCCTCGATGCGATCCTCCCGCCGGTGATTGTGATTGTGGATGTGGCCGGAGGGAGTACCGGCCGCCTTCCGTCCCGTCATCGCCAGAGAGTGCATCGCGCCGAGCTACCATCGAGGCAATCGCACATTATCGGAAGGTGTTGCTTTGGTCGTCCTCATCGCCGACAATAGGCTCATCATCAATTCGGCCTTTTCCTTTTCCTTACCACTGGCCGCCTGATAACTTTTGTAATCCGCCTAAAGCTCTTGCTAGAGTGTCGTCATCCTCGGCGTCGGTATCACGCTTTCTCTTCCCTGTGTGCGTGTCTCCGATGTTCCACTCCGCCGAACATGTTAATTTCACTTACCAGCTTGCACAAATGTGGTTTCCCTTATTTCGGCAAATCTCTTTTCCATGACTTTTAAGAATATCCTATACTGTTCTCCATGCTCCCGTAAGTTATTGTTGTACTCATTCCGTGCAATTGCGTACTGCATCATTACACCGCTGATTGTTGGTAACTTGTCTTGATCCGCGAACCTCAACAATTTGTACAAGGGTTCTACGGCCACCACGGTCCACTCCACCCATGTCCAGAAATCCCTGCCCACGAGGTGGTCATATGCGTGCTTGCCCTCCGCCATTTGAGCCCACTACTACTACCCGGTCGGGATGTGTCATCCATCACTGAACTTTTCCTTTTTTGAAGAAGCTATCAAGGAAAACAAAGGTCGTCCCAAATCTAGTGGCATTTGGCCTCACCAACTCTCCACCAATATGTTGCCTCATCTGCGCATGTAGATTCTTGTGGTTGTATAAAAATCTGCAGATTCTCTTGGCACGTGCCACAATATCTTTGATACATTCATCCTCACACACGCCTTTTAGCATAAGATTTACGGTGTGTGCCAAGCAAGGCTGCCATACTATATGAGGGTCTTGCACTCGTAACATCCGGCATGCTTTCTTGAAGTTGGCACCATTGTCAGTAACCACCTGCACAACATGCTCCGCCCCAATCTCCTCGGCCACCACCTTTGTTATCTCGGCTAGTAGGTATTTGTGGTCCTGGACCTTAGCCGTGAATGAGCAAGCAAGAAGTTAGTATGTGTGGCAATGACGATCATACGGAATAGGAAAAATAAATGAATTTTGTACTGTGGCATTTACGGTCTTATGAAAGAACATCATCCCATTGCAAGATACCATGAAGTTGATGATACTCTGCTGTGTAGGTCCCGCCCAAGCGTCGCACATCATCAGAACACCAAAGGTGGCCTATCGTCCTCGAACCTCCGAAGGTACTTCACAATCTCCCGCTCATTCGGCCCAAGTACTTAGCATCGATCTCGTATCCTCGTGGTGCACGAACCCTGGCCTAGCTCTGCGTCGACTTAATTGCAGCTATGACCGCATGCACAATGATTAGTACAATCATCACACGACGTGTAACTTACAAACATACAATTGTTTCATACCGTGAAATACGGCACCCACCTTCCTTCCAGGAATTGCATTAGCATGTAACCACTTTGACCATCCCCTCCCTAGCTTCTCCCGCTTCCCCTGCTGGAATGCAGTGTCAATACGAGGTTGCTGCGGGGTACTAGCCCGTGCAAGGTTGACATCTATGGAGGCATGGCTTTCCGTGTCGACTTGGACCGACCAACATTTTGCCGATAGTCGATCAATTGAAGACTTCCGCACCACTCCCTAACCCGAACCTTGCGTCAAACCTTGGCTCTGAGGTAGGCCTCTTCTTTAGAGGCCTTTATGGCCATCTTAAATCGCTCATCCTCCGTGGCCATGGTGGCCCATTCGTGCAAGCCTCTTCCGACGCAGCGAATCGCTCGCTTCTCCTTCTTTTCATCACGGCCACCACGGAGGTCCGCGATCATGGCTCGCCTAATCACTTTAGGCACGTTAGGCGAGCCTTCACATCACCGCGCGACCACCAAATGTTCCTTAAGACAGTCGCCCTCCACCCTTCATAACATGCGCGCAGAGTTGCACCTCGACCGAACCGACAAGGCCCCGTGGTCCCATACGGTACTCGAGGCTCCGCCATCACAACGACCTACAACTGCATCATTACGAACAAATGCATGATATATAAGCTTGTATGGCCATGTGCTTGTTTGCATGTAGTCAACAATCTTAACTCATCGATGTTTGCTAAAATGCATGATATATGCCTTTCGTTGTGAGCCTTACTAGCTGTACCATACTACCATAAGTGACCAAGTGAGTAAGTGACATGGAATTTTGAGTTTTGAATACATCTTGACATATGAATCCCAATTCCCACATGAGTACATGCATTGTTAGTTCTTACTAGACTATATCCCACATGAATACATGTCTAAATAAGCAAAAAATTACAACTGCACTTAAAATCCAACAAATCAATTTGTTCATACCAATTTTTTGGAAGCCCAAATTTCGCCTTCAACTACCGAGATTTCTCCTTCAAGAACCAAATCTCGCCAGGAGGCCGAGATTTGCCTCCCGAGCCTTGAGTGGCCGGATTTGGCGGAGCTTGGCGGACCAGAGAGGAGGAGGTGGAGAAGGGCCGCTGCAGGGAAAGTAAAATAGCAGACTCTCGGTGGGATGAAGTGTGAAGGAACTTCAATGATTGACGATGTATTAAAACCGGTGAAGGGAAGGAACTTCAATGATTGACGATGTATTAAAGCATCCGACACCGGTCCTTCAACGCATCCCACAGCTCCTCATCTGCGCCCACATCCGTAAGCCCGCATAGAAACCAAGATAATCTTACATTTAAGGAAATGTGACAATGTTGTAAGATTTGGCACTCGTTAGGCCATCTCCAAAGAGCTGCTCCTAAACCGATCCCTACATCCACATATCTGTAATTCCCTTATGGCAAAGTTATGGAGGGTGTAATTCAAAGATGTTTTAATTATGTACTAACTTATATGTTATATATGTTGTAATAGGAATCTTTAAATGAAGAAGTTTATGACTCGTGACCTACTAATCTTATTGTATATGGAAATCTTATTGTATATTGAAATCTTATTCATATGACCTACATTGATCCTACTTGTGTTTTGAAAAGGTTTTATCAAAATATCACATTTAGGGAGTCAAGTTTGCTACATGTGCAAATTTCGTCCCTGTTTCTTCTATATGTTTTCTTGAAAAGGTTCATCGAAAATGTCTTATAACCGTTAGAATTAAATTTCTCATAATTCTACGGACCACTTGAATTCTTTGTCCGTAAGTTTTTACTTCTACGGACTAGTTAGCGATATTAGTCAGTTCACGCCGGACTACTTACAAGTGGTCGGCGTGAACGAAACTTTACTTGGACCACTTCCAAGTGGTCCGGCGTGAACTCGATGTTTATCCTATTTCGATTTTTATTTTTAAAACATAACAAATGATGTTAAAATATTTTCATAAATTTTATGTATTATCCTACATATCTTATGATACTCCCATAAATTTTTCATAGCGTGAAAATGCATTCTCAATTTTTAAAATTCAGAGAGTGTTTCACGAAATGCCAAAAAGTCTAAAAATAAACTTTTTCAAACATTATCATTGAAGATCACTTCGAGAACTTATTGATATAATTCGGTCGATCCGCCAAAAAATTCAAATTCGGTTTAAAATTCGAAAAATCATTGAAAAAATAAAAATCCAAATATATCTGTAGCAATTTCAAATTTTTTCGGATTTTACATCCGCCGGTCTATGCAAACTCGCTGGGGTCCGAAATCCGAGATTTCGGCGAGATTTCGCCGAATTTCGGCGGTTTTTGTAACCTTGGTCACGACTGCATGCCCTACAAACCATCCTATCGCGACATCATGTCTTACCGTGGTTCCAGGGTCCTGCACGGTACACAAACCCTTCTGAAAATTTTTCAGAAATTTTAAATATTTTTTATTATTAAAGCAAATTTATGTATTGATCATTAGGCTTTTATCAGGACGTAGCACTGTCAGAATTTTTGAAACTTCTTGAAGCTTTATCATCATATGAAAATTTTATAGAAAACATTAATGATAAATCAGGAACATACACAAAAATTTAAAAAAAATCTAACGTGGTTTGTAACATTTTTCATTTTGTTGAAGTTTGCCGGTATGGATTTTATCACGACAGTAACACTGTTCGAATTTTTAAAAATTCATGAAGCTTGATTATCATCTTAAAATTTTATGAGAACATTAATGATACATCATAAAAATGCAAAAAAAATTTCATAATTTTATAACGTGGTATGTTTCATTTTTCATTCGGTTCAAACTTGTCGGTCAGCGTTTTATCAGGACAGTTACAATGTTTGAATTTTTTAAAAAAATTCAGATTTTATAATTATCTGCAATTTTTATGGGAATATAATTGATGTATCAGGAACCTTCACAAAAAATTTCAAAATTTTTTGACATCGTTTGAGCTATTTTTCGCTCGGTACAATTTTACCGAGATCTCGGCAAATCTCGCCGATATCTCGATTTTATCAGTAGAAAAAAAAACCAGAATTCAAATTCTGTTTTTACATTTTGTTCGAAATTTATTTGAACCGATGAGATCTCGCCGAGATTTATTTTTTGGCCACGAACATATTTAGGACGAAATGAGATTTCAATCTTGCTCAAACGCACATAACGCTGGGTATCAGAACTTGAACATTGACTGATGTAGTCACAGACAGTCACTACCCATAACTCCACCTCCTACCGAGAACTGGTTCAATTCTCAATGCTGCCGAAAACTTGGAACCTATACCAAACGCCCAACCAGGGTTTAAAATGCCGACGAAAATCGGTCGGTTTTCGCGAAAACCGGCCGTGCCGAACCGGTTCGGCAAGTAAAACCGTTGGGAAAACCGTTCAGATAAATAGTAAATTTAAAAAATTTGAAGAAATTTCGCAAAAAGTGTCAAAAAAATTTGAATTTTTTTTTGTGCGGTCCTGAGGCCATCCTAATGATTTTATAAAATTTTCAGATTATTATCAGATATGTACATTTTTTAAAAATTCTGACAGTGATACTGTCACAATATATGCTCTTTAGTTTTTTATTTTCTAGGGGCACAAAATGAAGTCTAATATTTCTTAAACTTTTTTTGTGATGTTATAACTTATTTACAATGATTATGTAAAATTTTCAGAAGATGATCATATATGTGTATTTTTTAAAAATTCTGAAAGTGATATTATCATTGTATATGCTCTTCTATTTTTGATTTTATATAGGTACTAAATGAAGTCTAATATTTTTTAAAATTTTATTGCATAATACTTTGGAACTATTTATGGTTACATTAAATTTTCAGAATATAAAAATCTTTTAAATATTTATAAAAATCTGACAATATCTTTGTTCCTTTTCCTTAATTGCTATTTTGGATTTTTTAAAAGTAACAAATGATTTCAAAAATTATTTAAATTTCTCTGAGGTGTTTTATAGATTAATTGTGATTTTGTGTAATTTTTTCAAATTTTTTTGCATTTTTTTTCAATTTTTCCTTTCATTTCCACCATTTTTCCTTCTATCGTCGGTTTTCGAGCTTTTTGACCGGTTTTCGTTTTTTTGAATTGGTTTGACCACCTGCTTGACTTTCGCAAACCGATCGGTTTTTACTGAATTTCGACCGGTTTTCGCGAAAAACCGGTGCCGAGCAATTCTCGAAATTCAGTTCGAAAACGAAATTGTTAACCCTGCGCCCAACCATGTATCGCGGCAAGAAAGATAAAACAGTGAGCAATCGCTTCGTGGACTTTAATCAGCTAGGGTTAGCACGACAAAAATATAAAATAAGATTTTTAACGTGAAAAAAATTTATGAAGGAGAAAAAAACTATCGGAGATAATCTACTAATTGTTCAAGATTACATGTATATTGGGGTGGCTTATATAGTCAAAGAGTCTGAATTATGCTAGATATAGACTCCTATTTAAATATTGAGCATATCTGCAATAAACTTATTTAGATATTAGAGTTTTCTCTAACAAACCTTCGCTTAACTCAAAATCCATAATGAAATTGTCTCCTTAAAACCATAAAGGGTAAGAACGACTGGAACAGTTTAATCCACACGTTTCTCATGAAGCAAAATTAGGCAAACCACCAGTAGGTCCAAATACATAGCTATCAACAAAGCAGACGAAGAAATCTAGTTCTTCAACAATTCATAACTCCAGTAAAATCTGAGTCTATGCAACTGACCTCTTGAAACAAATGCTCAATCATCAAATGGCATAAACCAAGACATCACATTTAGTGCTTGATAGATAGCAAAGAACTCATATAATAGATTTTTGACATACACTACTTGGAATATAAAATTTGGTAAACAATGCTAATTGAAAGAGCAACGTACTTGCACGTGTAGTCATCGTGTACGTCAAACTGCCTACTAGAATTTCATAACATGGTTAAAACTGCTCCTATAAAACTGTCAAGATGAAAAAAAAACTCCCGTGCCGTCAACGAAGTATAAATTACAGTAGACCTCTCATATCGAGCTATGACAACTGAACAACGCCGTAGTATCCACGCAAAAGAAAACTGCTAGCACTTCAAACATTCATCTCAAATTGATATTGGAGCAAAACCTTAAATTTATACAGCAAAACTCCGAAGAGTATAATGCTAGCTATCACAAGGATGTCATCAAATGATTGAGAATTAACGTTACCAAAAAACTCCAAAATGGTTGCACAAGCGATCCAAAATAGCAATGTATTTAAATGGTGATTGAAACATCAAAATCAGTTGTCTCCTCAACCGCAACTCCACAAGACTCTATATGTGCAGATGTTGCCGCAATAACCCATTGTAGACGGTGAATCGTCGAAGAAATCGCCAATGATTAATCCCGTATGAATGCCACCAATAATAAGCTTAAATTGTAATAAAATCCACCCCAACAAAAGTAATACGACGATCGATTAGAACAAAAGATTGTTGATTGGTGTAGATTGAGTCTAGACATTATGTTGAACGGCGCGAGCGATGTATTTTGACGAACTATGGTGCTGAAACAATCGCTGGGGAGAGCACGAGACAATATTCAATATAGAGTCAAGTTGTAGAATAGAATTGAGACGAGTCGAAATCGCCGTGTCGAGACTTCTGAATCTCCTACTAGACTTGTCGAGTGCACCAGCCAAATCGCAAAAGCCAGCATAAAAAGAATCAAATTTTGAATGAGCAAAAGCTTCTGATCAGGTTTGATGTCGGGCGGCTTGACGTGCAGGTAAGCGCCCACTCCCGCCGAGGCCAACGCGACACACAGGGTGAGGTAAACGAGCTTGAGCTTGAGGTGGGACTGGACGGCGGGGGAGATCTGGCGGAAGTTCTTGAGGGAGTCCTAGGCCTAGCCGCCTGCCGCCGCGCCGTACGCCGACGACAAGGTCGAGTAGTAGGCGTCCATCTCGCGTGAGCCGGATCGAATCGGAGCGGCTTCGCCTCGACGGTGTTCTTTGAAGCGAACATACTTCTAATCCTTGCCGAGGTCCTGTCCGCCGACTTAGATCTTGAACTCTAAACTCTGATTTTTTTTGTTAGAGTTTTCATGTTAAAAATTTTGTCTTCTATTTTTGTCGTATTAACCCTGGCATAATCCGTGATAGGATTGCGTGCGAGTATCAAGCTAGAGGAGGTTCAGGTGGAAAAGACCAGTCGGCAAAGGGTTTGTGAGCCACAGGGACGATTCCATTTCCATCCATCAGTCCGACATGAACCGGGAGGGCTCATGGACACCGCCCTGTTGGGTGCCTAGCATTTTTCTGCATGATTCCTCGCAGTCGCACACCACTGTTTCAGTTTCAGATAGGTAGGGACAAGCAAACAAGGGCATGAGGATAACATAACCGGGCTAATGCTGACAAGGAAACGAAAATGTATTTCACTTGCAAGCTGCAACCTTTTGGAAATAAAAAAACCATTTCAGTTCGCTGTGCTTTGAGAAAATTAAAAGTCTACAAACTCATCAACTGCAAAACTGGATATCCTACTAGTCCCCTAAACATCAAATACTAAAGCACTTAACCTCATAGGGAGGTTTTGCCACCGCGTGACACCACGTGGCCGATATGTATCCTCCAATCATAAAAACATATTGTTTTGAACATTTACATGGCCTCTAAAACGTAATTTTGATCACAAATTTGTATTGTAAATAAAACCCTTAGAATACTAGGAAAGTACTTTTCCAGATAAGTCTTTTTTTTTTTAAATAGGGCAGGAGCTCTGCCAATGCATTAAGGATAGAGATAAAAGACAGTTACAAAAGATTTTTTACAATTTGAGAGAAGTAGACACAACGTAACACGAAACACAGCAGGTACACAACAAATCTCCGGAATGTCGACATAATTGAAGGTTATGAAGTCGTGAAAGCATGTTTTCGATTGTGCACGTCTTGGATGATGGTGTTGGCAACCAACTGGACTGTTCGGTACGTGTCCGTGAAGATCCTGCTATTTCGTTCTTTCCATATATTCCACATGGTGAACATGACGATGCCGTCTATCTCCTTCTTGCGATCTTTTGCCGCATTGGAGCGGACCTTGCTCCACCAAACGGTGATACCAAGTTGTACGGATGTGAAGTCTGGAGGCATGTGGATTACCGCCATATCTCGGAAGACATTCGTCCACACCTGCCTCGCAAAAGGGCAAAGCAGGAGAAGATGCCGCGCTGTTTCCAAGTCGGATCCACATAAAACACAGGTTGGACTATGAGGCCACCCCCTAGCTGCTAGCCTGTCAGCCGTAAGGATCCTTTCCTGAGCGAAGAGCCATGCAAAGAACTTGCATCTCCCGTCCGTGCTAGCCTTCCAGATCATGCTGTAGTTTGGGTCTGGGATCGAACCTATGAATTGGGCCCTGTACGCCGTTTTTGCAGAGTACGCGCCACTTGACGTCCATTTCCAAATGACGTCATCTTGTACATCATCCTGTAAGTGCACCTGTTGGATCGCGTTCCACAAGCGAACGTAGTCATCTAACTGCGCTGCGGTTGTAACTCTATGTAGCGAACGAAGCCACCGCCTGTCAGCAAGCTCGTCCTTGACTGAACGTCCTCTATTGCGGGTAAGATGAAAGCAGGAGGGTGCGAACTCACGTGGAGATACTCCCCATAGCCAATTGGATTCCCAGAACTTAGCTGTCTCGCCATTTCCCAGAACTAAGCTTGTGCTCGTGTTGAATAACCTGCGAACTGATTCATCACATGGGAGCTGCATTCCTGCCAAAGGTTTGCTATGGTCTTTCCAGGCAAACCATAGCCAACAGACCCGAAGAGCCCGACCAAAAGTATCAAGATCCTTTACGCCGAGGCCTCCAAGATCCTTCGGCCTGCATACTTTCTTCCAATTCACAAGACAATGTCCCCCATTGCAATCCTGTTCGCCTCTCCAAATAAAATTTCTCCGCAACCTATCGATCCTTTTTGTTATCCACCTGCCCAAAGGGTACACAGTTAAATGGTGAATTGCGAGGGATGTGAGGACCGAATTTTTTAGAATCAGTCTCGTGGCCCTTGAGAGCATCTTTCCTTTCCATCCCGCTAAGCGGATGCGAACTTTATCAATTAAAGGTTGCAGATCCAGACGTTTCCAAGATGTAGGTCGCAGTGGTAACCCTAAATACCTGCATGGGAAGCAACTGAAACGAGCTGGAAATTCTTGTAGAAGAGATGCCATGTCGATGGCCTCGCATCTGATTGGAAATACCTCGCTCTTTTGCAAATTTGTGTGTAGACCTGTGGCTCCACCGAAAACATTGAGAAGTTCTTGTATAATTCTCAATTCGCCTCTGTCTGGACTTGCGAAGAAGGCAACATCATCCGCATAGAAGGATATACGCATCGTGGCCTGTGTGGTAGGGATGTGCTTAATATGTCCCTCATCCACCACCTTGGAGATTAGCCTCTGTAGCAGGTTCATAGCCAAGATGAAGAGCATGGGAGATAGAGGATCCCCCTGACGCAAGCCTCTTCTATGCTTTGAATTGCTCGACTGGAATGCCGCTGAGCAAAGACTCGAGAGGAGGTTGATGCTAAAATGATGGAAATCCACTCTCTCCAACGCGGCCCAAAACCACGATGGTTAAGGACTTCCAGAAGGAACTCCCAACTAACGGAGTCGAAGGCCTTGGCTATGTCCAATTTGATGAAGAGCGTCGGAATTCTCTTCCTATGTAGGTCGTTGACCAAGTTCTTGACATAAATGAAATTATCATGTAGACATCTTGTCTTGATGAAAGCGCTTTGGTTGGATGGTACTAAATGCCGAAGGAATGGTGCCAGCCTTGTTGCAAGAATCTTGGAGAATATCTTGCCTACACTGTGTATCAGACTTATCGGCCTGAAATCTGCGATCCTGTTAATACCGCTTTTTGGCAATAAGACAATGTTGGCTGAATTCAGGAGACGGAGATGCCGACTATTTAGATTGAACAGTTGATCTAAGGCCTCCTTGAGGTCATCCTTGACGATATCCCAACAAACCCTATAGAAAAGGCCTGTAAACCCGTCTGGACCCGACGCCTTCTCAGGTGGCATAGCGAAGACCACCTGCTTGATCTCGTTGATGAGGAAAGGTTCTTCCAGCATGGCCAAGTCGTGGCGGGGGATGCCTAACATGTCCCAATTAAAGGAATGCACCCTCTGATTTTTTGCACCCAACAACTGACGAAAGTAATTGAATAGCTCATCATGCTTACCGGCCTCTGAGTGGATAATACCCCTGTCGGTTGAGATGCAATGCAAATGATTTTTCCGCTTGCGCGCATTGACTTTTATGTGAAAGAACTTGGTGTTTGCATCATCTTCTTTAATGAAAGTCTGTCTTGATTGAGCGCTGCCGTAGGCGAGACCTTGGGATGGCAGCAACACCTAGAAGCCTGTGTCGGAGCTTTGCCCGAAAGCCCCTCTCTGATTGTGAGAGTTGTCCCCTTTCCTCTGCCCTGTCAAGCTGAAAAATGATCTCAGCCACTATAGAGAATTGCAATGTAAGGTCTCTCACCATTTGACGACTCCATGCCCTAAGCGCCTTGGCTGTTTTTGATTGCTTGATGTGAAGTGTGAGCAAGGCATCCGATGTATTCATCGATTTCTCCCAAGCCTACTGGACAACTTCAGAAAAGCAAGGCAATTTGGGCCAGAAATTCTCGAACCTGAAACCAAGGAATTTCTTCGGTGTGATATGTCCTAGCAGCAGAAGAGGACAATGGTCTGATACAAGGGACGAGATGGCCTGGAGATGACAGTTCGGGAAGAGAAGGTCCCATGCATTTGAGGCGAAGATGTGATCAATCCTCGTTAGAGTTGGGTTCTCCCTGTCGTTTGCCCAGGTAAATCTCCTGCCATGCAACCTTAGCTCCTTGAGTTGAGCATCGTCAAGCAGTTTGGAGAAAGCTCCCATTAGCCTCCAGTTTAGATTTGTGTTATTTTTGTCTGCCGCCTGATAAATCATGTTGAAATCCCCTAAAAGAAGCCACTCATCCAACATACTCTCCCTAAGATTAGCAACTTCCTGTAGAAAATGAAGCTTGTCGCTGTCCCGCTGCGGTCCATACACGGCCGTGCACGACCATACGGTTCCATCATTTTTCATGCGAATTGTTGCAGAAAGGGTGTTCGTTCCCCTTGTAAAGTCGGACAACCCAAAGTGATTGGAGGAGCCTGCGAGGATAATACCTCCTCTTGTCTGGTTCGCCGATAAGAAACCAAAATTATCTGTAAAGGAGCTCCCTAGAAGTTCTGCCACCAACTAGTTGTGAACCTGTTCCAATTTTGTTTCCTGTAAGCATACAATAGTGGCTCTAGATTGTGATATTAGCTGTCTCATTACTGCTCTTTTTGCCGGGGAGTTGAGCCCCCTTACGTTCCAGCTTATAAGACGCACATCCTGTTGAGCCATGAAGCGTGGAAGCAATCCCCTGCAACCATCCCTGCGCCCCTAGCTCCGGGCGTGCAGGGGACACTCGTGACGGCCACTACAACCACTGGAAGAAGCAGTAGATATCGATAGCTAGCATTATATAGCCAAAGCACCAACCTACATCCTTGAAATAAACATAGGTCCAAGCACAACTTGTTTTGGCCCCTTGACAGCACAAGACTGAGCGACAACAGAGGACTAAACAACAACATAGAACTGGACCCCAGAGGACTAACCGACAACAAGGCCCTGATAGATGAGAACACAGAGACACGGCTGCCATGAAGGCGAGCAACGCAGAACAAAAGGCGCAGAGACAAACACATCCTTCTCCAGCCAGCAGACACGGACATGGATAGAAGCACAGCCGGTAACAGACTAGACGCTAGAACAGACAGACCCTTCATATTGGACACAAGACCCTTCATGAGAACTAAGAACTGGACTACGGCGGAGGCTAATTGGAGCCCTCAAGCAGGTTGAAACTCCCAGGAAGGAGCTCCTAAAGCAGTTGCTAAGTCTGGCTTGCCAGAGAGCCCGACCATACCAGCAAGAACCTCCATGACGACGGGTGTTAAAGGCTTGTCGAAGATGCGTAAGTACCGCCGAAGGGCCGGTTCATCAAGTTTGCCATCACCTGACAACAGATATAATTTTTCCCTTAAAAATCAAATCATCAAGATATCAGATCGAACGACGGTACAATCTAAACAGGTGGTTGGATGAATAGTACCCCTCGACCAGGAGGTCGGATGAACAATGCTCAGATAAACAAAAAAAACTGCATTGGTCGGATGAATAGTAAACAACAAACTGGTCGGATGAACAGTGCTCGTGTGAACAGTAAAAACTGCACTGATCGGATGGACAGTACTGCGAACTAGTCGACAGCACTTGTCGGATGAAACTGTGTTGGGGTGAACAGTGCTCGTTGAATTATAAAAATCAGCATGATCTCTACAACAAGAATCGATGTAACTTTTGATCGGCTAATCTAAAACCCGTGAAACATCGTGTGCACCTTCCTATGGATGTCAGGAACCTATTCCAACCTTCAATCGCAAGGATTGTTGTCAAAATTCTGATCTTTTTCCAGTTTAAAGAATGTTGCACCAAAATTGGGTCAAAAACACAAACTTCACACTTAGCTTGCTCGTGGAGAATTTATGATCAGGATGTTCTTAGATGATCTCCCACATATCACAACAAGTAAGAACCCGAATGAACAACACTTCAAACAAATAAGAACACGATCTACAAGGATTTTTTTACCAAGCACAAAGATCGATTTCTTACAAAGACTGAAAAGAAGAGATTATAGATTGCCTAGATGATTGGGATATGATCTATAGAAGATTCATCCAGCAATCTTTCACCCTTGGCACAAGATCCAAAAGCACTTAGAAGGAGGGGAGGCAAATCCAAATGTGCGGAAAGTAAATTGCAAGAATTTAAATTATAATGTAAATACTGAAAGTAAATTCAGAATAGGGAAATAAAACTTTTATTTCTTAGAATGAAGGTTTACAAAATCTCACAACAAAGTGGATAAAGCTCAAAGGAGCACCAGAACTTTCAAGAGAGAGACACCCCTCTCCCCCTCTATTTATAGCACACTGGGAGTAACCTCTACCCTTAGATGACTTTCTTCTCCCATAAGAAATGTTATCAAGGGCTGTAATTAACTCAGTCAACCATACATGGGCTGACCCGAAACCCAACAACATAACAAGTTTTGACACACACTTCTCAGGGCACCACTAACTTAACCGCTACTCCACCCGTGAACCTGCGATCCGACGATCCTCCTTCGCTTGAGTAGGGCTTAAGTTAGTATCTGCACCATCTACTTGTCTTCTTCGCTTGCAGCTACTCCATGGCATCAGTCACCTTTGGCGACACCTTGACCGTTTGGATCTCAGCTCTTCCAGCCTAGTCTCGATCTCCTCCGCCTCACCATAACCTAGCTCCGAAGTCCTGCAACCATTACCGACAAGCAAACACATCACATAGCAATGTCCAACAACGTATGCAATCAAATCAACCAAAATGATACACAATTTATCCCGAATAGTTTACAATCTTTCCCAACCAGTTCACAACCAGTTTACAAACTGTCCCGACCAGTTCACAACCAGTTTACAAACTGTCCCGACCAGTTCACAACTAGTCCCAACTACTTTACAAACTGTTCAAATCAAACTCAAAATTTTGCACCACAAGCTCAAATCCAATCAATTACTCATCACAAACATGGGTAGACCTCACATGGTATTTCAAGTACGTCGCCAAGCCACGACAAGGTGCTGCATAAGTGCCTATCTACATGTGAAATAAAGTGAAAACACCTGCTATATATTGAAATGAAGTTGATGACTAGCGATGACAGTGACATAATCCCGATTTGATCAACTGGTAGAACACGATAGGAATATAAGGTTCGTAGGAAACAAAATTAAGACCCTATAGCATACCTTATTTATATATTTTTACTCAGTTTTAACCTTCTCTGTATTTCTACAAATTTTACAGTATTTTTTTGCATTTTTTCCAAATTTTTTTCCCTAATTTTCCAACCTCGGGCGATTTTTGCGGTTTTCTCTAAAAACCGCTCGGTTTTTCGCGAAAACTGAGCGGTTTTTCGTCAAAAACCGCGGTTTTCGCGATCTCGTTTGACCAAATTTCAAAATTTTTAAATTTGCAAACCATTCGGTTTTTCACAGTTTTCGAGCGGTTTACCGCGAAAACCGGTACCGTCGACTCCACGAAAACCGCCCGCGAAACGGTTTGATGAACCCTGTTGGCGATCTCCTGAATGGCTCCTCGATGTACATGATGGCACTTTTAGGAAAAGCCGCCGCATCACGTGCTCACACCCACAAGCAGAGGCATGCTGTTTCGTTGCTGGTAGCCGGTTCGTCCAATTCCGCGAATGCGAGCCCAGCTTCATTGATGAGCGGGGTCACTGACTGAATGGATTTTTATACATCTAATCTAAACATTGAAAAAAAATATCTATAGCCAATGTTTTAAATGTTTGATCGTAGGTGTTCTAAAATGACAGGTTCGGTGAAGGGTGGGAATAACTTGAACAGGATGAGGCTGTAGACAAAACTTTGCTGCTCGCTACCATTGAAGCAGACTTATTGTAGGAGAAGAAATGAGCATGGGCTTGGTTGTTGGTTCTGGGTATGGATAATATAGAGCCGATAGCCTAGTTTGCAATGCTGTTTGGCTGGAGGAGCTAGGTACGCTGTGCATGGAGTGAGGTATGATTACTCTCCGAGAAAGATCATGCCTGGTTAAGTACTAATTTAACTGGATTGGCCCGATTAAGGGTTAAGACCTGGGCCAAGCCCAAGGTCGAGGAACTGATCCGTAGAGGAAGTACTCGTGCTCTCTCTCTCTCTCAAAAGAAAAAAAAAACTAACTCTGAAGAAAGTTCTGAAAGCCCTTCCTTTTTTGTTGGGAATTACTGTAGTGAAATAATCTCTCTCTTTGCTGAACTAGTTGTCCAGGTGAAATCATGATAAATCCAATAGAAATAACCCATACCTATCACTCAAAATAAAATCTGGTCAAACATTGTTCGGTTGGAGATGCATGCCTATTTCACACTACCAACCTAATTAATCAGTGATGACTTGGTCGACGTTGGGACGGACTTGGCATATGACTATATACGAGTCATTATACCAGTTATTCTACACTACCAGTAATTCTACCGTCTAAAAAAGCATAAAAAAGGGGGCTAGTACGTAGCAGTAATCTCCGTCAGTAATTGCATCCTAAGCTAAGCTTTAGTGCTTTACTGTCTCAGTGTTGACTGTCAGATCGAGTTTCCTTCTTCACCAAACCCCATTGATTTGTTGCATAATATGCAAGTTCATCAGCAAATCAAAGTTGAGTCAAAACTCTCTTCAAGAAACGGATTCGGTCCTCGATTTCCTGCATTTGACCATGATCAGACTGGTCCTGTGTGTTGAGTTACTTGGGTCTGTTTGTGTTTTCCGTTTTGGGACTCTGCCACACGCCTTTCTTTGTAGGTTACGTAAGCAATGGCTTCACAACAACAACAACGTTATCACTACTAGTATAGTATAATAGTTTAATTAAGCTGCCTCTGGTCGACACCTAAGATTTTTCCATTCAAACAATGCGACTACTCCTCAACTAGCTAGAGAAGGAAAAAGTTAACCAAACTTCAGTTGGCAAGAGATAAAGAGGGTTCTTTTCTAGCTTGTGGGGATTTTCTTTGGGTCGATTGGTTAGATTTTTTAAATGCAAGATTAGTTAGTAACGTAGGAGTATCATCTTTATATATGGGAGTACGTAAGTAGATACTCCCACCTCCAATATATTACTTAAACGAATATGTTATACTCCTTTATCATTTTTGGTATACTTAAATATTAATTCTAAGATACTCCAATGCGACGTTATTAAAATTTTTCATCGGAGCTCTTTATTTTTGCTATATATCTTTTTTCATATGTAAAATAAGTATATACACAAATTATATTATAAAAATGGACTTCGATGAATTTTTTCATAAACTCACTTTGGAGTATCTTATAATCACCATTAGAGTATGCTCAAAAGGAAAAAGTGGTATAGTTTTTTTGTTTATACGGTAAAAAAAAGGTGGCAGTAGTACTCCCAAGAGTATGGAACACTCTCTCCCCCCTCTCTCTATATATGTATCATTTGATGCAATTAATTGTGTCTTAACACTCTAACTAGTTAGTTCATCAATTCCTCAGACCAAAACACACGATTTGGATGTTGCAACCAAGGTTTCAAATTTCGTTTCCAGACGACATCTCAGAAGCGACCGAAATATGAAATTTCGGTGAGATTTTGGAATTTTGGACGAAATCCAAAAAGCAAAATTCAAATACATAAATTTTTAGACCAAGATTTCCGAGATTTAGTCAAAAATTGCCAAAATCTCGGCAAATTTCAACCGAGTAAAAATTGGTTCAAACCCCGTTAATATTTTTTTTAAATTTTTGTGAATGGTCCTGACAAATCACTAATGTTTCCATAAAAATTTTCAGATGATGATCAAGCCTGAGAAATTTTTAAAAAATTCTGAAATTACTTTAGCAATTTTATTCGGCCGGGATTTAGAATCTCGTCCCCGGCCGAAATCCAAAATCTCGGCCGAAATTTCACCGAGATTTTTAACCTTGGTTGCAACTCCAGATTTTTCACGCTCTAAAAAGAACGATCTTCCAACCTCATCGGACAGAAGCAATGCTGTCTTGTGGGGATGGAAGTTGACAAAGATCCTGCCTACCTCGCTCGCTAGCTAGGAATCTTGATTTGGCACAAGACAAAGAGATGAACAAGCCAGTGGAGCTTTGCCAACCTCTGGAGAGTCTGGACTAACTGTCACTTGTGAGCAAGTGAACTCGTGTAAGGAAAGGAAAGCTGACAAAACTACAGAAGCCAAGCTGCTACAGTTGAAGCCTTTGGCCTCCTCAGACGGCGAGACATTGCAACACTCTTCTGCTCGTCGGGCTGTCCGTCCACCTGGATCCGCGCATGCACGGCTGCGCGCCTGAGCAGCTTTCGCCTTTCTTGCCTGCGTAATGAGTAGGACTGTACGAGGAGATGCATTATATGGATGTGCTTATCTGACGTTTCAGGGAACCTCTCTTGTTCATAGGTTCCGTGCTGTTACAGTGCAGCGCAATCTCACCCCGACTAAGAAGATTTAGTGCCTTTTCCCGGCCCAGCATCTGCTCATTGTTACCCAATTTCATGGTCCATCCAGGCCCACTTCATATATATACTCTCCTTGCAGGCATGTGAACCACATTTGTCAGTGCCGCGTCGAAGGCTATATCGGTTGGCTTTTCAAATAGTATATTTTGATACCGATCTATACACTGGTATACCGTTTTGGGTTTAATATACTAAAATATATTTATAAGTATACAGATGTCTTATTATATATACACTAAATTTTACTCATAATATTACTCCAAATATCAAATACATAGTAGTACTATTAAATATAAGATATAGTTCAAAAGACAATATTATCAATTCTACCGGTATAACCGGTACGGTACATAGGTTACTTGCTACCCGGTATTAATACGACATCGATAACTATGATGTGAACGCTTGCTTGCCTGCCTGCTAGAACTGTTTGTTGCTCAGATTCAGAAAAGAAGCCTATTAATGGTAGGAGATTTAAGCATCGTAATTATATGAAGTGCCGTGCGCGGCAAAACATGTACAAGTATAGAAAGGCTAACTCGAACATGTAATAATTAAGTAGTGTCTCGCTCACTCGGATAACTAACTTCTGTCACGGGCCTCTAGTTAATTAATTTGTTCAAGTCTCATTTCAGATAATTCTATCACTAATGCTATAGAAATCACACTTGTACTTCAACATTCTCGGTCAGCTCTGCTTCAGTTGTAGTGTAGATTTATTCATGCATAAATGCACATGTCACCCTACCTAACTGGTTTGATCAACTTTGGCTTGGTAATTACTTTAGCCATCGCAAATCCATCGTTCACATACTCCGATATACTCAATGCCAAACACACTCTACTACCTTAGCATGAAAAAAATATATCAGCTAAGTATGTCCTACTTAACCATGAGTATTATAGGGTCAAAAGGAATAAAAGAACAAAAGAAACCAGTCATCACGTGTGTGTGAGAGGGGGGTCAACAATCAACATTGCTATCCAACTGGCCCTAGAAACTACTAAAATCCTAGGTTGAACATGCTTGCAAAGCTAATGCTCCAAATCAGATGACAAAGCACCATCTACTAATTGATCAGATGCTGACTCATTAACAGTACAAGCTAGCTAGGAGGATGACAATCAAAGCAAATGGAAGAGTCCATGCACGAGAACAAATTTCTTCCTCCTCACCAACCACCAATTGCTGCAGTGCATGCAAGCAAGCTTGTAGCCAAATCAAAATTGAGTCAAACCTCTCTTCATGCACCAGACCAGATTTGATCAACCATTCGCTGCGTATATACCTCCCTCCGTTCCAAATTTTGTTCTTGAATAAATACCATTTTACAATTTCGAGATGATTTTTTACTATTTTTTTCCTTCTATACCCTTCTCCTTTAGTTATTTTCAATCTCATTTACTATCATGAACTAGAGTAAGACACAGTGAAGTGATGGGTGATACATTCTTTCGTAGATGTGGTTCGGCAAAAGTGTAAAAACCTAGAAAGACATCTATTCAGACGTAGCAGTAATAGTTGTTTGCCATTTTTTGGCAGTGCCACACGCCTTAATTTGCTGCCAGCTAGGCCTGCCAGGGTTGGACTTGTACCCAATTAAGAAAGGTTTCACAAACGAACAACTTTTCAGCTCTCTTTCTCTGGTCGTCACCTAAGATATTCTTCCGACTTCTTTTTGTCATGTGAAAATAAGACCACCTGAGAATGAGGAGAAACAAGGACTGGAAAGTTATTCTTCAAAACTTTTCTTTTTCAGTCTTGAAAAAAACACTTACTTTTTCCAAGAAAGGAACTAGTCTTATATATGACATGTCCTAGTAGGTTTTTCTTCGGAGTAATATCAATTTAGCCGGTAATTTTTCCAGAGTGATATATGTAAATCTTGGCCCAGGACCTTCGGATACACGTACGACCCTAAAACTTTATGGTTCTAAATAAAAACTCGTTGTCTCGCTGACATGTGAATAAGCTCATTATCCACTTGTTTTTATACCCTAGCAAATCATACTATTTTTTCTCACTATCATGATATTTAATTATTAGGATATATATCTAGAAGATAAATAATAGTTTACATCGATAGCAGGAGACGGTCAATTGGGCCTTGCGCGCTGTCACGTAGGAGAAGACGGGGATGGTTGTCGTCGGAGTCTCTATGGAGGATGCTCTCTAGTAGCTTATGCGCCGTGTCAGCCGATTTTTTAGTAAATCGGCAAAGACGACGATAGATAAACCTGAATAAAAAGAGATCATAGAAAAACGTCCATGTGAAGCAATAATGACCTGGAACAATATCAAAACATGGAATATATGTAACTCACAATTTGATCAACATGTCGATGCAAAGCAATATTGATCAAAGTCGAATTACAAATGTAAGATTGTACTAGTTACGACATATTTCTAAGATACAAGAAAAGTAAATACAAAAATGTAGTAAAAGGTTGGCATATTTTTCATCAGCTGGTACAAGGTATCTATATCATAGAACAACCAACTCAATCTTGGATTATGCTTCAAGTATTTCACTTCGTCGGCTTAACCTTTCCAAATCTTTTGTTGGCGGTTTCTTTCTTTACATATACCTTCCCTTAGTTAGCATCTTCTGAAGACTTCTTAGCGTGATCGATGTTTAATCCTGATTTATGACGAATCTTGATTTTTTTTCCTTATAATTACGTCAAAGACCAAAAATACTTTTGCCGACTAATTTGCCTACCAAAATCTAGCCTAGCGCTGGGCTGTGGTTTTCTCTAAACCTTTGCAGCCCGCACTTTCTGTTCTGCGTTCCTGTGCTGTACTTATTTCTATCCCGCTTAATGCAAGGCGGCAACAGAGATATAGTGCGCCTTTAGCAACCCGTAGAGCCAGGAACGAACTCGATCGAACTGGCAGCAACTAGCAAGTAAAGTAGCTCGCCGTGGAAGGAAAACCTGAAACGAAAGCAGCAGCTAATGTTGAATCTCTTGCCCCCTCCCCTCCCTGACGGCGACAACTTCGTTCTCCCGGCCGTGTTCATGTCACACGGCTCCTCTGCTGCTCAGCTGGATTGCGCCCATGGTATGTCTGAGGACGGGGCAACGCTGCAGCCCTGCAGGGAAGCGGTGTCGCTTTAAAGCAAGGCCGGCCGGCGCAATTGGCCAAATGGTGATGGTTACATGTGTTGGCCTCGCCGGTCGTCGTGTTGACATGCTTATCTCATGTTCCTTTCCTTCCTGTAGCTAAATATATAGGGCTTATGACTTTTGCGCGGTTTGTTTACGCTTTTTCTCTAGCTTAGAAGTCTGAAAAGTCGAAGTCTAAATAAATGGTAGTTTTTTAACTGGGTTTTTTTTTAAAAGCATAAGCCTTTATATAACTAAAATTCAAAAGCAACTTGAGGTGATTTTTTTGACTTATTGAGGATTGGTTTTAGCATAATTCCATTGAAGTTAAGTTAAATTTATCCATCTCTACCATGTATAAAAACGGACTACTTTTAAGCTGTTAAAAAAAAACTAGCCAAAAAATATAAAGTCTAAACAAACAAGATCTTAAAACGATCGCTGCTATACAACGTAAGCAGATTTGTGCGTGCGAGGCGTGTTGGGCCGTTCGATCATGGAACCGACAGTCTAGATCGACAGAGCTCGTAAAGAGAACAAGTGAGATTTGAGTCCGAGCAAGAGACTGCAACTTCCAGGTTGAGATCGAGAGATCGATTCATTGAGACTTTTACATGTACCCAAGGTTCTGAAAACACCGGTTGATCGGTTCAGTGGACATCCTGCAGGCCCCAAGAACCGCATTCCACACGTACTTTCGTTCGAGATGCACTAGGAAACTTCACACTCTTTTCTGGCATGCATGCACCAAAGTTAATCAAGAAGAAACTCGTGACGATTTGCTTTCACCAAAGCAAGGGAGCAAGTGCGTGACGATCCATGGACAAGCATCATGATGGCACGCAATGCATGGGCCAGGAGGTCAGGTGAATCGCCATGATCCATAGTTCTTGTAAGTCGATCTCGACGGGTCCAGCATTATACTGTTGTTTTATTTAATATAAATTTTGATACCACGCTAAAAGATGACAAATCTGAAATCGAACGGACGACGAGGAAGAAGAGAGAAGACCATAGGGGAGGAATGGAAAAGACAAAAGTAGTCTGGCTGCTGACTCGGACCGGTTGGCGCTTGTCGCTGTTCGGAGCTTATAATTTTTTCCATACGTAAACCGTCTATACATCGAACCCCACGCTGATCTGACGAATTTGATATGAACTTACTACTGTTGACGTCATTTTCACTGAGATTTTTCAGCAAGAGCTAGATATACCATATGAGTAATCGGTTTGTTGAGGCGCGTTCAAATCGGAAACCCGTGGAAATTTGAGATGTTTGAAAAATGGGCGTGGCTAGGAATCGGGTGTCCGACGCTAGACTTTTTTTTTTCTCAGATGTGTCTGTGCAACATTTTTTAATAACACGTGCAACAAATTTAATCACCGTGTGCAACATTTTTTTATGGACATTCTTACTGTTATCGCGCGTTTTTGTTGCACACGGTGATTACAATTGTTGCACACATGAGTAAAAAATATTGCGCCGATCCGGATCGACATTCATATTATCATTGTGCTTTTTTGTTGCACACGGTGATTACAATTATTATACGTATGGATAAAAAATGTTACGGACGTCAGGACAAAATCTTTAAATGGCCATACTACGTAGAAAAGAAGACGCGGGCGCTCATTTCCAGCCATCTAATCAACCGATCAACGTCCTGGATCACCCGAGACTGGCTGATGGGCTAATCAGAGCCGTCCATTTCCTTGATCCTTATCTTTTTTTATGGACATGTTTGCTCCTTTTAGCCAACTTGGACTTACTATACACATACAAAAAAAAGGGGGCTAAACAAGGGATAACCACTTCGCTTTGTCGTGCTATGGTGCGATATCATTGAAACTTCTCTTCTTCCATAGTTCCATATCTTTTTCTCACCCTTTTCCAATACACATTGGATAGATGGGCATGGGGTTTTGCTTTGCGCACATTAAATACAATGATATGATATGGCAACAATTTAAGAACCTCATATATGTCAAAGGGAGTATGGAAATGTGATTTGCTTAGTAGCTAATGATATGATAAGTAGGGAGAGTAGTGTAGCACTGCAATAGAACGTATGGATTGCAAACCCAAAATAGAATTTGGTATCAACTTAGTACTATTGGCGTCATTTTCGTCATTGAGATTTTTCATACATGCATTCTACTCGACTAATTTGTTGGTTAAGGCGCATAGAAATGAAAAACCACCCGTGGAGATATAAAACATTGCAAGAACTACCATCGCACTTGTATGTCAATTGTAGACCAATTGGTGAAAGCATTGCGTTTTAGTGACCAAGTCGAAGTTTATAAGGCTTTATAAATTTGGACAGAGGGAGTATTTCGTAGTCCATCCATAAGAGAAACCTCTATTTGTATAATAAGTTAGTGAAAGCTTGAAACCTTGGGGAAAATGTGGGTGTCAAATTCCAGCTATATGCAATCAACCAATGAATGGCCTGGATCAACTGCCAGCGAACGAGGGCCTAATCAAAGCCATCCATTTTTTTTCCTTGATCCATGTCTCAAGAATGCCTTGTACGCTAGGAAGCTTTCATCGTCCATTTCATGACTTGCTTTTTGACATTTGCTCCTTTTAAGCCAAATCTGAAAACTTGATACAAAAGAGGGGAGGAATACAAAATGGTTCCACTTAACTTTGTCGTCCCATGATGCAATATCATAAGTAAAGCTTTGGAGTACTTCATCTTTTTGCCCTACCCTTTTTGAAAGCATTGGGTCGGCATGAAGTTTTGCTTTGCACACATCCAATGATATATATGGCATCTCTGCAAACTTTTCGGAATTACATAAATAGACAAGAAGCATGGAAAGCTGAATTGTTTAGTATGTAGCTAATGATACGACAAATCAGTATTTTACTAGAACAAAATTTGAAAACTTTGTTTTTTTGGAATGAAGTTAGTAGAATGTTTTTTTTACAAAAAAACATTATCAGCCTATCAGATGATAACTCAAAAATATGGGAAATTTACTATGTATACTTCTGATTTGAGCTGTTTGATCAGTGTTGGAACTTGGAATGAGAGGAAAAAAAAAGTGATTCGTTTGATCATGAAGCAGAGTACTACGAGTTTCGGTAGGTTCCATTCTGACATGTAAATGTTTAGTCATTTGGTAGCGATGGCATGTATTGCGATGAAAGCAAATATGAACATACAGCTATCAGAGTGGTATTATTGATGCGCATCCCTAACCACGCCGTGTACGTCGTTTGCACATATAGAACTAAGAAGCTGCTTACGAAGTCAAACCTGTCGTTGGATTCCTCCCAATTAATGTAAAACCTAAAAGACTATGTAGAGATCTACCTATGTTAGTGATAAGTATTTGACTGTATTTGAGATAGGAGTGCTTAGGTTTGAGTTTGATTTGAATTGAATTTCAAATTAAAGCAATTTGAGCGGTTTTCAGTCAGGAGCGGCACTACCGGCCTTTTAATGGTGGTACTACCAACCGAGCGGCACTACCAGCCGTTCTGAGCCGGTAGTTATTTTTCCCGAGAAGGTATCTCGGGAGTTTCAGGGCAACCAGCACTACCGACGGCCAAGACGCAGTAGTACCGGACTTGTGGTACTACCGGCCTATGGCTAGCGGTAGTGCCGACTTTATGAATGAATTCTGATTTATTTTTAGCAATCAAATGATTATTGTGTATCATTTTGGACATTGCTATGTGATGGTTTTCTTGTTTTTGATGGTTGCAGGATGATGCTAGGTCATGGTGAGACGGAGAATAACCAGGACTAGGCGAGGTGCGCCGGAGGTTCAGATGGTCGAGAATCGTTGGAGGATGATCGGAGACGGAGTTGCTGCGAGCCTAGAAGTCAAGGGAACTATTGAGGTACTAGCTTGGAGCTGCTCGGATTAAGGAGAGCCGTTGGATTGCGGTTTAAAGGATATAGTAGCGGTCAAGGCAGCTTACTTTGAGAAGCGTGAAAAACCCATTATGTTATTGGCGGGTTAGCCTATGTATGAGTGAGAGAGTGAATCTCAACCCTTGATGAGGTTTCTTGAGGGTCAAGAAGGTCATCCAAGGGTGGAGATTGCTCCGAGATTGCTATAAATAGAGGGGGAGAGGGTTGTCTCTCCCTTGAAGGTTTTGTGTGCTCATTTGAACTTTGCCCATTTTTTTGTGAGGCTTTGTAAACCTTTTCCCCAAGAAATAAAATTTTATTTTTTTACTATTCTGAATTTAATTTCAGCATTTACATTATGTCTTAAATTCAGCATTTAAATTTTTCACTTTAAATTCTTGCAATTTACTTTTCACACATTTGGATTTGCCTCCCTTCCTTCTAAATGCTTGTGTATCTTATGCCAAGGATGAATGATTGATGGATGAATCTTCTTCCGATCATATCCCAATCATCTAGGCAAACCTTGTGCTTTTTTTTTGCAAGAAAGCGATCTTTTGTACTTGATAACAACTAGTCTTGTAGATCGTGTTTGTGTGGTTATTTTCTTGTGTTTTTGCTTGCTGTGATAAGTCGGAGGTTATCCAAGATCACTTTAATCATCAAAACCCCACGAGCAAGTCCAAAATTAAGATTTTGGTTTTTGCCCGGTTTTAGTGCACTATTCCTTCTATTGAAAAAAGGTCAAAACTTTGACATCAATCCTAGTAATTGAAGGTTGGAATAGGTTCCTGACCTCTATAAGAAGGTGCATACAAAATTTCATAGGCGTTGGTCCAGCCGATCTAAAGTTTCATCAATTTTTGTTCTGAGATCGTGCTCTGTTCCTGTTCTGTTCTTCAAGCCGGCACTACCGCCCAGAACGAGCGATAGTACCGACCTCCAGCACTAACGTCTCCTGTGCTGTGGTAGTACCGGCCAGAACAGAGTTTCCTGATTTTGCTCTTCAGCGTGTGAGTATTTCAAGTGGAGTTTTGGTTGGATTCTTTTTAAACGGGGAAAAATTTATTTGTGATCATTCACCCCCCTCTGATCGCTATTTCGATCCTTCAAAATCACACTAGATTCTTGTAGATTTGGCAATGATAATGTCATCATACTATGCATGATTTGTCCCATGCACTGCACCATGAAGAAGTACTGAAGGACCAAAAAGGTGATCGGAGGGGGTGGGGTGGGGTGGGTGAATGATCACAGATAGAATTTTTCCCTTAAAAATCAAATCACCAAGATATCAGATCGAATGACTGTACAATCTAAACAGGTGGTTGGATGAATAGTACTCCTCGACGAGGAGGTCGGATGAACAACAATGCTCAGATAAACAAAGAAAACTGCATTGGTCGGATGAATAGTAAACAACAAACTGGTCGGATGAGCGATTGCTCGTGTGAAACGATAAAAGCTGCCTTTGGTCGGATGGGCGATCGCGAATCGGTCGACAAAGACTTGTTGGATGAAACTGTGTTGGGGTGAATAGTGCTCGTTGAATTATAAAAATCAGCATGATCTCTACAACAAGAATCGATGTAACTTTTGATCGGCTAATCCAAAACCCGTGAAACATCGTGTGCACCTTCCTATGGATGTCAGGAACCTATTCCAACCTTCAATCGCAAGGATTGATGTCAAAATTCTGATCTTTTTCCAGTTTAAAGAATGTTGCACCAAAATCGGGTCAAAAACACAAACTTCACACTTAGCTTGCTCGTGGAGAATTTATGATCAGGATGTTCTTAGATGATCTCCCACATATCACAACAAGTAAGAACCCGAATGAACAACACTTCAAACAAATAAGAACACGATCTACAAGGATTTTTTTACCAAGCACAAAGATCGATTTCTTACAAAGACTGAAAAGAAGAGATTATAGATTGCCTAGATGATTGGGATATGATCTATAGAAGATTCATCCAGTAATCTTTCATCCTTGGCACAAGATCCAAAAGCACTTAGAAGGAGGGGAGGCAAATCCAAATGTGCAGAAAGTAAATTACAAGAATTTAAATTATAATGTAAATACTGAAAGTAAATTCAGAATAGGGAAATAAAACTTTTATTTCTTAGAATGAAGGTTTACAAAATCTCACAACAAAGTGGATAAAGCTCAAAGGAGCACCAGAACTTTCAAGAGAGAGACACCCCTCTCCCCCTCTATTTATAGCACACTGGGAGTAACCTCTACCCTTAGATGACTTTCTTCTCCCATAAGAAATGTTATCAAGGGCTGTAATTAACTCAGTCAACCATATATGGGCTGACACGAAACCTAACAACATAACAAGTTTTGACACACACTTCTCAGGGCACCACTAACTTAACCGCTACTCCACCCGTGAACCTGCGATCCGACGATCCTCCTTCGCTTGAGTAGGGCTTAAGTTAGTATCTGCACCATCTACTTGTCTTCTTCGCTTGTAGCTACTCCATGGCATCAGTCACCTTTGGCGACACCTTGACCGTTTGGATCTCAGCTCTTCCAGCCTAGTCTCGATATCCTCCGCCTCACCATGACCTAGCTCCGAAGTACTGCAACCATTACCGACAAGCAAACACATCACATAGCAATGTCCAACAACGTATGCAATCAAATCAACCAGAATGATACACAATTTATCCCGAATAGTTTACAATCTTTCCCAACCAGTTCACAACCAGTTTACAAACTGTCCCGACCAGTTCACAACCAGTCCCAACTAGTTTACAAACTGTTCAAATCAAACTCAAACTTTTGCACCACAAGCTCAAATCCAATCAATTACTCATCACAAACATGGGTAGACCTCACATGGTATTTCAAGTACGTCGCCAAGCCACGACAAGGTGCTGCATAAGTGCCTATCTACATGTGAAATAAAGTGAAAACACCTGCTATATATTGAAATGAAGTTGATGACTAGCGATGACAGTGACATAATCCCGATTTGATCAACTGGTAGAACACGATAGGAATATAAGGTTCGTAGGAAACAAAATTAAGACCCTATAGCATCATTCATCCAGCAATGGAGTTTACATGTAGACCATGTTAGTTTATATGGCTAAAGGCCATAGTTTGACTCCCATTGGTTGCGTGTTAGTTAGCTTAATTATGGCATTATTGGTATTTTGTCCGGGAATCTCTTGGTTGTTTGAGTCTTAAAGATAGTTGTACTAACCCATTAATCAAAACTGGACTAAAAAAACTACAAAAGAGGGGAGGAAAACAAAATGGTTCCACTTAACTTTATCGACCCATGATGCAATATCATCAGTGAACTTCATCTTTTTGCCCTACCCTTTTGCAAAGCATTGGGTCGGCATGAAGTTTTGCTTTGCACACATCCAATGATATATATGGCATCTCTTCAAAGTTTTCGGAATTACACAAATAGACAAGAAGCATGGAGGGCTCAATTGTTTAGTAGCTAATGATATGACAAATCAGTATTTTACTAGATCAAAATTTGAAAACTAGGATGACATGTTTTTTGGAAGGGAGGGAGTAGAATGTTTTTTTTTTTTTAAAAAGTTTTATCAGCCTATTAGATGATAACTCAAAAATACGGGAAATTTACTATGTAATACTTCTGATTTGAGCTGTTCGATCAGTGTTGGAACTTGGAATGAGAGAAAAAAAAAGTGATTCGTTTGATCATGAAGCAGAGTACTACTAGTTTCGGTAGGTTCCATTAATTCTGACATGTAAATTAAGCATATTGTTTAGTCATTAGGTAGCGATGGCATGTATTGCGATGAAAGCAAAATATGAACATGCATGCAGCTATCAAAGTGGTATTATTGATGTGCATCCCTAACCACGCCGTGTACGTCGTTTGCACATATAAGACTAAGAAGCTAGCTGCTTACATAGTCAAGCCTGTCGTTGGATTCCTCCTAGTTAATATAAAACCACACTAGATTCTTGAAAATTTGGCAATGATAATGTTATCGCACTATGCATGATTTGTCCCATGCACTGTACCATGAAGAAGTACGTCGCCAAGCCACGACAAGGTGCTGCATAAGTGCGTATCTATATGTGAAATAAAGTGAAAACCCCTACTATATATTGAAATGAAGTTGATGACTAATGAGTAATGACAGTGACATAATCCCGATTTGATCAATTGGTAGGAAACGATAATAATATAAGGTTTGTAGAGAAAAGAAAATTAAGACCCTATAGCATCATTCATCCAGCAATGGAGTTTACATGCTGCTGACCATGCTAGTTTATATGGCTAAGGGCCATAGTTGGCTCCCATCGGTTGCGTGTTAGTTAGCTTAATTATGGAATTATTGGTATTTTGTTATCATGCTAGTTTACATGCTGCTGACCTATTTCAAGTCACCACGAAATCCAAACTATGAACCGACACCAGAATGAACTATTTCAAAAGATTGCTCTCTCTCTCTGGTCGATCCTGCTGCAACCGTACCATAGTGACGTCGCTTTCTCGTTTTGCAGGTATCGTCATTAGCCATTCCCAATCAAGTAATTAAGCTCGATTGTAACTAAGCTTCTACATGCAAGCTAGTAGCGATGTGATCCTCGTAGGCTAGCTTGCAATGGCGGTAGGCATGTGCGTGCTGTGACTCATCCAGTCATTTCGGTCGATTGACTCTGGTGGTTCAATTTAGTAGCTTTGATTCTTGATTAGAAACGAAATGCGACTCAGATGGATGAAGCACGATCTCTTAAAATATATATATATACACACGAATGAGACTTTTTAAATAGATATACTAAAATTTATATTAAACTGGTGTCAAGAGGTACTAAACTCTTTAATTTGTTAGTAACTCTGGGTACTTAAGTATCTTCATCTTTTAATTTGTTTTACCTCTTTATATTAACTCGTAAGTTTTGGTAAAAAACAATCCCGTGTACGAATAGCTTACCATGCTATTGCGTAAATTTCAACACGCAACGACCATGTGTCTGTGTGGATTGAAAGATAACTCATGCATGACATGAATCATACATATTTAGTTTTTACTGTGGAAGGTACCACTAAATTCGTTTTAAACTCTAGGACATCTTAGTAGAATTTTTTTTTTAATAATACATTTTTTATTTAAATTGCAAAAATATACCACAATCTCAAAAAATTGCAAAAATATGCCTCTGTCGCCCTTTGAACGGGCGACAGGGGCAACAGAGGCCTCTGTCGCCCTCTGAATGGACGATTTTTGCACTTGTCGCTCTTTGAATGGGCGACATGTCTCCTTTCCTGTAGCCAGTTTTTAAAGAAAATCATAACTTTTTCATATGATATCGGATGGAGATGAACTTTATATGAAAATTGTAGCTCTCGACGAGATCTACAACTTTCGTATAATTTTTTTTTTCATTTGAATCCATTTAGATGGCCAAAAATGGGATGGAAAGTTCAGATCTAAACTAGATCTGAAACTTCTATCTCGTTTTTGGTAATCCAAATGAATTCAAATGAAAAAAATTATATACCAAAGTTGTATATCTCGTCGAGAGCTACAATTTTCATATAAAGTTCATCTCCATCCGACATCATATGAAAAAGTTATGATTTTCTTTAGAAACTGGCTACAGGAAAGGAGACATATCGCCCATTCAGAGAGCGACAAGTGCCTAAATCGCCCCTGTCGCCCGTTCAAAGGGCGACAGAGGTATATTTTTGCAATTTTTTAAGATCGTGGTATATTTTTGCAATTTGAATAAAAAATATATTATTAAAAAAAAAGATTTCATCTTAGTATCTCTACCTTTTAAATTTATAGTACATCATAGTACTCGTTTAAGATATATTTTATCTATACCCCCTTTATAATGCACCTAAGCATTTTTTTCTACATCCATCCCAAATAATGCACCCCACTAGAGATGGTCTAACCTTCATGCACCCAACGAAACGTCCTCAGAAACTTGCCTTCATCAAAATTAACCTCTCAGATCTTTCCTCAGCTTTACTCACCCACATCCGATGGCCATTGTTTAATGTGTCTAACTCATCCCTGTGGCCCACAACAGATCTCCCCCCACCTCCAGCATCATCTCAAGGAAAAGGAAATAAATATTCTGGAATTAAAGAAAAGGAAACAAACGTTCTAGAAAAGAAAAATACCATATATTACGTGCTGTGAAAAGGAAACCGGAAGACAAGGCACTATACTAGTATCTTTTAAAAGTAGTAAAAAGTCTCGTCATACGTATAATAGCTCCATTAACGGTACATATATTCCATCAACAGTTATAATTTTTGATTGACGGTTAGTTTCAGTTCTGTAACGTGCACCATTCTTGCTTGTATAGCTAGCTAACTACTCATCGGAAACCGTCTGCTTTTCTTCTCCATTTTCTCTTCTATTTGGGGTCTACAATTCAATATATATACGTATATATGTGTATATATACATACATATATATATATATAAATATGTAACATCCTAAAAAATTTATTTTGATTTGTTTTATTTATTTTATTCAATTTGGAATTTATTTGGAATGTTGCGGATTTTATTAAAACTCTTTCCGCAACTATCAGTTTTACAAAATGAATTTCTGCAGAAAATAAAAGCTTAAAAATTCCAAAAAAATTATTGGGTTAATAATATTCTAAATTATTTTTGAGAATTTTTCCATAATTTTTATAACCAGTTTACTATTTTTCCCAAACCTATTTAATTTTCAGAATTTAAAAATTAATTGATGATTTATAAATATTAATTTTATATGATTTAAAAATATTTATTCATGCTTTTATTGCTGAAACCGGTATCTCTTCAAATTCCCATATTTAATATAACCTATTTCCTAATTTTAGGATTTAATATGAATTTTTAGTTGAAAATTAATTGTTTTCGGTATTAATATTTTTTGTTACTATTCATCTGTACCCGAACCGTTTCTCCAGCCCAACCGCCAGCAACAGTTCACCTGTCAGATACAATAACCGAAGGGATCCGGCCCGCATTAACCCCACCCGTTTCAACTCATTTATTCCGACGAACTCAGTTACTGTTCCGGCCATAACTTCGGCGAGCGTTTTTCGACGACCCGCTGGTTTGATCACCCTATAAATTGAACCCTAGCTTGCTCTCCTCATTCCTCACATTCTAAGGCTTTGAGTTGTTCCAATCCATCCACCGGATCTCTCTGCTCAAGCTATTCTTTTCGAACTCTAGTGAACTTTTGGTGAGCTCTACCGGCTGCTCCCAACCTCCATTCGGCCTCAAATTTTTACTGGAGCTTCCCGTTAGTGTCATCTACATTGGGTAAAATAAGATTTTCAAAAATCTCACCGGAACTCTGTCGGCAACCATTTCTTCTCCAAGTCCGGCAAGAGATCAATTTTTGGATTCAAAATGTCCGATCTCCTTCATCTTAAGTCCGATTGACCTAATTTTTCTTCCTAAATTCATATAAAATTTTAATATATCTATTTTTACTAGTGTTGTATTTTATTTGAATTTATTTAGATTTTATTTGAATTTGTATGATTTTCTCGTATAGTTTTCGATGAGCCGAAAGGAGTTGCTACTGACGATCTTGATCACCTACCTTTCGATCCAGGCAAGTCTTCCTTGAACATGTTGATTCCAAATTTTATAAAAAGCTTATGTTGTTTTAAATTATGCATGCTTACTTTTATGCAAAAGTACTCTAAATGTAGTCTTAAGGTTTAGTTAAATTCCAGTTTGTTATGCCCTCATTGATATTGGTTATGTCGAACCTTTATCACCCTAGATGATACTAGCTATTTTATTTGGTGATAACCAATAGTGTAGCATGGGACGGTAGAATTGCTTAGTCCAACTTAAACGTTGCGGAATTATGCCATTATGGGAATCATTTCAAACAATGTTTAAATTTAGTTGTGAAAAGGTGGCAATTGGTATTGCTGCTATTATTTAAATAAAATAAAGTGGAAAATGATTTAGATCAGGGTGGATGGATGTTTGGTGGGTGCTGGATGCACGAGACCTTAAAAGTGAATGTTCCGCCCTAGTCAATTAAGGACCGAAGCATGTGTTACCATGGACCGAGCATTACCGTACAACCACAAGTCTATATGGGTACGACCTGGCTAATTAATTTGTGCATCTCGTTATTGGCTTCGCCAATCGGTGGAATGTGGGTGTTGGATGGAGACAGTTTTCCCACATGGCGCAAGAGGGAGCTTCTGACTGGGTGGATGTAACCCTTCTGCAGTGAAACCTTAGCGGGCGAGGTTAATAGCGGGATTGTACATTGTAAAGGCCCTGTCATGATCTCTTTGCCGACACACCAAAGGAAGTGTGTTAATTGTATGGCAAAAAGAGTCGATCATGTCTTGTGGGTAAAGGTGTACACACTCTACAGAGTCAAAAACTACTTAAGTAGCCGAGCCCACGGTCAAGGATAGGCGAGGTACGCTTGCACATTGTAGATTTTATGGTTTTGTTTTAAATGAAAATGGTGGTTTGGGAATCTGTGAGTGGATGGAACTCTCGGGTTGTAGTTTGGCGGCTGGAGCCAGTCAGGTTGTTGAAACCTGATTAGCTGTTACTTCAATTTCAATTCATATTACATTTTGATCAAGTGATGCTTTGTGAAATTATATTGGTATTTAAAATTAAACATTGCTCTATGTCAAAAGAGCCATATTATGCCTTCAATTGTTCAGCCATGCATATAGTTATCATGCATTATGTTTCCAAGACTTGCGGAGTACATTCTGTGCTCACCCTTGCAACATCCCCACTTTCCACAGAAGAATGTGTAAAAGCTGAAGGAGACTACGATTTCTACGCTTGTGATTACGACAAAGGTGATCTGAATTACTAGGACGCAAACCCCAGTCGATTGCCTGTGGGCAAATGGATGGGCTTATTCTGCTGCTGTTATTTTGTTTCCGCTGCTACTTATTGAACTCAATCCAAGAGGCTGTTTACTTGTAATATTTGGCCATAAGGCTAATACCTTTTTGCTTAATTAATATTATTTGATTCGTGATATGATTATGTTATCATCACTGTTTCTACTGTGTGTGCTAGCTTTTCCTGGACTAGCACGGTTATACACAGAGGGTTCGGATTTGAAAATCCGATCCCGACAAAATATATATGTGTATATATATAAATATATAATATATATGTGTGTATATATGTGTTATATATATATATGTATATGTATATAGGAAGTCGAAATGGGGCACCATGATGCCTGGGCACCATGATTTCAAATACACGAATTCAAGCCATATTCGAGTATATTTTTAAAAAAATTCAGTTTTAGGGTATATACCCATCTATAACAATTCAAATGAAACGCATACCTTTGAAAAAATATACTCGAATTCAAAGATTTTGAACGGTTGGATCGCATACTTTGCTGATTTACATATATAATCAGCACATACCTACAACCAAACTATTATCAAAAAGAGAAACTCTAGTTTGAATTTCAATTCAAACTTGTTTGAACTAGTTAGTAAACTGGTTAAACTCAGCATCCTAATTTTTTTTAAAAAAAATCGCATAAAAATACATAGAGAAAATATCATTTTTAGATCTGTTGCCCTAGGTAATTATACTATGTATATATGTATATATGTATATGTATATGTATATGTATATGTATATGTATATGTATATGTATATGTATATGTATATGTATATGTATATGTATATGTATATGTATATGTATATGTATATATGTATATATATATATGTGAAAGACCGAAATGGCGATCAGAGGGGGTGAATGATCACAATTAAATTTTTTTCCCACTCAATGGATCCAACCAAAACCTCACTTGAAACACTCATGCGCAAAGGAGCAAAACAGAGAAAATCTTGGTCTTGAACTTGCTCGTGGGATTGTGATGACCAAGACGATCTTAGATATTCTCCCACTTGTCACAGCAAGCAAGAACACAAGAAACAAAAACCTCAAACACGATCTACAAAAAAATTTCAAAGATTAAGCAAAGAGATCGAGTTCTTGCAAAAGATTGCCTAGATGATGAGGATATGATATGAAGAAGATTCATCTATCAATCGATCATTCTTGACATAAAATCCACAAGTATTTAGATGGAGGGGAGGTAAATCTAAATGTGTTGAAAGTAAATTGCAAGAATTTAAAGTGAGGAATTTAAGGGCTAAATTTAAGACATAATGTAAATGTTGAAATTAAATTCAGAAAAGTAAGGAATTAAAATTTTATTTTTAGAGGGAAGGTTTACAAAGCCTCATAACACGGTGGGCAAAGCTCAAAGAAGTATACAAAACTTTCAAGAGGGGAGAGCTACCCCTACCCTTCTATTTATACTACTCTTGAGTTATCCTCCACCCTTGAATGAGATCTACTTGGCCCTCAAGTAACCTCATCAAATGTTGAGATTGATTCATCCTCCACCCTTGGATGAGTTCTACTTGGTCCTCAAGAAACCTCATCAAGGGTTGAGATTCACTTAAGCGTACTTGACCGCTACTCTATCATCTAAATCGCAATCCAACGGCTCTCCTTGATCCGAGCAGCCCCAAGTTAGCATCTCAATCGTTCACTTGTCTTCTAGGCTCGCAGCGACTTCGTTTCCAATCATCCTCCAGCGATCCCCAATTGTCTGGACCTCCCGCGCACTCGCCTAGTCCTAGGCATCATTCGCCTCACCAAGGCCTAGCGCCGTCGTCCTACAACCATCTAAAACGAGGAAACCCATCACATAGCAATATCCAAAATGATATATAATAATTATCCAATTGCTAAAAATAAATCATATTCCTAACTTAAATACAATCAAATACTCATCAACAACATAGTTAAACCTCTTTATGATCTTTTAATATATATATATATATATATATATATATATATATATATATATATATATATATATATATATATATATATTTATGTATTCAGTTCCGTTAAGCAGATTGATAGATCCGCTGAATCGACTAGCCCAGCCCGTACATTTAGTTTCATCTTATCATGCTTGACCTAACCAGCAATGATTAACTAGGGGATATTGATCCAATGCGATCGATGAACCATTTACTACCGCACGTCTCGTGCTTTTCGTTCGTTAAGATTGGGAGCAAGATCAGTCCAAAGCTATACCTGTCGAAATGTTGATCGATCATCGATGGATCGGCGTTTTCTGAGGTGGATATTTCGTCGCCGTGTGGACAAAAATTTCCTTGCAATCATGACGTGGATGTATACGTAACCTACGTGGCTCGCTGTATGGTTTGGTGCGTGCTCACACGCAACGAAAAGGCGTTGAGGAGAGCGATTGGGACTATCAAGTGCAGGGTCAACCAACCCTAATGTACTGCGGATCTAACGTGACGATCTTAATTATATATGGTCATGCTTTTGTAATGTTTCCCATGGTTCAATTGGCTTCTTGCTATATACGCTTTTATTCTTTTTCGTTTTGTATTTCTTAAGGTAAGTTAAAACCAGTCCACCTCTTCTTCATGTCTAGGCTCCTTCAGATCTAAGACTATTGACTCGAAGTGGCCATAATTATGTTTTAATATATTGCGTTTATCAAGTCTTCAACTTAGGATCTCTAGACGCTGTTATCATATTGAATTGAGTAAATTTTACATAACCACACTTATTCGTACAAAACTATCACAAAATACACATTTTAGTACTAATTTCACGAAACCACACTTATTCTCATCAAACGGTTCAAAGAACCACTTCCATCAATTGGTACCATTCTGACAATGTAGGCCGACATGTCATTGAGACTTCAGCATTGAACCCGTTATGTCGATGTGAAGGGTGTAACTGTGTGGACAACCGACATAGCATGCCATGTGTGGCAACCAGGTAGTACTATGGGTGTGGTAGCAATCCCACTGTTTTTTAACCCACTAGCTATGTCAACTAGCCATACAATATAGCGTCTCCAAGTCGACGCAACACTACTACAAAACATCATATCACTGTCGGTTCTAAACTGGCATCACTGCCGGATATTGGAACTGGCAGTGATAGTCCAACTATCACCGCCGGTTCTAGAACCGACAGTGATACCGATATCACCGTCGGTTTCTATGCGAACCGATAGTGGTAGTCTGTATCACTGTCGTTTCGTATGCGAACCGACAGTGGTAGTCTGTATCACTGTCGTTTCGTATGCGAACCGGCAATGATACATAAATCCAAAAATTACTCGGTAAAATCAAAAAAAAATTATTTGTACCTGGACCACCTTGTATTTACTACGCACGGTTCGCGCGTCGCAATTCACACGATTTTCACGCAAAATACGCGCGCGTGCGGTTGCTAGGAGTCAAACCTATAACCTGCTGCTCCGCGCGAACTCCCCCTTACCATCTCACCTAACATACACTTTTCAACTACTATAAGATATATTTTCCTTTCATCCCTTCGTATCTGAAAGTTTTAATGATTATTTAGACATCTAAATGACTTCAAATAAAAAAGTTGTCAACTACAAAGTTGTAGATCTCATCGAGAGGTACAATTTTCATATAAATTTTGTCTCCATCCGACTCCGTAAGAAAAAGTTATGATTTTTCAATAATATTATCACTGCCGGTTCGTAAGCCGAACCGGCAGTGATACTTCCTCCATTATCACTGCCGGTTCTTAAGAAGAACCGGTAGTAATAGTATCACTGCCGGTTTTTTTAGAACCGGTAGTGATAAGTTACTATCACTACCGGTTCTTTTTCGATCGAGCATTTGTGCCGGTCTAGCTTATGAACCGGTAGTGATAATGTTATCACTGCCGGTTCTAATTGAACCGGTACTGATAGGCCGGCAAGAAAGGGTTTTTTTTGTAGTAGTGTAAAGGGGTTTGGTGCTGGCACTACTATAGGAATATATATCACAATCAATTCTTTTTCGTCATCACAGTCGGTTCTGGTGGCGACACAAAGTCATTAGACAGTGATGAGGTGGCTCTATCACAGTCAGTTCTCGCCCGATTGTGATGAGGGACTCATCTCTATCGCTTCTTTCTAAGAACCGATAGAGATAAAGGTATCATCTCTATTGCTTCTTAGAAAGAACCGATAGAGATGACCACACATTATGCAAGCGTGCGGGGATTGGGGAAGAATAGGGGAGGCAGGTGCAGCGGGCGAGGGTTTGGGGGAGGGTGCGGAGAGCGGAGCTTCTTTTTTTGCGGTGAGGAGTGGCATCTCAATCTGTTTCGCTGGGAACCGACTGAGGATTTGGCTGCATCTCCGTCGGTTTCGCTGGGAACCGATAGAAATACGCGCGTTACTGTTGATTTTAAAAGGAAACCATCACTGAAGACTTGAATAATTACTATTGCTTTCTATTAAACTGACACCGATACTATGAATATTACTATCGGTTTTTACTAAACCGATACTGATACTATGAATAATACTATCGGTTTTTCTATAGAAATCGACACTGATATAATATTTTTTCTATATTTTTTTGATACAAACCGACACTGATACTATATTATCTCTATCGGTTTTCACAAAAAAACTGACACTGATACTATATCATCTCTATCGGATTTTTTATAAAAACCGACACTGATACTATATAATCTCTATCGGCTCATTATACAAACCGACACTGATACCAATCTATTTGTATCGGTTTTATTTATAAAAACCTACACTGATACTATATCATCTCTATCATTTTTTATAAAGAAACGACACTGATACTATATCATCTCTATCGGTTCATTATACAAACTGAGACTGATACCATATCATCTTTATCGATTTTTTATATAATCTGACATGGATACCAATCCATCTCTATCATTTTTTTCATAAAAATCGACATCGATACTGTTTTACATAGTTCAGTTTCAGCTCGGCCAAAGGCTTTATCAACAAAGCTTTGGCTTACTCTTTCAACATATTTATAAACAAGGACCCTCGAACGAGAGACGTATGTTTCGCAGCCTAAACTCTAACATTCATCATATGGCAGTGAAAGTTCAAGCTCCATTAAGTTGGTTTTGGTGTTAATGACAAATCTAATATTGAGACTAGCTCTTTTGATAATCATAATATTGATTAGTCTCAATTGTTAATTAATGACAAATCTTTTATAAGACTAACTCTTTTATTGAGCTTAACTCTTATTAGTCTCTTTTGGATGAAAAAGATGGAAATATCAAAAGTATGCATTCGAGTTCATATTATCATATTTTGTTGCATTCTTTGATGTTAAATATGTTATGATTTTATTGATAAATCTAAATGTGAGACTAACGTGTTTATTGAGTATATTTTTGAATAATCTCATGAAAAAGAAAAATAGAAATCCAAAAGATATGTATCCAATGCAACTTTATTATTTCTAGATACATTTCTTGGATTTGAGATAAAGGGTGAACTCCACCATTATTTTAACCTTAAGATGTGCATTTTGTTTCCAACTCCATATATACATGAATGCACACATTTAGGGGGAGTTCATACTTAATCTTGAAGTTTCAATAGTATTGATCTAATCCATCTTTCTATATTAAGGATCATACTTTGAAACAACCATTTGAGTATATTTAACTTGTGTACTTGTAGTATACTCATGGCAATATAGGATAACCTCCAAAGCAATCAAAAATTGAATATGTGCATATTGATTCAAGTTCGATTATTTGCATGCACACATCTAACGGAGTTTAGTCTATAATTAATGGTCTTAAAAGTATTGATCCCTTTCCACCACTCCATATAAATTGGATCATTACTTTTAGATTCCATCGAATTGAGTATATGAAACTTGTGTAGTTAATATATACTCATAATAATTTAAATACAATTTAAATTGTGGTCGGTTGCCATTCAATCAACAAAGAACTAGCCATGTATTGATGGTTCACTTTGTTGATCCTAGGGCAATCGAAAGTTCTTGTGTATATGAAGCATTAGTTGCATTAGAATACTCAATATATAATTAATCTTTCAATCATTTGTCTTTGAGTTGTGGTCAATCATCAAAGGAAAATATCAAAGGATCTTGGGAGCATCCATTATGTGTTAATAGAGTGAAATGATGATTGAGACAACCATGTATTTTGGACTAACACTTTCAATAAATTTAAAATAGGTTAAGTGCAAGGTTGAGATGGACGAATAGGACAAGGACGTCATCATGTGTTTATGAGCATCAAGAGAGGATCCCGAAGCTAAGACAAGGAGAGTTCATCATGTGTTGATGAACAAGACGAAGATCCCGACTTGGAGAGAAGATGGAAATCATAAAAGCTCCAAGTGGATGTGCTAGAGGCAAAGGTATAAATAGCTAGGGCTAAGGATGTGTTCCTAGTCTTTTACCGGTCACGGTGTTTGGATGGGAGACCGGGTTGCTAGTTAGGTGTTGTACTATTAAGAGGGGTTAAGTATTTTAGCTTGAGCTTCATCATGTGTTAATGAACTCAATCCAGTTCACTCTAACTCACTCTCTATTTGGTTCTTGCATGAGCTAAGTATTTGCATGTGTTACAAATAAGAGAGCTCATGCTCACTTCTTATTGAATATTAATCGATTTGGTTTTTGCATGGAGCTATAGATTTGCATGTGTTGAAAAAGGGAGATAGCTCATATAATTTGGTTTATGTGGTTTTTGTATGGAGCTAAGTTTTGCATGTGTTGCAAAAGGTGAGAGCTCATGCATCGGTGTTTTAGCTTGTGATTTGATCATGTGTTGATCATCACAAGGCTAAGTAAAGTTTATGATTTTTCTATTTGCAAATGTGTTTTGCAAATAATCTAGAGGTTATGGTTTTGATCCTAGAGCATGTGTTGGAATTTGCAAATGTGTTTTACAAAGTGTCGGGATCATGTGTTGATCCTTACATGGCTAGAGGATTGATCTCATGGGTTCTCGGTTTATTTGCAAATATGTTTTGTAAATTATTTTGATCATGAGTTGATCACCAAATAGCATAAGATTTGATCTTATTGACTCTTACTAGCTTGTAGTCACGCTCTTGATCAAGTCCATGTGAGGGATTTCGAGAAAATCAGATTTTGCACTTCAGTGACTTCATTGGAGTCTTTATTTTTGTGATATTTAAAAATATATATGGTTGCTTAAATCTTGAAAATGGGTGAAGATTTTAGCCCTCGTGATAAGCTTCGCATATAATCAAAAATCACCTAAATCGGAGTTCGGAGTAAAAAGTTATGAGTGTTTTAGTGCTTGGACCAGTGGTAGCACCGCCCGTAAAAAGTCCAGAATGCATGTTTTTAGTCTGAGAAAAAGGAAAAAGGCCCGTGCTACCGCCCGAAGCCCGGTAGCACCGGATTTTCTGAGTAACGGCTAGTTTCTCTAGCCGTTGGCCTAGAGGCCGGTGCTACCGGCCCTAGTAGGGCTGTAGCACCAGGTTTACTACACTTTTTGCCAGTTTTTGCCTCCCAACGGCTAGTTTTCTTGGAGAAGGCTATAAAAGGAGCCTTAGGGCTGGCATTAGGTGCTTGATGACCTTGGGGAAGGTTTGTGGGAGTTGTGTGCATGTGTTGCTCTCTTCCATTTGGTTTTTGAGCTAAGAGTAAGCCCTATTTGCATGTGTTGCATTTAGGAGAGGATTGAGAGCCTCTTGTGCATGTGTTGCACTTGAGGGGAGCCTTGTGCGTGTGTTGCACTCGGTGATCACAATTGTACATGTGTTGTACTTGGTGGAGCTCAAGTTAGAGGGCTTGGCTTGTTTCTCTTGGTGTTTGCCGACACCTAGACAGCGTGTGGAGGCGTCGTGCACGGTGACCTTCTCAAGGAGATTGTGAGAAGGCCCGGCAAAGTTGTGAAGGTCGAAGCTCACCTACCTGGAGCGGGAAAGAGCTACCACTAGTGGAATCGAGGCGGATGCTCAATTCGTGGAGCCGGTCCAAAGAGGTTTGATCTAGCCTCAACGTGGATTAGGGGAGACCGGCAAGTCTCCGAACACCACAGTAAAACATCGGTGTGTCTCTTTGTATTTTCTTTCAATTATCTATTTACATTGTTGCAATTTACATTCTTAGAATTAAATTGCTTGATTGTCTTTAGAATTATATATTCTTTAGAGACATAATTAGCTAGTGCACTTAGTGAGCCTAGTTGATTTAGGCTTTAAATTGTCAAAACCTTAGTTTATCGTTTTCGCATTTATTATCATTTAGGTTTTGACATAAGGGTACTTAGGCGAGACTTTAATCATAGAAGAAATTTGTATAGCCGCCTATTCACCCCCCTCAAGTCGGCATCCTCGATCTTACAAACAGCAACAATAATTCCAGATTAACACAAGAGCACTATAAAGATAATTAATAGATGTGTGCTTGTCAAATGAAGGGTGTGAAATCTGATAGGATACACACAATTCTTGTGTAACCTAAACTTTCTCTGCGATATATCGAAATTACCTAGTGCAAAATTGAAAAGGTTTGAAGGAGTGCTTACATTTTGAAGAGAACCACAAATGAGGAAATCTCCTCTGGAATAACAACAGGTGAGAGTTCAGCCCGAGGGGTATAAATAACCTAACAAGATACATCACAATCGGTTCTCACTTAAGAAGAGATAGTGATATGCACGTTGTCACTATCGGTTCTCACTTAAGAAGCATGTGATCATGCACATCATTATCGATTGTTATGTGAGAAGCGATAGTGATATGCACGTGCACATTACTATCGCTTCTTATGTGAGAATTGATAGTGATGAGCGTGCACATCACTATCGCATCTTATGTAAGAACCGACACATCGCTTCTTAAATGAGAACCGATAGTGATGTGCATGATCATCACTATCGGTTCTTATGTTATATTCGATTGTGATGTGTCTAGTGCTACATCGCAATCGTTTCTAACTTGAGAACCGATAGTGATTATTATTAACACCCCTTCTAAGTTATCTGTCACAATCATTTTTTTAAAAAAACTTAAGAATCAACTCAGATTAAACGATAGTAATGTACCATTACGTAGTAGCGTGGAGTCTCAATGTTGCTAACAAGAATGGATATTACTTGTCAGTTATCTCTAAATAAAGTATCTATCAGTCATCAGGCACATAGTATTTCTTAAGTTAAATCTACAGCTTAGGCTGTTACGATAAAAAAAAAAAGCGGATCACAAAAAAAATCTAGGTTAAATTAACGTGATCTTATTCGTTTACATTAAGCAAAGCCATGATCGAACTTAAGTTTAATTTGCACAGTGGCTTTGTCACGGTCATATCAGCCACAGCACAGCACAAACACGCACACAGCTGATCGAACACGATCGAGCTGAAGCCTAAATGCGTAGGCATGGCTTGTCCATGTCAGAATCCCGTCCGTCGGTAATCGATATTCCGACATGTCTGACAAGTACATGCACGCCTACCGTTTGGATTTCATTATTCTATGCTACAGAAAAGACCATCACTAACGGTTTTTTAAATCATCTCTAAGTATATATCTGTAATTTGAATCGTCTTTAAAACACCTATCACAAACGGTTAATGATACAAATCGTCTGTGATAGCCTATTATCACAGATAGTTCCTGTGATAGTCTACTATCATATCAATACAATGATTTACAGGGATAGCAGAAAGTTAAGTACATCATCGCATCTGTGAGAACAAATATTGATGGATTCTTAGGTAAAATCCAATTCTATCCAAAGTTCATCCTGAAAGTTGTTATACTCTGATTTATCTTCTACTTCATCCTCATCCACGAATGAGAATACCATATGCAGCCTACTTTCACTCTGTCTTATGCAGGAACAGGATCATTTTGATTGCTCTCTATTTCATCAAATATGGAGTTAATTAAATCATCGTATATGTGTTGTTCTGCTAATATATGTGTTGGTCCATATATGAGCAGATCAACATATATTTGATTAAACCAACGCATATACGATGATTTAATCAACTTCATATTTGATGAATAGAGAACTATCAAAATGATCATGATACTGCACAAGATTAGAGTGAAAATATACCACCTATAGTATTCTCATTTGGGATGAGAATGAAAGTGAAAGATAAATCATAGTATAACAATTTTCAGGACGAACTATGGATAGAATTGGATTTTGCCTTGGAATCCATCAACATTTGTTCTCACAAATGGAGGAGGTAGTTAAGTTTCTTTTATACTTGTAAATTATTTCACTGATATGATACGCTTTTCTTTGGAACATTGTAGTAGGTTATCAAAACAAGTTGAACATGATGCATGTCTTTCTTACGATGAATGCAGGATATTTTACGGTGATAATACAATGAGAAGATACGATAGCACGAAATAAATCAACAAGCATACATTAAGAAATAACATTATTTGATAGATCGAGAACAAGAAGCCTTAGGGCTTAGGGAGGAGGCAGAGGACAGTGAAAGATTTCGTTTGCATGAGGAGTGCGGCGGGCAAAAACTCTAGAATAATGTATATACTATTAGTAGGGTGCCCGTGCATTGTCACGAGATATTAAACCTTACACTAAATAGCACTTTTGTTTCACACACAAATTAAGCAAATCAACTAATCAAAAGAGGGCGAAACATATATATCTATTGGCATATAGTATAACTTTTAGACAGAATGACCATATTTTACATAATAAAGTGATTGCTACAATATTTTATACAAAAGTTAGAAGCTTGTTTGTAATAAATAATAGTTCAACTTTAGTCATTTCCAAGTACTCAAAATATCGAAGCCGTTAAAAATCCGGCGAAACATATATATCTATTGGCATATAGTATAACTTTTAGACAGAATGACCATATTTTACATAATAAAGTGATTGCTACAATATTTTATACAAAAGTTAGAAGCTTGTTTGTAATAAATAATAGTTCAACTTTAGTCATTTCCAAGTACTCAAAATATCGAAGCCGTTAAAAATCCATTACAAACATTTGTCTTTTTTTCAATAATATTGTGTGTACTATTTTGGATACATGTTACAATTTGCAAAGTATTCTAATCGCAAACACATAATTGAACTGGCAGCTTGACATGGGGATAAAAATTTGATAAATACCATTTTGTATTGTTCAAATAAAACCATAGACAAATGATTGACTCTCTCTGATAGCATATCCATAAACAAAAGATATTTTCAGGTGACAATATATTGAGAAGATATGATATTAATACAAAGATCAACAAGCATATTTTGAGAAACAAAATTATTTGATAGATCAAGACAAGGAGATTTTAGGGCTCAGGGAGGAGGCAGCGACGGGCTCAAGGGAAGAGGTGGCAACGGGCTCGAGGAGGAAGCAGCGACGAGCTCAGGGAGGAGGCAAGCGGGCTCGAGGGAGGTAGCATCGAGGATGAGCGACGGCGACGGGCTCAGGAAGGAGGCGGAGGATGGTGAAAGATTTCATTTGAGTGAGGAGTACGACAGGCAAAAACAATAGAACGATATATGTAATAAGTGTTATCACAGATGGTTTGCTGAAAAAATCATCTATGATATGTAGTCATATCACAGATAGTTAATCCCGCAAACCGTCTGTGAAGTATCACATACTGTTTTCTGTAAAAATCATCTATGATATGTAGTCATATTATAGACGGTTCGTGGTACAATCCGTCTATGATACTTCACAGACGGTTCGTATATCAGCTTATCACAAACGGTTCTTAGCAAATCCTATAACTTCAACGATTGTGCAAGCAAAACCGTCTGTGATTAGTTTTAATACAGACGGTTTTTGAAAACCGTCTATGATAAGACGTCTAATATAGGCCTTTCTGTGGTAGTGATTTTTCTAGTCGCTTATAATTTTTTTTTACAAATCTCATTCCTTTCCAAATGCAATTGTAAAAAAAGTCACCTTTTTAGCCGTGAAAACGCTGATATGTAAAATCTGTCACCTACCCCGCTAAGAGACCGCGGCAAGAGGTATTAAGATCCTGAATTTTTTTTAAAATAATATATTTTATAATTCAAATTTCAAAAATATACCACGAAATAAAAAAATTGCAAAAATGTGCTACTGTCGCCCTACCATAGGGCGACTTGCTGACTAGGCAGTGAGGTGGACTTCTTATTCGCACTGCAGTTGGGCGAGAGGAGAAGTCGCCCAACAATAGAGCAACACGTGTACAAGTCGCCCCATGGTAGGGCGACATGAGATCATGTCGCCCAATGGTAGGACGACATGTAGAAATCGCCCAATGAAAGGGCGACATGGGAGGAAATTTCCAGATTTTTGAAAAAAATTCTGAGAGACTTCAAAAAAGGTGAAAATATTTGGATAAACAGATTTAGGATTCAAGTAAATTATTTATGGTACAACACATGGATTATAAACACACATGGACACAAGGAATAACACAATTGCACATAGAGAATAATATTTATATTATAACACAACTATCACATTTTGCTATTCTCTTGCTCACTTGCTTATAAATTTCAGGACTACCTAGGAATTTATACTCTTAACCAGATTCAAGAATCGAAACGCATTCAAAACTAAATCAAGATCAAACTCTTTTCTTTCATATTTCAGTTCAGACTCCTCTCTTGTTACAGGATTAATTAACTCTAACAATTGTAAATCAGACGCTTATTGCATGTGAACAATTCGCAGCATTCTGCGTGATTCCATGTGGACAAAATCGCGTTTTTGCATGTGAACAATTCGTAGCCTTGTGCGTTATTGCATGTGGACAAAATCGCGTTATTGCATGTGAACAAATCGCGTTATTGCATGTGAATAAATTTACACCTTGCTTTGCATGTATTTTCCACTAGTGCAATAACCCATAATTATTATAGTCGACGACAACTCATGTTATGAATATTTCGTACGTAGCACTTAAACTATTTGTTGAACATACATAAGGGCAGATGCACCGAAAGTTCAGATGATAAAATAAGCAATAGATTAGATTATATTACAAGGGCATTACAACAGTGATGAAATTGCTTGACGAACTAACTAACGAAAGCATTGTTTATCATGGTGGAACAAATGATCGTTCTACCTATCTGGGTACAGCCAGAATGATGTCCCACATTTTCTGCATATTACCTGACCCGTGTAAATTTGGAGATTTGTCCTCGGACACCGCTCAATCCCCACTATGAAAGAACTCCATGGGGATCTGTAGTGCTCCCAGGTGTCGCCGAATGGGTGGCCTATGTCGTACGTCTCGGGTGTGTAAGACAGAATTTTTTGGTCATCCCGATTCCCGGCGTCCCCTATATTAATACCACCCGGGTTCCCGGATGGTCTGCGTAATGCATCAAGGATTTGTTGCGTGGTGCGGACCTCGGCCGGCTGCTTCCCCTTGTCCCTTCCTCTTCGAGAGGAGGTACCCTGATAAGGCTGACAAAGCTGATGCACGTGACTTGTCTAATCGGCCTGATAAGGTTGACAAAGCTGATGCATGTGACTTGTCTAATCGGCCTGACAAGGTTGACAAAGCTGATGCATGTGACGTGTCTCATCGGCCCGACAAGGCTGACAAAGCTGATGCATGTGACTTGTCTACTCGGCCTGACAAGGCTGCACTCCCGTGAGTAGGCTATTTGCTCTGAAAAGCTGCTGCACGCCAGTACTTCGTCATACTTGAAAGTAGGGCTACTGTAACACGGAATAACAATATTTCATAACCAAAAGTAAGAGGTTACTAACATAACAAAAATATATCGTATACATCTAAATACATAAGATGAAAAGCACGTCACAACGTAATAACCAAATACATAAGCTAAAATAACATAACAAACTACCGCACCCCGTTTGGCGCCTCCGCGGCCGGCGGGCCTCCTGCGAACTCGCCCCGCGAGTACGCCAACCGCACCGATGGGTGGTGGGCCCTCTGTGGTCTAGCTGGAGGTGTAGCGTACGCCAGCTGAGAAGGCTGCGTTGGTGGTGGTGATCCCTACAACTGCGATGATCCAGGCACATCCGGACCAACGAAGTATCTCGACACGTCACCATCGCCGAGGTCGTAATCCGCATGGGTCGCATCATCAAACCGCCCTCGTAGTCGCCGGGGCGGTGAAGCTCTGAGAGGAGAACCACCGTGCTGTGAGCACGTAAGAAGTGAAGAATTGTTGGTGACATTCAAAAATAATTAGACAACATACGAAGTGTGACGAAGTACTCACCTCCGACGTGAGGTGCTAGACTAGCGTGTCCAGAAGGTCGCCCTATCGCGTAAGTCGGCGTGATGGTGGGACGGGAGGACGTGGCGTGTGAAGATGTACCTGGAGCACTCCTCCCTGCAGTAAGCGGCACGCCGCGAGCGGCGCGGCCACATCACGAGGCGCGGCGGCATCCTCGCCAACTCGAGGTGCGCCCGCGCCTCCCTGAACCTCGCAAAGAAGGAGGTCACGTCCTCTCTGGTCATGTCTACCCCACGAGACAGACGAGACAGGAAGCTCCCAGACTCCTCGTAGTACCGGGCTAGCACATCAGTCTGAAAAATACATTATGAATTAACCTAACACATTACTCTGGAAAATGCCATACGAAAATACATCGTACATTAGACAAAACTTACCGCACCGTGCAGAACCGAGTCCGTATGACGGGGATATGTGTCCCTCACCCTGGGGATGTGTCTAGGAGGATCCGGGTCGACACGCACCAAACGCACACGGTGCGGAAGTGTACCACCGTCGGTACCCACGCACGTCTGCGGGTCGTACGACGCATCCTCGGCATGGACGTCGTCCAAGGCTCCTCCCCACTCCTTGACCCATGGCGCCATACGTACATGCCATGGGGTGCCCCCATGCCCGCCCCTCCTAGTCTGCCTGCGGATAAGAAAAAATATAGCATTATTACATGTCATTACACCGTACAGATTAGAGAACATCGATGTAGGGAATTTACGTGTTGACGCCGTGTGGGACCTGCCGACCGACCTGGACCGGGAACTCCTATCGTAGATCGAACTACCTCATCATTCGATGGACAGCGTAGCCCTCGACCAGGACGTCGAACACGAGGAACCGACGTGTACGCCAGTACACCGCGTCGCGTGTGCATAGGGTGGACAATCCACCCGTCACACGTAGCTCGACGTCTCCCGCTGTGTACGGTGTCCAGCGTACGCGGTCCTCGGTGAGGTGGTCGAAAGCAGCGACGAACTGCGGGTAGCTAAGCCGCACCGTGCTGTGTGCCCACCTAGGCTGCAGTGACGACAGAAAAATCAACATTTCCATTAGTACTGAGAAATGTTAAAGCGTAGGTTTCACAACCGTGGTTTGCAATATCTTACCCGTCGGTAGCACCAGATGGTGCCCATAGTCGGCGCGTCGACATCATAGTCACCATCGTGTAAAAGAGGACTCGTGTCGATCCTGGGGTGCCCGATCTGGAACCTCTCGTATGCCCAAAGCTGCAGAAGCAGTGGACACCCGGTGAGGATCGACCCATCGGCGATCTGCCCACAGCCGTCGCAGAGCCCACAGTACGTCGCGCAGAGGACCGCTGACCCCCAGGAGTACTGCAGCACGGCGTCAAAGGGTGCGTCAGCGATCGCCCTCGCGAACTGGACGAAGTGCCTGTCCACGCTATCCCCGAGGGAGCTGGTGAACATGCACCAGCCAAACAGCCAGAGCAGGTACGCCTCAAGGTGGCGGCTCACCCTCTGCTCGTCCGCGCAGCTCGACGATGTGCTCCTTTGTAAATTCAAGTTTTCTTGTTAGTCTAGCCAATATATATATGCGAAGTTAAGTTTGAAAGGTTAGTTGCTTACCACGAACTGTCGAAGCCACCTGTGTGTCGGACCATGGGTGCTGGTGAAGGGTCGGTACGCAGCAGGCGGTAGCACACCATGGAACCGCACAAGTACCTCATCCCGCCACAACGGGTCGACGTCCTGCGGCACCACAGGGTCACCAGCGATCAGGAGACCGAGGAGGTAGGAGACGTCCTCCAAAGTGATCGCCATCTCCCCGACAGGTAAGTGGAAGGTGTGCGTCTCCGGTCTCCACCGATCCACCAGAGCGGTGAGAAGGGACTCTCAAACGGAACCGGTGGCTCGCGTCCCTCCCCTGCGCACCTGCGTGCGCCTCCACCATCCGTGCGCTGGCGGCAATCACGCTACTCGCGACCTACGAAGCGAAATATTAAATTAATATGAGCATCGCACTAGTTAATTAAAACAGATTATGATACTGCATCGGGAATATTTTGGAATTAAAAGATAACTACATTACCTGGGGATCCAACGTGGATCGAGGGTCCAGAGCTCCCGCGGTGGCCTCGGCCGTAGTACGCACAGCTCCTGAGGGTCCTGTCCCTCCTCTGGTGAAGCGGTGACGAAGTGTGCACGGTGACGACCGTCAACGACTGGGTCTACCAACTCAATGGGTCAGTCGTCATCTACAGCCTGGTGAGCCATACCTGCAAATTACAAAAAGGAAGGTTACATACAAATAAATACACAAGCATCAGAACAATACATCGAACCAAATGCGTACAAATAAATACACAAATATGAGAACAATACATCGAACCAAATGAGTACAAATAAATACACAAGCATCGGAACAATACATCGAACCAAATGCGTACAAATAAATACACAAGCGTCCACAAAATATAATCAAACAGATTACAACGCACACTACATCAGCAAAATATATTAGAACAGGTTACAACGAACACTTCATCAGCAAAATATATTAAAACAGATTACAATGAACACTTCATCAGCAAAATATATTAAAACAGATTACAACGAACACTTCATTAGCAAAATATATTAAAATAGGTTACAATGCACATTACATCATCAAATTATATTAAAACAGATTACAACGCACATTACATCATCAAATTATATTAAAACAGATTACAACGCATATTACATGAACAAAATATTAATTTGACATATAGCATCTAATAGTTCAAATAGCTTCTCCGGTAGTCCGATGACGTCGTCCACCACGCCTTGCGATTTACGATCCTTCCCCCGCCGTCGGGTTGCCATCTCCTCCTTCGTCCTCTTCATTATGTGGCTGGCAGTTCTTGAACGTGTGACCTGTTCGCTTGCACAACGAACATTTCTTCACGCGCTTACCAGTTTCGGACTCATCCATATCATTCCTGATACGCCTTGTTTTGCGACGGCCTCTTTGTATGATCTTGCATCAAAGTCAGGGACACAGAACCTTTCGTCGACACTAGGGGTTGTGGTGAAAGAACCGACAACACCATAACCATACAGCTCCTCGCCCCAGGTTGCCATCACCTTTTCCTTTGTAAAATATTCAGATAGATATGTACCGGGTCGCATTCCTAATAATGCACATGCAGCTATCACATGAGAACATGGCCTATGCAACAGGAGGGGTTTGTTACACGAGTATTGACATTCAGCCTATAAGATGCACTCTTGGGTGATAACCTTCTTGTTTGTTCCCCGCCGTCCTTTATCCCTGCATATCACCTCGAAGCGCAGTGTTCGTGAACCTACTTTGATAGTTCTATGCTTGCCCGCCTTCTTACTCTTCTCATCCATGTATTTACTTATCATGCTTGAGTACAAGGCATTCTCATCTCTCATTACTACTTCAGCAGCTTTATGCCTATGCACAAAATACTTGATTGTACCCCGCAGCACTCCCTCGACAATTCCTACCAACGGGAGACACCTCATCCCTCTCATTACCCAGTTGTACACCTCCGCCAAGTTGGTCGTCATGACACCGTATCTAGCACCATGTGTGTCATGTAACAATGACCACTTCTCTTTGGGCTCGTGCTTTATCCAGTCCGAGAAACATTTGATCGGCCTTTGCCTTCGACGACGACTCGTCGCCTCATCTTCTGTTGCCAGAGGGAATAAAGGCTCTGCCTGCTCCTATGTTACACTGCTAGTAGTCTCTTTGTGTTTTTTTGTTAGCTCATCAAGATTCTTCGAAAGAGTACGGAACTTGCTATCTTGGTTCTGCTTACATAGCCTCTTGAACATGTTCATCAGTTCCTTGTTCTTGAATTGCTTATAGAAGTTCGCGCCCAAATACCTCATGCACCATCGGCTCTACAAGTCAGTCAGGAAATGGCTCCTCTTCCCCGCTTGCAAGCTGTCTAATGGCACTAAGCGCACAAAGATGCATACTGTCATGCAAGATGCACATATGTTGGCGAGTCTTCACCACCCCGATCTTCAAGTTCGCAGAACCACACCAACTCTCATAGTTCTCGCTTTCCACGAAGGCAAAGGCAACAGGCAGAATCTGGTTGTTCGCGTCGACGCCCACAGCTGTCATTATTTGTCCTTTGTATTTCCCGGTCAGGAATGTGCCGTCCACACACAACAATGGACGGCAGTGATAGAACGCCCTAATGCAAGCTCCGAATGCGAAGAAAACTCTCTTCAGATGCCTCTTGTTCGGCCACTTCCTTGACGGACAGTCCTGATAATCATAAAAAGTACCAGGATTTCTTCCCTGAATGCAACTGAGCAGTGCGGGCAGATTATGGTACGAGTCTTCAAATTTCCCAAATCTCATTTCCAAGGCCTTCTGCTTCGCCCTCCATGCCTTCCCGTAGCTAATTGTGTACTGAAATCTGTTCTCAATTGCTCGGATAATAGCACGGGGCTCAAAATTCAGGTTCTCAACTATCTCCGGGTACATGACACTCGCGATATACCCGGACGACAGGTTCCTGTGAGCCATCAGGGTTTCCTCAGTCATACAACTATATTGTTCAACCTTCGAACATAGCCAGTGGGTGCTCCATTTGGGCTTGTACGCGTGCACTCTCCAGGGGCACCCTTGCATCTCGCACACCACGTCGTAGCAGGTTGGGGTGGAATTCTTAACCCTGAAAGTTCTTCTTAGTGATAAGGCCCAATCTTTGATAGCATCCTGCACTGCCTCTTTTGTGGGGTACATACTGTTAGGTCTTACCTCATTGTCGCTATACTGTCAAGGTGTATCATTGCCTTCATTTACAACCAGGTTATTAAATTGATGCGTGCTCCAATCTACTGGCACAAGTGGCTCAACATCTTCATCTTCCTCATCCGAGTTATCGTCGTCTTCCACTTTTACTTGTTCATATTCAAGGTCTTCCTCTTCCATCTGTGCAATTACTTCCTCAATTTCCTCACATTCGTCTACTTGCCCCCGCGCATCTTGCCCAATGTTTCCATCATCCTCCCCAATCTCAACTTGCTCACCACTCTGGTAGCCAATATTTTCATTGCAACCCTGAACATGCGGCTGCCGGCTAGACTCCCCAATTTCAGTGTCACCACAAGTATACTCATTTTGAGGCTCACTACACTCGCCGGTGTCCACTTCTTTGTGGGCAACAACCCTTTCATACGCTTGCACCAAAAGCACCCGACACCATCCACGTTGCCCCGCCCCCCTCACATATGACCTCCAAGCTGCAGTTCCCTTCAGCTCAACTAACTCCCAATAAACAGGATCATCTCGCATGGTGCAAAGGCAAGATAACTTCAGCTGGCACTTCTCTTGTTCCATCCGAAACGTATAATACAACCAATTCAACACAGCAGCAAATGTACGCTCTTCGACCCTGCTTAAACTTCTATCCACATACTGAAAGTTACTTAGATCCGCACCCTCCGAACCATACATGACAACCCCTTCTCCATAAAAGATTCTAAAAGGAACTCGTTCTGACATATCTGCGAACATATTCATTAACACACGAATTAATTACTCTTCGTAAAAAGTACTATAAACTAAACTTATGTATATCTACACTCGCGAAAAATATCTACATTACTAAAAATATTCATCTCTGCACTTGTATTTCTAAAAAACATCTACAGCCCTAACAATATATATACGTGCACTTCTATATGTAAAAAAACATATCTACCGACATATATCTCTAAAAACCGTAACAACATATTATTATTCGTAAAAACAACTATGTACATGCGTTTCCACAAACCGACTAAATTACTAAAAATATAACTAGATTCAACTACATTTTGTTGCTAAACACTACCATGATTTCTTGCTACACACTAAACAAATCGGATGTCGCCACTACCGCTCACAGAATACAACCCTAAAAACTAAACAAAATAAACACTACATTTAACTAGATCTAACCCTAAACACTAAACAAAATAAATACTACATTTCACTAGATCTAACCCTAAACACTACACAAAATAAATCGTAAAAATAACTAGATCAACTGAGTGTATGTACAACGCAGATAATCGTATGTTTTGCGTACATAATTACTTAAGTTTTGGACCGGTGTTTGTTAAGTGACCATCCTAACCCTAAACACTAAATTACTAAAAATATGAACACTACATTTATCTACATCTAACCCTAAACACTAAACAAAAAAATCGCGAAACTAATTAGTTCTAACCCTAACCCTAACCCTGACACTAACCCTAACCCTAAACTACATAAAATAGAGCATAAAAAATTCACCTGCTAAGCCGCCGCTCTTCTTCCTCTTCTTTTCTTCTCTTCCTACCTTCTCTTTTCTCTCTTCACCCTCTTCTTTTCTCTCTGCGTTCTGCCTCTTCTCGGCCGTTTGGCCGTTTTTATTTCGGGTGAAGTCGCCATTTGGTTGGGCGACAGGGGGGCCGCCGCGCGCCTGTCGCCCAACCGGAGGTAGATTTGCTGGTTGTCGCCATTTGGGAGGGCGACATGAGCTGGAGCTGCTCAAGTGGCACTTGTCGTGTTTTCATTCGGCGACGTGTTTCCGACTCGCCAATCAGTAGGGCGATTAGCCCCTGTCGCCCAACCAACGGGCGACAGGGGTATATTTTTGCAAAAAAAAAAATTGCGTGGTATAGTTTTGCAATTTGAGTTAAAAATTGTATTATTTAAAAAAATTCTTAAGATCCCATAGTTCGATAAGAATTTTGTGGCATTAATTACTTCGTGGCCTGTCTGGCTCTTGGACAGCCTTTTGGGTTGCCCTGCCTATCGAATAGCACTATTCGAAACAGGCACGTCGATTTGAACTGATACTTAATAGGGAGTGATCGATCCATCAGAATGGTAATTGCTAGTCAATTCTAGGCATCACTGCTTGTGTGGTGATCCATTTATCTGCACAGATGTACATAAGAGAAATTAAATAGGAATAAGTTTGGTTTGCTGCTAGCTCCGGCTTCGGCCTAGAAGCCGGGAGCGGGAGCTGGAGCTGAGCTGGTCTGCTAGAATCAGGTTGGCCGGTTGGGTCACTTTTAGTATAGGTAATGTCTTCCCTATTTTCCTACTCTTTTGAGTAGAAACTCCCTCTGGTCATAAATAGTTGTCGAATTGAATATCCATACAGTTTTCAAAACAAAGTTTTGACCACTAATTTCTATTGTAATATATTTAGAAAATCTAATGAATTATAATATTATGAAAGTATGTTTCGAGACGAATCTACACATATGATTTTCACATATCCAATCTAAATATTTAAAAAGATATCGATAGCTAAAGTTTTAAAAGTTTGACTAAATGTATCCCAAACCGACAAGTTTTTATGAACCGGAAGGAGTAGTAGAAATCTCTTACCACTAGTAGTATTGTTTCTAATGTACTCCATTCCTTTATGAATAGATGTTATTTTAGTTTTTGCATTTTCACAAAGGCATATCTATAAAAGACTGCACTACCCTACTTCATTATATCTTTAGATTGTATCTTACTCTAATCCATCTTAGTAAATGACATTGAAAATAGCTAAAGGAGAAAGGTATAGAAGGAAAAAATGGAAAAAAAACTCATCTCGAAATTATAGAATGACATGGATTCAAAAACAAAATTTGAAAGCTAGAATAACAGGTATCGGGGAACAAATGGAGTACTATTGACGCCAAAAAATATGACGAAAGATTGATCAACTCAAACATACGCAAACACCGGGTTTAATTCTGGTTCGTGGCATGCCAGCCGATTTGATCCTGCAATCGGCAAGATAGATTGAAATAATTATTTTCATAGCCGATTCGCTGGTACGATCGACTAGATAGATCTCAACATCCTTTTGAGCCGATTAGATGATAGATAAAGATTTGTTTTTTCCCGAAAAGGCGATGCGCAACAAGATCGGTAAAAACAAACCTAGGATAACTAGTGTAATCGAAGATGATCAACAATCGGCGTTATGTAACTTTATTGATAAAAAAATGAATTACAAAAGGGGGATTCTAAGTTACAAAGGCTACTCCTAGTCGATAGAAAAGTAAATAAAAGTATATGCGAGTTGATTGGTTGGCTCTGGGCGCTTTTTCTTCTCGTCTCTAGACCTCTTATATAGTACTTAGGCCGATCGTATCCTCCTCTGATTCTTGCAAATACATGATTCGTATTGGCCTCAACTTTCAAAAGATAAACTTCTTTCCGAGCTGATATCGGCTAAGACTATCCATGTTTGACCACATCTTCCTAAATCGGCTACACCTGCCAAATCTTGGTGTCAACAATATCACTTAAACCGATTATATCCTTCTCCGATCAAGATCCATAATGCGTATTGGCCTCACCTTTTGGGAGGTAAATTACTCTTTGAGCCAATATCGGCTAAGACTCTCCATATTGAACTTCATATCGGCTATAATTCCAATTGTTACTTATATTTTCTCTTTTTAAACGATATTAATCAGAAATATCTAATTTTATTTTTTACCTAACAAATCAATTATGTCTTATTAAATTTAGATGCTAACTAGTACCTAACCTTTTAAGAAGTCCCGGTTGGAATTGTTCCAACTCCCAAGAAAGAATCAAATAAAGGTAATTTTGGTCCTTGAACAACATAGACCTATTCAACCAATAATTAAGCAGCGTGGTTAACGTCTTGTTAATTTCCACAGATTTCTCTGCCACTAAAATGAATTAGATTATATTAGTGTGTACGATCAACTAATTAACGGACAATACGATCAACTAATTAACGGACCTCAAATTTGACCCCAAAATTGGCCTAAATGCGTGGTAGGTGAACCATTTCCATGGAGCTCTCATTGTCAGAAACCAGGGAGGCGTTTCCATGGGCTGCTGAAAAAAAATACAGATTTTTCCAAAGGATTGCCTTCACTAAGATTTGACTATATACACCACTAGTTTCCCATGGAAATCAAGAACAAAAACAAGGACCAGTTGCCAAAAATAATACTACTCGGCACTACCAATCTTTTAACAACAATACTACAAACTTTCAGAAGTATTTTCTCAAGAAACTTCTTTCGCATGCACTCAAAAGCTTAAGTTGATAAGAAAAGATAGACAATTCACTTATACTTCAACACTCCCCCTCACGTATAATCTCCCTCAGACTTAGGACGTAGAATAAAAGTGGACTGCAATTTTTTTAATTGCGTCAACCGGATCTTGAACACTCCCCCTCACGAATAGCCTCCCTCAGGCTTAGGACGTGGAGTAGAAGTGGACTGCAATTTTTTTTAATTGCGCCAACCGGATCTTGAACTCAAGACCTCTTGGCTCTGATACCATATTGAGTTACATGCACTAGACAATTCACTCAAAAGCTCAAGCTGATGAGAAAAAGTGGACAATTCATTTATACTTCAACAATGCTTGTGCAAATTAAGAAGCTTCAGTGCTCAGTCTAAACTAAAGCATGCGGAAATGTCCATCCATGAATGCAGTTAGGAAAAATGAGCTGGAAAACGACACAAACAATAGGAAATCTGAAGCAGCCATGGGAAGAAGGCATGAACGCAGGCTGTGGGTGTGCTGTACTACAGCGACATTTCCATGAACGTTCTTGTTCAGCTGTTCATGCCGAGGAGGTCAAACAATTTGACAAAACTCGACATGTACCATGCATGCATATATCTGAGACTGTCCTAGCCAAGAGGCAAAGACCTTGTCAGATATTTGACCCAGGCAGTGGTTGCACAGGTAGGGTGTATATTTGGAGAATGAGAGTGTGACAGCAATAGCAGAGTATCGGGAGCAAGTAATTATTGAGTTAAAAGAAATGGATACAAAGCTATCCATCATCCATGCTTACGATCTCTGAGGAAACCCTGCGGTTTTTTGACCTGGGATTAGGGTTTGTTTGATCTGAAATTATAAACAACATTTGGCTGACATCAACCTTCACTCAGTAGTAAAACATGCGCGACAATTTCTGAATAGAAGATCAAGGTTTCGGTGTTGTCTGATCTAGGCAACAAGTAACTCAAATCATTACTAGTTTAACATGTACGAATAGTTCCAACTTTCAAGTCTCCCATTAGCACGTCATGCGATTCTGACGTCCTTGCATTTCCATATATTCGAATTGTACCATAATTTATCCAGAAGTGCAGAAAATGCGGTCTCATTAGCAAAATTATGTTTTTTTAAGGCAGTTAACAAAGTTATGTTGAAGGAGAACCAAGCATCACCATGAGAACCCCACACCTACCCTTGTACTATCCACTTATATAAGACAATGCAATTTGAAACAGCTTTGATATGTTATCATGAACTAATGGGAGAAATATATGAATTCAGGAATTTTTCCTTCCATCAGGAAGAAATAAACCGTTGAATTTTTCAAGTTTCCCAAGAGAGGGCAGCGGCAATGTGCATGCATGCAGTCAAAGAAAACGAAATTCCTTGAATGATTTAATTTGAGAAAGAAAAGGTCTGATCGGTTTACCAATGCCTGAAGTTGTTCGTTGGCTACTTCATGAAAATGACAATGTTTGTCTTAGAAACGCTAATGAGGTTTTTGCCGTTGTAGCTTAATTTGTTTTTTTTAGAAAGTGGCGTCTGCGAAAGTGTTTTTACAGAACTGACCCTGGGCCCACGAAAACAGCGCCCGAGAGGCGCTGCATACGCAAAGCAGCGGACTGGGGCGCTGCAACCCCCCAGTTCGACACATGTCGGAAAAAACAAAAAAAAAAGAGGCCGCAGCATGCAGCGGACTAAGAGCGCTGCATGCTACATTGATTTTCTTTTTTTTGCTGTGAGGAGGCTAATTATGGGGAGAAATGTATTTTAATTTTATCGAGTTATATGAATGCGTTACAATAGAACAAAAAATGTACGACGGTTAGTTCTAAAAAAAATTCTACGAGTAGTTCTAAAATAATTTGTATGTCGGCTAGTTCTACGATGATTTTTTCAGAACTAGCCAATGTACGATTTTTTCGCGGAATTATTTTTTACAGAACTAACCGTACATACAAATTTTTTCGCGGAATTATTTTTTCAGACTTGATAGAAAAAAAATTGTACGACGGTTAGTTCTGAAAAATAATTCCGCGAAAAAAATTTCCATGTAAAAATTTGTACATACGGTTAGTTCTGTAAAAAAGTAATTCCGTGAAAAAATCGTACATCTTCTAGTTCTGAAAAAATCGTCGTAGAACTAACCGATGTACAAATTATTTTAGAACTACTCGCAGATTTTTTTTTCAGAACTAACCGTCGTACAATTTTTTTTTCTATTATAATACATTCATACAACTCGATAAAATTAAAATGCATTTTTTCCCATAATTAACCTTCGCACAGAAAAAAGGAAATCACTATAGCATGCAGCGGATTGTAACATGCAGCACTCCCAGTCCACTGCATGCTGCAGCCTCTATTTTTTTCCGACACGTGTCGGACTGGGGGCGTGCAGCGCCCCCAGTCTGCTGCTTTGCGTATGCAACGCCTCCCAAGCGCTGTTTTCGTGAGTCCGGGGGCTAGTTCTGCAAAAAAAAAAAATCGCAGGGGCTACTTAAAAAAAACATGCTACAACATTAAAAAATTAACCACCTCCATTTTCTTTCCCTGTACGTCTGGAAAACTGTTCGGCATTTTTCGAGCCGCGTTGCTGCTTGAAATCTTTCAACACAGAAAAGAATGCATCTGGTTGATGTCCGCCACTGTATTGCATCACCATGAAAAACAATATTTTGACCGCACTGATTAATAAACTACACAAACACTAAGTTTTGTTTTTCGATGCCTGACACTAGCTTTGCCATTTTTCTAGGTTGGTCAATCCTAGATACGATATTGTTTCATAACCCTAGATACGAAAGCGGGAAAAAGACACTCTATGAAAGTGTTCATTTGAATTTTCCACGATGAAAAATCTTGAAGCAACTATACGACAACCGAGAGGCCAATTTACACCTGCACCATGAGTAACCACACGTGCTTAATTTATGGAGAAATTTTGTAGTGTATTATACACGGTGGACGTTAAAATCAGATCTACTCATTGATATATTAAGATTATTCTTACTATTCAATAATTAAAGTATAAATAAATAAATACTAAATAATCTAATTTATCGGATAAACAAATAAATGATCTATATTAAGTGTACAAAAAAAACTCTAATTCACGACCCATCTGCTAGGGGATAGGAAGCACCGTCGTGTAGACGCAGGGGAGATATCCGGTACATCCCACCGCTACCCTTACCGCCCTCCGAAGAGAATAATATCACAGGAAAAGCGGCCAGGATAGAGCGCAATCTGTCGGCGAAAGGCGACGAGCAGAGCGCGCATATCGCCTGAACCGATGCATAAGCTTTAGGTAGAACCGGAGCTAGAAGAAGCGGAGGAAAACCGCAGTGGTTGATTTGGGCATGGGCGGCTGCTTGTAACAACAACCCGTAAAATTCAAAAATATGAAAAATATTTTTTTTAAAAAAAAAAAATTTAAAATGCAATTGAATAAAAATTTCAATTGGAATTGAGATTTTTATTTTAAATAATATCTTTTCCTCTTTCTTTGTATTCCAATCTTAAAGAAAAGAAAGATTTTCCTTATTAAAACTATTTCTTTCAAAACAAACAAAATATGAAAATAAGTTTGTGATGTAATATTTAATTTGTATTTTAATTTCCTGAGTTTTCTTAATTATTGATTTTTCTTGAGTTTTTGTTTAAAAAGAAAAGTCTCATAAATTGAAATGGTAAAATGGTAAAAGTAAAAAGATAAAAATACAAAATCAATAAAATATGTAAAAACATCAGATAAATCTCAGATCTATCTAGAATCATGATTATACAACTTGCACTGATCTGGAATAATTAAATAAAGTAAAAAGACAAAAATGACCCTATGAACCGACGTTGCAAGATTTCTCCAGAATTCTGTCGACCTTAACCAGAGTTAAAACTTTAACCATACCGACATTATTATCTTATATATGTCTGGTAAAAATATCAAGAATTTATCCCATCGTTTAATAATTTTAGAAATTCATAAACAGACAATGAGGAAAGCTGAAAAGTTCAATGTCAGAATTATTAAAAATAAAATATAACATTTAAAAATCTGAAAATTTTATATAATGTCAATAATTCCATTAAAGATCTTCAGAAAAACTTTCATAAAATAATAAACTGATTTTGTTCTTATATTAAATAAAACTCAGAAATGACAGAAAATAACAACTATAGATTGTCAGATTTATATAAATATTTTTACAAATAATTTTTGTCTAAATATTTTACTGGACCCTTATCTAATCGTTTCCGACCGACATAAAAATCGTCATAAAATTTCGAGCCTGTCTGTTGCCCCAATCCAGTGGATTTCTCTCAGCCTGTCTAGAATTCACTTGCAACTTAACTTCACCTTTCTCTGCCGTGTGGGCCATTCCTTAACTTGGCCCCACAAGCCAGACCTGAACCGCCTTTCTCCTCAGTCACTGCCAGCCGAGCCCACTTGTCAGCCTTCTTCTCCCTTCTCCCTCTCCTCTGCCTTCTCTCTCGCGAGCAGCAAACAGCGCCGCCTCATTCCTTGTCCTCTTCCCGCCGCAATTTCTCGTAGCCCGAGGCCACGTCCGCATCATAGCTGCCACGACAGTGTATTGGCTGGTGATTCTATGTCCTGCACTCTTGAAAACTCGGGAAGTCTCACGCGCCGTTCCGGCCAAGCCGTCATTTTGATCTTGTGTCCAAACACTGGTGAATTTCCCTCCATATGCCTATATAAAGGATCGAGTACTCACCTGTAATACTCATCAACCCATAGCTTCTCAGTTCAGCCCATTCCCACAAAGCAAACCCATCTCTCGTAATCGAAGGTCTTCACCTGGACCGCCGTCGCTGCATGCGCCTTTCTCCACCAAGACCGGCCACCGGTGGCATACCAGTCCAGCTGCTTCCGTCGCCATTAACCCGAAAAATGAACCACCATGAACTCTCTGGTACTCAAGCTGCCCATGCCAAAGCTTGTTTTGCATTTCTTGTACCTCGCAACCAATCGGCCATGGCTACCAGTAGCTGCGCTCGGTGGAGGAGCTTCCTCGCCGGCGCCGACGCCAACTCCGGTGACCTCCGCCGCCGCCAAGGACCACCCCAGCCAAGCCTTCCTCCCTGCGGTCCACTTCCCAAGCGCTTCTCTGATAAATTTGCTGCGCCATTGCCGTCCAGTGAAGAGCTTCGAGCTCTAGGTTTAAGAGAAGAAGAGGTAACCTCAAATATTTGTGCATGCCCCATTATCACAAGCAGTACCGTAGCTCAGTGGTTAAGCTTTCTCTGTTATTCCAGGCAACCTGAGTTCGAATCCTAGCTTTGCAATATAAATTTTTATTTTTACCTCTTGCATTCAACCTTCCATATCTTTTGTTAGAATGTCCAAATGAAGTCAAATTAGTTTCTAAATTTAAGTTTTGAAATAAGGAATCAGAATCTAAAATAAAAAGTTATATGTTGCTTGCAGAAAAATATTTTGTTAGGGTTTGAATATTAGGCCCTAAATAGGTGTTATGAAGGATGTATATTTTATATTGATCCATAAATCATGAAATAAATACCATAAGTAACTGCAACCATATGCAATCCATTTCTGTAAAAACATTTAAATGTGAATGTATTTTGTATCAAAGATTGTTAGTTTAACTTCTTAGTAACATTCAAGTTTCAAGTGGTTAGAATAATGTTCATATGAGCTCAAAATTAGATGAAACCAGTTTGGATGCATTCCTGAGATTGCATAGATTATGAATAACCAAAATATTTAGACTTTGCTTTAGTTTAATCAAATTGCTAAATGCTCAAACCTTCAATCGGCAAAATGATCAAATGTTCATAACTCTATAAACGAACCTCAAATCCGACAAAATCAAATGCTATGACTTTAAAATTATAAATAATAACTTTCTGTTCAGAAATGAAAACATTTTGAACAATTTTGGGTTAGGCCATATTTAGCCCTAAAGATCATGTAGGTGAAAAACATCACAAATGAATGCGAAATATTGTGAAACCAACTTTAAAACCCTTTTAGGGATATCCCCTACTAATGTCTAAAAAATGGTTAGATTATCCCGTAAGGTGCAGCCGCAATCGAAGAATGAAAACTGGACCGAAACCGCGCAATCGGCATAATTATATAAGCTTTTCGGCAACCCATAAAATATCTAGTATAAATGAAAAATAATGAGATAATAGCTCAGTAGCATCCTATAATGTTTATGCTACCATAATATGGAAAAATATTCTTGTTACAACTTGCTTTGTATCTGAATCCGACTAACCCAATACCCTTAAGTAATATAGTTGTCATAACCCTTAATATCATATAAGCTTTTTCAACAAAGAATATAATGTATCGTCTAAACACTAAAATGTATGAAATCAGCTTAAGAATGTTCTTCAAAGTATAGACTATCATATTCCGAAGAAATAATCATATTTCATCATGCTTTGCATATAAATCCTAATAGCCAAATAACCTTAAGTATTATGTTGTATGGACTCGGTTATATGGATAAGCAAACTTTGAAATAATGGACAAATATGTAATTTGTATCACCGAACCTTCTCAAAACCACTAATGTATAATTGGTAATTTAACTTATCGGACCTAATATGTTGAAACCGCTTATTATGCAAAATCAATTAAAAAGATTAAGCGCTATTCATTTATAGTTTTCACTCAATTGTCTAATGTGTTAAATCTTATTAATCCAAATAATTTTAGCATCTATAATTCAAGTTATAAATGTAAGAATTCATAATTTTAGCCTCTTGAATTCTTAATTCAAGAATAGATAATCTATAAAAGAAACCATATTTATTGATCACAAAAGTCATTAACAATATGAATGTATATTTAACTAAACCATGAGATCTTGGAATCATAATTCTAAATCTAAAGTATTCTGTTTTCTTTAATGAACCTTTATTTGGTTTTACATGCATTTTCTTTTAGCCCTTATTAAAGATTGAATATTTGCTATATTTTGATTGAGCGAGCGTGTAGAATCCGACGTCGTTACTTCCGTCGTTGCCTCCGTCAACCGTGACTTCGTCTTCGTCATAAGCAATAAACAAGCAAGGCAAGCACCCCCTTTGATCATATTGATCCCAGTTTTATAAATGTTTTCATGTTTTACTGCATACTTTATTTTTATTAAAGTCTGCTATATTATGGGTGTTGGTAGTTGTACCTATTGCTTCATAGAACTTCCTTGATAAGTATGGATCTGTGAACCTTGATAACCCTAGAATAGTATAGACAGTAATTGATGTCAATCTGGGTTACTCACACATAGTGTTATGCTTTGCCATGCTTAAATGAACATAAAACTTGACATGATTAAAAATGTTGGATATGACATCTGAAGGGTATAACCATTCTTTATGGTTGGTATTTTGATCAAAAATGAAAATAAAACTATGGTTTTGATGCGGGCAATTATTGGCAATAGCCGAGTGTACAAGGGACTTGTACGTAGTGTAAGTGGAGATTATTGCCCGTGATCGGATTAAGGACCGAACTACGTGTTCGTTAAACCCAAGAATTACCGTACAACCACAAGTCTTTGGTATGGGACAGCCTTAAACCAATTAAGTTATCCGGTTTAACTTTGCACATTGGTAGGCGGAGTAGTACGAGCTTCTTGATGTTGGTTGCTCGAAGGCGCCACACCGAGGTGTTGGGAGTCACGTTTGCTAATACAACGGTGTACGCCATACTATGGATATGCTTATTCATTATTGTGCGTGATGTACAAACATTTATACCATAGTATGCGGGTTTATCGTCACCGGGCTGGTGCAAAGTTAGCCTAGATAATGTAAAGGTTTCCGTCATGAACATTCTGGCCACTACGCCAATGGTGCGTGAAATATGCGGCAAAAGGAAAAGGTCATGACTTGTGGGTAAAGCTGTACAACTCTGCAGAGTGTCAAACTTTTCGAAAAGCCGTTCCCGCGGTTATGGGAATCTTGGTGCGCCAGCACTAGTTAGATGTTTCTATTTTCATAAAACTCTGGATTTCTACCTGGGACTGGTAGGAATGGTTACTCTGGATTTCTACCTGAGACTGGTAGGAATGGTTCGTGAATATGGTCATGATACCCAGGTACATGAGCTTTATTTATGCTTATATTCTGTTACTTTCAGTATTAAATTGCTTTTACTTCAATTTTGTTTTGCAATCTACTATTCTGTATTTACATTTCAAAATAGCTTTATGCAAAGTAACCATCAGCCTTTCCTTTGAAGTGGCTTGCATACATCATAGGTTTTGCAAAGTCTTGCGGAGTACGAAAGTACTCACCCTTGCTTAATTGTTGTTTTTAGGTGAAGAATCGATTAGCTCGATGAAACATAATTGTCGCAGGATTCGGGAACGATAACGATGAAGTTTTTCTAGGATTATGCCTTGTCGGTTGCCCGAGGATTGGATGGGCACACTACAAGACTTTGCTTCTTCTTCTTTGTAAACTCGAATTGTAAGATTATTGTGTAAATTAGCTTCCGCTTTAATAATATGATGTATGGTTGTGATTCCAATTGTTGTAAATGTGCGTATTTAGCTCTCGATCATGGGACTAGATTTTTGCACATGAGATTTCCATTTTTGCATTTATGTGAAAATAGGGGTCACTACACTGCTGCTGCTGCGGTTGTCCAATTTTTTTCTTTTTCCTCTCGAGAATTGCCACACAAGTATGATGTAGGAGTTTTGGCGAGTAAATCAGTCTTTATAGATAGATTTGTAACTATATAAAGCTTATGAGTAGATTTTTGACGAATTTTGAGATATACGTTGATTTTGACACACCCTCTTACAAAAATCCTAGGTATATATTGTGTTTGCCAGAGGAAGAAGAAGCATATAAATTATCTTCTTGTAAGCTGTGAGCCTGCGACACAGTTACCTGAGCGAGAGAGGGAGAGAGAATTGTGGGTTATCCAAATTCCAAAAGCTTGCAGTTGCAGATGACCGCCAACACATCTCTCTCTCTCTTGCAAGGAACCAAAATCGGCAATCATATCCTCAAACCATTGGAAGCGGTGCAGCCATGCCCACACATTCTCTATCCCCGTGGAAACTAATACTTTATATACGAAAAGATAGTGACAGATATTTTATAGTTACTAAAAAAAGAAATAGCTAGAAATTTCTGTAAAAAAATATCTGTTTCTTTATTGGATGATCGTAATTTTAGAAGCTTAGATTGCTATATTGCTAAAAGATTTATTTATTTAAAAAACACCCACGGCTTAAAAGAGATAAAAAAGAGATGAAAAGAATCCACATCGTTTAGGAGTGTAATCGGTTCGGATTCGATTGGATATTATTTTTTTCTATATCCTAAACTATTTTTTTTCTTAAACTCGGAGTCGGATACGAATAGTGTCGGATATTAATATGGCAATGATAATATTGGTCATCAATTCGAAGCGAATACAGAGTTAAATCGATACGGTATCGAATATTTTTTGTCGGATATCTCATGAAAACAGATACAACATATAGCACACATATAGCAATAATTAATCAACCTTATGAGTTCAACATACAACGGGATTATCGCAATTTAATAAATTATTTTATTAGGCAGTCCAATAAAATTGCAATATTACCCTTGCAATATGGCACTCTCCCCACAAAAAATTTGGAAAAGCAACCATATGGCCATATATGTCAGTCGACAAGACTTGGGCTATTGGGCTAGGCCAAATGAAAGATGCTAGAATATGGGTTATAATTTTTGGATATCCGAATAGAGTTTTTCGGAATTATCCGAGAGCATAGCCGGAATATCTTAATCTGATAGATAGTGATATCTCGAATTCGATGCTGAATTCGAAACAAACTATCCAAGACCGATATCAAATTTGAGCCGAACAGATTCGATCAATGGTAGATCAGCGTATATGTGATCCAATTACACCTCTAACGTCTTTGCTTGCGCCTCGTACTGTGACCTTGTGGTGCGGATGTGAAAAGGATAGCCAGCCGTTGAATAAGAAAGAAAGAAAGCATTCGTTCAAGGGGAAAATAGAGTTGCTACCAAATTAAACACACTAAATTATTTTCCATATTAGTGTAGTCAGAACTTATTTATAGTTCTCTATAATAAAATCTATTATATAATAAAAGTTGATAACAAGTGGTTTATGGTTACTAAGAAAAAAGATATGGTATGGTCGACCCTAATACTAAGTGTAAATAATATCTATTGATTGCTAACAAATAAAGAAAACCATGCTAGAAATTCCAAAAAGAAAATGTCCGACCCTCGATTTAGTATACCATAGCTAACATTAATCCATGACTACCCGATGTTATTATCGAACCTATTTAAACTTTAAAGATAAGAATGAATCTAACAAGTTATTTAATAATTTCATGAACGGTTAGAATAGAAGGCTAGCTACTGAGGTTTCCAAACAAGGAGAAAAAAATGTCTCCTGGCTTCCAAGAATTTGGAGGCAAGATAACAAAAACAAAACACCAGTGGATACGCACCACATCAGTCCTAATGTCTTTCTCAGATTATGCAAGCGTATGCGTCTAATTGTCGGGATACCTCAAATTAGCAGCATCATGCTCACGTGTACAAATACTGCCCCAGCTTGCTTACATATGCAATTCGAAATTTCTTTCAGGCTTGTACGAAGAGATTTCAGAAATTTGATAATAGGGAAAAGTGAAACCCAAAACAATTTGTGAGGAGCTTCATCGAATGTATCACTTTGGTCGGCATTGGGATCCCGCATCCTACGCATTCTGTCCTCACATTACCAACTTCGATCTATCATGAGTTCGACTTGGACGGTCTTGACTTTTTTTTACTGAGATATTATCCTCCACCTTAAGTCTAGCTACTCTCACTCTTGACTTCTTATATATATAATAGAAAAACATATGAGAATATATATTTGCACATCCTTCAATATCTATTATATACTAAAAGTCGATGATACGTGGTTTATAACCACTAAGAAGAAAGATAAATAGTTTATAGATTCTAAAAAAATATTTGGCTCTTAATTTAGTGGACCCAACTTATAATTATAAATCGCAACCATCAGATGTTGTTAAGCAACATATTTAAACTCAAGATAAGAGATAATGGTAAGAAAAAGAGATAAATAACCTAGAAATTCTCACAAAAATAAAAACATGGAGCCCTTAATTTGGTGGGCCCAACTTATGATTATAAATCACAACCATTAGATTTTATTTGGCAACAAAAGATAAGAAGGAACTTAAAATACAAAAATAGGGTTTAGCCTAAATAGACCACACATGAAAGAAAAAAGAAAAAGAAACCCCGACCCACGTAGGTCTCACTCGGCCGTCTCTCTAAGCGCAAATAATGAATGGTTTCTTAACAAAAACAAAAATAGAAACGAAGAAGGAAACACGGTTGCACATACATGATTTTCTACCCATGCAAAAAACTTTTAAAGACCTAAGGCCTTACTGAAAGACAAGTGCTTGCACACATATGTGTACCGAAATAATCCATCATCTATACTTGGAAGAGCTCGCGCCCTGAGAGTCATTTGAGCCGCCTCGCTCGCGGCTCGGCTCGCGGCTCGAGCCGCGAAAACTTATTTACGTCTAGGTATTTTTTTCGAGAAAAAAATTATGATCAGGTCTTTTTTAGGAATAAAAACGGTTAGGTCCTCTTCCCGAAAAAAGAATATATATTACGTTTAGGTCCTTTATGCGTTTTTAAATATAGCGCTCGGGTCCTTTTGAGGAAAAATGAAATTACGATTAGGTCCTTTTCGGAAGAAAAAAAACATCTAGGTCCCTTTTTTTTGAAAAAAAATACACTGCGTTTAGATCCTTTTCGTGTTTTTCTAGCATTACGGTTAAGCCCTTTTGTTATTTAGACAAGTCGCATTAGGTCGATCTAGGGACCGAATCCAGAAAGATGGGATCTTCACCTACGTCTCCACCATTGAGCTGTCCTCAGGAGGAAAAGAATTTGTATAGAAAAAAATATTGTCTTTTTGCTTGATTTTCAACTATATAGATAATACGAAACACATTTAAACGAGTCATCTAGATTTAAATAGAAAACAAATGTATAGAATATATCTATATTAGTGTTATTGAAAATTAGTAATATTTATACACATTTAACTACACTTCATCAATTTATAACGATGATGCCCGGCGCGAGCCACCTTGCTAGTACACCTGAATTTACCATTTACCTTGCACTACATGCACACCAACGATCGACCTCGGCCAGTTGTCAGGGCCGGCGCGGTGATCGCGCGACCGGCGACCTTTCTGACGCAACGCGGCAGCGCGCGCCGCAGCCAGGGATCAACGTCGGCCGGTGGCCAGATTGCGTTTGAAGCCGGCCTCCTTCCGAGAACGGTAACGAAGCTGCGAAGAGTGTAGCAGGCGCAGGTAAAGTTACAAGCAGAAACGTCCCGGAACAGTGGCGAAACTATAAAATTTTTTAATAGTTACACACTTCTACGTATAACTCTATAGTCTTGTGCAATAATTTGATATCATCATAAATGCAACATATATATTTGAAATTTGCTAAAAATATAATACAAATAGTTCTAAGGTCTTAAAAATTCCAAATCTCTAAAATCAAAACCAATTTAATCAATAAATTTAGGCTATTAAAGAGATAAAATTTTGAAGTTTCACAAATTTTTGGAGCTCTGGTTCCGCCCATGTCCGGGAAAGACCCTGTCAAGACGTACGTGGTACAGTTTTCTACTGTCAGCGGCATGTCTGACAATGGTAGCAGCTCCTTGTGCCGTGCACGGGCAGTATGTCGGTACGACGACACATGCCCGTATTGTTCGTGCACATACGTACTTGCGTGTAAGTGTAGAATTGCAGGCAGGGGGTAGATGGTACTCGTTGCAGTACGTATGTATACTTATAATGTAATGTACTGTACTGTACTGTACTATACTATACTATACTATACTATACTATATTATACTGTACTATCTCTACTACTTCTAATTATCCGTTGGTGGCGGTGGTCCGTTCTCCACGATTTGAAAGGAAAGTAGTAGTGTATCATATCACGATTTGATAATTGATTGGAAATTGATCTCTCTATTGAAGAAAAGGGAAGTAGTAGTGTATCATATCACGATTTGATAATTGATTGGAAATTGATATCTCTATAGAAGATTACGTAAATTTTGGACAGAAGAAAAGGAATGTAGTAGTGTATCATACCACAATTTGATAATTGATTGCAAGTTGATATCTCTGTAGAAGATTATGTAAAATTTGGATAGAAGAAAAGAAAATTTTACTTTGCTTGCCTTGAGCCATGAATCTGTGATGGCGCCATCACAGCGCGCAAATCAAGTAAACGTACGTATGTGCCGTGGTCTTATAAGCATGCAACCGTAGCCATCCGTCCCCCGCCCGCGCCGCGCGTGCAAGAAACAGAGCAAGCCGAGCGAGAACCATGGGCGACACCACGGCTGTTGACGTTGACGCCGCCGCGTGCCCATCCTCATCCTAACTAACTAAACTAACGTCACCTAATCGTGGACGTGGCAGGTACAAAGACGGCTTGTCGGCGCGCGGCTTGGTTGATATCGATTCGGCGACCGTTGCGCTGTCCGGCGGCGGGCTAGACAAGAAGGCGAAGCTCCAGGACGTGGTGCTGGGGTGCACCACCTCGTACGACGGTCAGAGCTTCCAGGCCTCGGGCGGCGTGCTCAACCTCGGCAACAACAACATCTCCTTCGCGTCCCACGCCGCCGCGCGCTTTGGCGGCCGCTTCTCGTACTACCTGGTTGATCACCTCACCCCACGCAACGCTATCAGCTACCTCACCTTCGGCCCAAGCCCAGACATGGCCTCCAGCTCCGCCGCCGCATCGTCGTCGCAGACGCCGCTACTTCTCGACAGCCGGAGAGCCCATTCTACGCCCTGACGGTGGAGGCCATCTCCATCGTCGGCGAGGCCCTCGACATCTCCGGCGAAGTGTGGAACGTTGAGAGGAAGGGCGGCGCGATACTGGACTCCGGCACGAGCCTGACGATCCTCGCCACCCCAGCGTACAAAGGTGTGGTCTCGACGCTGAGTAAGCAACTCGCCGGTCTGCCGCGGGTGAGCATGGACCCGTTCGACTACTGTTACAACTGGACGGTTGGTGCACCGGCCATCACAAAGCTAACGGTGTAGTTCGCTGGGTCGGCGCAACTGGAACCGCCGACGAAGAGCTACGTGATCGACGCTGCGCCCGGTGTGAAATGCATTGGGCTGCAGGAGGGCGCGTGGCCCGGGGTGTCCGTCATCAGCGACATCCTGCAGTAGGAGCACCTCTGGGAGTTCGACCTCCGGAACCGGTGGCTCAGGTTCAGGCAGACGTCGTGCACCTAATGATTTCAACGGTGCACAATTTGTTTAGCCATGCAAGTCGTAATGGTGGTGATGGTAATATTGCTGCTTTTTGTAAGGCTCTTGGCCAAGTGTTAATAACGCTATGGAATAATTTCTGGAAAAGAAGAAGATGCGTTAGTGCAATGGAAAAATGTTCGGAAATAGCTAAATTGATGGTACGGTTAGGATGTCCACTCGTTATGATAAGTAACAACACTTCATTCTTTTTATCACTTTTTTCCTTACTCAGCGTTATCCCATTCATCTTTCTTTATTTTTTAACCGTTTTTGAAAGTTTTTAAATCGATTTTTTTTTAAACTGAAAGTTTTGTAATCGAAACTTTTTATTTGAAAATTTTCAACTTGAAACTTTCTAATTTGAGAATTTTCTATTTGAAAAATTTTCAAGCTGAAACTTTCTAATTTGAAAAAATTTCAACCTGAGTTTGCGAAGCTTTCGACTCTCTCCACGCGTGGGGCAATTCAGTAAGATTTCGTAGTTCTGCGCGTGCAAGCACAACTACCGATGGCCGTGCCCACGTGGAAGGTGGCTATGGAGCGACACCAGCCAATCGATGCACAGCTGCAGCTTCTTGTCCTCGGCAAGGTTCCCTTTCTAACCCCTCTACGGTTCTTCGATCCGTCTACCACCTGATTATGAAAAGAAGGTGATATATATAGTAAAACGTTATCATCAAATATAATTTTTTTTTCATAATTTCCAGGTTTTTTTATGATTCTGGCTAGGAATAGCGGGATAAGCCTGACAAAGGCTGCCACGGAGCAGAGCATAGTCAGGCGTGGCGATGGAGTCGAGGAGGTGTGTAGACTAGGAGGAGTGTAGATCAAGTACAGTGGAGAAGACATGATGCGGGTCGGATAGAGTTCAGCTGGTTACTTCAACTGAGTCGATGACCTGATATAAGCCAACTCAATGTGTTAGATAACATGATTTTTTTATTCATAGCAACACACGACCATTTTCTTTTATTGCTTGACCTTTATGTTTCGTTATCAATTTTGTTTTCCGTAGCAATGCACGGGCACTGAACTAGTACTATCCTATACTAGTACTTTCGGATGAGAAAATTGAGTATTTGCTAGTGATGAAAAGGTTGGCCTTATAGGATTTGTTACTCAAAGGGTTGTAAGGTAGAATTTGCCACTTCAATGAATGATTACTTTATTACTTGCCACTTACGACCATTTTATCATCTTTTTTTTCTCTCTTTTATGTTCTTATCTCAGAAAAAAAAACTCTACTTTCTCCGGACACCAAGCAGTTTTTCCCACTCCTCACTCATCCATGGCAACGAGCAACTTAGCCATGCTACTAGCCGAGACCACCGCCACCACCGCCCCCGGCCAAGAACCGCCTTCGCATCCACCCCCGCCACTGCCTCTCGACCGTTTGGACCATTCTTCCTCACCCTCCCGCTCTCGTTTTGGTTCTAGCTCATCACCGTCATCTCCCTCATCACACTCCTCCCTTCTTCCACCTCTCCTTCCCTCCCACCTCTCTCCGCCTCCACATCTTCGATGACCGAGTCCTTAATCTCCACCCAACCCTAACCTCTTCGTCGTCACCTCCCACTCCGCCGCCTCCTCCTCCTCAGCCTCACTGCTAGATCCTTCCCTTCCACCACCTCTTGCTCTCCCTCTCCTCCCATAGCCTCCTTGCAGCCGCCCCACCGACCTCCCTATCCAAGACCTCTCACTACACCGAACCCCCCTCCCAGGAGATCAGGAACCTTTGTGGTCCATGGTGTCTTCCATAAAAGAAAATTGTGGGTGGAAAAGAACCTTGCAATGACTAGTGAGGGGGTGGAGGAGGCAAAAGGGAATGAAGTAACAGGGGGCAAAACGGTCCACAATGGCAAAAGTATAAAAGATACCCTTTCTGTTCAGAAATATAAGTTCTATAGTTTAAATAACATTGTTTAGAAATATAAGTCTTACATGTAGATTTAGTAAGGTTTTTTCTACTATAACCATATTTATTTCCTCTCAACTATATGCATTTGTTCATTACACCTGCACAAAGTATTATCTATCATCTTCCAAGACAATTTAAGTGAGGTATCTAACCATTTTCTCTCATACCTTACTCAATTTCATCACAATCTTAGTCTTTATATAAAGTCAAAATACGACTTATATTTGTGAAAGAAGAGTGTACAACTTTTATGAAAATCAAGGGGTCTTTAATGCACAAAGAGTAGAACACGATTTTGACTAAACCTCCGATACTAGTCTTGAATGCTCCCTAAACGGTACAGTTAGAATTAAATGACAATGAGAATTGCAAGTTTCTACGTTTGCTTCCGTGACCGGCTTAATTTTAGAGCATGGGAAACGGAACTGGAAGTTAGAAAAAAGAAATAGAGAGGTTAATGTGCTAGCAGTTCAGGGTCTCATTGATTAATAGGAAAATGAAGAAAAAACATAGGATTTGAGTTTCTGTGGATTTGATCGTTGTAGCACCATTTTATTCATAGGAAAACCAAGTGGAAAACTACTAAACGGTATACCATTTTTTTTATCAATACAACAGTACAGGACTTGGTCATCCGATGAAATCAATTTGCAGATCGCGTACAGGATTTGATCATCCGATGTGTCTAATACTACATCACAATCGTTTCTAATCTGAGAACCGATTGTGGTTATTATTAACACCCTCTCCCAAATCATCTATTACAATCGATTCTAACCTGAGAACCGATTGTGGTTATTATCAACACCCTCTCCCAAATCATCTATCACCATCGATTTTTCAAAAAAAACTTAACCAACCCAGATAAAATGATAGTGATGTACCGTTCTGTAGTAGTAGTGCGCCCACATTGCCCACACGAACCAACGTCCCCCCCCCCCACCCAAAAAAATCGTTTGCCTCCGCTTCTTCCCGTTCAAATCCTTTGCTAGCGTGAAGGCCCCAGGCGGTGGTGGCGAAAAAGAGGGGGCGGAAGCGACAGCAAGCAGTGAGGGACACGCAAGCAACCTCGACAGTGATTCCAATATGCTGGGGATCTCTAGTGACAACGATACCCTGTGAGCTCCTGCAGGCCTCCAGATCTATTATTCATTTGTTTTTCCCTTAAACATGTGAAAATTGAATGGACCTTGTTAAAACTTGCTAAATATTTTGTATTTGTTTCTGAAACTTACTGTTGGAATTTTAATTCTTTTGAAACACCATGAAATCTGCATGAAATTCTTTCTCAAAACTTAGAATTTATTTATGAAAGTTAGTGTTGAAACTCATTTGAATCACCATGAAACTTGCATAAACTTTGTTGAAACTTGCTCAAAACATAAAATTGGTTTCTAAAACGAGCAGTGCTTTAATGCTTTCCCTCCCAATACAGGTTGCACAAATCTTGATGCAAGCGAAGGGGTAAGTAATCACCATCTACCATTTATTCATGCTTTAATATTTGTGCAACTGTTAAAAGAAAAGCACGGAAGCACCTCTAAAAAAAACTTGCCACTAAAACTTAAAACTTGTATGAAACATTTTGAAACTTGCATGAACTTTGTTGAATCTTACTCCAAACATTAAATTTGTTTATGAAACTTGTCGTAGAAACTTGAAACTCGCTTGAAACAATATGAAACTTGCTTAACTTTTTTTTCCTAAAACTTGCCATTCAAACTTGGAAACTTGCTGCACATAGAGGAAGGCCGTGGAGGTTCACGGTGCCCGCGCAGAGGAGTCTGAAAGCGTTCACTGGGGCGCCATGCGGAAGGTCCTTGGCCGTAACACAGGAGGAGGACAGGGTGGCCGTGCGAGAGGAGGTCAAGGAGCTCACCGGGGTGGCTACACGAGACGAGAATGGATCGTCGGGGCGACGCGCAGGAGAAGGCTGGGGTAGCTTCATGGGAGCATGTCGCAAAGGTGATGAGGTGGAGGAACAGTCGAGCGAGGAACAAAGGTGTTGTGGTGGTTCGTTTGATCGATTCTGATTGGACGGTTGTTTCCTATCCTGTCGGTTAGGTAATCTAACGGATACCATCCCATAGCAGCACTCCTAAATCATCAAATCCAGAGGAATATTGTAGCAACCCAACGAAAACACACGAATTTTAGAGGAATTGAAACAACCGGTTTAGCCTCTTTTTAAAATTCCTGTGAGAATGAGAGAGCGAACGCTCGAGGAACTCACCGGTCACCACTTGTCCATCGCCGCCGCCTATTGCCAAGTCAATCCTCTGCTATCGCTCGTAGCTAAACCGTGCTGCCGTTGAAACTTGTTTCCTAGTCGCTCCGCCGTCGCCGCTTGTCACCGAACTGAGCCGCCGCTCGCAGCCGAACCGAACCCTAGATGATTTTGTAGACATGGGGAACGGGATAGGGATCGCCTGTAGTCGCTACTACGATCGCAAGATAAACAACTCTAGATGATTTTGTCCGTTTGTTCCCTCGATGTTAAATGACCCTACTTGTCATTGGTTTGAGTGAGTCGATTAGAGTCATTAGACTAAAAGCAAAATGAGTTTAATGGTCAATCCAAAATTCCTATGTTCTTCCTACAAATTAAACACTCAATCCTACAAAATTCATGTACTTTGTAGTTCTCTATTTTACACCTACGTTCCTGACCTATTTATGTGTTTCTCTATTTTTGGAATGCTGTAAATCAAAGATACGCTCGATGGTAGAGCGCGTTAGCGTCTGCCTCTTCGTGCAGCTAGCAAGCTAACTAAACTGTGCACAGTAGCAACACACGGATAGCTCAACGGTAAAGACTGAAAACCTCACATTGTCACACAAGAGATAAAAATTCCGTCGGTTTTTTAATAAAATAGACGTGAAAAAAATAAAATTACATTCAAGTCCCTTCGTGGTTTGCGTTCGGGTCCTCACGCCAGTTTTTAGCAAAATAGTCCCGAGAAAGGACAGATTATGTTTAGATAAAAAACCGTTTTTTTTTCTTAATCGATCCGAAAAAAATGAAATTACGTTTATATCACTCCGCGGTTTTTTCGCCGACGGCTCGTAGCAATCCGTGGATTCGATGACGGAAAAAACTAAATTATGTTTCGGTCCCAAAATACGTTTTTTAGTTGGATTGATCCGAAAAATGAAATTATGTTTATATCCCTCTTCGTTTTTTTTCACAAAACTTATATCCCTCTCATAGTTTTTTTTCCCACAAAAATTAATCCCTCAGCGGTTTTTTCAGACAAATCTACGTATTCGCCGACGGCTCATAGCAGTCCGTGGATTCGACGGCGGAAAAAACGAAATTATGTTTAGATCCCAAAAGATGTTTTTTTTAGTTTGATTGACCCGAAAAATGAAATTATGTTTATATGTAGATTCACCGACAACTCATAGTAGTCCACGAGTTTGAAGACGACTCCTATCAATCAACCCGCTTTTCTAAAGAAGAGATCAAGAAAACCGGATTTGCGCAAAAAAAAAAAGGTACGTTTTCGCATCCATTTTTTCAGAGAAAAGGGAACCCGCGGTTTCACGGATTCACTAACGGCTCCTAGCGATTCCCGGGTTCACCGATGGCTCCTAGCAGCCAAATTTTTTAAGAAAAAGCCGAGAAAAACGAAATTGCGCAAAAAGAAATATGTTTTTGCAGATTCGACGACGACTCCTATCGATTCCGTACTGCACAAAGATGACCCGTGGTGCCGCAAATTCGCCGATGACTCCAAGCTATCGCATTTTTTTAGAAAACCTCGGCGAAAAAAACAAGTTCACGTTTATGTCCTCACACCCATTTTTTCCTAAAATAATCGCCCAATCGAATTTCGAGCGTCGCAGCGTCACGAGACCGAATTTCGTATGGCGCAGCGTAGCGCGCGACCTAGTAGTCCACAAACGCAAACATGTGCAGCACCACGCACACGACATACGACACAAATCATACCTATACTATACTTGGAGGAAATGCCGCCTCCTGGGCGTTTTGAGCCGGGAGGGGCCGGCTCGGCTCGTGGCTCGAGCCGAGCCGGCCAATTTTTTTTACATCCGGGTCATTTTTCAAAAAAAAAATACGGATAGGTCCTTTTTGGAAAAAAAAATATTACTATTGGATCCTTTTCCCGAAAAAGATTATATATTACGTCTATGCCCTTTTAGCGTTTTTAGGAGTAGCGCTCGGATCCTTTTTAGGTAAATCGAAATTACGTTTAGGTCCTTTTTGAAAGAAAAAAAATCATTTCTTTTTTTTTTAAAATATGATCGCATTTATGTCCTTTTTCCTCTTTTCTAGCATTACGTTTAAACCCTTTTGCGAAAAACAAAGTCTTATTTTTAGATCCTTTTCGCGCGTTTTCTTGATTTACTCGTGTGTGGAGTATCAATCGCGCGTTTTATCGATTTTCTCGCGTGGAAAGCAGCGTCCGCGGCGTGGCACGCAGCGCATAAATTTCTAGTGGAACTAACGAGTAACTATCTTGTTGTAGCAACAATAAAAGTTTGAAACTCTAAATGAATAAAAAGAGGCTAGTAGCGCTGAAATGCCACCGCTCGAGCTGTATCGATCTCACGCACAGAACAGAACCGAACAGAAAGAGAAAAGGAAAGCAAAGCAACGGGAAGGGAAGAAAAGAGAGGAGACGAGGAAGAAGATTTCGTCTGTTTGGTCTCCTTCGTACTTTTTTTCATTTTTTTTGACACATGTTAGCTACCATAGCAGATAGCTAGCATCATACCCACCACGGTATATACCTACTAGGGTACCCAAGCTGTCTAGATACCTGTTATGGTAAGAGAGTATGGTAGGTGACACGTGTCACCTGCTGGTATTTTCGCTACAGAGAAATAAGCTAAATTTACAATTTCTTTGAAAAAAAAGAAAGATGAAAACGTACCGTGGGGCAAATACACGGAGGCTAGTAAAACTCCCAACCTCCCCGCGCTATAAATATCAGTCTCCACCCGTGCCCCCTGCCTGCCAAACGCATCCATCCATCCCGTCGACGACCATCTCCTCCTCCCCTCCGAGACAGAGACGAAACCGCCATTAACCCGCTCGAGTAGTAGTAACCTCCGCTAGCTAGCTCCAGATCCAACGTACGTGTCACGTTGTTTCTTGGAGGCTGAGGGCAATAACCGGCGCGCGGGAAGCCATGTATAACAGGGCGGACGCCGGCGGCGGCGCTGGCGGAGACATCGTGGAGGCCAGCGAGGGCGGCGGGCACGAGAGGGTCGTCCCGCACAGCGGGCCCCTGAGCAAGCGGTCCGGTGCAAGGAAGAGCGCGCGGTTCGCCGAGTCCGTGTCCGCGCCGCTCTCAGCTCCGTCCGGGGCGCCGGCGGCCCCCCCGCGCGGCGGTGGCGGCGGTGGCAACGACGACGACGACTACGTGGAGATCACCCTCGACGTGCGCGACGACTCCGTTGCGGTGCACAGCGTGAAGCCTGCGGCGGGCGGCGATGACTCGGACGTCACGCTGCTGGCCCGCACGCTGGAGAAGCGGTCCTCGTCCTTCGGCCACGCCGTCATCCGCAACGCCTCTTCACGGATCAAGCAGGTCTCGCAGGAGCTCCGCCGGCTCGCGTCCATCAACCGCCGCGGCGCCGGCCCCGGCCGCATCGACCGCTCCAAGTCAGCCGCCGCGCACGCGCTCAAGGGGCTCAAGTTCATCAGCCGCACCGACGGTGCCTCCGGCTGGCCCGCCGTCGAGAAGCGCTTCAACGACCTCTCCCAGAATGGCCTCCTCCACCGCTCCAAGTTCGGCCAGTGCATCGGTAAATAGCAATCCTCTAGCTAGCTAGCTACAATTGTTCATCTAGTACTACATGATTTTAATTCGCGGTGAATTATGAACATAACTGCAGGGATTAAGGAGCTTGAGTTCGCCGGCGAGCTGTTCGACGCGCTGGCGCGGCGGCGGAACATCTCCGGCGACAGCATCAGCAAGGCAGAGCTGCTCGAGTTCTGGGACCAAATCTCGGACAACAGCTTCGACAGTCGCCTCCAGACCTTCTTCGACATGTAAGCTACAATTAATGTCCCGTTAACCTCTCTTAACTAGCATTAACTAACACTTAATCAATCAACCTCAAATAGGTTACTAATAATAACGCCTTAATTAATCAGATAATTAATTAAATTTCAGGGTGGACAAGAACGCGGACGGGAGGATCACCGAGGAGGAGGTCAAGGAGGTAAATTCCCGGCTGATCTTTCATTGGTTCGTTTAGGTGTCCCTCCAAGAACAGCAATGCCCGGTGTTCTCCTCTAATCTTCTACCTCCTCTTCTCGGAATCAATACTGGTGGTACTACGCTACCTGATTGCCATTGCACGTCAGTGTCATGTTCTGCTGACTTCGATGTGTCTTCTCTCTCCATCAAGCTCTTCCCACTCACCAAACCAAACCAATCAGTGAACCGTAAATGGAGTAGTGATTTGTGGATCAGAATTTGACGGGAAGATTTGACCTTGTTTCTCCAGATCATCACGCTGAGCGCGTCGGCGAACAAGCTGTCCAAGATGCAGGAGCAGGCGGAGGAGTACGCGCGGCTGATCATGGAGGAGCTGGACCCCAGCAACCTGGGCTACATCGAGGTGTACAACCTGGAGATGCTGCTGCTGCAGGCGCCTAGCCAGTCGGTGAGGATCGGGACGACCAACAGCCGGAACCTGAGCCAGATGCTGAGCCAGAGCTTGCGCCCCACGGCGGAGCCCAACCCGCTCCGGCGGTGGTACCGGCGGGCCAGCTACTTCCTCGAGGACAACTGGCGCCGCGTCTGGGTGATGCTCCTCTGGCTCTCCATCTGCGCGGGGCTCTTCACGTGGAAGTTCCTCCAGTACCGCCGCCGCGCCGTGTTCCACGTCATGGGCTACTGCGTCTGCGTCGCCAAGGGCGGCGCCGAGACGCTCAAGTTCAACATGGCGCTCATCCTCCTCCCCGTCTGCCGCAACACCATCACCTGGGTGCGCAACCGCACCGCAGTCGCCCGCGTCGTGCCCTTCGACGACAACCTCAACTTCCACAAGGTCATCGCCGTCGGGATCACCGTCGGCGCGGGGCTGCACGTCATCTCCCATCTCACCTGCGACTTCCCGCGGCTGCTCCACGCCACCGACGCCGAGTACGTCCCCATGATACCCTTCTTCGGCGCCAAGCGGCCGCCCAACTACTGGTGGTTCGTCAAGGGCACCGAGGGGTGGACGGGGCTGGTGATGGTCGTGCTCATGGCCATCGCCTTCACTCTCGCCACGCCGTGGTTCCGCCGCGGCAGGCTCCACCTCCCGCGGCCGCTCAACCGGCTCACCGGCTTCAACGCCTTCTGGTACTCGCACCACCTCTTCGTCGTCGTCTACGCGCTGCTCGTCGTCCACGGCCACTACCTCTACCTCACCAAGAAGTGGTACAAGAAGTCGGTACGTTACAACACAACACTCGTACACGTTTCGCACGCGCGCACGTGACACGTGCGATTGACCGGGTGACGTGGACGCAGACGTGGATGTACCTGGCGATCCCGATGTTCCTCTACGCGTGCGAGCGGCTGACGCGGGCGCTGCGCTCGAGCGTGCGGCCGGTGAAGATACTCAAGGTGGCGGTGTACCCCGGCAACGTGCTGTCGCTGCACTTCTCCAAGCCGCCGGGCTTCCGATACAAGAGCGGCCAGTACATCTTCGTCAACTGCGCCGCCGTCTCGCCGTTCCAGTGGTAAGCAAGCCATTTCACCCTCTATATATTTACAACACTCAGACTCGAGAGAAACCAAAAGTTATCCAAAGCTAAAAAGACGAAGATAGATATCAAATGTTTAAAAGTAACTTGGCGTTGTCCTCCCATGTACGGTAAAAACTCTCATGCAAAACATCCGAGCCGTCTTTATCAACCACTTCAAAATTCCCTTGCAACACATCGGAGCCGTCTTATCAACCACTCCATGCACCTGAATGAGAGTAATAGGGTGGTGCGTATACTCTACTTGATTAAGCAAAGTTAGTCAAGTGGAGGATGCCCTAGGCATCTTTAAGGGATGGGGAAAGAAAGCTGAGATGCTTAATCCGTTCGATTGGTTTGATGAATCATTCGCTAACGATGTGCAACGAATGGATGAGCTGAGATGCTTAATCCGTTAATTCAATTGGTTTGATGAATCATTCCCTAACGACGTGCAACGGATGGATGAGCTGAGATATGCTTAATCCGCTCAATTGGTTTGATGAATCATTATTCGCTAACGATGTGCCACGAATGGATGAACCAGGCACCCGTTCTCCATCACGTCGGCCCCGAAGGACGACTACGTCAGCGTCCACATCAGGACGCTTGGTGACTGGACCAGGGAGCTCAAGAACGTCTTCTCAAGGGTACTACGCTAATCACATCTCGCCATCAATCCATGAAGCTTCAAATCGTATCCATGCCCATCTTTGGGAAGGATTGTAATTACTACCATTATTACCCGTGTTTATGCTGATTAATCACAGCCAGCCGTGTTAACCAACTCTCTGTGCGCGTTCGCGACGTGCAGGTGTGCCGGCCGCCGGCGGAGGGGAAGAGCGGGCTGCTCCGGGCGGAGTACGACCGCGACGGCACCACGTCGAACCCGAGGTGAGATCACACTCGCAGAAAAGCTCAAACCTAAACTCCGCCTTTTCGCGACGAAATTTCCTCGCATTTTTTGCTGCTAGATTGTCGCATCGCCGGTCTCGAGAAAATAATCGGTAGATTGCGACGGACGCGCGGCGGCATTGGCGATTCTGCCATTGCCGCCCGTGGTCCGATCCGGCCAGCCTTGCGGCGTGCGGATGGACGGGGACGCGTTGAGCTGGGCTTGGGTTGGGTCGGACCGGACCAGGTCATGTAGTATACTACTTACTGCTGCTGCTTCTGATTTCACACGTCAAAGTAGTAGCATGGTATGAGTCGGTAGCCACCTTCTCTGACTTTCCGACTCCAAAGTTTTTTGTGCATGACAGATCGAACAAGAAAATTTGCACTGACTAACGTGAGAATGTGAGATCATTTCTTGCGTCAGGCATGCACATATTGCCGGTTGATATATTCACATGGCGTGTCCCCTTGGTACATGTCCCGCATACATGGCACTCACCCATGTATGTTCATCAAAGAGATATGGAGCACTAGTACTAGATGTGCATGCCTGTATATACATACACTCATTTTCACATGGCAAAGTCTGGCTGGTACTAGTGGGTTCCATTCCCATGCATGTAGGAGTTGACCTAGCTTTGCAGGATCTTTGTCATTGAGTGCAATTGTAATTTTAGTCGGTGCATAATTGCACATGATAATTGGTAAGGTTCAGTAAGTAGCAACTGACGGTGGCTAGTGGTTGATATTCCGGCTGGGTAGAGGCGGAGATATTGTTTATGTGTTTCTGGAAGACGGCCATTAGTTGAGGATAAAGGTCCGGTGCCCATGTATTCAACCACTTCTTTCATTCAGGGAAAAAAGAAAGCTATTCAGGAAAGAACATTCTCTGTCCATGTTCCATCTGCATCCTTGAAAAAGAGTTGTATGTGTCGACTTACCAATTTTCTACTGGGTAGCTCTCCATGTTTGACTACCGTGCGTTTTTCGTTGAAAAAAAGACCTTATTTATGTGTTTAATTAATCATGTGAATCTGTCTTGGTAAACTAGCTAGCTAGTTAGTAAAAGTAAATGCGATACTAGTAAAATGTGTTTGACGCCAAAAAAAGAAATAGAAATTGACAAATGTTTTTCTGCGTTGCAGCTTCCCTAAGGTGCTGATCGACGGGCCGTACGGCGCGCCGGCGCAGGACTACAAGCAGTACGACATCGTTTTGCTGGTCGGCCTCGGCATCGGCGCGACGCCGATGATCTCCATCCTCAAGGACATCATCAACAACATGAAGCAGCTCGACGGCGACGTGGAGTCCGGCGACGCGAGCGGCAACTCGCAGTCGTTCCGGACGCGGCGCGCCTACTTCTACTGGGTGACCCGGGAGCAAGGCTCGTTCGAGTGGTTCCGCGGCGTCATGGACGAGGTGGCGGAGACGGACAAGAAGGGCGTCATCGAGCTGCACAACTACTGCACCAGCGTCTACGAGGAGGGCGACGCGCGCTCCGCGCTCATCGCCATGCTCCAGTCGCTCAACCACGCCAAGCACGGCGTCGACGTCGTCTCCGGCACCCGCGTCAAGACCCACTTCGCCCGCCCCAACTGGCGAGCCGTGTACAAGCGCATCGCCCTCAACCACCGCGACCAGCGCGTCGGTCAGTACTACTCAAAACTACTAATATATCCTTCCGTTTCACAATATCACAAGAGCCGAGAGTGGTTTATACCGCCACGCTTCTCACACAGTGAGAGATGCACTCTACCAAACTTGATGCTAGGCTGAGCTTGAAGTGTACTCGAGCTGGCCTAACTTTCTTCCGAGAACCTAGTTGACAAGGACATGCACGATCAGTATCAGAGTTTGATGTCTATGTGTTCAATTACAACTAGCCATGGATTGGGAGCAGTAGCTAACTATATACGATTGAACAGGCACTTGCTAGATTAGGGACCCACCAATCACTGTTACAACCAATAGTAAATTATGAGCATTGAGCATAGAACTGGTCCATTAGGAAATGGTATTCTATATCACAAAACTGTGCTGGGAGTAGTATGTAAGATTGAACACATTGTTACTTGCTGATACTTACAACCACTAAGAAATAGTGAGCATAGAGTCAGTCTACAGCTCTAGATAGATACACAATATCGTTGGGAGATACCAAAATATATATTGAGCTAGTACTAAGAGATACTAAAAGTTTAAAGGGTTGAAGTATTAAGAGATACAAGAGTTTTGACTAATTTGGTGGTACCTAATGGTACCTCCCAAGGAGGTTAAAAACTCTAAAAAGCTCAATCAATCATACGCACATAAGATTCTCAAGATATGCTTGGGCATGTTTTCAAGAGGTGCACCCTTACCTACCTGTGTCATATCAGGCATGTTCTTTTCAGCTCGATCTTTACCTATAAGAGATAAGAACAGCAGGATCAATCAGCATCCTAGCTTGTGCACGTAGTATTTCTTTTCTGAATTGACACTGAACTCTCTGTTCTTGGATACCACAGGAGTGTTCTACTGTGGCGCGCCGGTGCTGACGAAGGAGCTGCGCGAGCTCGCGCAAGATTTCTCAAGAAAGACCAGCACAAAATTCGAATTCCACAAGGAGAATTTCTAGTTTCTGTGATCAACCAGCCTCATAGAAGTTTTCGCAGGGCCGTGTTAATTTAGTACATATCCACAAAAGTTCTGTACGTATAGCATATACATATCGAAGTAGAGGGACTAGATCAAAGTAGGTATTGCTTGATTGTGACCAGTTGGGTCAGAATTTCGTCGGTTTTTGCTCTAGAAGAACAACCCAATGCCCCTTGTACAGATCTTCTCTCAGATTACTTTGTGCTACTTAAGAGTAGACAGTTTGATCAATCAGTACATATCTAGTAGCATCCTTGGCCTAATCAGGTCAAAAGTACCAGAATGTTGGCAAGCACAACTGCACAAGAAAGTTGGGCCATTTCAAGCAAAAAAAAAAAAAGTAAACCTTTTGTGGCTGCAACCAGTTGAGGAGCTGCAAGCCACATTTGATATTGGAGCACTATTTGGTGGGCAACAACCATGAGCAACCTCAACCAATGAGTCCTACTAACAGATTAGCGACCTAGAGAGTGACGAACATGATTGTATCCTGGCCCACAGAGCAACTAGAGTAGTTGTCTTCGTTTCCTTTTTTGTTTTATTCCATTGTATTTTGTGAAGTACATAGCGAAAAGGCAAGAGTGTGGCATATGACAAAATAATGTTTTTGCAAAGCTGTGAAACATACGTAGACATTGTTCAGTAATATAAATGAGGTTTTCTTTTTTTCGATTCCAGTGTCTCTGTTTACAGTTTCTCTGTCTGACCCTGTTCCATTGCTGACAGCATGTCCCAGAACTTTCAACTCTGGTTATCAAATTCTGAAACATAAGGCAGCACATCCAGACTTGATGTTAGAATATCCATTCTACAAGGAAGATTTATAACCGGAATCAGGTCATAAAATGGATTTGTCATACACAATTCTCTTGATCAGGATTATATTGTATCATACTATCATGTAGCCATCTAAAACTCAAGATAAAGATCTCCCAATTAAATTTGCAGTTTGACTTTGTGGCACCCAAATACTTGCGTCATCAATTCATTCTTGCTACCACTTCAATAAATGAGTAATGACTGTATAAAGAATAATACCTATGGCTAAGACTATGATCGATTGTATTAACAACGATTTGCCTGATTCTATCATTACTTGTATTAAAATGACATACAAATTGTGTATTCACAACAATTTTCCTGATTCTATCATCACTTGTATTAAAATGACATACAAATTGACAAAAGTTCCCTTGCCAGGATCATCTTGGAGACTATTTGTTCCTGAACATCCAACAATCTTTTATTTATAAAATATTTTCATCAAGAATAACTACCGCTGAACCATTAAAAAAAAAAGAACAGTACTGTTGTCTATTGAGGTCAATATAGTATATTTAGCACATATTTGCAGTACTTGTACGTAGTATTTCATACAGTTTCAAAAAATAATTGTGGGTATACCTTTCTTTGGCCCTGTGGAGTAGTTGGTCAAGCCAAGAAACCTTCTCAACCACCATGGTAAGTTCTTGAATAATCTGGTCTTCTGTTGATCAATTCTTGATCAATGTATGTATTCTTTAATACTACCAGTCTTACCATCAGTCCTCATTTGTTTGCTTGTGAGAAAGAAGAAAAGCCATTTTCATGAAGCATCACTATCAATGAGGAAATATGTCGCTGAAGAAAAACCGACATTTCAAAATCCTTCAAAATTTTGCATCCCAAGATGTTAATGATGAAAATTTCATCCTGAAAAAGATGGAGGAACCAAGTCAGCTAAAACGAAAAGAAAAGGCATAAACTCCATGAGTTTCTTTTTTAAGTGGTCATCATTCACAAGACCACACTTGTAAAGTAATTGAGCAACAGATGGAAAAACACTTGGCAAGAACATGAGGGATTCAAATTGATGTTATCTTCTATCGTGCAAGACAACTGATCACCTAACAAGTTATCCAGTTTGTCATGTGGGCGGCAATATAGCACAGTGACCCTCAATGATTAACAACATTAGTTACAAAAGCATCTCACAAAGTTGTGTATGTTACATTGGCCAAGTAGTCTACCTTAATCAGGGAGAGGAGCTTTCAGTGTGAAAAAGAGGGCCACAAAACCAAACAGATCTCCTCACGTTCAAGGAGCAAAAGACAAAACTAAACAAATGGTATAGAGTTCCACTGAGTAAAGTAAAAGGCAAAGGAAGGCTACAGTACAGATAATGCCAAACTTGGTGATGCTGAAGCAAAGAGGATGGCTGTTTCTTGGCACATTTTTCGCGTCACAATTGACATAAGATTGCATAATGGAATGGGCTTGTGAAACACAAATGAGATAGCAGAGATAGCAACATCATCATATAGAGAGAAGGCATAAGATCTAGGATCAGCCACCTGTAAGGAAAAAAAATAGAAGTTTCTGGTCTTAATCTTTGTAGTGCAATGCTAATCTTTCAGATTCAGGACCACAATTTCTACGGAAATTAATCAACTACATCACTTAGTATACACTATACAATATGACTGGACCGAAATTGTGTGCATATACACAACCGGATAGAAACCAGAAAATCATCATCCATCGATCAATTTCATTAAAATTGTATCCACCGTCTTGATCCCATGATCATTAAGACCATGGCAAACTGACAGTACTGTTGTCACTCATTCCCATCTCTCTAGATCTCAACATTCTAGCCATTAGCCCCTCAACTACATCTGAATCTTGTGTGAACATCACACGGGTGATGCCAACCACACCAGGGTTCTGGCTGTTTGAGTACTGAAAACGTTGTGGCAAGGCTAAAACCATAGTTCATGATGTAGTGAACCAAACAGCGGGGGAAGATGAACACATCCCCCTCACCAAGAGTCTTCTGAAACAGTCTGCCATTGGTGTCAAAGAAGCCAGCCACCATGCTGCCACCGTGCACAAACATCATCTCCAACGCTCTTGGGTGAGAGTGGGTAAGCACTGCCACGCTGGGAGCAATGTCGGTCCGTGCCATCGACAAGCCAAGGGTGTTCAGGATAGGGAACTCTGTGGCGGTGACGATGTTCACTGATGACTGGACCATGTTGTGAGATCTCCAGCATGGTTTAGAAGCAATGCCTTGAAATCAGACGCCATTGGTGCTAGGGTGCTTGCAGAGGAAACCATTCATGAACAGCTTCCTTTCATTCTGGGGTGCCATAGGGCATACATCCTGCAGAGGTGGACTATCTGATATGCTTTTTGAAATATAGAGGCCAAGGAGAACAATGTAAGAACACAAGACAGTGAAGAGCTTCATCTCTTGGGATTGTTCGACACAAGGATGGAGAGGAACATGGGTTAAATAATGTGATGAGAAACGAGTGCAACCAAAGTCAAGGTCTCTGTATCCTGTATGAGATTCTTGGAGTTCACGGCAGAATTTGCTTTGGATTGTGGCCAAAGAAGAGTATATATACAGTTGCTTATAAAGAATGCCCCAACAGCTGTTCTACATTATAACAGCAAACAAAGTTCTGATCCAAAAGAACATTTCTGATTTTTACGATATTGTGCATATATAGAGTTCAGTACAACTACAAATAAGGAAGAAAACCAATACTAATTTCCTTGCATACAATTCAACGAGACAAGCCTAAACCACCAGATTACTCCCTAACTTTGGTGTACATCATCTGAGCTTCTATCAAGTTTCACCTTACAATAGCATTTGTTGAATGCACCAAAAATCATGGCATGAAACAGAGAACATAGTTTGCTGTAGTCATCAACCAAAGTGGAATCTTGAGTTGCATCTGACTCTTGACACTTCATGGTAGTTCATCACAATGCAAATAAACAAAGATACTACGACAATCACCTTATTTTCCTAGTTTTCCCAGAGGTGGTAATTTCAGATGGCGCCGAAGCAAGCTTAGCATCCCCATTTGCCTTTTCATTAGTAGATGAATTTTTAAGCTCCTCAGGAAAAACAAGGGCAGAAGAATATTGCTTAATCCTCCAAGAAATGAGAATGCTGGACGCAATTCCTAGAATTGGAAACAAGTAAGAGTAGATGTGGGATTTCTTAGATCCTGTTGTGGAGGCCACCGCTGCCCCGGCAAGGCTTACAATGGAAACATTCTGTAGGATCATCGGTAAGCAGCCAACAATTGTAGGAAGGAGAAAATCTCTTAAAAATCCTACATCGGTGGCAGATAGAGCATAGTTAATGATGTAGGAAGGCAAAGGTGAGAATCTAGCAAGTAGCACAAATTTCCAGCCATCCCGCTCAACTCCTTTAACCACAACATGGAAATACTTATTTCTCTGTAACCATTCCATTGCTGAAGTGAAGTACATGAAAATTGCCCTGAGGAAATTCAGAAAAGATACATTACAAAAGAGGACCAGAATAGAATTTAGAAACCAAGAATCAATAGAGTGTGTAAACAAGCAATACAGAAACTAAGATCCACAAATGATTACATGTAATCAAGTAATCATTAGTTACAACATCCATGGCTACAGAAAACTGATAGAAAATTTTGTGCTTCGAGACATCAATCTGTCAATGTTAGCAGATGAACATTGCTATAGAGTAGGTCATGCAGGCAATTACCACTAGATCCCTGCGTAGTGTAAAGAGGTTATAGTGACTTCTTCACAGAAACTTATATTGGAATGGACCTCAATTCTATTCCAATGGGCCAAAGGCCAAAATATACATGATATAGGTATAGGTAAATATGCAAAAAAACACCCTATAGAAGAGACTAATACTGCACAACTAACAGTGTTCTAAATAATCGCCGTTAAAATGGTAAAGGTCCCCTGCCTATTACGTTTATGGATATTTAACCGTTTGTCCATTTTATCAGGCCGTTTATTCGGTTTAACGACTGTTAACGTTTAACAGGACCGTTTTATCAGGCCGTTTACTTGGGTAAAGTTGCAAGATTGCCATATGATATGAAATATTATATCATACATGAGATGAATGCTAGCTTTGCTTTTCATTACCACTTGAGCTGTTCATTCATTCAATTATGATTCTTTAATTACATTCACATCATATCATCTTTTTTCTTCATGTTACCGTTGTGGTCAATTGTTGATAACCTGATAGTTCTATTATGTATGCATGAAAGAAGATGAATCAGATGCTTATTTTGTTACTGCAAATACATGTATATATTTCTCTAAATTTTAAATAGTAAAACCGTTTACATTACCATTTACAAGGCACTAAAAGGTGGGGTGACCATTCGTTCACCATTTACCCTTACTTAGAACAATGCACCTATGCATGGTGGCATCCAGCTAGGCGGCGACGAGCTCCTCCTAAGCAGGGATGGCAGGCAGAGGAGGTGGCAATGATTAGGGCTGAAGGCGGCGGAGATGGAGGTCCGAGGGGAGAGAGAAGCAGTGGCAAGAAGGTGGCGGCGACCTCGTGGTAGCGGTCGAGGTTGTGGGGCTAGAACACTAGGGTTTTGGAGGGAAAGAGCTATGTGCTTTGATACCATATTGGAAAGGACCTTGATTCTATTTCAATGGGCCAAAGGCCAAAATATACATGATACAGGTATAGGTAAATATGCAAAGAACACCCTACACAAGAGACTCATACTACACAGCTAATTCATATCTAACAACTTCATCGTGTCTAAGAATAAAGAAAACATAAGGATGTAGAATAATCCAAGACTGAATTCATTGTAATGATATTCTACAAATTAGTCATCGTTTTTCAATCATCCTAAGGGCATATATGCATCTGGAATTAGATCTGCTTTGTTGTTCTCTAGAACTGTATGGGCATATCTCACTTTATGAACAATAGCAGATGAGTTAGCCAGAAAGTATTTCAAGCATTATTGAGTTTGTTGTCCAGGAAATCGAAGTGGTGGTGCCCAACCACTATAGCAACCGGTGTATGACATGTTGCCATAAGAGTGGAGGTGAAAACAAGGCGGGTAATTCCTGGCCGATCCAACGCCATTTACGAAAAAATCCACATGAACTACCATTTTTTAGTCCCAATCCATATCTGATATTATCTGTATCCGTATCCGGGAAATATGGGTCAGGATATGGGAAGAGCAATATACGCTCCGTATCCGTATTTGGGAGGATATCTGGAACATATCGGACAAATCAACAAAAGGGCTATCTGATAAAACATCAATATCCTTTAATATCCTTTACGGTTTTCTAGTCATGAATAATTTATAATACGAATTTACATTTAATTATGTTTATGTTGTTAAGTAGGATAAATAAGTCTCGAATAGGTACTATAATTTGACACTTCCATTGCTAAAATTACATCTTTGTTTTATGTGCGTAGTATCCATCAAATTATCCGTGACCGATTCAAATTTGATCCGCATCCACCATGTGCACATATTCTGAAAAATCCGTATTTGTATCCATACCTCCGTATCCGATTCTGAATCCAGGGTAAAAATATGAGTTAGGATATGGAAGAGCAATATCTGCCCGTATCTAACCCGTTTTTACCCCTACATAAGAGATACAAACAGATGAATAGTGACACAATTCAGTAGCAGGTGATTCTCCTCTAATAACTAAAGGAGTTGCATGTAGGCTTAGAAGGTTTATTATGGCTTGCGTCAAGCCCTTTTCAACAATAAGTTTGTTTTGCATGTATTGGTGCATTGCATGTGATGTGTAGCTTGAGGAGTACAGCTGTATGGGTTGCAAACCTCAAGTTTCAATGCATAATCATCAATGCAATGGGTTCAATTCATTTGCTTCAAAACAGGAAAATCAATCCAGGACCAAGATAGGTATAGTTGAAGAGATTGCAGATGTTTTTATTGGACACTATACCATAGTTGTCACGGCAGTCCGGCTAGGCGCGCCGAGCCCAGACCGCCTGGATGCCTAGGCGCCCACCTAGGCGATGATTAGATGATAAAAATAATAAATAATATCTCATATGACATGAAATTAAGTCGAATATGAAGCAAAACATGTGTAATCTTTAGTAAACATCAGACATCAGCATCAGTAAGCATCAAGCATCAGCCATCAAGCATCAGTAAGCATCAAGCATCAGCCATCAAGCATCAGTAAGTATCAGGCATCAGCATTCATCAGTAAGCATCAACAATTCAGCATTCATCATAAGCATTGGTTTATCAGTAAGCACGAAGGGTAAGAGCATTCATCACTCATCAGTAAGTATGAAGGGTAAGCATTAGCAAGCATCAACATTCATCAGTAAGCATCACATCAATAAGCATCGGCATTCAGCAAGCATCGGCAGCAGTAGTACAACTGCACCAGTTCATCAGCAATACACCAAAGCAGCAGCAGCAGTACAACTACACCAAAGCAGAGGGGGAGGCGAGGAGCAGAGGGTAAGGGCACAGATCGGGAAGGGGGAACTCACCGGCGACGACACAGAGGAGGTCCGGCGGCGACGCGGACGACAGAGCTCGTCTCCTCTCCTCTTTGTGCGGACGGCAGAGCAGAGGCTAGGGTTACCCGGTGGCCAGTTTGCTCTGCACCTGTGCGTACTCAGCACCTTATCCACGTCCTCACCACCTCGGCGCGCTCCCAGCTCCAGCCGTTGTGACGTCCAATCGTCGTTCTCCTCGCCTGGATGCCTGGGTGGGCGCCTAACTAGCTCCAGTCGAGGCGGTCGGCCCAGGCGTCCTCCTCCAGTCGACTGGACGACTAGGCATCGCCTAGGCGACGCTTTGATAACTATGCACTATACCACTGTCCAACATGGCTTCAACAACACACCAGCGTTGCATCAGCAACCATCTGAAAGCCTCAGAGTTGCCTAGCCCATGGTTTATCTATAAAACCAATTGCTAAGTTTAAATTAACTCTTAACCTCCTAAGCTCTATGTATGTGGCACTTCAAATAAATATATTGTTATTTATTCTATATAGCTACATGTTGTGCCAATCTTTCTTGAAAATTGGTTCATTGCCATGTTTATATCATATGTTAGTAGCATTATGTATTTACATTGAGAAGCCTAAGGCATTAACAATGTATATAATACAACTAAAACCTTTTAGAAACCGCACTGATCAGCACACAATTAGTTACGAAAGAATAATCTGCGCATCACCTTACTGAAACACTTGCCATGATGAAATAAACCAGAGTTAATAATGTGGTGATTATTAAAGTGAGTTCTAGGAATGTCTGCATCAAAATTCATCAGTAGTAATATGCATAAGTGCCCAACTACATTCAATCAATGGTTCTTTTTGCTAGTTCCATCCTGCTATCACACTAGGTTCCAACATCCATCCAATTGTCCTCTTTTTTAGTATGGACTGAAGACCAACTTACTCCCTTACCCCCACTCCATTGTGGTCAACTATAGTGTTCTAAATAAAGGCCGTTAAAATGGTAAAGGTCCTCTTCCTGTTACTTTATAGACATTATTTCAAGGTTTGTCTTTTTTATCGGGTTGTTTAATCGGTTTAACGGCCGTTAACGTTTAACAAGCCTATTTTATCGGGCCGCTTATTTGGGTAAAGTTGCAAGATTGCCATATGATATTGAACATTATGACATACATGAGATGAATGCTAGCTTTTCTTTTCATTACCACTTGAGTTGTTCATTCATTCAATTGTGATTCTTTAATTACATTCACATCATGTTATATTTTTCTTCATGTCACTGCTGTGGACAATTGTTGATAGCATGGTAGTTCCATTCTATATACATGAAAGAAGATGAATTAGATGCTTATTTTGTTACTGCAAACAAATGTATATATTTATCTGAATTTTAAATAGTAAAACCGTTTACATTACCATTTACAAGTCTGCTTTCCGTATAAACACTAAAGAGTAGGGTGACCGTTCGTTCACCGTTTACCGTTATTTAGAACATTGGTGTAGAAAAGCACACAATTCCTACTATGATTATCACGTAGCATTTCAGATCTCAGCAACCCCTGAATTCATATAAATATTACCATGCACAATTCCGAACAAGTACAGAAGCACAGCAAAAGAATGAGACTTCCACCTAATTTTGTTTGAATCTTTCGACTCTAGAAACCCACAAACACCTAAGAAACTACTTCTCACCTACAAATATCAACAAGAAATGCACCAAGTTACCCTAGATCTCACTAATTCCCTCCCATTGCTATCTATATGAACCAACCTAACCCTATACATGTGATCCATGTGAATCAAAGTTGCAACAATTCTGCATGCTACAAGCCTACAACGTTCCAACTCCAACGGCGCAAGCGAGACAGCAAAAATAGACGAGAAATGTCAGCTTTTTTTTCTCCAAAAGGCATCTCCAATCTGATTGCTTCTAACTATTCTTGTTCTGAACGACATGATCGGTGCCACACACACAATTTTCCTCGAAATTTCGAGATGGCGCGCACAAAGATAACAACACCTGTAGATCTTTTCGCCTATGCCCAGCCAAAAAGAGGTGATCCAAGAACGCAGCAAACAAAGAGAGTAGGGAAGGGGGAGGTGCGTCTCTACCTGCCGATCCAGAAGGAGAGCGAGGCGCCGAGGACCTTGGCGGAGAAGACGCAGGCGACGCCGGGGAGGAACCCGAAGACGAGCGCGGCGCCGCCCTCGAAGAAGATGGCGTAGGGCGGGCAGAGCGCGAGGGTGAGAGCGTGCGCGGCCACGTAGGCGGGCGCCGCCCAGGGCCCCAGCGTGCCCCGCGCCCGCCGGAACGCCACCACCGCCGCCTCCCCGTCCCACCCGTACCGCCGCCCCGCCGCCACGGCGATCGCCACTGCCGCGAACACCGCCGCCCCTCGCGCCCACCCCCTCCTCGCCGCCATTGCTGCCGACCTCTCTGCCTCCCTCCACTGAGAAAGCGGAGCGGCGTCTCTTGCCCGCCTTCGCGCTGTTGTTTTATCGGCGAGACGGCGACGGCGTGCGGCGGGATGGGAGAGGAAAAATTGAAGTGGGGCACGGAGCGGGCCCGGTGACGTGTCGACGCAGCTGTGGACGGTCCGATCTGGATCATGCGGTTGGGATCGTGCCATGCTGTCGGGAGAAGAGGACTACGGCGAGCACGTGACGTTATTATCCACTGATGCAAGGAGTCAGGAGTGGGAGGGAGTGGGCCTGGCTTGCAGTGGGAAGTTGGACCTATGGGTTGGCCCATGGAATATTGTGTCGAGCTGCGTAACATATGTTTTTTTTTCCCATTAAAAAAAAAGACGCTTGCATAACCTCTTTAGCACACGTCTGGATAGATTGAAGCTGCCGATAAATTTGTGATCTCACAAGAATTGTTATTGAAGTGTGCTCATGTGTAAATAATAGATTGGCACCAAGATTCAAACTCTAGTGGGTGGAGTCATACACTCAAAAGTCGAATTTTTTTTAAATAATATATTTTATAATTCAAATTGCAAAACTATACCACGATTTTTTTTTTTGCAAAAATATACCCCACTCGTCTTAGGGCTTGGCGACAACTGCCACGTCAACGCCAACAGATTGATGTCGCCCTCCCAACGGGCGACAAGGGCAAAGTCGCCCTACCAAACGGCGACAGTGCCGGCCTCCTGTCGCCCAACCGGACGGCGACTTGATCCCAAATAAAAAAGCAACCGCTCGGCCGAGAGGAAGAACGGCAGGGAAAAGAGAAGAGGGTGAAGAGAGAAAAGAGAAGGGAGGAAGAGAAGAAAAGAAGAGGAAGAAGAGCGGCGGCTTCGCAGGTAATTTTTTTACGCTCTATTTTATATAGTTTAGGGTTAGGGTTAGAAATAATTAGTTTCGCGGTTTTTTTTTGTTTAGTGTTTAGGAAGGGTTACGGTTAGATGTAAATATTTTCGCGGTTTAATTTGTGTAGTGTTTAGGGTTAGGGTTAGATGTAATTAGTTTCACGGTTCATTTTGTTTAGAGTTAAATGTAAATATTTTCACGATTTATTTTGTTTAGTGTTTAGGGTTATATGTAGTTAAATGTAGTGTTCATATTTTTAGTAATTTAGTGTTTAGGGTAAGGATGGCCCATGAACAAACACCGCTCCAAAACATGAGTAATAAACATACGATTATCTGCGTTGTACATACACTCAGTTGATCTAGTTATTTTTGCGATTTATTTTGTGTACTGTTTAGGGTTAGATCTAGTGAGATGTAGTATTTATTTTGTTTAGTGTTTAGGATTAGATCTAGTTAAATGTAGTGTTTATTTTGTTTAGTGTTTAGGGTTGTATTCCTGTAGCGGCTATAGCAACATCCGATTTGTTTAGTGTGTAGCAAGAAATCATGGTAGTGTTTAGCAACAAAATGTAGTTCAATCTAGTTAATTTTTAGTAATTTAGTCGGTTTGTGGAAACGCTTGTACATAGTTGTTTCTATGAATAATAATATGTTGTTACGGTTTTTTAGAGATATATGTCGGTAGATATGTTTTTTTACATTGTTAAGGCTGTAGATGTTTTTTAGAAATACAAGTGCAGTGATGAATATTTTTAGTAATGTAGACATTTTTCGCGAGTGCAGATATACATACGTATAGTTTATAGTACTTTTTACGAAGAGTAATTAATTCGTGTGCTAATGAATAGGTTCGCAGATATGTCAGAACGAGTTCCATTTAGAATCTTTTATGGAGAAGGGGTTGTCATGTATGGTTCGGAGGGTGTGGATCTTAGTAACTTTCAGTATGTGGATAGAACTTTAAGTAGGGTCAAGAGCGAACATTTATACGTGTTGAATTGGTTGTATTACACGTTTCGGATGGAGCAAGAGGAGTGGCAGCTCAAGTTATCTTGCCTTTGCACCATGCGAGATGATCCTGTTTATTGGGAGTTGGTTGAGCTGAAAGGAACTGCATCTTGGAGGTCATATGTGAGGGGGGCTGGGCAACGTGGATGGTATCGGGTGCTTTTGGTGCAAGCGTATGAAAGGGATATTGCACCGCAGCAGCAGCTGGACGCCGGTGAGCGTAGCGAGGCTCAAAATGACTTCACTTATGGTGACACTGAAATTGGGGAGTCTAGCCGGGAGCAGCATGTTTAGGGTTGCAATGAGGATATTGGCTACCAGACTGGTGAGCAAGTTGAGATTGGGGAGGATGAGGGAAACATTGGGCAAGATGCGCGGGGGCAAGTAGACGAAGGTGAGGAAATTGAGGAAGTAATAGCACAGATGGAAGAGGAAGACCTTGAATATGAACAAGTAGAAGTGGAAGACGACGATGATTCGGATGAGAAAGATGAAGATGTTGAGCCACTTGTGCTAGCAGATTGGAGCACGCATCAATTTAATAACCTGGTTGTGAATGAAGGCAATGATACACCTTGGCAGTATAGCGACAATGAGGTGAGACCTAACAGCATGTACCCCACAAAAGAGGCAGTGCAGGATGCTATCAAAGATTGGGCCTTATCACTAAGAAGAACTTTCAGGGTTAAGAAGTCCACCCCAACCCGCTACGACGTGGTGTACGAGATGCGAGGGTGCCTGGAGAGTGCAGCGTACAAGCCCAAATGGGGCACCCATCGCTATGTTCGAAAGTTGAACAACATAGTTGTATGGTGAGAAACCACAGTGGCTCACAGAAACTGTCTTACGGGTATATCGCGAGTGTCATGTACCGGAGATAGTTGAGAACTGAATTTTGAGCCCGTGCTATTATCCGAGCAACCGAGAAATGATTTGATACACAATTAGCTACGGAAGGCATGGCGAAGCGAAGGCCTTAGAAATGAGATTTGGGAAATTTGAAGACTCGTACCATAATCTGCCCGCCTTTGCTCGGTTGCATTCAGAGAAGAAATCTGGTACTTTTATGATTATCGGGTGTCACAAGGAAGTGGCCGAACAAGAGGCATCTCAAGAGAGTTTTCTTCGCATTCGAGCATACATTAGGCGTTCTATCACTGCCGTCCATTGTTGTGTGTGGACGGCACATTCTGACCGGAAATATAAAGGACAAATAATGATATTGTGTGGCGTCGACGCGAACAACGATTTCGCACTGTTGCCTTTGCCTTTGTGGAAAGCGAGAACTATGAGAGTTGGTGTGGTTCTGCGGAACTTGAAGATCGGGGTGGTGAAGACTCACCAACATGTGTGCATCTTGCATGCGAGGCATCTTTGAGTGCGCTTAGTGCTATCGAGCGATTGCAAGCAGGGAAGAGGAGCCATTTCTGATCGATTTGCAGAGCCGATGGTGCATGAGGCATTTGGCGCGAACTTCTATAAGCGGTTCAAGAACAAGGAACGATGAACATGTTCAAGAGGCTATGTAAGCGTAACCAAGATAGCAAATTCCGTACTCTTTGGAAGAATCTTGATGAGCTAACAAAAAAACACAAAGAGACTACTAGTAGTGTAACACGAGAGCAGTGAGCCTTTATTCCCTCCGCAATGAAGATGAGGCGATGAGTCGTAAATCGCGGGCAAAGGCCGATCAAATGTTTCTGATTTGGATAAAGCACGAGCCCAAAGAGAAGTGGTCATTGTTACATGACACACATGGTGCTAGATACGGTGTCATGACGACCAACTTGGCGGAGGTGTACAACTGGGTAATGAGAGGGATGAGGTGTCTCCCGTTGGTAGGAATTGTCGAGGAGTCTTTGCGGGTACAACCAAGTATTTTGTGGATAGGCATAAAGTCTTCAAGTAGTAATGAGAGATGAGAATGCCTTGTACTCAAGCATGATAAGTAAATACATGGATGAGAAGAGTAATAAGGCGGGCAAGCATAGAGCTATCAAAGTAGGTTCACGAACACTGCGCTTCGAGGTGATATGCAGAGATAAAGGACGACGGGGAACAAACCAGAAGGTTATCACCCAAGAGTGCATCTTGCGGTGAATGTCAATGCTCGTGTAACAAGCCCCTCTGTTGCCTGTGCCATGTCCTCATGTGATAGCTGCATGTGCATTATTTGGAATGCGACCGGTACATATCTATCTGAATATTTTACAAAGGAAAAGGTGATGGCAACTGGGCGAGGAGTCAGTATGGTTATGGTGTTGTCGGTTCTTTCACCACAACCCCTGGTGTCGATGAAATGTTCTGGGTCCCTGACTTTCATGCAAGATCATACAAAGGAGGTCGTCGCAAAACCAGGCGTATCAGGAATGATATGGATGAGTCCGAAACTGGTAAGCGCGTGAAGAAATGTTCGTTGTGCAAGCGAGCAGTCACACGTTCAAGAACCGCCACCACATAACGAAGAGGACGAAGGAGGAGATGGCAACGACGGCGGGGAAGGATCGTAAATCCGCAAGGCGTGGTGGACGACGTCGTCGGACTACCGGAGAAGCTGTTTTAACTATTAGATGCTATATGTCAAATTAATATTTTGTTTATGTAATGTGCATTGCAATCTGTTTTAATATAATTTGATGATGTAATGTGCGTTGTAATCTGTTTTAATATATTTTGCTGATGTAGTGTACGTTGTAATCTGTTTGATTAGAGTTTGTGGACGCTTGTGTATTTATTTGTACGCATTTTGTTCGATGTATTGTTCTGATGCTTGTGTATTTATTTGTACGCATTTGGTTCGATGTATTGTTCTCATGTTTGTGTATTTATTTGTACGCATTTGGTTCGATGTATTGTTCTGATGCTTGTGTATTTATTTGTACGCATTTGGTTCGATGTATTGTTCTCATGTTTGTGTATTTATTTGTACACATTTTTTCGATGTATTGTTCTGATGCTTGTGTATTTATTTGTATATAATTTTCTTTTTTGTAATTTGCAGGTATGGCTCACCAGGCTGTGGATGACGACTGGCCCTTTGAGTTGTTGGACCCGATCGTTGACGGTCGTCACCGTGCACACTTCGCCACCGCTTCAGCAGAGGGAGGGGACCCTCGTGAGCTGGGCGTGCTCTGACCGAGGCCACCGCGGAGCTCTGGACCCTCGATCCACGTTGGATCCCTGTAACGATTTATCTTTTAATTTCAAAATATACCCGGCGCGATATCATAATCTGTTTTAATTAACTAGTGCGGTGCTCATATTAATCTAATATTTACATTTCGTAGGTCTGCGGCGATGAGGATTGCCGCCATCGCACGGATGTTGAGGCGCACGCAGTGCGCAGGGAGGACGCGAGCCACCGGTTCCGCTTGACAGTCCTTCTCCGCTCGATGGATCGGTGGAGACCGAGACGCACACCTTCCACTTACCCGCCGGAGAGATGGCGATCACTTTGGAGGACGTCTCCTACCTCCTCGGTCTCCGATCGTTGGTGACCCTGTGGTGCCGCAGACGTCGACCACCGTGGCGGGATGAGGTACATGCGCGGTTCCATGGTGTGCTACCGCCCCCGCGCATCGAGTGTTCACGGCACCCATGGTCCCACACACAGTGGCTTCGGCGGTTCGTGGTAAGCAACTAACCATTCAAACTTAACTTCACATATATATATTGGCTAGACTAATAAGAAAACTTAAATTCTAAAGTGAGCACATCGTCGAGCTGCGGACAAGCAGAGGGTGAGCCGCCACCGAGGCGCACTGCTCTGGCTGTTTGGTGGTGCATGTTCACGAGCTCCCACGGGGATAGCGTGGGCGAGCACGTCGATTCGCGAGGGCGATTGCGCGACGCACCTTGACGCCGCGCCGCAGATACTCGGGGTCGGCGGTCCTCTGCGCGACGCATCGTGGGCTCTCGCGACGGTACGTGGGCGGATCGCCGACGGGTCGATCCTCACCGGTGTCCATCGCTTCGCAGCTATGGGCATACGAGAGGTTCCGGATCAGGCGCCCGGGATCGACACGAGTCCTCTTCTACGCGATGGTGACGACGATGTCGACGCTACCGACTATGGGCACCATCCGGTTCTACCGACGGTAAGATATTGCAAACCACGGTTGTGAAACCTACGCTTTAACATTTCAGTACTAATTGTAATGTTGATTTTTTTGTCGCCATCGCAGCCTTGGTGGGCACACGCACGGCGACTTAGCTACCCGCAGATTCGTCGCGCCTTCGACCACCTCATCGAGGACCGCGTCGGCGGACGCCGCATACAGCGGAGACGTCGGGCTACGTGTGCGGGTGGATTGTCCACCTGTGCACATGCGACGTGGCGTCTTGGCGTACGTCGGTTCCTCGTGTTCGACGCCCCGGTCGAGGGCTACGCCGTCCATCGAGTGATGAGGCGATTCGGTCTCACGACAGAGTTCCTGGCCCGTGTCGGCCGGCGGGTCCCTACACGACGCCCACACGTAAGTTCCCTACATCGATGTTCTCTAATATGTACGGTGTAATGATATGTAATAATGCTATATTTTTGCTTATCCGCAGTGCGGACTAGGAGGCGGGAATGGGGCACCCCATGGCACGCACGTATGGCGCCATGGGTCGAGGAGTGGGAGGAGCCTTGGACGACGCCCATGCCGAGGATGCGCCAGACGACCCGCAGACGCACGTGGGTACCGGCGGTGGTACACTTCCGTACCGTATGCGTTTGGTACGTGTCGACCGGATCCTCCTAGACACATCCCGTGGTGAGGGACACGATCCCCGCCATACGGACTCGGCTCGCGACGTGCGGTAAGTTACATCTAATGTACGACGTGTTTTCGTATTGCATTTTCCGATTAATGTGTTAGGTTAATTCGTAATGTATTTTTCAGACTGATGTGCTAGCCCGGTACTACGAGGAGTCCGGGAGCTTCCTGTCTCGTTTGTCTCGTGGGATAGACGTGACCAGGGAGGACGTGACCTCCTTCTTTGCGAGGTTCAGGGAGAGCGCCAGACTCACCCTCGAGTTGGCAGGTTGCCGCACGCCTCGCGATGTGGCTGACGGCCCTCACGGCGTGCCGCTTACTGCAGCGAGGAGTGCTCCAGGTACTTCTTCACACCCCACGTCCTCCTGTCCCACCGTCACGCCAACTTACGCGCAGGCGGCTGCTGACACGCTGGTCTAGCCCTCACGTCGGAGGTAAGCTCTTCGCCACACTTCGTATGTTTTCTAATTATTTCTTGAATGTTTCCAACAATTCTTCACTTCTTACAGGCTCACAGGCACGATGGTTCTCCTCTGCAGCTTCACCTGCCCCTGACGACTACGAGGGGCAGTTTGATGATGCAGCCCATGCGGATTTCGACCTCGACGATGGTGACGTGTCGAGATACTTCGTTGGTCCGGATGTGCCTGGATCATCGCAGTTGCAGGGAGCACCACCACCGACGCAGCCTTCTCAGTCGACGTACGCTACACCTCCGGCTAGACCACAGAGGGCCCACCACCCACGGTGCGCTTGGCGTACTCGCAGACGGGCGAGTTCGCAGGAGGCCCGCCAACCGCGAGGAGGTGCCTGTAAACGGGGCGATGAGTTTGTATTTGGCTTATGTATTTTGGCTTATGTATTTGGTTATTACGTTGTGACGTACTTTGCATCTTATGTATTTATTTGTATACGATATATTTTCCTTATGTTAGTAACCCCGTACTTTTGGTTATGAACTATTGTTATTCTTTGTTACAGTAGCCCTGCTTTCAAGCATGGCGAAGTACTGTCGTGCAGCAGCTTTTCAGAGCGAATAGCCTCATGCATCAGCTTTGGCAGCCTTGTCGGGCCGATGGGACAGTCACATGCATCGACTTTGGCACTTTGTCGGGCCGATGGGACAGTCACATGCATCGATTGTGTGGAGCACCCCTCGGCACCACTATAAAAGCGATCGAGAGGTAGACATCCAACACCGCCAAACAAGCAATACACGCCGGTGAATCTTCACAAATTAGGCACGATGTCGTTCTCTGTCGCCTCTTGAGAAGCGAAATTCATCCCGCCCGAGTACCGGATACTAGTAGCGTTGACGCCTTGATTCGCCGGTTGCCCGACCCAATTGCGATCGCAACCTTCCGGCGAAGATGATGCAATCTACCCACGAGAGACGGCCGCCCGCTCACTCATCACAGCCCGCTCTTCTGGGTAGACTGCTGGTGTCCATACAATACAGAGTAACATTACTATTTCATGCATCGTTCTTTCTTTTCTCAGCACAACGACCGGTGTTGCTTCTTTCAATGAATCGACGGGCCGGAACGACGTGACAACGAATTTGTCCACAACTGCCACGACGCCAAACCCGCTTCGCCCGAGAACTTCAACCGGTGGGAGAGGCCGCCAGGATACGCCCCCGCTCTAGAGCGACCGAGTTCAAGGCGGTGGGCAAGAGGCCAACCAATCGGTGAGTTTCATGCGGCGAACTCATGCTTCACTCACAAAGTAGTAATTCTAAACCAGTTCATCGACACAGGAGTTCAAAAGAAAATTGTGAAATTGCTCGAGTCAAAGGAGAAAACTCCTCGGGGCCACCCAAAGCCCGACTTTTGCGAACACGGCCTTGAGCGGTGGTTGATACCGCCACGATGAACTAGCGGACCGGAGATTCTACCGGTGCCCTTGGCCGAGGATGAATGGTGCGGCTACTTCAGCCCTGGGTGGACCGGAGACGTACCACCCACATCTCAAACTTCCCAGACGGGATAATCGGGAGAGCAACCTCCCGTGGTGCTACTACCGCCCGAAAAGCGGACCCGAGCACGCCTCTGTGTTATTCAACGACCACGGCGGGCATCTTGTATTGATCGCAGGCACGCTCCGCCAGGCGAGGACAAGCCCAACACACACCTCCCGCACCATATAGTGGAGTGCGAGCGAAAGCAGAGCGGGCGTCTCGGCAAGTCTCCGCCAACGCCAACGCAACAGAGCGCAAGAGGGTATCTCCTCTCAAGAGGAAGGGACAAGGGAAGCCGCCGAGGTCCGCACCACGCAACAAGTCCTTGACGCGTTACGCAGACCATCCGGGAACCCGGGTGGTATAAACATAGGGGACGCCGGGAATCGGTATGACAAAAAAATTATGTCTTACACACCCGAGACGTACGGCATAGGCCACCCAATCGGCGACACCTGGGAGCACTGCGGATCCCCGTGGAGTTCTTTCATAGTGGGGATTGAGCAGTGTCCGAGGACAAATCGCAAAATTTACACGGGTCAGGTAATATGCAGAAAATGTAGGACATCATTCTGGCTATACCCAGATAGGCGGAACGATCATCTGTTCCACCATGACAAACACTGCTTTCGTTAGTTAGTTAGTTCGTCAAGCAATTTCGTCACTGTTGTAATGCCCTTGTAATATAATCTAGTCTATTGCTTATTTTACCATCTGAACTTTCGGTGCATCTGCCCTCATGTATGTTCAACAAACAGTTTAACACATGATTACAAATCAAAGTTTAATAACGCGATTTAAGGGCATGTATCAAAGATCAAATGTGGTCCACTGTTCATAAAAATACAGTTTAGACATGACATTTTACTGGCGCTAAAAGGCTAAAAACATTGCCGACTATATTACTTAGGGTTGTTGCACTAGTGGAAATTAGATGCAAAGCAAGCTGTAAATTACATATTTCTTCATAATATGGAAGTGCATGTATCAAAGATCAAATGTGGTCCACTGTTCATAAAAATACAGTTTAGACATGACATTTTACTGGCTAGAAAAGGCTAAAAACATTGCCGACTATATTACTTAGGGTTGTTGCACTAGTGGAAATTAGGTGCAAAGCAAGCTGTAAATTACATATTTCTCCATAATATGGAAGTGCATGTATTAAAGATCAAATGTGGTCCACTGTTCGTAAAAATACCGTTTAGACATGACATTGTACGGGCCGCCGAAAAAGCTAAAAACCATGCACTCTACTTGTTTAAGGGAATTTTCAAAATTATTTCGATCCTAAATCTGTTTATCCAAAAATTTTATTCTTTAAGTCTCTCAGATTTTTTTCCTAAAATTTGTAAATTTTCTGGCAAAGTCGCCCTGCCATTGGACGATTTATTCATGTCACCCTACCAGTGGGAGACTAGTGACGTGTCGCCGTTCCATTGGGCGATTAGTGAGGTGTCGCCCTACCATTGGGCGACCTATTTTCTGAGTCACCATGTCGCCCTATCATAGGGCGACAAGGGTACATTTTTGCAATTCTTTTTTTTCGTGGTATATTTCTGCAATTTGAATTATAAATATATTATTTAAAAAAAATTCCTCAAAAGTCTACCACCCCACCAAGAGATGGTTCTCATGTAACATATGTTGAACGTTGAGGGTATATTTAATCCCTATTGAAACATGGGAATTTTTCCACGTTCCACGATAATTGAGCTTCATTTAAAAAAAAATTGGTATTCCTAGGTATTAATAGGGCCTAAATTGCTTTACGTGGGGTTCAAATGCTCAAAACAAGCAGTGGTGGAACAAGACCTCAAGCCACCTAGGCCATAACCTGATACTTGGGATCAAAAGGCCATGGGCTGGTCCATCGGTCCATTCCCCGAGGACAGCTGGTCCACTGGGCTATAGCCTGAGAACAGCTGACCCAGCCGAGGCTAGGTCATGGGCTAGCTCTGCTTATGCAAACAAGCATGCAAGGGTTGACTGGATTTTGTTGGGTTGATTGAGTCCTCGTTAGGGCCTATTTTACACCTCGACTCAGGCTGCAAAGGAATCATGTTCAAGCAAGCTAGACTAGGGTTAACAATACTGATTTGAAGGGGAAAATCAAAAGCAGCTCGGCACATAAAATCGCTCAAAAATAGTGGAAATCGAATGAATTGTGAAGTCAAACGGTTTGAATTCGACAGTCAAAACAACAGCGAAAATCGATCGATTTTCAAATGGTGTCATTCAAAAATCAACAAACTGATTTAAAATTAGGAAAAAAATGCAAAAAATGTTGGACAATTTGTAAAACAATAGGAAAAAAAATTAGAAATATATTAAAAAATATATGGAACATAGGAAAAAATTCTGGCATGACCTTTGCTATATTTGGAGACAACGTCAAGTTGTAAAGTACATATTCTACAATAGTAGCACAACTATGAAAAAATATGGGAAAATTTCGGCATGACCTTTATTATATTTTAGACAAACTCAAGTTGTAAAGTAGTCATTTAGCAATAATATCTCAACAAATAACATTTCATTTCAGTACCATTGACAAATCAATCCAACAAGTCCACATCACAATGCATATGGCATTTGAAATCAACAATTCTCATCGAAAATGAATATTCGCACTTGGCATACCTTCGTCTTCCATCCATTGTCACACATATGCCATGTTGAACCTACATGAATGCAATGTTAGTAAAAATCGAGTGGCAATGAAATGAAACATACAAATGAAATATTATCTCTAGGGTTACGGGTAGTATTGTTGGGTGTACACTTGGTTGACCATGTTGTACTCCTTTCTGGACATTATCACCAATTCTCATGTAGCTAGCAACTCTACCTTGTATTCGTGCCAGCTTTGCCCTGTCCATAGGCTAGTCATTTGCCATTGTTGGTATAACATGGCATAAAATTCGATGTCGATGTCTCGTCACTTATAGACCCATTAGGTGGGAGGTTGTCCATGAGCATTCGGGATGGTGCAGTCGTATCGGCCATATTATAACACCCCAATTTTTGCATTTCTTGAATTTAAATTTCATTTTATGCTTTTATGAATTTTCTGGATTTAATTTAATTTATTTTGCATTTATGAAATTAAGCCTCTTGTCATATTTTATTTATTTATTGAAAAATTTCTAATAAAGTTTTGCTAAAAATATTTTATTTGAGTTCCAAATGTCTTAAAATATTTTCTAAAATTTTTCTAGAATTTTCCTGATATTTTGCTATTTATTTTGGCTTTATCTATTTTTGGGATTTATTTTTATTCGAAAATGTATTAAAAATCGGTCGCATAGTGTTTGGGCTGAAACCCGTTGGGTTCGGCCCATTTGTCCCACACCGTCGGATCCGATTGGACGCATGCCGTTACGCCGCGTCGCTATCGCACCCCGAGCCGTTGATCCACCGCTACGCGTTCGCTCTGGATGCTGCCACGTTAGCTTCGCCAGATCGCTCGGAATCCGCCGTGCCGCCTTAATCCCGTAGGACTCGGGATCGGTTTCTGCCTCGTGCACACTCATCGAGGGGGCTATTTAATGTGATGCCTTGCGCATCGTGAAGCCCACCTCGAGCCGCACCTGTAGCCCTAGCGCACGCTCATCGAAGTGCCGCCATTCGCACATAAGAGCTCATTGGAGTTTGTGAGGGTAGCCGACGTGGTTTTTCACCATCGCTGTCGCCTTCCGCCGTGCTCGTGCCCGGATTCGAGTTCGCCTCATAGCATCGCGTCGGGACAAGGTGAGCACGTCGCCGGAGGAGCCCCAAAACACCGTCGATCGTGTCGTCGTCCTCAAGCCCGGTGACCAACCACCGCCGCGCCATTGCAGTCGCTGAGAACTCCGTCAACCGTTGGATTTGGTAAGCACCGCTGGATGACCTCCACGCATCGCACACCAGGGTAGCCGCATCGACGTTCGCACCGCTTAGATCCAAGCCGCCCGATCTTCTGCGTAGGGCTGCGATCTAACTGCGTGGCCTTGTCCGCGGTACGCCGCATGTCCCAAATCCCGCCGACGCCGTCGACCATCCGATCTTGAGAGGATGGGCGAGATCGCATCGGCATTGCACCAGTCGCGTCATGCCGCATGTCGTTCGGGTTTCGAACCGTCGTGCCATCTCGACCGTTGGATTTGCGTTGTGCGTCTTAGATCACGCTGTGTTGCGCCGCCGTTTGTGATAGCAGTCACACCGAGCATTGCGCCAGTAGCGTTTCGACGCGTGTCATGCTCCGCACCTCACCGCGTGTCTGCTGGCATCAGCGCTTGCATCAGCCAGCGTATGAGCACAGTGCACCGAGTCCACCGTAGACCCGAGCCCAACCGTGAACCCAGTCCATGCGCCACACATGTGTCACCCTCTAGTTGCGCCACGTGTCATGCTGTGACGCTGCCACGTGTCCCGTGACGTCAGCATGATGTCATAATTCTGTTTTTCCCTAGAAAAAATATTCGGCCAAAAAATAATTTCTATGTTGATGTCAGCATGACGTCATAAATGCTCTTTTCTAGTATAAAAATAATTCCGTTTTTCTATTTTTCTGATGTTCCTTTTAATTCAAACTTTAACTAGCTCGTTCTTGCTCATACGAACTCCGATTTAGGTGTTTCTAGTTTCTAAAATTTTTCAAAATCATTCTCTATTTAATGGTGAATTTTATTTAATTTTTGGAGTTGATTTTGCTCTCTATTTTTGGTATTTATTGCTTTCTCGATTGTTTCACGTATACGTCGAGGTGTCTGGTGAGTTTGTAATTGAGGAGCCAACACATGAACAAGGTCTAGAGCAGGATTCAGAGCTTTTTGAAGGCAAGTTGTGCTTTGATCATGTTGAACCCATGCTTTAAATACTATATTTTTTTAAAGTATTGCATGCTAATTCAATTATCATTTGTTTCAATTATGTTGGGAATAGTTAATCGTCCACTTTATATTACATCCACCTTTCCATGTCATATGTCGTATTTCATTTGTCACCCTATGATGGTTATTTATTAGTTGATAGCTACGATTGCCAATATAGGTAGTTAGAACGCATGTAATATGCTTAGCCGTGCAACGAGTCATCATTTTATGTGAAAACAATTAATCTTGCTTAATGATTATGGAACATGTTTATTAACTTGTGTGTCGGGTGTTGTCACACAATGTTGTTGATGGCACGTGGTGCATGGTAAATCAACTGGGGTGGTAAAATGATTTAGACTGAGGCAAGTGGCAAGTATTTATGGTGGGCCAATGTGGCATTTGGGCGGTCGCATTGCTTTTATGGTATTGGCTAATCCATGGTTATGATGATTTTTGGTTAGTCTTGTCTTGGTTAATTAAGGACTTAACCTTGCAAGAATTTGAACTGAGTCATTCATACAACCACAATTCTGGTATGTGACAGATCTAGCTGATTAAATTGTTATGTGTAAGCTTTGGTACTGCTAGTGGTGGTGTGAGACCCGGGTTGTGGTAACCAGTCCTCGCACAGGTAGTCTAACATGGCGCAAGAGGGGGGTCCTGGATGTGGTAACTAGTTCCACCAGTGTTGAAACTTTAGCGGGTAGTACCGGGTTTAGACAAGCATTGGAAAGGCTTTGTTATAATCACTTGCCTTTGTAGTGTATGATTGTACCTTGTGGGTAAAGTGTATAACCTCTGCAGAGTGTAAAACCTATTCGAATAGCCGTGCTCGCAGTATTGAGCATTGCTCGGTGATTACAGTCAAGGGTTAGATTTTAATAAAACAAATGTGGGTATGGAGGTTGGATTATGGTTTAAGGTTATGAGTTGGTTATCGGAAAACAATTGAGAAATTTATTGTTGTTATTATTTGTTTTACTGTCTTCCAATCTACTTATACTATTCCTTTGTAAATGATGTTTTATGCAAATAAACCATGTTAGCTAATCCTTTGTAATAAGCCATGCATGTAGTATATTAGACTTGCATTTCACGCACAACTTGTTGAGTGCTTTATGTACTCACCCCTTGCAACAAAACATCACCAGTTGGAGAAGAAGTCGTGCCTGCCTTTGAGGAAGAGTACTAGGAAGAGACAAATAACTAGGATGCGAACCTTATTAGTTGCCTATGGCAGATTGAAGGGTTTTTCCACGAATAAGTTTATTTTTCTGTTGCAGTTTATTTACTTTTCAGTCTTAGCCCTCGAGGCGTATTCATGTAAGGTGGACCATAAGGTAGTCTAACAATTATATTTAATTTGATGAAGTCTTTATTATGTTATCATTGTGTATGATTGTGATATTCATCTATGTTGAGCCTGTGTGCACTAGCGTGATCCTGGACTAGTGTGAAATACACAGCGGGTCCGAATTTGCATATTCGGGTCCCGACACATATGAGCCATAACTCCCTTGTGCCTCGGTGATGCTGTATGAGCTAGAGCTATTCTACAGTGCGTCATGGCTATGTCGATGGTCCCTTCCCTTCCCTACAGTAGTCATCCTCTATGATTGTGGAGTGCCATGGTCTTGGTCCTGTGTGGCATAGTGTACTGGGACTCCCCTGTAAATTCTATAGGACTCTGTCCTTCTAAACGGGGAGTGAGAGGGATGGAGGCACCGTCACCGTCATCGTTGTCCATCTTGGAGCTACTGTCATTAGACTCTTGGTACACAGTAGGCTCCAACGGTCCCCGGGAGTTCTATCAGTTGAGTCATCACTCCCTACGTAATGTTCCTTCTCTGTGGGAAGCTTCCCCTTTCCTTTCGAGGGAGCTCTCCTTTTTGCTTGCTCCCTCATCACCACTGCTTGGTTCGTCATCTTTCCTATGTAACTGTCACCCACTATCTTGTCTGCATATTTGGGGATGCTTGTAGCCCCAGTATTCTTTCGCAACGCAGCAGGAATAACCAGATCTATCACAAGGTGTGATGGAGGGGGTGTCACTCTCTATGTTCTCATTAAGTAAGGGGTCAGTATTGGACCTCCCTTTTTCCATCCACTATCGGATTAGATTTTCAACGTCGTACAGTGTAAGCTCCATAAGACATTAGAATGGATCATCTATATATTAATTTGATGAAGTCTTTATTATGTTATCATTGTGTGTGATTGTGATATTCATCTATGTTGAGCCTGTGTGCATCAGCGTGATCCTGGACTAGTGCGGAAAACACAGTGGATTCGGATTTGCATATTCGGGTCCCGACACATATGAGCCATAACTCCCTTGTGCCTCAGTGATGCTGTATGAGCTAGAGCTATTCTACGGTGCGTCATGGCTATGTCGATGGTCCCTTCCCTTCCCTACAGTAGTCATCCTCTATGATTGTGGAGTGCCATGGTCTTGGTCCTGTGTGGCATAGTGTACTGGGACTCCCCTGTAAATTCTATAGGACTCTGTCCTTCTAAACGGGGAGTGAGAGGGATGGAGGCACCGTCACCGTCATCGTTGTCCGTCTTGTAGCTACTGTCATTAGACTCTTGGTACACAGTAGGCTCCAACGGTCCCTGGGAGTTCTATCAGTTGAGTCATCACTCCCTACGTAATGTTCCTTCTATGTGGGAAGCTTCCCCTTTCCTTTCGAGGGAGCTCTCCTTTTTGCTTGCTCCCTCATCACCTCTGCTTGGTTCGTCATCTTTCCTTTGTGACTGTCACCCACTATCTTGTCTGCACATTCGGGGATGCTTGTAGCCCTAGTATTCTTTCGCAACGCAACAGGAATAACCGGGTCTGTCACAAGGTGTGATAGGAAGGGGTGTCACTCTCTATGTCCTCCTTAAGTAAGGGGTCAATATTGGACCTCCCTTTTTCCCTCCACTGTCAGATTGGATTTTCAACGTCGCACAGTGTAAGCTCCATAAGACGCTAGAATGGATCAAATTTAGTTGTGGACCTTTAGCTTTCTTTAGCTTGAATTCTGACCTGCTGATTGTAGTTAACGTATACCAACTTATGGGGCTTCTTGTAGGACAGACGGTTGCAAACTTTAGTGTGGATGAACGAGAACGTGCTTCAATTGTGCTCGCATCTGTTAGAAGAAGCGCGATGCAAAATGATCTGCTGAGGAAACTTCTAGAGCATGGGTGTGTCTGAACCGAACACACCGCACCAATGTGCTGCAAGTTAACGAAGACAACAATAAGTACAAGGTGAAAATATGAGAGTAACATTACATTTTAGACGACATAAGGAAAATACCAGGGGAAGTTTTGGGATCATATGCCATCCTCTCAGCTAGTGCACTCGCGAATGTACCAACCCTCCTTCTGTAAAGATTGGCCTCGTGGAGCACTTGAACAACGTTATCAGTATTATCAGCAAGCACTTCAAATCATCCCGAAGATCTGGCAAAAAGGAGTTGGTTGTGCTGTACGAGTAGTGCATCCGGGGTGCAAGGTGGCAGCCGCATGAAGTTCAAAGAAACATGTCAGTACAAGTATGTAACGTATGTGCAAGTACAAGATATTTTGTTCAAGAGAAGAATGTATTACCGACGTTCATATAAGTATCTCACGTTATGTCACCCATTCTTGGGTCCACGATGTCCATGTATTTCTCGAATGTAGCTGTAGAGTCATGGAACAAGCTACCATATTCCTGTCGTATTATGTTGTACTATAGTAGCACCTTGTTCAACGTAGACACCCTATCTTGATCGCGAAACACAAGAAGACGTACAAAGATTCCACAAAGTTAACAACTGATCGAATGCTATCCCACCAGTCCAAGCTCGAGAGGTAGTAGTACACGAACCTCCTCTCCACGGTACCAACAAAGCGCGATGATAGAAATTTCTCTGAGGCCATGTATTGCAAGAACTTGTCCTTGCGACGAAGGAAACTGTCCAAAAACATGTGGTTTGTTCCGAAGCGAGTAGCATTCCACTTGACCAAGTCGTCCCCAATATGCTTCTTCATCATAGCGTGTAGCTTCAAATGGTTGTATAGCCATTACAATATTTTCCTTGCACTCTCAATAACATAGGCGTGGTCAGGGAGCTCTCAATCTATTTTAGCATCAAATTAAAGGTGTGAGCCACACAAGGCTACCACACTATGCTGCAGTGCTCCCGTGTGATGAGCCTGCATGCATTCTTGTAGTTGGCATCATTATCCTTGATAATCTGTAGAACATTCCTCGGGCCCACCTCATCGACCACTGAGGAAATTTCCTGCGTCAACAAGCAAAATGAAAACCTCCATTACATGATGCGTACTTCCAATAGATTTCAGAAGAGGAGCAATAAAAGTAAGTACCTTGCGCAAGTACGAAGCATCTTGATTAGGCCCGTCGTTGTAGGATCAAGGATAACCGACTAGAGGGGGTGAATATGAGGTTTCTAAATTTTTCAACACAATTTAGAAATTACAAAAGATACTATGAAATTGAGATACAAATATGAAGAACACACTAAAGCTCTAGCAATTTCTTAAGATGCTATGTCAAACCAAGTGAAGTAAAAAGACTTGTGAGCACAAAGACTATGAAGAGTATGGTATTAATGAAATGGATACTCAACAAACAAAAATACCAAACACAAACAAATAGGAGACAAGGAATTTAACCCGTGGTCTCGGAGACTTGCCAGTCTCCCCTACTCCACGTTGAGGTGACTTGAACCACGTCAAGCCGGCTCCACTCGCTTGAGCCTTCCTCGATCACTAAGGTAGTTCTTCCTCGCTCCGGGTAGGCGAACTCCGACCTTCACAACTTGCCGGGGCTTCTCACAATCTTCGTTGAGAAGCTCACCGCGCACGATCGCCTCCAAGCCGTCTAGGAGGCGGCAACCTCCAAGAGTAATAAACCTTGACGCTAGCTTGAGGTCGAATGACGGTGTCTAAAGGCTCAAACACTAAATGCAACACTCAATCTTACTTCTCACACTCACAAATGGAAATTGAATGCACACAAGAGTGGAGAACACTTGCTAGAGCTCAAATATCATCAATGAGGACCAAGAGAGTCTCTAGAATGAAGGTGGGGAGGTATTTATAGCCTCCACCAAACTTTCTAGCCGTTGGAGCTCGAAATCTGTAAAGATCTGTTTTTCCGGTGCTTCCGCCCATGTAGGACCGGTAGCACCGGGATCCTCTTCAACGGCTAGAACAGTGCATTTAATGCACTTGCCAGAGACCGTTATAAGGGGTCCGGTGCTACCGCCCAACTAGAGCCGGTAGCATCGGGCTCCACTTCAATGTCTTTCTTCAAAAAGACACTTCTCTGGAATTATAGCACCGGGCTCAGGGCCGGTGCTACCGTGAATCCGGTATCACCGGGATATAATGGTCGGTAGCACCGGGCTCCCAAATGCCCAGAAAAGGTCCTTCTCTGGAATTTTTACACCGGGTGGTGGTCCGGTGCTACCGATAGTCCGGTAGCACCGGCCTATCATGGGCGGTAGCACCAGGCTAAATAAAACACCCAAAAACACACCCTCTGTGATTTTCACACCGGGCTGAAGTCCGGTGCTACCGCTGGTCCGGTAGCACCGGCCTACCATGGGCGGTAGTACCGGGCTACAAAAACGCCTAAAAGCCTTTCTCTGGAATTTTCACACTGCCCGATTGAGCGGTGCTACACAAGATCCGTAGCACGTCTTTGTCATGGGCGGTAGCACCGGGTTTCCAGATATTTGATTTGTTCTAAAGGATTTTCAAGATTGAAATTTATTTATCATTTGGCAACTATTTGAATATGCAATTTGAGCCTTTAAACCCTAAAAAGACATCGAGATAAGCGTCAAGATCCCTCTTAATAGTACGGCCCTAAATCTAGTAAACCGATCTTTCTTTCAAACTCCAAGATGGTCAACAAGACTAGAAAAGAGCCTTATAAATTTACCTTTTCATGATCTTGACGTATTACCGATTGGTTTGAGCCTTCCTTGGTATTTCCATGATCATTAATCTTGGAATTGACCTACTTTCAATATTCTCAACAAAAGCATTAGATCATATAACAAAGTTGTCATTAATTATCAAAACCAAAACATACCGGGTGCCTAGATGCTTTCAATCTCCCCCTTTTTGGTAATTGATGACAACCCAAAGTGATAATTTGAAATTGTTTTTAATGTGAACAACAGAAGAGAAAGTTTTGCTTCAAGGAATATTTAATCATGATATTTTTAGAGCAAACACTCCCCCTAGAAAAGTGCATATTTAATGGAAAGTGGATAGTTGTACATTTGAGAAAATTTGCAAAAATTTTGACAGAGTTTTGTTTAAGAATAGAATCCGTGGATGAATAAGCAAATATACTTGAAGCAACAATATGATATTTAAAATTGCACAAGCAAGAGAATATAGGAACCAACCATAAGCATTATGATTACAAAAGTTTAACCATACCAACCAAGTAAAAATATCACAAACACACATTATATCACAAACACATATCATCACAAACACATAGTTTCTTCACTTTACTCACTTCTCCCCCTTTGGCATCAAATACCCAAAAAAAATCGTCGTAAAGCTCAAGGGGCTGAAGGAGCAGAAGGAGGAGGCGGAGTAGATGGAGGAGCACGAGATCCGGAGCGCTGATAGACGACTGGCAGAGACGAACGAAGCTCGGAGATAGAAGTATCAACTGAGTCTAGTCGTCCTCGAACCTCCTCAACCATCTGTCGAGTCTGAGCCTGAGCCTCATCCATCCTAGCGAAGCCACTCAGCATTTCAGATCTCATACTGGCCAGGCTGCTCATGAGGTCATTCCTCAAACTGTGAAAGAACTGATCATGTTGAGCTGGAGGAACCTCTGATGCTTCTGGAAACTCCTGAGTCTGAGGCTGCTGAGATGAGGATTGACCTCGCTGACCGATAGATTGAGGGGCAGCCTCACGGGGACGATAGGGCTTATGAACACCCCCACACCCCCCTCGAAATCCAGATACTCTCTTGATAATCATCATAATGTAAGGAGCAAGATAGATCCTCTTACCTTTATCACAAGCAGAGGATGCCATTTCCCTAATCATGAAGTCCACCACATCAAATTTATGCTTGTTCATGATTTTGCTCATAATATTCCAGGCATACCCTCTGATTTCATCATAATTCCCGCTCTTGGGATGGATGGTAACTCTGACTATTCTATTTATCGATCGCGAAGGAAGAAGATGCGCCATTTTACCGGACGCTTGGTCAAGCCGCAGGATCATAGAACTCAAACTTCTGGCGAGGGGATGACTCTATCACTTTGTGTCTGTTGGGATACCCACTGTGATGAATTCCCCAAGCTTCCTCAATTTCATTCTTGGTGACTGTGTGCACTGTGGCATCTGTCATCCAAGTGATGCTCTCATATGACTCAGAGACATGCAGGGTGGCATAGAACTGTCTAATCAATTCCTCATTATAGTCACACTTCTTGCTAACAAAATCAGACAAGCCTACACCATGGAACAGCTCGGGCACCCCCACAAACAAAGGAATTTTCCTAATATGCTCCCAGTTGATCCACTTATGATCAGCAAAGTCCTTTTCTTTGTAAATTTCATAGAACACTTTTTGCTGAAACAAGGTTCTAAATCTATCCTCAGTGGCATTGTTAGGCAGTAAGTATTGGTTTGCAGTTTTTAAGGAGAAGTATGTATCACCTTTGATTGTACTTAGATTTGACGAAGGATCAAAATCATCAAGGTTTTCCTCTTCTGTCTCTTCTCCACTTTGAAATTTATCTATGTCCATAGAATCACTTGCTTCTTCAGTTTCTGACACTGGTCGTTTTCCCTTGGATTTCTTGGAGCTGTCACCAATTTCTTGCTTATTCTTCTTTCGGACTTCACGATGTCTTGAAGCTATTGGAATATTGTCTTCACTGTCGGAATCTTGAGGTGGTGGAGGATGAGGAGCACGTCCTCGATTTGTAGCTACTTTAATGTAAGAGCTAGAACCTCGAGTTTTAGGCATGATTACTGGATACAAAAGAGAGTTTCAAGGAGTAAGATCAGGGGATATGCCCTAGAAACCCTAAAAAATAGCCAATTGTGAGCAACTTGACTGCAAATCCGATGCTACCGCTCATGCAAATCCGGTAGCACCGGACCTCTAAGCGATGCTATCAAGACAGGACCCGTAGCACCTGGCCGATCGATTTTGAACAAAATTTGTCTGAAATCATGATTTTGAATGGTTTGATTCAGGAAATGTTGATTAACAGCATGTATATCCTTCATCAAATTCATTTTAACCATAAATTTCACCAAATTTCTACACATTTTGCTATTTTCTCACAAAAACCCTAAAAAGGTATGTAGATGATGCTAGGGCATGAGAATTCGATTGATTTTGAACAAAAGAGGGTACCTTTGAGAGAGGATCGAGTGAAGATCAAAAAGATTGATAGGAAACTTGATTTCTCCGGATGAATTTGAAGAAATTTTAGTGGGAAACCGAATGGAAAATGGAAGAAAGAGAAACGAGAGAGAGGTGCGGTGAGAAGAATGGGAAAAACGGTTGCACCGCACTGGGTTTAACCCTCAAAACCCGATAAATCCGGTGCTATCGCGGTTTTTCCGGTAGTACCGGTCTCCGGTGCTACCGCTCTTGTATGAGCGGTGCTACCTGGAAAACAGCCAAGGCAGAAATAAACACCCAAAGAATTCAACATAACTAATAAAATTTTAATATTTTTTATATAAGACATACAATTGCATCCAAAACTTATGTAAATTTTCAAGATTTATGGATTAATTATGATTCAACCTCATTTTTTAAATATATAGCATCATTTGAAATTCAAGATATAAGAATCATATAAAGAGCTCCCCCTCAACAAGTGCTATATAAAAATGAAAGACATTCAACAAAGCAACAAAAGGAATAACCAACAAGTCTTTTAAGCAAGATTCAAAAAAAACTCAAATCACATTAGAGATGTCTATGACATTTAATTCATTCCTCAATTTACAAAACCGGGCTTCATCTAAAGGCTTGGTTAAGATATCCACTAATTGATCTTCGGTTCTAATGTGACTAATCACTATATCTCCTTTGCTAACATGATCTCTCAAGAAATGATGACGGATTTCTATATGTTTGGTTCTTGAGTGTTGGACCGGGTTGTTGGCTATTTTAACGGCACTTTCGTTATCACATAAAAGAGGCACATTTTTAAAATCTATTCCATAATCCATTAAAGTTTGCCTCATCCACAATAATTGAGCACAACAACTACCGGCGGATATGTATTCGGCTTCGGCGGTGGATAGAGCTACGGAATTTTGTTTCTTGGAGAACCAAGAAATAAGGGATCTACCTAGAATTTGGCAATTTCCGAAGGTGCTTTTTCTATCCACTTTGCAACCCGCATAATCCGAATCCGAATATCCAATTAAATCAAAATTAGCACCTTTAGGATACCATAACCCTATATTTGAGGAATGCTTTAAATATCTTAGAATTCTCTTAACAGCTACTAAATGACATTCTTTAGGAGAAGCTTGAAAGCGAGCACACATGCACACACTAAACATAATATCGGGCCTAGATGCGGTGAGATAAAGTAGACTACCAATCATAGAGCGATAAAGTTTTGAGTCTACCGGTTTACCTCCCTCATTTAGATCAAGATGCCCGTTAGAAGCCATTGGTGTCTTGATGGGTTTCGAGTCTTCCATGCCAAATCTCTTCAGCAAATCTTTCACATATTTGGTTTGACTCATGAAGGTCCCATTCTTGAGTTGCTTGATTTGAAGTCCAAGGAAGAAGCTTAATTCTCCAATCATTGACATCTCAAACTCCCTAGACATCATATCACCAAATTCTTTGCAAAAGTCTTCATTAGTAGAGCCAAATATAATATCATCAACATAGATTTGGCATACAAAGAATTCTTCGTCAATAATTTTTGTAAAGAGTGTTGTATCAACCTTCCCAATTTTGAACCCTTTAGAAAGTAGAAAATCTCTAAGTCGCTCATACCATGCTCTAGGAGCTTGTTTGAGACCATATAGCGCCTTAGAGAGTTTGTAAACATGGTTAGGATATTTAGGACTTTCAAAACCGGGAGGTTGTTCAACAAATACCAACTCGGAAATTTCTCCATTTAGAAAAGCACTCTTTACATCCATTTGAAATAATTTAATATCAAAACAAGATGCAAAAGCAAGTAAGATTCTAATGGCTTCTAATCTAGCCACGGGAGCAAAAGTTTCACCAAAATCCAAACCTTCAATTTGAGTAAATCTTTGAGCTACCAACCGGGCCTTATTTCTTACCACAATACCATTTTCATCTTGTTTGTTTCGGAATACCTACTTTGTACCTATTACATTGTTTTCCTTGGGCCTTTCCACTAAAGTCCAAACATCATTTCGAGCAAAGTTATTGAGTTCTTCATGCATTGAATTTGCCCAATCCGGATCATTTAGAGCTTCATCTATGTGAGTAGGTTCAAAAGAAGATACAAAGGAGTAATGTTTGCAAAAAGAAGCAACGCGAGATCAAGTTTGAACACCCTTACTAACATCACCCAATATTTGATCTATTGGATGATCTTTGGAGAGCCCATGATGAATTCTTTGAGGTAGAGTATGCGTTTGTTGATCACACTCCTTTTCATCCACATCAATAGGTTGAACTTGACTTGACGTAGCGGAAGTGGAGGGTTCAACTTTAGTGGATGAGGATGTATCTTGTTTATCCTCTTTTGGTTTTATGTCTCCAAGTGTCATGTTCTTCATTGCTTCTCTTAAACCTTCTTCACCTACATCATCCAAGTTTTCTTGCTCTTCTTGAGAGCCATTAGTTTCATCAAACTCAATATCACAAGTTTCTTCCACAAAACCTTTATTTTTGTTGAATACACGATAGGCTTTGCTATTTGAAGAATATCCAAGCAAGAAGCCTTCATCACAATGACCTTGAAATTTTGAAAGTCGAACACCCTTTTTCAAGATGTAGCATTTACAACCAAAAACTCGAAAATAAGAAATATTTGGTCTTCTTCCAATGAGAAGCTCATAAGAGATCTTTTTCAAGAGACGATGCAAATAAAGCCTATTAGTTGCATGGCAAGCGGTATTAATGGCTTCCGCCCAAAAACTATCAGAGGTGCCATACTCATCAAGCATAGTTCTTGCCATTTCAATTAATGTTCGATTTTTCCGTTCCACAACTCCATTTTGCTCCGGAGTGTAAGTAGCGGAAAGTTCGTGCTTTATTCCAAATTCATCACAATAATCTTCAATTTTTGTATTTTTGAACTCGGAACCATTGTCACTACGAATCTTCTTAATTTTAAAATCAAATTCATTTTGAGCCCTTTTTGCAAAGTTTTTAAAGATACCGGAGGTTTCGGATTTATCATCTAAAAAGAATACCCACGTATACCTTGAAAAATCATCAACAATGACCAAACAATAAGAATTTCCTCTAATGCTCTTATAGGTTGTTGGGCCAAACAAATGCATATGTAAGAGCTCTAATGGTCTAGACGTGGACATGATACTTTTTGAAGGATGAGAACTAGCAACTTGTTTTCCGGCTTGACAAGACTACAAAGTCTATTTTTCTCAAACTTCACATCTTTCAAGCCCACAACTAAATCATTTTTGAAAAGCTTTTTGAGTTGGATCATCCCAACATGAGCTAGTCTTCTATGCTATAACCATCCTAGGGATGTCTTTGCAATTAAGCAAGTTTGAAGACATGACTCATTTGAGGTGAAATCAACTAAATATAAGTTTCCAAATCTAAAACCTTTGAACACTAAAGAATTATCATTTTCTTTAGAAATCACTACACCATTCTTAGAAAACATGCAAGAAAGACCTAGATCACAAATTTGAGCAACCGATAACAAATTAAAATTTAAGGTTTCTACCAAAGAGACATTTGAAATAGAAAGGTCATTTGAGATAGCGATTTTACCCAAACCCAATACCTTTCCTTTACTATTGTCACCAAATGTGATCTTGTCGTTTTGCCCATTTCCTACTTCAAAGGTGGTGAACATCTTCCGGTCACCGGTCATATGTTGAGTGCATCCACTATCCAACACCCAATGCCGTCCGCCGGTCTTGTAGTTCACCTACAAAAGATAATCAAGTTCTTTTAGGTACCCAAATTTGTTTGGGTCCTTGGAGGTTAGTAACCAAGGCTTTGGGCACCCAAATGGCATTCTTTTTACGGCCAAGTATAGGAGTGCCAACAAACTTAGCAATTATTTTGCCAACATTATCTTTCTTAAGAACATAACAAAAGTCATAAATGTTATTTTTAGTTGTTTTATCCAAAAGACAATTGTTTGCTAGATGCCCTACCTCATGACATTTGTAACAAAACTTCCCATTTGATTTAACAAAACGAGGAGCTTTGTTATTAATCTTTTTGCCCTTCTTAGGAACATATCCTAGTCCTTCTTTATTGTAGGAGCATCTTTGGCCATTCAAGATTTTATTTAAAGTGTCTTTACCCTTGAAACATCTATCAAGACTTTTACTAAGTTTGTTTACTTGTTCCTTAAGTTCATTATTTCCTACCACTAGGTTTTCATGGCATGAAGTAGAACTAGAGCATGATATTGATGGCATATCAAATAAATCATCACAAGAGGTAGATATGCTAGTTTTTGATATACAACACGAATCTATTTCTAAGAAAGATATATCATCAATAATTTTGCAACTTATTCCTATATCATTTTGAGGCTTTGAATGGTCCTTAGCAAGAAGAGTCTCATGAGCTTCCATTAGCTCCTCATAAGAGTCTTTGAGAGAAAGGTATTCTTTTCTCAAAGCTTTATGTTTAGACTTTTCTTTTCCAAGATACTCATTTAAGTCCTCAAGAATATCCATTAATTCATCATAGGAGGGTTCATCATCATTTGTGTTTACCTTAAAATCTCCTTTAGCCATAAGACATAAGGGAGTGACGAAAGGTGATGAGGTCTCCTCAATAGCAATTCCGGCAAGACCCTTCTTCTTTGGAGGTGTATCATTCTCGGAAGAGTCGGAGTCCGAATATTCTTCCTCGGAGTTCCATTCTCCAATGTGAGCCTCGCCTTTCCCATCTTTATTCAACTTCTTGAAGAGCTTCTTCTTCCCATGAAAATACTTCTTCTTCGGAGGGGACTTGTTTTTGTCGTCCCTTTTCTTTGGACATTTTGAGGCAATATGTCCCTTCTCATCACATTCATAGCACCGGATATTGGCATATCAATTGGTGCTAGAGTATTGTCCCTTCTTGAATTTTTGAGGACCACTTGTGCTTGAACGTCTCTTCATAAGTTTTCTCATTCTTCTTACAAGAAGAGCCATTTCCTCCTCGGTGTCTTCGTCATCATCGGAGTCATTGAGCATCTCATCACTTGACTCCGCCTTTGCTTTAAAGGTGATGTTCTTCTTCTTCGAAGAGCTTTGTTCCAAAAGCTCTTCCTTGTCCTTCTTGTAAAGCTCATTGGTTATGAGATTTCCAAGAAGTCCCGTTGGCGTCATTCTTGGTAATTCCGGTGAGTTGAGAAACTACGTCACCAAGGTCTCATATTTTTCCGGAAGAGCCCTAAGCATCTTACGAACAATGTCAAAATCGGTTAGTGATGCTCCAAGGCCCTTGAGCTCATTTACTATGTTGTTCAACCGTGAATACATCTCATTGATGTTTTCATGAGGCAACATAATAAAACTCTCATATTTGATTCGAAGCATATGCAATTTGGCTTCCTTGACCGAGGATGTCCCCTCATGAATTTCCGAGAGGGTTGTCCAAATCTCATGAGCGGTTTCAAGATTGCTCACTCGATTGAACTCATCCGCGTTCAAGGCTCCAAAAAGAGCATTCATAGCTTGAGCATTTAGATGAGTGTTTCTCTCCTCTTGGTCATTTGTGAGTGTGGGATTAACCCCCGAAGTGAAACACTCAACTACAATCCTCCATATGCTTGGACTCATGGCCTTAACATAAACGGTCATGCGAATTTTCCAATAAGCATAATTTATACCATCAAAAAATGACGCTTGCTTATTGACACCCTATCGCTAGCCATCCTTACTCTCTAGGCGGTGAAGCCCCAAAACAGAGTCCAAGCTCTGATACCACTTGTAGGATCAAGGATAACCGACTAGAGGGGGGTGAATAGGAGGTTTCTAAATTTTTCAACACAATTTAGAAATTACAAAAGATACTATGAAATTGAGATACAAATATGAAGAACACACTAAAGCTCTAGCAATTTCTTAAGATGCTATGTCAAACCAAGTGAAGCAAAAAGACTTGTGAGCACAAAGACTATGAAGAGTATGGTATTAATGAAATGGATACTCAACAAACAAAAATATCAAACACAAACAAATAGGAGAAAAGGAATTTAACCCGTGGTCTCGGAGACTTGCCGGTCTCCCCTACTCCACGTTGAGGTGACTTGAACCACGTCAAGCCGGCTCCACTCGCTTGAGCCTTCCTCGATCACTAAGGTAGTTCTTCCCCGCTCCGGGTAGGCGAACTCCGACCTTCACAACTTGCCGGGGCTTCTCACAATCTCCGTTGAGAAGCTCACCGCGCATGATCGCCTCCAAGCCATCTAGGAGGCGGCAACCTCCAAGAGTAATAAACCTTGATGCTAGCTTGAGGTCGAATGACGGTGTCTAAAGGCTCAAACACTAAATGCAACACTCAATCTTACTTCTCACTCACAAATGGAAATTGAATGCACACAAGAGTGGAGAACACTTGCTAGAGCTCAAATATCATCAATGAGGACCAAGAGAGTCTCTAGAATGCAGGTGGGGAGGTATTTATAGCCTCCACCAAACTTTCTAGCCGTTGGAGTTCGAAATCTGTAAAAATCTGTTTTTTCGATGCTACCGCCCATGTAGGACCGGTAGCACCGGAATCCTCTTCAACGGCTAGAACAGTGCATTTAATGCACTTGCCAGAGACCGTTACAAGGGGTCCGGTGCTACCGCCCAACTAGAGCCGGTAGCACCGGGCTCCACTTCCATTCTTTCTTCAAAAAGACACTTCTCTGGAATTATAGCACCGGGCTCAGGGCCGGTGCTACCGTGAATCCGGTATCACCGGGATATAATGGTCGGTAGCACCGGGCTCCCAAATGCCCAGAAAAGGTGTTTCTCTGGAATTTTTACACCGGGTGGTGGTCCGGTGCTACCGATAGTCCGGTAGCACCGGCCTATCATGGGCGGTAGCACCGGGCTAAATAAAACACCCAAAAACACACCCTCTGTGATTTTCACACCAGGCTAAAGTCTGGTGCTACCGATGGTCCGGTAGCATCGGCCTACCCTGGGCGGTAGCACCGGGCTACAAAAACGCCCAAAAGCTTTTCTTTGGAATTTTCACACCGCCCTATTGAGCCGGTGCTACCGTGCATCCGGTAGCACCGCGCTGTCATGGGCGGTAGCACCGGGTTTCCAGAGATTTGATTTGTTCTAAAGGATTTTCAAGATTGAAACTTATTTATCATTTGGCAACTATTTGAATATGCATTTTGAGCCTTTAAACCCTAAAAAGACATCGAGATAAGCGTCAAGATCCCTCTTAATAGTACGGCCCTAAATCTAGTAAACCGATCTTTATTCCAAACTCCAAGATCGTCAACAAGACTAGAAAAGAGCCTTATAAATTTACCTTTTCATGATCTTGACATATTGCCGATTGGTTTGAGCCTTCCTTGGTATTTCCATTATCATTAATCTTGGAATTGACCTACTTTCAATATTCTCAACAAAAACATTAGATCATATAACAAAGTTGTCATTAATTATCAAAACCAAAACATACCGGGTGCCTAGATGCTTTCAGTTGTACCCACGGACTTGTGAAAAACATGGTGCCATTGCAGTATATCATAAAGTTGATGATGCTCATGCGTGTCGGCCAAGTCCAAAAATTGCACATGACAGCTTGAACTTTGTCATCTTCTCCCATTTGTCCAATTTGTTGGTGTCTAAATATTTGACATCTATGTCTCTCCCACTCGGAGACGGGACACCCTCGCCTGCAAATAAAACATAAGATGAAAATATGAGCTATTAATTAGTGTACAAATGGACGAAAATTTGAAAGCTTACTTACCCTATTTTTTAGTTTCCTTAACAATACCAGCCGTGTGGAAAATTTTGGCCCAAGCCTAGCAAATCATCTACTTTGTATTCCTCCTCTTCTTTGTCCAGTGCCCAGAGTCAATCCTTGTTTGCACAGGGTCACGAGCCGTGCCAAGGTTGTAATCTCCCATGGCCGGTCTTTTCCCTTTGTGAGGAACTTCGAAACTAAGCCTACATGCAACTCCTTCAGTTATTAGAGGAGAATCACCAGTTGCTGAATTGCGTCGTTGTTCATTTGTTTGTACCTCTTATGTAGGGCTAAAAATAGGTCAGATACGGGCAGATATTGCTCTTTCCGTATCCTAACTCATATTTTTATCTTGGATTTGGAATTGGATACAGAGATATGGATATAAATATGTATTTTTCAGGATACGAGCATATGGCGAATGCCAATCAGATTCGAATTAGTCACAGATAATTTGACGGATACTACACACATAAAGAAAAGATGTAACTTTAGCAATGAAAGTATCAAATTATAGTACCTCTTAGACAATTATTTATCCTACTTAACAACATAAACATAATTAAATGTAAATTTGTATTATAAATTAGTCAATGACTAGAAAACTATAGAGGATGTTGATGTTTTATCGGATAGCCATTTTGTTGATTTATCGGATATGTTCCGGATATCCTACCAAATATGGATACGAAGCAGATATTGCTCTTCCCATACCCTAACCCATATTTCCCGGATACCGATACGGATAATATCGGATATGGGTTGGGACTAAAAAATGGTATTCCATGTGGATTTTTTCGGATACAACGTTGGATCAGTTGAGAATTATCCGTCATGTTTTCACCCCTACTCTTATGGCAATGTGTCATACACCAGTTCTATAGTGGTTGGCCTCCACCACTTTGATTTCTTGGGCAACAAACTCAATCATGCTCACACTATACAAAATACCGAAATACTTTCTGGCTAACTCATATGCTATTGTTCGTAAAGTGAGATAGGCCTGTAGAGTTCTCGATAACAACAAAGCAGATCTAATTCTAGATGCGTATATGCCCTTAGGATAATTGAAAAATGATGATTAATTTGTAGAATATCATTACAATGAATTCAGTCTTGGATTATTCTACACCCTTCTGTTTTCTTTATTCTTTGACAAGATGAAGTTGTTAGATATGAATTAGTTATGCAGTATTAGTCTTTTGTGTAGGGTACAGAGGCCACAGTGCCCCCTGAGTTACATGAAAAACCCCTTTGCCCCAACCTCGGAGACTCCTTCTGCCCAGAAAGGAAAGTCGGCACAGGCCACAGACACCCCTTATGATTTTAAGGCCTACGTACATGGAAAGCCCCTTTTGCCTGCCAGCCAATTGAATCCTCCAGGCAAATGGAATCGCTTGCTCCATGGATGGTATATTAACAAAGTGAAAGAGGTCGAGCGGCGTGTCGATTTCAATGTGAGGTACAGAAAGGGACATTTCCACTGCGAGGACCATAGGACATTCCCAGTCAGTTTTGAGGATCTATTCTATTTGTACCAACTGATAGCCATCAATATTTCTACTATACAATCCTGGACGCTGTGAGTATCACACCATACAACACGAACTTATGACTTCTATAGGATTTTGCATTATATTTTTTAACATTCAACACGAGTTGCAGGACAATAAGGCAGCGAGCCGTGACGAATCAACAACTAGTTGGGTTCGTCGACCCTGAGGTTGTGTCCGCAACCATAGCTAGGCTTCAACCAGAGTTCATTGCCGGCTACATCAAGTGGGCATTGAAAGCTAAGTTGAAGAAGAACTTCGTTCTACTCCCGTACCACGAGGAGTAAGTACTACTTTACCCTTCAATTACTTCTACGCACTTAAGCCGTATGTGAACTTATTTTCTTACACTGCATACCATTTAATAAGCAACCATTGGGTTTTACTCGTGCTCGTTCTGAGTGACAATAAAGTCTACACTTTTAACTCGATCGAGAAGAGACCGATGGCCTACGCGATCAAGCCTACTTTGGAGAAGTGCACTACTCTTACCTAACACTTTCTGTATTTAACTACGTTCATTTTTGTTGCCTCAACACCATCTCTCCAATGTATATAGGGGTTTCTCGGACTACGTTGCTGAAGGAGGGACACAATGACAAAAAGGGCTCCAAGCTGGAGTATGTGCGCTTTGTTAAGGATATACTACCTTATATACATGATTGCCTTATATAGGCTTTCCATATACATTTTTGTCTTATATAGGCTTTCCTTTTGTACCCTCATGTACTCTATATATTCTGGCCATCGGCTTCATATTGAATACAACAAGTGCTATTCATAACATGGTGTTAGAGCTAATGTTCAAACCCTAGCCTCTAATCTTCTTCCGCTCCTGCTGCCCCCGGGAGGAGCAATTTCCATTCCCGGGGGTGGCCACGTACTAGGATCAGAGCGGGTTCAGATCTAAACCGCTGCACTGGGAGGAGGAGACTCCTAGGTGTAAGTTCAAGCTCCATTAGTTTTGGTGATTGGTTTAATATTAATGTTTAATCATTGTTTAATATTAAAGTCTAATCATTATGAGACTAACATGTTTATTAAGCTATATTCTTATTAGTCTCATAATTGGATGGAAAATGAAAAAACCTAAGGTATGCACTTGTATTCACTTTATTATCTTAATGCATACTTAGGATTCAAGTTAAAATATGAACTCTTCCATTGCCTTGGTCCAAATATGTGCATTATGTTCCTAATTCATATATTTACATGAATGCACACATCTAGGGGGAGTTTATAATTTAACTTGTTGTTTCAATAGTATTGATCCATGTCTTATTACTAAATAACATATAAAGGATCAAGACTTTGAAACAATCGTTTGAGTATATATAACTTGTGTAGTTGTAGTATACTCATGCAAATATAGAATAAAATCATATGCAATCTAAGATTGATTATGTGCATATTGGTTCCATGTTCAATTATCTATATGCACATATGAAATGGAGTTTATTCTATAGTTGATGGTTTAAATGTATTGATCCTATTTCCATCACTCAAACATATATGGATCATTACTAACCATCATATTGAGTATATGAAACTTGTGTAGTTATATATATACTCATATTATTTTAAATGAAATTTAAATTGAGTTCGATTGTCTTTCAATCAATAAAAGGACATTTCATCATGTGTTGATGCTGTTCCTTGTTGATTAAAGACAAGTGAAAAGTTCTTGAGTACAATGAAGCATTAGTTGCATCAAAGTACTCAAGACAACAATTAATCATTCAAATTGATTTGGGTTGTGCTCAATCGATCTTGGAGGCATCCATTATGTGTTAATGGAGTGCGGTGATGATTGAGACAACCGTATTTGTTGGACTAACAATCTTCTACGAGTTGTGAAGTAGGTTGAGTCCAAGATAATGAAGATTCGGGAAGAAGAAGAAGAAGTCATCATGTGTTGATGAGCTTCAAGAGGTGATCCCGAAGTAAAGAGAAGAGCTAGAAGGTTCATCATGTGTTGATGACCAAGAAGAAGAAGAGGTGATCCTGGAGAGAAGATGATTGGATATCATAAAAGCTCCAAGTGGATCGCTAGAGGCAAAGGTATAACTAGCTAAGGCTAAGGATGTGTTCCTAGTATTTTACCGGTCTCGGTGCTTGGATGGGAGACTGGATTGCTAGTTAGGTACCATACTATTAAGAGGGGTTGAGTCTTTTAGCTTGAGCTTCATCATGTGTTGATGAACTAAATCCGGTTCACTCTAGCTCATTCTCTTATTTGGATTTTGCATGGAGCTAACCATTTGGCATGTGTTGCAAATGGGTGAAGTTCGTACATTAGATTTTGCATGAGCTAAGTATTTGCATGTGTTGCAAATAAGGGAGCTCATGCTTGCTTCTTAATTGAATCTTATTTGATTTGGATATTGCTTGGAGCTAAGTTTTACATGTGTTGCAAAAGGAGAGAGCTCAAGCAATTTTGGTTTAAAGCGGTTGCATGGAGCTAGAGATTTGCATGTGTTGCAAATAGAGAGCTCATGCACTTGAGTTTGAATTGTGGTTTGCATGGAGCTAGAGATTTGCATGTGTTGCAAATAGAGAGCTCATGCTTTGGTGTTTTAGCTTGTGATTGGATCATGTGTTGATCATCACAAGGCTAAGCTTGGTTTGTGCTTTGAGTTTGCAAAATGTGTTTTTGCAAAATAATTGAATGGATTTGTTATTTGCAAATGTGTTTTGCAAATAAACTCGAGATTGTGGGTTCGATCCTAGAGCATGTGTTGGCATTTGCAAATGTGTTTTGCAAAGTGTTGGGATCATGTGTTGATCTTTACATGGCTAAGAGGATTGATCTTATGGGTTCGTGGTTTATTTGCGAATGTGTTTTGCAAATAAGTTGGAGTTGTTATTTGCGAATGTGTTTTGCAAATGAACTTGAGATTATGGGTTTCAATCCTAGAGCATGTGAATAGGGTTTGCAAATGTGTTAATCATCACACGGCTAAGAGGATTGATCTCATATGTTCTTGGTTTATTTGCAAATGTGTTTTGCAAATAAGTTGAGTTTAAAGTGATTCTTTGGAGTATGTGATTAACATGTGCAAATGTGTTTTGCATAGGGTTGTGATCATGTGTTGATCATCACATTGCTCAAAGAATCAACATTTGAAAAGTTTGGAGAAAAGTTTTTGTGAAAAACTTGATCTTCTTCATGTGCCCAGTGAGGCCAGCACTATCGACCATGTAGGTGCGGTACTGCCGTATGGGCGGCAGTACCGGCCCAGATGGCCGGTAGTTATATTCCAGAGAAGAGTTTTCTGGGCTGTGCCCGGCCGGCACTACCGACCCAGTTAGACGGTATTGCCGCTCGGCCGGCAGTACCGGTCCTAGTTGGGCTGTACTGCCGGGCCACTGTAGCCAACGGCTAGTTTTGGCTGGCTTTCAATCGTTGAGGTCGAGTCCGGCACTACCGGCCCCAATTGGGCAGTAGTGCCGGCATTGCTGAGTTTTGCCCATTTTGCCCCCCAACGGCTAGATTTCGTGTGGGGGGCTATAAAATGATGCCAAGGGCTGGCATATGTGAATGTTGATTTTTGGGAGAGTTTGTGGGAGTTGGTTGCATGTGTTGCACTCTCCAATTTTGTATTTGAGCTAAGAGTGAGCCCTAATTGCATGTGTTGCAATTAGGAAGTGGATTGAGGTCCTCTTGTGCATGTGTTGCACTTGAGGAGGATCCTAGTGCATGTGTTGCACTTAGGAGATCACCATTGTGCATGTGTTGTACTTGGTGAGGTTCAAGCGGAAGGCTTGACTTGTTACTCTTGGAAGTTGTGGCCTCCTAGACGGCGTAGAGCATCGTGCGCGGTGAGCTTCTCAACGGAGGTTGTGAGAAGTCCCGACAAAGTTTGTGAAGGTTGGAGCTCGCCTACCCGGGAGGGAAAAGTATTGTGCCTCTTGTGCTTGCATTGTTTTCATTATTTATATTCAAGCAATTTATATTCATAGAATTAAATTGACAATTATTGTTAGAGACATAATTAGTAATTGTACATAGTGAGCCTAGTTGATTTAGGCTTTAATTGTCAAAACCTTAGTTTATTGCTTCCACATTAATATTTGTTAAGGTTTTGGTATTAAGATAATTAGGGGTGAATGGCTTTGTAGAAATTAGCGAGAGAATTTTAAAAGCCGCCTATTCACCCCCCTCTAGTCGGCATCCTCGTCCTTACACTAGGGCTACAACCGCATGGCATCGAGTTCAGCGACCTCGGTCGGCCTTCGCCGTCGGCCCTTGGCCCTTCGCGTCGATTTCTGCCTCGCTGACCCGCACCTCGGCCATCTCAGCTGGAACGCCTCGAAGCCGCACCGATCCATCCTTCCTCACCGTCTTTCGCGTGTCTTCACGCCGGCCGTTCTTTCGCATGACGTCCTCCATCGCGCATGGCCGCCGCCTCCGGCATCCACCCAGTGATTCGTCGTCTTCTTCATGGGCCGCCGACGCCGACCGCACTGCCCACTCTCGCGGGCCCTCCGGTGCTACTTCAACCTCTCGTGTCAGCCGCTTCGCCTTAACTTAAATTAGAGCACTCATTTCTATTTTGCAGAATATTAATATCCCCCAAAAGAGCTTAGACAGCTCTTCACTCAACAAATTACGAGACCACTTATGCCAGTGGTACTGAATGTAAGTTATCTCGGAGGACGGTAGGTTTAGAGATCCTGAAAGCTCCTACTAGTCCATATGTAAACAATATTACATATGTGAATGCGATTGCATATGTATTGACTGTTAACCATTTTTGAGTTCTATTTTATGAACGAATGTGATATGTGTGTTGTAATAAAGTGTTTATGTTATGTGAATGTGATATGTGCATAATGTGTGTAATCTATGCTATGTGAATGTAATATGTGCATACTGTGTGTAATATGTGCTGTTTTAGGAGGGTGAATTGGAAAACAGCACACCACCTTCATCTCTATCAGTTCTAGAAAGAAACGATAGAGATGACCGCCTCATCTCTATATGTTCTTTCTAAGAAGTGGTAGAGATGATCGGGGTCATCTCTATCCCTTCTTTCTAAGAAGCGAGAACCGATAGAGATGACCCCCTCATCTTTATCGGTTCTTAGAAAAAACAGAGAGAGATGGGTGGGTTATCTGTAACATCCCAATTTTGCCTATAATTTCACTCATGTGCATTTTGGTGATTTTTTGAATTTATTAGATTTTTCAGAAATTAATTGAATTTATTTAATTAAGTATATTGAACCTTTTGTGAAAACTAATTATAGCTAGATAAAAACTAATATAAAGTTTTGCCAAAAATATTTTATTTGAGTTCAAAATGTCTCAAAGTATTTATGAGAATTTTTTGGTATTTTTCCTGATATTTTAATTGCTTAAAACTGATTAAACTGATTTCTATAATTATTTTAAATAAAAACCTGAGAAAATCGAATGAATAGTACTGGGCCGAAGCCCAGCACTGTGCGCGCGTAAGCCCAGCGGTTGTGGCCCGTTCGGCCTGCTTCACCGCTGCCTCGCGTGTGGACTGTTGGATGAAGATCGTGCGGTCTTCATCTCCGCGAAACCCTAACGCATGTGAGCCGTTGGATCAGGATCGTGCTTCCGAGATCGTTTCGCGTTATTTTTTGGAAAGTTTGGATCGCATCCGTTGATTTTGGAAAGTGCGGATCGGATCTTATCGCCCGGGGATTGATCATGGCCGTTCGTTGCAGATCGAACGGTTGTCCGTCGTCGTCTCCGATAGAGTCTTTGAAATTGCCGCCTCGCGCCGTCTCCGCCGCAGATTGCTAGGCTTGCCGTGTTTGCGCGCCGAGGCTATAAAAGCCGCAGTTCGCACCCCAATGTTCCCCATCCCCTTGCGCATCCAGTCGCTCCAGTCCTAGCCTAAGAGTCGTCGCCGTTTAGCCCCGAGAGCTCGCCGTAGTTCTTTGTAGCGCCGCCGCTTGTTTTCTCGTCGTTTCGCCGCCGTCGAGCCTCCATTCACCGTGTGGGTTCCAGTTTCGTGTTCGCCGCGTGTTGGGACCCGATTCTGAGAATCCGGATCTGGGTCATGCAGCTCCAAAACTGGCTCAGGCTCAGGTCCATACAGAGCCATCTCCAGCTCATGAATCCTCTGCATAGCGTGAGCTAAGTTCTCCCGCAGTTGAGTTCTAGCCTCCGTGACCTCGTCGCGGGCTCTCTACAGCTCCTGGACTGTCTCATCCATGGCCTCCTCCTGAGCGATGACATACCTTGCCAGGTGAGTGATTGTAGCGTCCTCCTCCAAGAACTCCATCCTGTCGTAGCGATTATCTCGGCGCGGATGGTGACGAAAGACAGTACCATCCAACTCTGCGGAGTAGGTGCAGGCGATCTGCCGCATCGCAAGACGTGCTGTCTCCTGGATCCCGGCCTCGAATGAAGTCCTCCTGGCGGTGATGTAGATAGGACGGCTCGCCCTCGTCCTCTCTCGAGCATAAACAGTGATCTTGACATCCCAGGCGATATCAAGTCCCGCCCGCTCTGATGGTCCCTCGTAAAGCGGCTGTCGAAACCTCCAAGAAGTTGCATCATACGCCATATCTCAGCGGCGAATCCTCCAGTGCGCTCTCCATATGTGTGGATCCTCCTCATCTGCCAAAACAGACCTCGTTTAAAAACCAAACACAACAACAGAAAATGCAGCATAGGTATGAACAAGAGAGAAAAGATAAGTCAAGATTTGATTGATATTCTTGCTCAAGTTGATTAAATCTTAGAAGGTAGTTTTATCCTCCAGACACAACTAATCTAGCTAGGGTCAAGACCTACAGTCAACCCGCTCTGATATCACCTCTGTCGGGACCCGATTATGAGAATCTGGACCCTCTATGTATTCTGTGCTAGTCCAGGATCACGCTAGCACACACAGTCTTTACAGGGTTGAACATCACAGACATTCACAACGATACCATAATAAATAGTGCAAATATTTATATAAACGGAGTTGTACGACCTTATAGTCTCCTTACATAAATCAGCCACGCAGGGCTTACATTATCAGAGTAAACAGGAAACAGCGGAAAACATATAAACTTCGTGGAAGCCTTCATCTTGCCACAGGCAACCGACTGGGCTTGCCCCCTAACTGTCCGGATCTTCAATATACTCCTCCCAGGCCGGCGTAAACTCCTCCACTGATGTTGGGATTGATAGGCAAGGAGGGGTGAGTACTCAAGGCACTCAACAAGTAATGCACAGAATGCAATGCTATTACTACATGCAAGGCTTATTCCAAAGAATTGGCTTATTTGGTTCTTTTGCGTCAAACAGCATTTTTAAACTAGCATCTTATTTAGATTAAAAGTAGTGAAAACAATTATATATAATGCTAAGTTCTTCAAATGGTTTTTCTTCAAAGATTCTCGGCACACAGCCTTAAACAGTTCATTCTTAGCACCGGCACACAGCCACCCTTCCCACATTTTATTTTTGAAGATCTACCCTTGATCTGTAATCCCGAGCAATGCTCAATACCGCGAGCACGGCTATTCGAATAGATTTGACACTCTGCAGAGGTTGTACACTTTACCCACAAGATACAGCCGCTCACCACACAGGTGATTGCCTGTAAAAAAGCCTTTTAGGAACCTCTACCTTAACCAATGAACCTCTCCGGTATCGCCTTCACTATCACTTCCCTCACACAGAGCCGAAGTATAGGACAGGACAACACCGTTGGATGGGCACCAAGCCGCAAAGATGTATGCTCCCCACACGTTACACCCCGTGTCTTGTCACCCCGAGGTATCAGAGGAAAGATATCAGAACCCTAATCAACTAGGCCTGTCCCATATCAGACATGTGGTTGTACAGGTGACTCAGGTCAAAGGCTTGCAAGGTGAGGTCCTTAACTAACCAAGACAAGACTTCCAACACTCAACAGTGGCACACAGCCCAATGTGGCACACAGACTCACATCACTCATCAACCCATTGCCACACAGGCCCACCTGGCACAAAGCCTCTTGCCACTTGCCCTAGTCTAAATCATTTTCCACCCCGTTGATTATTGTGCAACATATGCCAGCAATAACTCAACATCGGTACAGAACCACACAGGTCTCTGTACCTCAATCTCATCATGTGGCATCACCGCACCACTTTCAAAATACATTCAATATTTCTTTAGTCAACATTGATACATTTTTCGAAAGACCATTCATGACTCGTTGCAAGGCTAACGGTCTAGCCTCCCGTGTTGGCATCATATTAATATCCAACAAATACGCATAACCTTAGGATGGATAATGATTTAAAGGTATACAAATAGTAATTTCAAGGTGGTGATAACAATATGGGTTGATTAGCTACATACCCCAAATCAATTTAAATACATTTAAATAAATTAGCATGCATAATTTCAAAGCATAAATTACATTTTGAAATCTGGGAACAAAATGATCAAAGCATTACCTGCCTTCAAAGAGTTGTTGGTCTTGATCTGAAGCTTGATCTGAAGTGATGAACTCTCCTTCAAAACTTTCCGGCAAATTTGCGTCTACGCGTAAAAATAACATATGCAATAAATAACCAAAACGTTAGACTATATAACCTCAAAAATTCAATTAAAATTCACCATTAAAAATAGCAAAATTTTACAAATTTTTAGAAACTGGAATCGCCTCAATCGGAGTTCAAATACAAAAGTTATAGCCTTTCAAAGTTTTAAATAAAATATAAATCAGAAAATCCGATTTGTTTTAATTATTTTTATACGAAAAAAATTGGGATTTATGACGTCAGCATGACCTAATGATGACGTCAGCACCAAAATGAAATTCGGTCAAATTATTTTTATATAAAAAATATTTATGATGTCAGCATGACACGTGGCAGCCTTCTGGTGCCGCCACATCACCTCGGTCTATGGGCTCGGTTCACGGCTCGGATTGGTTCCATCGTGGACTCGGTCCACTAGCACAGTGCACCCACGCGGTAAGATTCAAGCCGTTCCTTAAATCAACGGTCAGATCCACGCGCCACACCGCACTGCCTCGAAATCTACGCGACACGCGTCGCGCATCCGACGGTCGCTCGGATCCAATGATTAGATCCGCGCCGACGGCGACGCAGCCGCGTTCAGGCCTCCATGCGCGTTGATCCGGCAGACTCACGGATCCAACGCTGGATCTCGCGCACGTTCGGCGGCGTCTCGGTTCACGCGCGGCCACGCGGCAAGATCGCAGCGGTGCGCCCGAAAGCAACGGTCGGATCTGGTCTCCGCCCCGGTCAACGCCCACACGCGTCTGCACGCGATTTGGTGGAGGTGTGGTGTCATCTCCGCCGCACGTTCAAATCTGAACGGCGCGGATTCACGCGTCACAGCTCAACCATCAACTACCGTTTAGATCTAATCTAACGGCCCACGGCACCCGAGTTGATTACTGTTCATCTTAACTACACGGCGCAATCTCACGCGTACACTAACGATCCAACGGCTGAGATCTAAACAAACACAGAAACTAAATCTAATCACCACCGTTCAATCTAGATCTAACGGTCAAGATTAACGCTAGGATTTAAAACAGAAGGGGAAAGACGTGGACGAACCAGAAGCGTGCGATGCGGATCGAATGGTCGACGGGGTTCGACGAGGTCGGCGGTGGCGCAGAAGAGAAGGCTGTCGGAGCTGGGGAAGACGACGCGGTCGGCGGCGCTAGAGGGCGATTCCGACGAGAAGAACTGACGGGGTCGACGCGTCTTGGCACGGCGAACTCGACGGAGACCTTGGGGACGGCAGAACCTCAACGGACGGTGAGCAAAGGGCAAGGAACTGCGGCGAAGACTTCAGCGAACTTCAGCGAGCTCTTGAGGGCAAACGGCGGCGGCTCGGGAGGCGTGCGAGGAGTCAAAAGATGCAGCGAGAGGAGCTCTGCCAGACGAGCTACTCGGTGCACTTTAAGGAGCCTCGACGTGCGCGTTGCAGGCAGCGAAACAAGCGGAAACGCTCGGCGGCGTTAACTCCGGCGATTACGCGGGCGAAGGGACGTGGCTCCATCATGAGAGTCCGCGTGGACTCGATCGGATGGCGCACGCGCGCGGGCGACGCGACGCAACGGCAACCGTTCGACCAAGGTCGGACAGCTCAATTCTAAGGTTTCGATGAACTGGGCTGGGCTAAGCACAGTGCTGGGCCGGCCTAGTACTATTCATCCAATTTTTAAAACATTTCTAATTAAAAATAAATCAGATAAATAAACAAAGCCAAAATAAATAGCAAAAATAATCGGAAAAATCCAGAAAAAATCTAGAAAATACTTTGAGACATTTGGAACTCAAATAAAATATTTTTAATAAAACTTTACATAAACGTTTCCATTATTTAATTGATTTCAAGAAATGCCATATTTGAATAAATCCAAATAAATTTCAATAAATTCCCAAAAATTCTCAAAGATCAAAAATACTACAAAATTTAAATCAGAGCAAATTTCAGGGTGTTACACCGCATCGAGCCACACCGGAGCTGCCACATCTTCATCGCCAAAAGGACCTAGTTCGCCGTCGTGCTCGTCGCCATCTTCTTCTCTGGGAACTCAGCGCCGCCGCGACATCGCCCTGCTTCGGAGCTTCGCTCAGCCGTCGGATCTTCACCGAACCGTCCAGATCGTGCCACGTCTCTATCGTCCGCAGTGTTCTGCTCGGGTAAGCGTGGCCATTAGATTTAAGATGAGCGGTCAGGATTGAGCCGTGTAGGAGTAGATCGTGAACCGTTGGATCCTTGCTTGGATGTACGACGCGTGTTGGCTCGGAAGCCGAAGCATTGTGCGTCGGGTGCACAGTGGACAGGCGCGTGCCGTGGACGTGGTCTGTAGACCGAGCGACGTGGCGCAATTTAGTTGGCCCACGTGTCGCGATGACGTCATGCTGATATTAGCCGGTGTACAGCACAATACCTCGAGTCCACAGTGGACCAGCGGAGTTTCGTGGACTGAGTCCATGCGCCAAAGCCACGTGTCCATCTCTGATTGGTCCACGTGTCGCTTGCGCATTAATCGGTAATTTCCAGTAGAAAAATAATTCTGGAAAATCGGATTTTCTAATTTCTGTATTTTCAGTATTTATTCAAACTTCAAAAGGCTATAACTTTTGCATTTTAACTCGGATTTGAGTGATTCAAATTTCTAAAAATTTTTAAAATCAAGATCTATTTTATGGTGCTTTTTAATTGAATTTTTGGAGTGTATTTGATCTCTGTTTCGGGTGTTTATTGCTATTTTATCCCGATTCGCGTAGACGTTGAATTGCTCGGTGCTCCGGAGGAAGATTCGTCGCTTCAAGACCTAGGTTCAGAGCAAGACCAGCACCTGTTCCAAGGCAAGTTGTGCTTTGATCATTTTGCACCTAATTTCACAAAATTGCTATTTTGTCTTTAAAATTTATGCGTGATACTTTATGTGTATAAATGATTTCAATTAATCTGGGAATTAGATAATATGCCTATTTGAATTAAATCATACCTTGTCAATTATATGCCATGATCTAATTGTCACCCTAGGATGTGGAACTATAGTTGGTTAATATTAATAATCAACATGGGACTAGTTAGACCGTATTAGTTTGCTTAGCCATGCCACGTCATCACATGTATCTAGAACATTGATATTTAATCTTGACTAATGGATTATGGAACAATGTTTATAAATTGGTGTGCCATGTGTTGTCACACAGTGATATTGAGTTGTCGTGGCGAGGAGGTCACACAACTAGATTGAATTGCTGATGGCACATGGTGCTTGGTAATCAATTGGGGTGGTAATCATTTTAGATCGGGGCAGGTGGCAAGGGGCTGTATGCAAGGTGGGCCTGTTGGGCAGGGGTATGTGGAAGTCTTGCCTCGGTCACTTTAAGGACTTAAGCTTGCAAGCCTTTGACCTGAGTCATACTTGCAACCACACGTCTGAAATGGGACAGCCTAGCTGACTAATTTGTGATGTTTAGATTTTTGGTACTACGGTGGTGTTCAGTGAGTCCCGGGTTATGGGGTAGCTCACATGGCGCAAGATGGGGGCCCTGGATGTAGTAACCAGTCCCACCAGTGTTGAAACCTTAGCGGGTAGTACCGGGTCTAAACAAAGCATTATAAAGGCTTTGTTATGATCACTCACATGTGTGATGTTTGATTATATCGTGTGGGTAAAGTGCATAACCTATGCAGAGTGTAAAACTGTTCGAATAGCCGTGCTCACGGAATTGAGCAATGCTCGGGAATTACAGTCAAGGGTTAGACTTTTGTTAAATAAAAACTTGTTGGGATGATGGGTTGTCATGAAAACTTGGAATTTGACTTAGAATGAAAAACTCTGTTTACTTGAAAAGTTGAATCTATTATTCCTATTATTTGTTTTACTGTCTTTTAATCTACTTACTGTATTCTTTTATAAATCCGCCATCGCAAAATAGCCATGTTAGCCTTCCTTGGAATAAGCCAAGCATGTAGAATATTAGACTTGCAATTCCGTGCACAGCTTGTTGAGTGCTTTATGTACTCACCCCGCAACAACAAACTTCAGAAGAGGAGGAATCCGCGGCATTCTTGGAGGAGTACCACGACGCTGATGCTTAGGGTCCGAACCTCGTCAGTTGCCTGTGGTGAATTGGGGAGCTGCTACGTTTACTTTATTTTCGTTGTTGCTTAATTGCTATTTCTTAGATAAGCCCTGTGTGTCAATAATCATGTAAGACAACAATTATTATTAATTATTGAAGTTATGCTATATTCCGCTATGTATGACTGTGATAGCATCTATGTTGAGCCTGTGTGCACTAGCGTGATCCTGGACTAGTGCGATATACACAGAGGGTCCGGATTTGCATATTCGGGTCCCGATATTATCTCTATCGCTTCTTAGAAAGAACAGATAGAGATGACGCCCTTATCTCTATCGGGCGAGAACCGACAGTGATAGAGTCACCTCATCGTTATCTAATGACTTTGTGTCGCCATCAAAACTAACTATGATGACGAAAAAGAGCCGATTGTGATGTATATTCTTGTAGTAGTGGCCCACCACTTCTACCGCTGCCGCGAGGTCACCGTCGCCCTCTTGCCGCCTCTTCTCTCCCCTCGAACCTCCATCTCCTGGGCTCTGCCTTATCCCCACCTTTAGCACTAATCATCGCCGTGACCTCTGCCTACCATCTCTGCTGAGGAGGAGCTCATCGCTGCATAGATGAATGCCGCCATGCTCGAGAATGATGGATCCGCACTCCACCAACCTCTGTTCTCCTCGGGCCGCCGCTGTCGAATTCCTCTCTACACCATCGCTACTGTTTCCTCTTCGACTCAGAATTGCTTCGCGTCGCTCCGACCTCCTCTGCCCTGATCTGGGATGGCAGATGGGCAAAAGTTGAGGGATGACTAGAGCATAGCAGTGCGGATGCCAGCGGCTTAGCTCGCACTCCGCGGTGGACAAGCTTCGGCAGGCCGTCAGCGCACAAGACTGTTGGAGGGAGGAGAGGTGGAGGGACACCCTGGAGCAGCGCAACGTGAAGAGGATGGGGATGTTGGGCCTTGTGTTTTGCTTGTCCTTCTCCATGGATTTGCTCGCGCGAACGGATTCTCAAAGCTTCTAGAAGGTTCCAATCCGAGGCAATGATCTTTCCCTGTCTCCAACGAGGTGGGGAAGGAAGGAGGCATTACCACCATGGTTTGGACTCAGTTTGATTCGCCCATTCGTGCTTTCGTGTTGTATCTGCTAGTGAATAACCTGTTTGATGCCATTCGTCGTTTTCTTACCGAGCAGGGTTCTCTTCCTCAATACTCTTGTCCTGATGCTCATGCTCAGAATAGGGTTTAGCGTAAGCATTGTCATTTCCTTGAGACTTCTCGTGCCCTCATGATTCACTCTCATGTTCCACCTCACTTCTAGGTCGAGGCTGTCTCTATTGCTGTCTACCTAGTCAACATGTAGCCTTCCATTGCTCTTTAGGGTGGTATTCCTGTTGAGCATCTCTTTGGTAGTGCCCCTCAATACAGTCACCTTCGTTGTTTTGGTTGTGTCTGTTACGTCCTTCTTCCATGTTGTGAGCGCATCAAGCTAACTGCTTAGTCGGTTGAGTGTGTTTTTCTTGGCTACAACCTCAAGCATAAGGGTTATCGTTGCTACGACCTTGTTGCTCGCCTATTGAGGACCTCTCGGGATGTCACCTTCGATGAGTCATGGCCTTACTACCCTCGTTCCTCTACTGTTAGTCCAGATTCCTTTGCTGAGTCGGTCTCTTTCCTGTTTCTCCACTTTCCACTATTTCTCTTCTACCTTCACCACCTCCTTCAGTTCCCTCTCCTCCGGCTCCACTTGTTTCCTCTCCACCAAAGGCTACTCCTAGCTCTTCTGTTGAGATCTCCCCCTTTCAGTTGCATTACTATCGCCGTCCTCAGTTCGCTACTCTTACTCTATTTGAGTCTTCTTCTCCTTCCACTCTTCCGTCCTTCCAAGGTCATGCACCAGCCTCTGCTCCCAGGTGCAATCTTCATGATCATCATGCTATTAGGCCTCCTAAGCATTATGCCTTCACAGCTATTGCTCTTGTTGAGCCTACGACTTACTGTGAGGCTGTTCATCACCAGGAGTGGCAGCACACAATGGCTGTGGAGATTGCTGCTCTGGAGTGTACTGGCACTTGGGATCCTGTCCTGTTACCCGTGCATGTCATCCTATCACGTGCAATGGGTGTACTAGATCAAGACCCAATCGGACAGTTTTCTTGAGCGCTAAAAGGCTTGTCTTGTGGCGTGTGGTTTTCAACAAGAGCATGGTCATGACTATGATGATATCTTTGCTCCTCTCACTCATATGACCATTGTAGCACTCTCCTTGCCGTGGCCTCGGTTTGTTAGTGGTCCATCTTAGCTAGACATCAATAATGCCTTTCTTAATGATGAGCTGCGTGAGGAGGTCTACATGCAGCCGCCCCATGGGTATTCTGTCCTTGACGGCATGGTTTGTCACCTTCACCACTCTCTATGGGCTCAAGCAAGCCCCTTGTGCCTAGTTTGAGCGCTTCTCTTCTATTGTCACTGCTGCTGGCTTCTTTGCTAGTGATCATGACTCTCCTCTCTTTGTTCACACTTCTCGTGGTCGGACGCTTCTTCTCTATATGGATGATATGATCATTACTAGGGATTGTTGGGTGTTGATCCAAATTTCTCTTTGAGCTTTAGGGACGCCTTTGGCCCATATTTCGGTGTAGTCCGTTTTAGACTCGAGTCGCTTCATCCATCTATAAATACCTCTTGTAAGCTGCTGAGGCTGGGAAGACACTCATTGTAATCCCTAGTGTTGTACACAATTCCTCAAATAGTAATATCGCCGATTGGCGCCCGTGCTTTTTTTCCATAAGGGTTTTCCACGTAAAAATCTGTGTCTCGTGTTCTTGTGTTTCTGTGATTGATTTTGCAACAAGTGGTATCAGAGCATCGAATCAATCACGAGAAAAAAAACAGATCCGGATCGGTGACTGTTCTCTTCCAGATTCGGATCGTCTGCACTTCGTCGATGCACCACTGCCACCCGACGCATCGCCCGCCCGCCGACGCATTGTCGGCATCGACCTCCGGCCTGCTCGCCGGTGCTATCCCCCATCGCTCGTCCTGACGTCCCGCCGCCCGGTTCTTCGTCGTCACATCGTGAGCCGCCTCTCGCCGCCGCCTGGTGCGTCGCCGCCATTGCACCGCTGCCACCCCATCGCCGGCATCATCCGACGCGCCATCGTCTCGCCATCTCCCAAATCGGATCGCGGCGACCGTTCGTCTTCCCAGCGTGATCTGCTTTGGTTTCTGTCGCACCGTCGGTCATCACCGCTCGCTCCGACCACCACTCGTGTCGCCACCTGGCCTTCGTCGCCTCTCGCGCTGTGCCCAGTGCCGGTGCCCACGCATCTTCGATCATCGCCATCGTGCGGTCACGCGTCTCCGGCCATTGTCGTCGCCTTCGCCGTCGATTCGCTGGTCGTCGCCGTTGTGCCACCGACCATCGCCGTCGCTCTGCACCCAACGCTGCCCGGCAGTTCAGCTCCCAACTGCCACCGATCTGACTGTTGTGTTCCTGTCCACAGAATATCCACTCGACATCACATGGGATCCGGCCTACTGACGCTATTGGTGACATCATCGCTGACATCAGTCACTGCTAAATTGCTACGTGCACCTGGCAGTTACACAGCTTCAGATCGATTATTGCTACGTGCACCCAGTGCGTGTACCAAGAATTTTTCCAGAAGCTTGTTTTTGAGCCAAATTTTTTCCTGCTTGTGCACTTAAGTATATTTCTTTGCATTATGGCCTCATTGAAGTATGATATTCCTCTGCTAGACCGTGACACCAGGTTTTCTCTATGGCAAGTCAAAATGAGAGCAATTCTTGCGCACACTAACCTGGATGATGCACTTGATAAATTCGAAAACAAAGATCAAAAGACCTGGACTGATGAAGAAAAAAGAAAAGATCGTAAGGCCTTATATCAAATTCATCTTCCTTTATCAAATAATATTTTGCAAGAGGTTTTGTAGGAGAAAATTGCGGCTGCTTTATGGTTAAAATTGGAATCAATTTGCATGTCCAAAGACCTTACTAGCAAGATGCATGTGAAGATGAAATTATTTTTGCACAAGTTTCAAGAGGGTGGTTCCGTGCTGAATCACCTATCGGCCTTTAAGGAGATCATTTCTGACCTTGAATCTATGGAGGTAAAATTTGAAGATGAGGATCTAGGTCTTATTCTTTTGTGTTCTCTGCCTCCGTCATTTTCAAATTTTAGAGACACTATTTTATATAGCCGTGACACATTAACTGTTGCTGAAGTATATGAGGCCTTACATGCAAAAGAAAAGATGAAATTGATGGTGTCTTCTGAAAGTTCCAGTTCGCATGGAGAAGCTTTGTCTATTCGTGGACAGACAAAGGAAAAGAAATCATATAATGGATATAGAGGCAGAAGTTCAAGCAGTTACAGGGGCCGTTCTAAGTCCAGAGGTAAGGAAAAATTCTGTAGGTATTGCAAGAAAAATAATCATGACATATCTAAATGTTACAAGGTAAAGAACAAAGAAAAAGGAACGGCACCTACAAACCAAAATGTAAACCTGATGATGAAGGTAATGCTTATGTTGCTACTGCTGATAGTAGTTCTGATGGTGAGACCCTTGTTGCTTTTACTAGATGTGCAAGTAGTGGTGATGAATGGATTATTGATTCAGCTACTTCTTTTCATATATGCATTAATAGAGATTGGTTCATCACTTATGAGTTTGTTAAAGATGCTGGTTCTGTTAGGATGGGTGATGATTCGTTACATCCTATTGTTGGCATTGGATCCGTTCAAATTAAGATGCATGATGGCATTATCAGAACTTTGATAGATGTGAGGCACGTTCCAGGTATGACAAGGAATCTTATTTCTTTGAGTACTCTTGAATCTAAAGGGTATAAGTATTCTGGTGGCAATGGAATTTTGAAGGTATCAAAAGGTTCTCTTATTGTTATGAAAGGTGATTTGAAATCTGTCAATTTATATCGTCTACAAGGCACTACAATTACAGGTGATGTCTTTGTTTCTTCACATTCATCACCCGATATTGCTAATCTTTGGCACAAGCGTCTTGGACATATGAGTGAACAGGGTTTGGCAGTATTGAGTAAAAGAGGACTTCTTGATGGATATAATAGTGGAAAATTGGATTTCTGTGAGCATTGCATATTTGGTAAGCATAGGAGGGTAAAATTCAACACTTTTGTTCATACTACAGAAGGTATTCTTGATTATGTGCATTCTGATTTATGGGGGCCATCTCGTAAGACTTCTTTTGAAGGTTCTCGTTATATGTTAACAATTATTGATGATTATTCTAGAAAAGTCTTGCCTTACTTCTTGAAGCATAAATCAGAAGCATTTTCAACATTTAAAGAGTGGAAGGTTATGATTGAAAAACAAACTGAAAAGAAGGTAAAGAAACTTCATACTAATAATGGGATGGAATTCTGTTATGATGAATTTAATTCATATTGCAAGTCTGAAGGTATTGTGCGTCACTACATTGTTCCTCATACTCCACAACAAAACGGTGTAGCTGAGCGTATGAACAGAACCATTATCTCAAGGGCCCGTTGTATGTTGTCTAATGCTGGTTTGCATAGGCGTTAATGGTGCCGCTTCCACTGCTTGCTATCTTATTAATCGGTCTCCCTCCATTGCTATTGATAAGAAAACTCCAATTGAGGTATGGTCTGGTTCTCCAACTGATTATTCACAATTGAGAGTTTTTGGTTGCACTGCTTATGCTCACGTTGATAATGGTAAATTAGAGCCTATAGCTATTAAGTGCATCTTTCTTGGTTATAAATCTGGTGTTAAAGGTTATAAATTGTGGAATCCTCAAACACAAAAGGTTGTTATCAGTAGGAATATCATCTTTAATGAATCTGTTATGTTAAATGACAAATTGGATACAAATGTTTCTATTGAGAAATAACAGAAAACTAGTGTGCAGGTGGAGCACCTTATTGATTCAGAACATACACCAGAAAATATTCAGGATGCACCTATTATTGATGATTAACATATTGTTGAGCATTCTTCTCCAGTTGTGCAGCCTCCACAATATTCTATTGCTATTGACAGACCTAGGAGGTCTATTAATCCACCCAAAAGGTTCATTGAAGAATGTGATATTGCTTCTTATACTTTAAGTGTTGCAGAAGAAATTGAAAATAATGCAGAACCTTCTAATTATGTTGAGGCTATTACTTCTGTTGATTGCAAAAATTGGATAACCGCTATGCAAGATGAGATGGAGTCACTTGAAAAGAATGGTACTTGGGATTTAGTAAAATTGCCTAAAGACAAGAAGACTATCCGTTGTAAGTGGATTTTCAAAAGGAAGGTATTTCTCCTACTGATTCAACAAGGTATAAAGTAAGGTTGGTTGCTAAAGGCTATAGCCAAATTTCAGGTATTGATTTCAATGATGTATTTTCTCCTGTTGTGAAACACAGTTCTATTCGCACTCTACTCAGTATTGTTGCCATGCATGATTATGAACTTGAGCAATTAGATGTTAAAACTGCATTCTTGCATGCGGAGTTAGAGGAAGATATTTATATGGACCGACCTGAAGGGTTTGTTATTCCTGGAAAAGAACACCTTGTTTGTAGGTTAAAGAAATCACTTTATGGCTTGAAACAATCCCCTAGGCAATGGTACAAGAAATTTGACTCATTTATACTCTCTCATGGTTTTAAGCGGTCTAATTATGATATCTGTGTTTACCTGAAGATTGTTAATGGTTCAGCTATATATTTGCTTCTTTATGTTGATGATATGTTGATCGCTGCAAAAGATAAATCAGAAATAGCTAAACTAAAGGCACAATTGAGTAAAGAATTTTAGATGAAGGATTTAGGTGCAGCAAAGAAAATTATTGGTATGGAAATTATTAGAGCAAGGAAATCTGGTAAATTATACCTTAGTCAGCAAGGTTAGATTAAAAAGATCATTCGTCGCTTTAATATGCATGATGCAAAACCAGTGAGTACTCCTTTAGCTGCACATTTCAGATTATCTTCAGCTTTATGTCCAGAGTCAGATGATGATATTGAGTACATGTCTAGAGTCCCATATTCCAGTGCATTTGGTTCTCTTATGTATGCCATGGTTTGTTCTTGTCCTGATTTATCTCATGCACTAATTGTGGTCAGTAGATACATGGCTAATCTTGGCAAAGAGCATTGGAAAGTTGTTTAGTGGATTTTCATATACTTGCGTGGTACTTCTAATGCTTGTTTGCAGTTTGGAAAATCTGGAGATGGGCTTGTTGGTTATGTTGATTCTGACTATGCTGGTGACTTAGATAAGAGGAGATCTCTCACAGGTTATGTTTTCACTATTGGTGATTATGCTGTCAGTTGGAAAGCAAGCTTGCAGGCTATTGTTGCTCTTTCAACCACTGAAGTTGAGTATATGGCTATTTCTGAAGCATCTAAAGAAGCTACTTGGTTGAGAGATTTGTACACTGAGCTCAGCGGGGTTACTTCTTGTGTTACTTTATTTTGTGACAGTCAAAGTGCTATTTGCCTCACAAAGGATCAGATGTATCATAAAAAAACAAAGCACATTGATGTGAGGTATCATTATATTCGAGATGTCATTGCTCAAGGTGACATCAAAATATCCAAGATAAGTACCCATGATAATCCTGCTGACATGATGACAAAGTCAATTTCTGTTACTAGTTTGAGCTATGCTCAAGCTTAGTTGGAGTTACAGTTTGGCACTGGTGATATTTATTATTGAAGGGAGTTCAGTGATGATTCTTTTGCTACAAGAGGGAATTCGTCTCAAGATGGGGTTTGTTGGGTGTTGATCCGAATTTCTCTTTGGGCTTTAGGGACGCCTTTGGCCCATATTTTGGTGTAGCCCGTTTTAGACTCGAGTCACTTCATCCATCTATAAATACCTCTTGTAAGCTGCTGAGGAGGGGAAGATGCTCATTGTAATCCCTAGTGTTTGTACACAATTCCTCAAATAGTGATATCGTCGATTGGCACCCGTAGTTTTTTCCCGCAAGGGTTTTCCACGTAAAAATCTGCATCTCGTGTTCTTGTGTTTCTGTGATTGATTTTGCAACAAGGATGACCCTCAGTACATTGATTTTGCGAAGAAATATCTTAGTGAGTAGTTATTGATGTCTGATTTGGGTCCTCTTCGTTACTTCATTGGGATTGATGTCTATTCTACGACTAAGGGCTACTACCTATCCCAGGTGAAGTACATTTAGGATCTCCTTTTCTCACACTTGTCTCACAGATTAGTGCACAGTTGACAATCCTATGGAGCTTGGAGTTCACCTTCGGCCAACTGACAATGAGCCTCTTGTGGATCTAGGGGTGAAAAAAAAACTCGAAACTCGTGAGTTAAACGAGTACTCGCAAACTCAGCTCGAACTTGTAAGGACCCGAATCCACTGATTCGAACCCACTGTGTTTACCGCACTAGTCCCAGGATCAACGCTAGTGTACACAGCTCAACATTGGTACATATCACATCATACTCAACGATAATAAAATAATACTCCATTTATTGATATAGCTAAGTATATGATCTTATGACCAACTTACATTATTAAGCCACGCAGAGCAAAACTTGATATATAAACTAAGAAATAAGCAGCAGAAAGCAGAAGACGTAGATAGCTCATCAGTTCACCACAGGCAACTGACAAGGCTCGGACCCTAATGACTCGCGTCCTCCTGGAACTCCTCCTCCAACAAAGGTGTAGACTCTTCAACTGTTGATTATTGTTGTTGTGGGGTGAGTACATAAAGCACTCAACAAGTTGCGCACAGAATGCAATTCTATATAACTATATGCAAGGCTTATTCCAAAGGGAAAGGCTATTATGGCTATTTTGCAATAAGCAGCATTTAGGAATAAATACAATAAGTAAATTGTAAAGACTTGTAAAACAAATAACAGTGATAAATAGATTCAGTATTTCTCAGGTAAACCAAGTTTCCACTCCTAAGTCAAGTTTCAACCTTTCATATGGCATCTTGCCATCCCAACCAAGTTTTCCATTTAATTAAGCTAACCCTTAACTGTAATTCCCGAGCATTGCTCAATTCCGTGAGCACGGCTATTCGAACAGTTTTACGCTCTGCAGAGGTTATGCACTTTACCCACACGATACAACCATACACCACAAAGGCGAGTGATTATAACAAAGCCTTTACAATGCTCCACCTAGACCCAGTACTGCTCGCTAAGGTTTCAACACTGGTGGGACTGGTTACCACATCCAGGGCCCCCTCTTGTGCCATGTGAGTCTACCCCAAATACAGGAACTCACTAGTCACCTCGACAGTACCAAATCTAGACTTTACAAATTAATCAGCTAGGCTGTCCCATTCCAGACATGTGGTCGCATGATTGACTCAGGTCAAAGGCTTGCAAGGTTAAGTCCTTAGAGTGATCAGATCAAGACATCCACATACACTCTGCCCATCGGGCCCACCTTGGCATACTCGCCCCTTGTCACTTGCCCCAATCCAAGTGCTTATCACCCAAGTTGATTACCAAGCACCACGTGCTATCAACAAATCAATATCGTTGCGTGACATGACTCACCACTACAACTTAATCTCATTGTGTGACCTCACATGACACACAAGTTCACATCATTGTTCCATATTCCATTAGTCAAGATTAATCATTGATGATTCATGAACAAGTGATGACGTGGCATGGCTAAGCATTCTACAACGGTCTAACCATCCTCATGTTGATTATCAATATTAACCAACTATTAGTTAACCATCCTAGGGTGACATTTAGATTATGGCATACAAATGATAAGATAGGGTATATAGATCAAATGGGTAGATTAACTAAATCCCAATTTAAATTGAAACAGTTGTATACTTGAAATATTATGCAATAATGTAGAATAATATAGCATTTGTATAAACATGGGTTCAACATGATCAAAGCACAACTTGGAATAGGTTCTGGTCTTGTTCTGGAACTTGATCTTGAGTTGACGGATCCTCCTCTGAAGCGTCGCACAATTCAACGTCTACGCGTATCGAAGGAGAAAAGAAAATAAATACCAAAACAGAGATCAAATAAACTCCAAAAATCAAATAAAATTCACCATTAAATATATCTCAATTTTAAAAAAATTTAGAAACTTGAATCACTCAAATCCGAGTTAAAATGCAAAAGTTATAGCCTTTTAAAGTTTGAATAAATACTGAAAATACAGAAATTGGAAAAATCAGAATTAACTGAATTATTTTTAGATTGAAAAACCGATTTACTGCATCATGCTGACGTCACCATCGCCCGAACCAATCATGTGCCGCCACGTAGCCTTGGTCCATAGACCCGGTCTATGGTTTGGATCTGGTCCACCGTGGACCCGGTGCATCGCTCTACGGGAATTGTGTCGACACACGGCTGCATCCGATTCGCCACTACGTCGCCAGCGATGCGCCCCCCGATTGACGACGTATGGCGAGATCAGGGCCACCTCCCCACGGATCCGACGGCTGCACGAAAGGTGAGACGCGGCGCGATCTACCCCGACGAGTCTAATCCAACGGTTGAAACCTTACCCGAGCCGCTCACTGCAGATGCGACAACGTGGCGCACTGGCAGTCGTCGACTGAAGATCTAACGGTCGCGCGAAGCTCCAACCTCCGATGATGTCGCGGCGGTGCTCTACTCCCGGAGACGAAGACAACGGCCCCCCTGCTGATGAACCAGGCCCTTCCAGCAATGAAGAAGTGACGGCTATGATGCACAGCACTTCGGTGAACCCGAATCCGGAACCAGTGTGGCAAGGGTGGTCTTCCTGGTAGTGCAACACAGCAAAGATGGCGGCGGCTCAAGAAACTAACTACGGCGAGGTCGTACGGGCGCTACAAGGCTCCTCTAGCGGCAGCGCTTTAGGGCAAAGGTGCAGCACGATCTGGCGATCCTCGGGAGTCTATCGAGCCCTTAAATAGCCTAGGAGTTCAAGCCCTATACGGCGAGAAAGCCCGACGTCAATAGGGCGGCGGACTCCGAGTTTGCTTCGGAGACGATGAACGACAGCGCGATGCGTGTCCCCGATCCGACGACCATCACACAAGCGCCTACGCGGCATTCTCCGGACCGACGGATCACGATCGAACGGCTGCCGACCTAGGGTTCTGAGGATTGGGCCGAACAGTCATGGGCTACACGCGCACAGTGATGGGCTTCGGCCCATTACTGTTCATAGACTTTTCCCCGAATTTTTCTTTTAAAAAAATACAGAAAAACAATTGATTTGTTTTAGGCAATAAAAGTATGAGGAAAAATCCAAGAAAATTCCCAACAATACTTTGAGATATTTTGAACTCAAATAAAAATATTTTTGATAAAACTTTATTTTAACTTTGCATAAATTTAAATAGTTTTCAACAAAAGACCAATATACATAATTTAAAATTAATTCAAATAAATCGAGAAAAATCCAATAAATTCCAGAAAATCATAAAATGCACAAATAGCCAATAAAATAATATTAAAGCAAATTTTCGGATGTTATAGAACTCGTTCCTTAATGAGTCGAGAGGAGCCATGATTTGAATTCGTTTATATAACAAGTTAAATGAGCCAACTCGCGAGTTTAACGAGTCCTCCAGGTCAGCAAGTATAGTTGTATATGTGTGAGGCGAGGATGATAACACATAGCATACCGTATAGTCTCAACAACAATCCTCCTCTCAGATGGCAATGTCGAGTTTAACGAGTTTAACGAGTCAAGCCGAGCTAAGGTTTGAGTTCATTAAGATAACGAGTCGAGTTGAGCTGGTTCGTTATCTTAACGAGTTTGATCGAGCCGAGTCGAGTCGAGCCAAGTTGGCTCGTTATCCACCCCTATGTTGATCCCACTCGCTACTACAAGCAACCCTGTTGGGTGCCTCGTCTACCTTGGCATCACTTGACCTTACATTTCTCACCCAGTTCACATTCTGAGTCAGTTAGTTTCTGCTCCCACTCAACTCCGCTACATTAACCTTCATGTTCTGTGGTACCTTCATGGTATCATTTCTCGTCGACTTTTCTTTCCTCGCTCTAGTTCTTTGCAGCTTCAAGCATACTCTAGAGTGACTTGGGCTAGTGACATTCTGATCGTCGGTCTCCTTCTTGCTATTGTGTCTTCCTTGGTTCTTCTCTAATTGCCTGGAAGACTGCTATAGCGTCATTGACTGCTATAGCGTCATTGACTGCTAAGATCAGTTGGTTACGGTAGCTCTTTGGGGATTTTGGTGTTTCTGTCTTTAGACCGAATCCTCTCAGATAGCACTAGTGCGATTAGTATTGCACGAGATCCCGTGAAGTATGAGCTTACCAAGCATACCGGAGTTAATGCTTCCTACATGAGGTTACAAGTATAGGTGCAGGTGGTCACTCTTTAGTATGTGTCTTCAGAGCTTCATTTAGCTAGCACACCTTCTACCTCTCCAAACGTAGTATTGTTGATTCACCATAAATTTGATGGGGGTGTTAGATATGAATAGGTTGTCAATGTTCTAAATAACTGTAAACGTTAACGAATGGTCATCCCATCTTTTTATTGTTTATACTTTATACAGTAAGCGGTCTTATAAACGATTTTACTATTTAAAATTCAGATAAATATACATGTATTTGCAGTAACAAATGAGCATCTAATTCATCTTTTTTCATGCATACAGAAACTAGAAATTCTCCTTGTGGAATTCGAATTTTGTACTGGTCGTTCTTGAGAAATCTTGCGCGAGCTCGTGCAGCTCCTTCGTCAGCACCGGCTTGCCACAGTAGAACACTCCTGTGATATCCAAGAACAGAGAGTTCAGTACTTCAGTGTCAATTCAGAAAAGAAATGCTACGTGCACAAGCTAGGATGCTGATTGATCCTGCTGTTCTTATCTCTAATAGGTAAAGATCGAGCTGAAAAGATCATGCGTGATATGACCAAGGATTAAAATCGCGCCAAAATTTCGCGAGATCTCTTGAACGTGGACGATTTTTGAAATGCCGGTCAGAGTAAAAAAAATTAAATTGCTACAGTTATCTTGAAATCTCGGTGAGATCTCGTGTTTTTTTTTACCGGTTTTTGACCTTTTTTTAACGGATTTGGTCCAATAACCCTTAAGAAAGTCATCTCCAATTAAAAATTGTTGAAAAACAGAATTTTTGAGATATCTTTTAAAAACTGCAGAAACACTATCGAATTTTTATAAAATCATGCTTTATCATGATGTGAAAAATTTATGGTACCATCCTAAGAAGTGTAGGACCATACATAAATTTTCAAAATAATTTAACTTCATTTGTTATCTTTAAAAAATCAAAAACAGAATGAACATAATTGGGACAGTAACCTTATCAGAATTTCATAAATTTTCTCGAGTGGGATCATGATCCAAAATTTTTATTAGAGCTTAAGAATTGCCTCAGTACCATTCTCTAAATTTTTCAAAAAAATTCAACTTTTTTTGTTCGCTCAATCAAATCTATATATGCATTGAACTTCATTTGTTATATTTCAAAAATTAAAAACACAAAGAACATAAATAGTACAGTGCACTTGTAAGAATTTTGTAAATTCACTGGAGTGTGATCATGATTCAAAAATTTTATGAGATCTTAATCATTTTCTTAGAACCATTTTTGCAAAATTTTCAAAAAAATTAAACCTTTTTTTATTTCTAAGCAAATCTATGTATTGATCATCAGGCTTTTATCAGGACGTAGCACTCTCAGAATTTTGAAACTTCTTAAAGCTTGATCATTAATGATACATCAGTATTATCTACAAAAAATTTCAAAATTTTCTAACATGGTTTGTACCATTTTTCATTTGATTGAAGTTTGTCGGTATGGCTTTTATGAGGACAGTAGTACTGTCCGAATTTTTAAAAATTCATGAAGATTGATCATCATCTAAAAATATTATGGGAATATTAGTGATGCAATATAACCATGAAATTTTTTTTGAAAATTTTATAACATGGTTTGTTTCATTTTTCATTCGGTTCAAACTTGTCTCTCAGTGTTTTATCAGGACAGTAGTAATGATTGAATTTTTAAAATTTTCTAAGATTTGATAATCATCTGAAATTTTAATGGAAACAACACTGGTGTGTCAGGAACCTCCACAAAAAAATTCAAAAATTGTTGATGTCGTTTGAGCTATTTTTCGCTTGGTGCAATTTAGTTAAGATCTCAGCAAATCTCACCGAGATCTCGGCTAAACCGACCGAAATTTCGGTTTTCTCGGTAGAAAAAAATCCGGATTTGAAAATTTGTTTTTACGTTCTCCGGTCACCTTCGAGATTTCGAGCGAAAACGAGATTTCAATCCTCGTATATAACAGAGTTCGGTAAGGGAGCACCTCTTGAAAGCATGCCCAAGCATATCTCAAGAATCTTACGTGCGTATGATTGAACTGAGTTTTTATCGTCGTTAGCAGGTACCACTAAATTACTATTAAACTTATACACCTCTTTGTAACTTTACTATTTAAACTTTTGGTATCTCTTGACACTAATTTAATGTATATTTTGGTCTTCGGTAAAAAGTCTCTTGAACTTTATGGTGAAGAATTTAAGATACCTCATGCATGTATTGTTATTATGTATCTAGATGTGTAGACTGACTGCTCACTATTTTTCAGTGGTTGTAGATATCAACAAGTAACAATGTGTTCAATCTTACATACTAATCCCAATATTCAGTTTTGCGATATAGTATACCATTTCCTAATGGACCAGTTCTATGCTCATTATTTACTATTGGTTGTAACAGTGATTGGTTGGTCCCTAATCTAGCCGTTGCCTGTTCTATCTTAGTTAGCTACTGCTCCCAATCCATGACTAGTTCATATTGAACACATAAACATCAAACTCTGATACTGATCATGCATATCCTTTGTCAACTAGGTTCTAAGAAGAAAGTTAGGCCAGCTTGAGTACACCAGCATAGCATCAAGTTTGGTAGAGTGCATCTATCACTGTGAGAAGCGTAGCCGTATAAACCACACTCGCCTTTTCATGATTTCTAAGATGCAACTTCGACCATACCATGTTACGGAGAAAGTATGAAACAATAACTATATGTTGTCGGTTTCTCATGATCTTCAAGATACAACTTCAACCATACCATGGAGAAAGTATGGAACTACTGTATGTATGTTGTCAGTTAAAACTATTAATGTCCTGTGATATTGTGAAGGGATCTCCTATTTTACGTTTACCCGTAAGAACCGCTTTGTGAGGTCACCTTAAATTTGCGTCACGTGGCAGCTACCAGCGAGCGCTATTGCAATCTTGCGGTGGCCTTCCCCTCGTCACCAAAAAAATCAACTCCGAATTTTCAACTCAAAACGTTTCAACTCGTAAAATTTCAAATAAAAAAATTTCAACTCAGAATGCTTCAACTTGAAAATTTTCAAGTTAGAAAGTTTTAACTCGAAAAGTTTAAATAAAAAATTATCAAATTAGAAAGTTTCAACTTGAAAACTTTCAACTTAGAAAACTTACTATTCGAAAGTTTTCGGTGCGAAAAGTTTCGATTAAAAAAACCTTTGGTTCAAAAAGTTTCGATTTAAAGTTCACGTCAAAAAATTTCAACTAAAAACTTTCGGTTCAAAAAGTTCGCTTAAAATCCTTTCAAAAGTGGTTAAAAATACTTGTTTTTTAAAAAAATTGAGAGGAAAATTTGAAATACAAAAACTATTTAAAGTTTGAGGGGAAGGGAATGGATAAGGAAAAAGGATGAAGGAGATGATGCTACTTGATATTGCTATAAAGAGAAAGTTTTTGAGTAAAAATGAAAATAAAGAAGAAAGAAGGTGACACCACTTGTCACCACACCCGGACGACTTTAAATTAGCAATCCCCTGATATGAAACGGAAGGAGCAATAGCTTTGAGTACTGACCGACGCGCTGGTCGCGGTGGTTGAGGGCGATGCGATTGTACACTGCTGGCCAGTTGGGGCGGGCGAAGTGGGTCTTGACGTGGGTGCCGGAGACGACGTCGACGCCGTGCTTGGCAAGGTTGAGCGACTGGAGCATGGCGATGAGCGCGGAGCGCGCGTCGCCCTCCTCGTAGACGCTGGTGCAGTGATTGTGCAGCTCGATGACGCCCTTCTTGTCCGTCTTCGCCACCTCGTCCATGACGTCGCGGAACCACTCGTACGATTCTTGCTCCCGGGTCACCCAGTAAAAGTAGGCGCGCCGCGTCCGGAACGACTGCGAGCTGCCGCTCGCGTCGCCGGCGCCGGCGCAGGACTCCACGTCGCCGTCGAGCTGCTTCATGTTGTTGATGATGTCCTTGATGATGGAGATCATCGGCGTCGCGCCGATGCCGAGGCCTACCAGCAGGACGATGTCGTACTGCTTGTAGTCCTGCGCCGGCGCGCCGTACGGCCCGTCGATCAGCACCTTCGGGCAGCTGCATCGCAGAAACATTTGTTAATTTCTCTCTCTCTTTGTTTTCTTTTTGGCGCCATTGCAGATTTTACTAGTATCGCATTTACTTTTACTAATTAGCTAGCTAGTTTACCAAGACAGATTCACATGATTAATTAAACGCAGAAATAACATCTTTTTCTCAACGAAAAACGCACGAAATGAGAGAATAGATCATTTACCCATTTTAATCGGTGTAATTGATCATTTATCTCGTATATCTCACTGACATGTGATCTCATGATCCGTATGTTAGTGAGACATCATAAAACAAATAATCAATGAAAGTAAATGAGGGCAAATCATCAATTATTCATATAAAATTAGGAAACCGATACATACAACTCTTTTTCAAGGATGCAAATGGACCCGGAAGGAACAGAGAATATTCTTTCCTAGATAGCTTTCTTTTTTCCCTGAAAGAAAGAAGTGGTTGAATTCATGGGCACCTCAACCTCTATCATCAACTAATGGCCGTCTTCCAGAAACACATGAACAATATCTCCTCTTCTATCCAGCCGGAATAACAAGCACTATTCTATTGTTTTGGGTGAATGGAATGATTCAGCATCTATAGAGAATATTCTCAAAATTATATCCTACCGTCTAGAACAGGATGATTCCATTCAAGCAACCAAACACATGTATGATTTTTTTGAACCATCTCATACATGCACTACTTAGTACAAACAACCAAACACATCTTACTGAACCTTACCAATTACCATGTGCAATTATGCACCGACTAAAATTACAATCGTACTCAATGACAAAGATCGTTCAAAGCTAGGTCAACTCCTACGTGCACGGGAATGGAATCCACTAGTACCAGCCAGATATTGTCATGTGAAAATGTATATATGTGTGTATGTACAAGCATGCACATCTAGTACTAGTGCTCCATATCTCTTTGATGAACATATATACATGGGTGAGTGCCATGTACGTAGGACATGTGCACCACCATAGAAACCCCATGTATGCCGCCCAATTACTGTCGATGGCTAATGCATCGGCAATGATGATGCATCACTGCCGGTCTATATCAAGGACCGACACTAAAAGCCCATTCGAAAAGGACCGGCAATGATAGTCAAGTATCAATGTCGACTCTAGCCACGAACCGGCAGTGATAATCAAGTATCACTGCCGGTTTGTGTTATGATCCGACAGTGATAACTGCATATGGAGTTGGATGGAGATAAATTTTATATAAAAATTGTAGCTCTCGATGGTATCTACAACTTTGTAGTTGAAAACTTTTTTATTTGAGATCGTTTAGATACCCAAATAACCGTAACAATGTTTCAGAAGAATCAAAAGGAAAGCATATCCTATTACCATCACTACTAACTATTTGGTGAGATGGTAAACAAGCATCACGCGAGGTGAGAGATCCCGGGTTCGAGTGTCACGAACCGCGCACGTGCGCGTATTTCACGTGAAAATCGGGTTGTAGAGTTAATCTTTTCTGTGAGTGTCATCTCACCTCGGGTTCGACATGGTGCCGTCGTACTCCGCCCGGAGCACACTGCTCGTCCCCTCCGCCGGACGGCACACCTGCACGTCGCGCGCACACAGAGTTAGTTAACACGGGTAATAATGTTAGTAATTAAAATCCTTCTCAGAGATGTGCATGGATGAGATTTGAAGCTTCATGAATTGATGGCGAGATGTGATTAGCGTAGTACCCTTGAGAAGACGTTGTTGAGCTCGGTGGTCCAGTCACCGTCCTTCTTGATGTGGACACTGACGTAGTCGTCCTGTGGGGCCGACGTGATGGAGAACGGGTGCCTGGTGCATCCATCCGTTACACATCGTTAGCGAATGATTCGTCCAAGGTTTCAAATTTCGGTTTCGAAATAAATTTCGCCCGAGTCTGATAACGAAATTTTGACAAAATTTCGGAATTATTTCGGACAAAATTTGATTTTGAAAATTCAAATCCGATCCAATCCGGGAAAAAAAATCGAAATTCGGCGAAAAAATCCGAAAATTCGGGCGAAATATCCGAAATTTTGGGTTTTTTGCACTGGCTGAAAAGTGGTCTAAACATTATCGAAAAATTTTGAAATGTTTTTTGGAGGTTTCTGACACAATTTTGATGTTCTCACAAAAATTTCAGCTGATTATCACACCTGAGGAATTTTTAAAAATTCGGAGAGTAGTACTGTCCTGATAAAACACTGACTGACAAGTTTGATCGGAATGGAAAATGGTACAAATCAAGTTATAAACTGTTGAAATTTTTTGTGCATGGTTATTATCCATAACTAATGTTCTCGTAAAAATTTCAGCTGATTATCACATGTGAGGAATTTTTAAAAATTCGGAGAGTGGCCCTGTCCTAATAGAACACTGACCGACAAGTTTGATCCGAATGGAAAATGATACAAATGAAGTTAGAAACAGTTTACATTTTTTGTGCATGGTTATGATGTATCTATAATGCTCTCATAAAATTTTCAGATGATGATCAAACTGTATGAATTTTTAAAAATTCGAACAGTACTACTGCCATGTTAAAAGGCTTACCGGTAAACTTGAACAAAATGAAAAGTTATGTAAACCATAATTTTTTTTGAAAATTTTAAAGATGGTGATAAGGAAGTTCTTAATATCCCATAAAAATTGTGATTCACGATCACACTCCAGTGAATTTATAAAATTCTTACAAGGTACAGTACCATTTATGTTCTTTTCTTTTTGATTTTTGAAATATAATATAACAAACGAAGTTCAATGCTTACATAGATTTGATTGACCAAACAAACAAAGTTGAAATTTTTTAAAAAAATTTATATAATGTTACTGAGTCAATTATTAATCTCTCAAAAAAATTAGATCATAATCACACTCAAGAAAATTTATAAAATTCTGACAATATAACTGTCCCAATTATGTTCATTCTGTTTTTGATTTTTTAAAGATAACAAATGAATTTAAATTATTTTGAAATTTTTTATGTATGATCCTAATCTACTAAGTATAGTACCATAAAATTTTCAGATTATTATCGTGCTTGTAAAAGTTTATAAAAATCCGATAGTGTTTCTGCCAAAATTTTGAAATATTTAAAAAATTAGTTTTTCAACAAATTTTCATAGGAGATGACTTTCCTAAGGGTTATTGGACCAAATCCGGTCAAATCCGGCCCTAAAACTTTCAAAACCGGCCAAAAAATACGAAATTTTGCCCAAAATAACGAAATTTCGGACTTTTTTACTGTAGCAATTTCAAAAAAAATTTAAGTTTTTTTCCCGGCCGGTACTTGAGATCTCGGGGTGGTCCGAAATCCGAAATTTCGCCGAAATTTTGAACCTTGGATTCATCAGACCAAGTAGAAACCTATACGCGTCGAGAATTTTGTTTTTTCGAAAAAAAAGTTTAAACGTAATGGTAAAAAAACGGGAAGAAAATGTATGTTTTTTTCATGAAAAAGGATCCGAACGGTTTTTTTCCCGAAAAAGGATCTAGATGTAATTTTGATTTTATACAAAAGGACCCAAACGCAAGCTTTAAAAACGCATAAAGGATCTAAGCGTAATACATATTCTTTATGGGAAAAAGGATCTAATCGTAATTTTTTTCTTAAAAAAGGACCTGAATGTAATATTTTTTATCTAAAAAAGGATCTAACTGTAAATATTTTTTCGGCTCGACTCGCAGCCAAGCCGGCTCGAGCCGCCATGTGGGGGTGCTCCCCATCCAGAAAGTCTTCAGGCTTTAGTAGAGATATGATTGAACGGATATTAAGCATCTCAACTTTCTTTCCCCATCCCTTAAAATGCCTAAAGCATCCTCCACGTGACTAAGTTTGCTTAATCAAGTAGAGTACGCACCATCCTACTCTATGCGGCTGTTTAATGATAAGTTGCCTGATTTTGTTCAATCTCAATTATTTTTTTGAGCCATAGGGTTTTTATCCGACGGCTGCTACGTTTTACCCATCCAATACCTTAAAAAATACAAAAAAAAACTAGTGCGGAAACATAAATAAATTTTTTTCAAACATAGATAAAAATAAAGTAAACATAGGTGAACCAATACAAAATACGAAAACAAATTTCTAACATAGACAAAAATAAAGTAAACCTATGTAAACCTTACAAATACAAAACAGATAGAGCTAAAAATTACAGTAGAGTGATACTAAAATTGTACATTACTTATCTCTACAGTTTTAGACTTAGTCTTCTGCCATGAATAGGTTGAAACCTTTTTAAGGATGGTAAAGATCTCGTGTTGTAAACATAAAGTGAAATGGCTTGCTTACCACTGAAACGGCGAGATGGCGGCGCAGTTGAGGAAAATGTACTGGCCGCTCTTGTACCGGAACTTCTGCGACTTGGAGAAGTGCAGCGACAGCACGTCGGGGAGGTAATTTGGTGATCGGCCACCTTCTTGTGTATCTTTTTCCTCCTTGACCTCCTCACGTAAGTACACGGCCACCTTGAGTATCTTCATCGGCCGCACGCTCGAGCGCAGCGCCCGCGTCAGCCGCTCGCACGCGTACAGGAACATCGGGATCGCCAGGTACATCCACGTCTGCGTCCACATCACCCGGTCAATCGCACGTGTCACGTGCGAAACGTGTAAGAGTGTTGTGTTGTAACGTACCGACTTCTTGTACCACTTCTTGGTGAGGTAGAGGTAGTGGCCGTGGACGACGAGCAGCGCGTAGACGACGACGAAGAGGTGGTGCGAGTACCAGAAGGCGTTGAAGCCGGTGAGCCGGAAGAGCGGCCTCGGGAGGTGGAGCCTGCCGCCGCGGAACCACGGCGTGGCGAGCGTGAAGGCGATGGCCATGAGCACGACCATCACCAGCCCCGTCCACCCCTCGGTGCCCTTGACGAACCACCAGTAGTTGGGCGGCCGCTTGGCGCCGAAGAAGGGTGTCATGGGGACGTACTCGGCGTCGGTGGCGTGGAGCAGCCGCGGGAAATCGCAGGTGAGGTGGGAGATGACGTGCAGCCCAGCGCCGACGGTGATCCCCACGGCGATGACCTTGTGGAAGTTGAGGTTGTCGTTGAAGGGCACGACGCGGGCGACGGCGGTGCGGTTGCGCAACCAGGTGATGGTGTTGCGGCAGACGGGGAGGAGGATGAGCGCCATGTTGAACTTGAGCGTCTCGGCGCCGCCCTTGGCGACGCAGACGCAGTAGCCCATGACGTCGAACACGGCGCGGCGGCGGTACTGGAGGAACTTCCACGTGAAGAGCCCCGCGCAGATGGAGAGCCAGAGGAGCATCACCCAGACGCGGCGCCAGTTGTCCTCGAGGAAGTAGCTGGCTCGCCGGTACCACCGCCGAAACGGGTTGTGCTCCGCCGTGGGGCGCAGCCTCTGGCTCGGCATTTTTCTCAGTTTCCAGCTGTTGGTCGTCCCGATCCTCACCGACTGGCTCGGCGCCTGCAGCAGCAGCATCTTCAGGTTGTACAGCTCGATGTAGCCCAGGTTGATGGGGTCCAGTTCCTCCATGATCAGCCGCGCGTACTCCTCCGCCTTCTCCTTCACCTTGGACAGCTTGTTCGACGACGCGCTCAGCGTGATGATCTGGAGCAACAAGATCAAATCTTCCCGTCAAATTCTGATCCATGAATCGCTACTCCATGTATGGTCCATTGATTGGTTTGGTTTGGTGAGTGGGAAGAGCTTGATGGAGAGAGAAGACAATGGCAATCAGGTAGCGTAGTACTAACAGTATTGATTCCGAGAAGAGGAGGAAGAAGATTAGAGGAGAACAGTACTGGGCATTGCTGTTCTTGGAGGGACACCTAAACGAACCAATGAAAGATCAGCGTGGAATTTTACCTCCTTGACCTCCTCCTCGGTGATCCTCCCGTCCGCGTTCTTGTCCACCCTGAAAATTAATTAATTAGCTGATTAATTAAGGCGTTATTAGTACTACTAACCTGTTGAGGTTGATTGATTCAGTGTTAGTTAATGCTAGTTAAGAGAGGTCAACGGGAGATTAATTGTAGCTTACATGTCGAAGAAGGTCTGGAGGCGGCCGTCGAAGCTGTTGTCGGAGATTTGGTCCCAGAACTCGTGCAGCTCCGCCTTGCTGATGCTGTCGCCGGAGATGTTCCGCCGCCGCGCCAGCGCGTCGAACAGCTCGCCGGCGAACTCAAGCTCCTTCATCCCTGCAGTTATGTTCATAATTCACCGCGAATTAAAATCATGTAGTACTAGATGAACAATTGTAGCTAGCTAGCTAGAGGATTGCTATTTACCGATGCACTGGCCGAACTTGGAGCGGTGGAGGAGGCCATTCTCGGAGAGATCGACGCTGAAGCGCCTCTCGACGGCGGGCCAGCCGGAGGCACCGTCGGTGCTGCTGATGAACTTGAGCCCCTTGAGCGCGTGCTTGGCGGTGGACATGGAGCGGTCGATGCGGCCGGGGACGGCGCCACGGCGGTTGATGGACGTGAGCCGGCGGAGCTCCTGCGAGACCTGCTTGATCCGTGACGAGGCGTTGCGGATGACGGCGTGGCCGAACGACGAGGATCGCTTCTCCAGCGTGTGTGCCAGCCGCGTCACCTCCGAGTCGTCGCCGCCCGCCGCAGGCTTCACGCTGTGCACCACAACGTCGTCGAGCACGTCGATGGTGATCTCCACGTAGTCGTAGTCGTCGTTGCCACCGCCGCCACTGCCGCGCGGTGGGGCCGCCGGCGCCCCGGACGGAGCGGAGAGCGGCGCGGACACGGACTCGGCGAACTGTGCGCTCTTCCTTGCCCCGGACCGCTTGCTCAGCGACCCGCTGTGTGGGACGACCCTCTCGTGCTCGCCGGCCTCCACGATGTCTCCGCCAGAGCCGCCGCCGGCGTCCGCCCTGTTATGCATGGCTTCCCGCGCGCCAGTTCTTGCCCTCAGCCTCCAAGGAACAAGGTGACACGGACGTAGGTTCTGGAGCTAGGTAGCGGAGGTTACTACTACCCGAGCGGGTTAACGTGACATGGATGGATGCGTTTGGCGAGGAGCGGGAACGGGTGGAGACTGGTATTTATAGCGCGGTGAGGTTGGGGTTTATTGGCTGCGTGGTGGGATGGGGAATTTTTTTTTAAATAATATATTTTTTTATTTAAATTATAAAAATATACGTCGATCTCAAGAAATTACAAAAATATACCTCCGTCGCCCTCTGAATGGACGACAGGCTCTATCACCCTCTGAACGGGCGATATTGTCACTTGTCGCTTTCTGAATAGGCGACATGTCCCTTTTTCTATAGCCAGTTTCTAAAGAAAATTATAACTTTTTCATATGATTTCGGATGGAGATTAAATTTATATGAAAATTGTAGCTCTCGACGAGATCTACAACTTTGGTATATAATTCTTTTTTCATTTGTGTCGACGATCGGGACCGCCGACCGCAAAGAAAGAGGGGGAATGATCGTACGGAGGGCGAGGCCCAGAGCTTCGCTCGTCCGGGTGGCACCCTCGGCGGGCGCACTAAGAAGAGGAACCTGTGCAACCAAACAGGGGACACAAGGTTTATACTGGTTCGGGCCGAACCCCTACTCCAGTTCGTGTGGTGGTGTTGTATTGCCTTTAGTGTAGATGGCTGTACAAAGTTTACAAATGAGAGTTATTGGATCCTTGCGCAAGAGTGCTCATGGCTTAACTAGAAGAATCCACCCTCCTCCCCAGGTTTCCTGCCTCCCTTTATACGGTAGGAAGTTTATTATTTTATATATATATAAAATAATAATAATAAGAAGAAGAAGAAAGCTAAAGTATGATTCATAACAACCCTTGAAGATTTAATTACCATGAATATAGATTTAAATCTAGCATAATATGCTTTGCATCTGAATTCTGTTAAGAACACAATACCTTGTGCTAATGCTGTGTTAATCACATTGCTAATCCAAATAATTTTAGCGTCTAGAATTCGAAACTATACATATAAGAATACATAATTTTAGCTTCTTAAATTTGTAAAACAAGAAAAGAAAATATATAGAAGGAACCATATCATCATTTAACCTAAAGCTGCTAGTAACATATATAATAACGATCGACTAAAATACGAATACATAAAATCCTAAAACCTTAACCAGAAACACACATGTTTTCTATAGCAAGTCTTTATTTGATTTTCCATCTGATTTCTTTTTGCCCTTATTGAAGTTTTTTATTTGCTATGTTATCATCGAACGACGTGTAAAACCCGATGTTCCATATTCAGTCATCAACGAGCTTGAGTTCGACTTCGACGATAATCAACAAGGCAAGCACCCCTTTGACCATGTTGATCCCAGTTTTACAATATATCTTATCAAATGTTTCATGCATGTGCTATGTTTATAAACTCTGCTATTTCACAGGTTATGGTAGGTATTACCTTTCATTAATGAGATCTCCTTAATCAATATTGACATGTGAACTTTGACAACCCTAGAATATGGATAATCACACAATGATAACAAAATGGGTATACTCGTTTATACATGCATATGCTTAGTATTCCTTAGAAATAAGTACACACATAGCATGCTTTACTGTTCATGATAAATTGTGGATACGATGGTTAATGTGATTAATGGTAATTTCTTAAAAATGAAAATAAAACTATGGTTTGACACGGGCGATTATTGGCAATAGCTTGGTGTGCAACTTGCACGTAGTGTAGGGGGAGATTATCGCCCGGGTCAGATTAAGAACCGAACGAAGTGTTCGTTAAACCTAAGAATTACCGTACAACCACAAGGCTGGTATGGGATAGACTTAACCTATTAAGTTACTTAGAACTAGCTTTGCACATTGGTAGGCTGTAGTAGTACAGGTTGTTCCATTACGGATTGCTCGAAGGAACGTCCACACTGAGGTGATAATGGAATAAACGTTTACCGATACAACGGTGTACGCCATGCTATGGGAAGAAACATCATGACTTTGCTCTGAGCTTCTGCCACTATAGTATGGGTTTGTCGTCATCGGTCTGGTGCAAAGTTAGGGTTAGATAATGTAACGGTTATGTTATGATCTTATTGCCGACACACCAAAGGAAGTGTGTTACTGGCTTGACAAAAGAGGTTGATCATTTCTTGTGGGTAAAGTTGTACTCCTCTGCAGAGTGTAAATCTTTTTGAAAAGTCATTCCCACGGTTATAGGAGTTTTGGTGCGCCAGCACTAGTTAGATGTTTTATTTCATGAAAACCTAGTTTATGCCATGTGATGGCAGAAAATGGTTCATGGTGGTGATCACGTTGTGAAGGTTCGTGGATTCAATTACTTATGCTTACATACTGTTATTTTATTTACCAATCAAATTGCTTTACTGAAAATTTTGTTTGCAATCTATTATTTAGTATTTACAATTTAAATTGGCTTTATACAAAATTAACTGTAGAAGCTTTTCTCTTGATTCAAGCCTACGTATATTATAGGTTTTACTAAAGTCTTGCGAGTACGTAAAGTACTCAACTTCCTATTGTTGTTGCTTTTAGATGAAGAACCAAAATACCGTGACAAGGTTTACTTTGATGCAGTATTCGAGGATGTTAATGATGAGTTTTTCTAGGGCTTTACCTTTTTAGTTGCCTATGGGAGTATTGGGCAAACTACATGTCTTTTGGTTTTTCCACCGCATCAGTTATGTTCTTTTGGTTTGTAAACCAGAATTTACTTAATGAAATATATGTACTTTATGTATGGATGTGTTATCGATGTTGTAAATGTGAGTACTAGCCACTGATCATGGGACTAGTACTGCATGCACATAGATTCTTATTTTAGCATTTTATGCCAAAAATAGGGGTCGTTACAGCGTGTTAGTCACTGATTATGGAACTAGTACTGTATGCAACATAGATTCTTATTTTAGTATTTTATGCTAAAAATAAGAGCCGCTACAAGTTCAAGCAGTCAGGAGGCGGTGGCCAAGGTTCAAAATCTCGCTGAAATTTCACGAGATTTCACTGAGATCACGGTTTCCGGACGTGGATGAGATTTGAAATGCCGACCGGATTGAAAAAATTCAAAAAAAATTAAATTGCTACAGTAATCTCGGAAATCTCGACGAGATCTCGCCATTTTTGACCAAAATTTGGTGTTTGACCACCGGATTTGACTGAAAATTGATCAATAACCCTTAAGAAAGTCATCTTCTATGAAAATTTGGTGAAAAACCGAATTTTTGAGACATTTTTTAAAAACTTCAGAAACACTGTCAGATTTTTATAAAATTTTACGTGCTTTATCTTGATCATAAAAATTTACGTACCATCCTAAGAAGTGTAGGATCATACATAAAAATTTTAAAAATAATTGAACTTCATTTGTTATCTTTAAAAAATCAAAAACAAAATGAACATAATTGAGACAGTAACATTGTCAGAATTTTATAAAACTTTTCGAGTTTGATCATGATCCAAAATTTTTATGAGAGCTTAGTAATTGACTCAGTAGCATTTTATAAATTTTAAAAAAAAATTCAACTTTTTTTGGTTGCTCAATCAAATCTATGTATATATCGAACTTCATTTGTTATATTTCAAAAATCAAAAACAGAAAGAACATAAATGGTACACTGTACTTGTAAGAATTTTATAAATTCACTAGGGTGTAATCATGATTCAAAATTTTTATGAGATCTTAATAATTTCCTTATAACCCTTTTGCAAAATTTTCAAAAAATTTAAACATTTTTTGGTTTCTAAAGAAAATATATGTATTGATCATTAGCCTTTTACGAAGACATAGCACTCTCAGAATTTTTGGAACTTCTTGAAGCTTGATCATAAGATGAAAATTTTATAGACACATTAATGATAAATAAGGACCATCCAAATTTTTTTTCAAAATTTTCTAATATGTTTTGTACCATTTTTCATTTGGTTGAAGTTTGCCGGTAAAGCTTTTATCAGTACAGTAGCACTGTCCGAATTTTTAAAAATCCATGAGGCTTTATCATTATCTGAAAATTTTATGGGAACATTAGTGATGCATCACAAACATTCAAAAAAAGTTCAAAATTTTCTAACATGGTTTGTTTCATTTTTCATTCGGTTGAAACTTACCGGTTAGCGTTTTATCAGGACAGTAGCAATGTTTGAATTTTTAAAAATTTCTCAGATATGATAATCATCTGAAAGTTCTATAGGAACATCACTGATGTGTTAGGAACCTACAAAAAAAATTTCAAAAGTTTTCGACGTCGTTTGATCTGTTTTTCGCTCGATGCAATTTTGCCGAGATCTCGGCAAAACAGGCGAAATTTTGGTTTTCTCGGTAGAAAAAAGATCGTATTTGAATTTTTTATTTTGTATTTCGTTCTAAATTTATCCAAAATTTTTAAATCTTACCGAGATTTCGTTCTCCGGCCCATGGGCGAAATTTGAAATGAAACGGAGATTTTGAACCCTGACGTTGGCAGGGGTGGATGTGAAAGCGGTTCTTGGTCGGCCGCCGCGGTGGCGGTGGGCTCAACCATCATTTATGGGTTGCTTGCCCTGTGGGAGGAGCGAGGTGTCGGAAGTGGGAAAAGCTTTTCCCGAAGAAAAGAATAGAAGGGGAGAAAACGAAGAGGATAAAATGGTCATAAGTGGTTGCAAATAATAAAGTAGTAATCATTGTTGAAGTGGCAAATTCTACGTTACAACATTTAGAGTAACAAATCCTATAAGGCCAATGAGTTCTCTCAACTGAAAATACTATTCCCTTCGACTAAGTTTATACGATGTAGTTTCTCTGAACACATAAACTAAGCAAATATTAGAAATAACTAGATTACCTTTAATTATTATCTTTAAGCACTATATTCAATGCATATATAGATAATATCAAGTAAATTTGAATATCTATTAGGGGTATAAAGAGAACATCACACTAGTTTGTATTAGAATATGAAATACGTCATATATTTATAGAGAAGGTTATTAAAAAAATACATCCTATAAATTTGGACGGAGAGCGTAACAATACAGTATGCATACGTATTGCAACGAGTACCATCTACCGCTGCCTGCAATTCTACACGTACAATACGGGCCTGTGTCGTCGTACCGACATGCTGCCCGTGCACGCCACAAGGAGCTACTGCCAGTGTCAGACATGCAGCTGATTTTGGGATCAGATCAAGGATTACATACGCGATCATTGCAAACTGTGTACATGATGTTGCTCCTACTGCCTTCGCCTGATCAGAGCATGGTACCGCAGGGTCGTCGGTGCGGCCACACACCGAGGAGCGCGTACGAGTTCGTGACAGCTAGATGGCATCGCGGGCGTGGAGGAGACGAGCACTGACGCAAGGGAGAACTTTGTTTTGCTGCATGCCTGCATGCGTGATGCAACTCTCATCTTACTTCTTGCTTATTCTCTTAACGCATATAGCCTCTACTTATACTAGTATAGTGCCTGTGCTAACGCTACGACGGCAGTACACCCGTTTATCAATTAAATGAGAAGATAAGTATGAATACAACACTTAATAATAAAAGAGAAATTTAGAATTTTAAATGAATTTAGAAAGAAAAACGGAACTAAATGGAGGTCGAATAGGCGAAAACGGGTTTCCAAAAGATTTTAAATCAAGAAAGAGAAAGAAAAAAGAATTTTCTGATCTTAGATTATTTTTTTTGCAGCTTTCACAGAGAGCACAGCGTGCTCTCTGGGCTTGGCCAGGGCAAGGGGGAGGGAAGGCCAGGGGTGGCCGGCCGATCGCAGTGGGTTGGCACTGGTGCGGCGAGATCGCCGGCACCGACGCCCGCGGGGGAGGAGTCACGGTTGCGGTGAATTTCACCGGGAAAGATGATGGTGATGGCTTAGGTTACCTCCAAAATCCGGCGATCTTTACAAGAGGGAGCACTTGGGGATTTACGCAATGCGATGGAGTGGAGGAGAGCTCGCCGGCTTTTATAGCACCGAAACAAGCATATTTATGGAAACCATAATTTGGGATCAAATCAGATTGGGAGGAAATTTTGATAATAGAGCACGAAATTTGGGGAATTAACACTATAGATGGAAAGAGGAGATTTAGTGCGGGATTGATGGAGCTTTGGAGCTTCTTTCTTGCTTTAATGGAGGGAGGGAAGAGAAGAAGCTTCTCTGGTCTGGGCTGCAGCTAAAAGAAGCTACAGGTGAGTTGCCTTCATTTTTTTAAATATAGAAGGATTTTTGAAAAGATAGCACATTAGGTTAAAAAATTCTAGAAAAATACTCAAAAAAACTTTCGATTATTTTGTACTTAATAAAATTATTTAAAAATAAATAAATTATAAATTTGCCGAGGCACGGCGGTCGTGAGGTTGCTGACCAGCAACCTCGCCGCGTCGGCAAAGCCACCGATGGCGACCGTGGAGCCATTGCAGACCTGCGTTCTCCCGGCCGCGCTGCCCCATCTCCCGGTTTCCTTTTCTCAGCACGTAATGTATGATCCTTTCCTTTTCCAGGACGTTTGTTTCCTTTTTCTTGATTCCAGGACATTTGTTTCCTTTTCCTTGTTGATGCTGGAGGTGAGGGAAGGTCTGTTGTGGGCCACATAGATGATTTCGGAAAAATATGGAAAAATAAATCGCGCTCACGATCATTTGGATCCGCAAGGGAAAAAGATAAAATTAAACAAAGGTTCGCGCATTGCTTTGGTTCCGCGAGAAAAATTGAAAAAATTAAGTAGCACTCATGCACAGTTGGTTCCTTAGATAAAAAATAAAAACAAAAATTCAGCGCTCTCCGTGCGCTGAAATTAGGCTCTATAGGGCTAGATCCGTAAAAAAGTCTCGAGAAGGGTTATATTCGGAAAAAAAATACGATCACAATGCCAGGACAATAAAAAATTCAAATCTTATTTCCTTGCATGCGGATCCTCCCTGTTTATTTCCTTGTTTGATTCACCCTCCTTCCAAATATGTAGTACGTACAATTTTGGCTAGTAAAAAATTCAAATCTGGTTTCCTTGCATGCGGATCCTCTTTATTTATTTCCTTGTTTGATTCGCTCTCCTTCCAAATATGTAGGTGGGGAAGGTCTGTTGTGGGCCACAGGAATGATTAGACACACTAAATAATGACCATCGGATGTGGGTGAGTAAAACTGAGGAAAGATCTGAGACGTTCATTTTGATGAATGCAAGTTTCTGGGGACGTTTTGCTGGGTGCACGAACATTGAGCCATCTCTAATGAGGTGCATTATTTAGGGTGGACGTAGAAAAATTTGCTTAGGTGCATTATAAAGGGGTATAGAATAGTAGAACACCAAACCGAAACTAACTAGTAATCGGACACAACTAACCGGCTAGAAAACATATAGCAGTCGGACTTGCCATATACTCCCTCCGTCCCTCGATACAGGGCGTTTTAATTTTTTGCCCTCGTCCCATAATACAAGGCGTTCTACCAAATTGCAGTGTGTTGTCCCCAGAATGCCCCCACCATCTGCATGCATGGCTATTTTAAAACGGCATGCAACGCTTGGGAGATAAGCGCACGCAGGCACGACGCTTTGTTAGCTTCTGCCCAGGACACTTGGTCTGACGCTCAGAGGAATGGCAACGCCGCGCCGTGTGCTTGTTCCAGAGTGCGTTCGAGCCTGTGGAGTAGCACTCGATGATCTCGACGACGACGACAAGAAGCAGCAGCGTGGGCTCACTGAAGTCGACGACGGCGACAATAAGCAGCAGCGCAGGCTCGCCGAAGTCGACGACGGTGACAAGAAGCTGCAATGCATGCTCGCCGAATATGACGACGGCAACAAGAAGCATCAGCACGGGCTCGCCGAAGTCGACGGCGATGACACCGACGACTACAGCCTCCTAGCTGAGCTCGACGACAGGGACGACAGCAACCGCAAGAAGAAGCACGCGCTCGACTATGACTACAGCCTCCTTACCAGCAACGACGATGCCGACAAAACAAGGTGCACTTACCCGGGATCAACAAGGTACACGATGTCGCTGCGGAGGACACTATCTCCAAGAACAACGACGAATCTAGCTAGGGGAAGACAAACAGTACAAGTTCACTTAGAAATTTAGAGTTCCATGCATGGTTCGATTACATTTGCAAGAACATAATCTAATTGATGTACTCAATTGCTTCGTTCACAATTTCTGGGTCACATTGCAACCTAACAGGAAGAACTCCACTCCTCTTTAGTGATTGCTTCTTCAGGTGTGGGATTGCATAGTGCTGCCCTCCTTTTTGACGCAAAATTTCTTGCATGCATGATTGATGAGTAAGGAAAATACGGTTACTCCTATCAATTAGATACTCGTTAAAAGCATGGATTACCTTGGTGACAATGTCTTCAATGTTACTTGGCGATGTTACTCCTATCAATTGGATACTCGTTAAAAACATTAATTATTTCATAGTTCAAGACAAAAGAACCTTAACACAAATATAATACCATAAATATGATAATGAAATATATTATTTCATAGTTCAGGTGACAATACATTAACAAAATATGATATATACCACAAATATCAACAAGCGTACATTAAGAAACCATATTATTTCATAGTTCAAGACAAGAAGACCTTAGGATTTTTTTATGTCTGTCATCATATGTGTCATAGCTTCCGCAACAGAGACTTCTCGGTTCTCTCTAAACTTCCACAACTTCAGTACAATACCGATTTGTTCTACACCAATAACCGATTGATCTCCAATCATATCTCTTAATCCCTACAAAAGCGATATGATCATGTTGTTGTGAAAAGGGTGTTTTGGTATATTATTAGTAACCATGTCGAATTAAATACTACAAACCTTTATATTACCCTTATAAGCTCAGCTTTAGCTTTTTCTAGCTCTGCATTAGTCCTGCGGTCCTTAATGATGAGTGCCATGGTAAGGGATTCAATATCTTGCAATTTGTCATCTATGTCTTTCAGTTTTTGTTTCATCTCATAAATCTTTTCAGTTAACTCAGACTTGTCATTCAGTTGTTCGATCTCCACCTCAAATTTTTGTTTAGCTTCTAATAGCTTTTCTATGTCGTCTATTTTACCAAAATCAGATTTCAATCTTGTCAATTAATTTAGATCAAAAACAAAATGATGTTCTCACATATCAGAATAATGAATCGATCACCGAATAACTTTTAGGAGTAAGCTATACAAACAAGGAATAATGAGGAGCTATATACTGGCGACAGAGAAGGATTCTGCATGCATACAAATGTCTGAACTTAATATGCTAGTATCCATGCACATTTAGGAAGAACTGCTAGTATTTTCTTTTCTTTTTTTCTTTGTGTTTACAGGGTGATAATAAATCATTTCTTTGTGGCATCTATCCTCAACCTTTCAGGCATGGTTTCTTGAGACTGTGTAGTCAACATGAAGTTTGATGAGGAGCCAAACAACTCCAAGTTGATTTCTTTGTTTGATAGTTTAATTGGACCAAACCCTTCCATCAGGCCACTCAATACTGATGGAGCCCAAAAGGTTTGTGTTAATTAGGCATTGCACATGTTCTTGAGTTAACAGTGAAGTGAACCTAACAAATCTAGGTTGCTTAATTAATGATGGTGATGATGGTCATGTAAAAAAGAAGGTTCGCTTGGGTACGGTGTTCCGGCAACATAGTGGATTTCAGTATACAATTCCAGATCACCCATGAAACAGAGGTACAATGTTTATTTGATCTGGTCCTATTGGAAATTTAACCCAATAACTACAATCCAAACTCATCCCATAAACTTATTTTAGATGGAATCATGTAACTCATCCCATATACTTGTTTGGATAGATTGTGTTTAGATCCTACACCTATGCTAGCTATAAGCTGTAATAGGCAGTGCTCTCATCTTTGACATATTTATCTCTTCATGCTTGAAGTACCAGAAAACCTCAAACCTCTTGCATGACAATGCGTGCTCGACTTCCACATTAATCTACACAACAAAATCAGCAAAAAGGAATGGAGCAACGTAGGGAGTAGTACTACTGTTTTACAATCACAAGCATGCCCTATGTAGAGATCGATCTTTTGTACGATTTTATCAATCATCCAAAGAAATCACAATGACGCAGGGGACTCACTGAATCAATGGCGCAGGGCTTGAGGGGAGGTGTTCGCCGAGGGGTAGGACACCGGTCGGGAGGAGGTCTCCAGGGAGAGAAGGGTCGCCAAGGAGGAGGTTGCCGGGGAGGAGGTAGCCGAGGAGGAGGTCGTCGAGGAGGAGTTCGTCTAGGAGGAGGATGCCAGGGGGCTAGGGTTTGGAGGAGACGAAACACCTTGGGAGTTAAGGTCAGTGCTACGAGAACCTCTATCGGTATGTTTATATAGTGGTCTCAGTTCATATCACAGACGGTTCGTAGTTAGAACCGTCTGTGATGGGTAGTATACACTGACGGTTTTATACTAAAACCGTTTGTGATATTGATGTATATCACTGATAATTTATGAAGAGTACCCTCTGTGATTATGTCATTAACGATTTGACTATAGAACCGTCAGTGATATATGTAACCGTCTGTGATGAGGCGTTTAATATAAAATTTTTCTATAGCAGTGAGGTGGGCTGGTTTTAACTTAACATAATAAATTAAAAAAAAGCGTATATAGAAAGAAGCCGCGAGAACCATGGGAAACATTACAAAAGCAAGACCATATATAATTAAAATCGCCACGTTTGGTCCGCAGTACATTAGGGTTGACCTTGCACTTGATAATCCCAATCGCGCTACTTGACGCCTTCACGTACGTTGCGTGCTGTGAGCACGCACCAACAATCAGGGTTTTGGATTTCGGTTTCGGATAAAATACCGTTCATGCCCGGAAAACGAAATTTCGGCGAAATTCGGTAATTTCGGACAAATCTCGTCCGGAAATTCAAATTCAAAATTTGAATCCGGTTTTTTTTTCTACCGGGAAATACCGAATTTCGGCGAGATTGGGCGAGATCTCGCCGAGATTGGGCGAGATTTCGGGTTTTTTGCACTGGCTGAAAAGTGGTCTAAACGTTATCGAAAAATTTTGAAATTTTTTTTGGAGGTTCCTGACATAATGCTGATGTTCTCACAAAAATTTCAGCTGATTATCACATCTGAGGAATTTTTAAAAATTCGGAGAGTGGTACTGTCCTGATAAAACACTGACCGACAAGTTTGATCGGAATGAAAAATGGTACAAATCAAGTTATAAACTGTTGAAATTTTTTTTGCATGTTTATGATCCATAAATAATATTCTCATAAAAATTTCAGCTGATTATCACATGTGGTGAATTTTTAAAAATTCGGAGAGTGGCGCTGTCCAGACAGAATACCGATCAACAAGTTTGATCCGAATGGAAAATGGTACAAATGAAGTTAGAAACTATTGAAAGTTTTTTTGCATGGTTATTATGTATCTATAATGCTATCATAAAATTTTCAGATAATTATAAAACTGTATTAATTTTTAAAAATTCGAACAGCACTACTACCCTTTTAAAAGGCTTACCGGCAAACTTAAACAAAATTAAAAATTATGTAAACCATAATTTTTTTTGAACATTTTACAGAATGGTGATAAGGAAGTTATTAATATCCCATAAAAATTGTGATTCATGATCACACTCCAGTGAATTTATAAAATTCTTACAAGGCACAGTACTATTTATGTTCTTTTCTTTTTTATTTTTGAAATATAATATAATAAACGAAGTTCAATGCTTTCATAGATTTGATTGACCAAACAAACAAAGTTTAAATTTTTTGAAAAATTTATACAATAGTACTGAGTCAATTATTAATCTCTCAAAAACAAATTAGATTATAATCACACTCAAGAAAATTTATAAAATTCTGACAATATAACTGTCCCAATTATGTTCATTCTGTTTTTGATTTTTTAAAGATAACAAATGAAGTTAAATTATTTTGAAATTTTTTATGTATGATCCTAAACCACTAAGGATGGTACTATAAAATTTTCAGATTATTATAAAGCTTGTACAATTTTATAAAAATCGGACAGTGTTTCTACCAAAATTTTAAAATATTTAAAAAATTAGGTTTTTCAACAAATTTTCATAGGAGATGACTTTCCTAAGGGTTATCGGACCAAATCCGGTCAAATCCGGCCCTAAAACTTTCAAAACCGGCCAAAAAACACGAAATTTCGGCCAAATTTGGCGAAATTTCGCTGGGAAAAACCGAAATCTCGGATTTACTGTAGCAATTTCAAATTTTTTTTAAATTTTTTTTCCCGGCCGATACTTGAGAATTCGGGGTGGTCCGAAATCCGAAATCTCGGCGAAATTTCGCGAATTTCACCAAATTTGGAACCTTGCCAACAATACAGCGAGCCACGTAGGCTACGTATACATCCACACACAATTGCAAGGAAAATTTGTCCACACGGCAACGAAATATCCACCTCATAAAATATGCCGATCGATCGATGATCGATCAACATTTCAACAGGTATAGCTTTGGACTGACCTTGCTCCCAATCTTCAACGAACGAAACGCACGAGGCATGCAGTAGTAAATGGTTAATCGATCGTTATCATCTAGTTAAATATGATTAATTTATTGCTGGTTATGTTAACCATGATATGATGAAACTAAACCTACGGGCCGGGCTTGTCGATCAGCGAATCTATCGACCTGCTTAATGGAAACCTACTCTCCGAAGTAGTTGCTCCTATGTCGTATCTCACAACGTAGAAACATCTCACATAACAGAGGATATGTACGTGTAGTATACGAGTATATAAGATTATCTAGGTGGTATGTATATTTTTTCAGAGGTGGCATGTATATTTTTTATACATACTTCTTTTTACATGCGCATATAAATATATTTGCAAAATACGCTAAAAACTATGCACTCCCTCGTAATTTTTTCATGTCGTTCAGATTAAAGCGTCTTATAATTAGTATATAAGTGCAAGCAAAGTACTCTCTGGTCACAAATAGTTATCGTTTTAGAAATAGGTGCAGTCAAACTTTTGAAACTTTAATTATCCATATCTTTTTAAATATTACATTTGATACATGAAAATCAATATGTGTAGATTTGTCTCAAAAAGTGCTTTTCATAATACTATAATTTTATTGAGTTTTATAAATATATTATAATAGAAATTAGTGATCAAAGTTGTGTTTGAAAACCATATCGATATCTAAAACGATAACTATTTATAACATAATGGAGTAATTAAGCAACACCGCCAATGGCAGCAACCGCAACTAGATAGATAATCGCTTTCAGAGTAGGACCATCCAATTCAAAAATCAAACAGCTGATCATTTACTTGCTGGTAGCCATCCGTTGGTTTTTTTAGGTCAATGGGAGGCGTGATCTCCGCCGTCAATTTTGTGATCAGATGTAGCCCAGCCCAACGCGCAACCGCTAGCTTTTTTTTAGTCCAGTTTTGATTAATTGGTTAGTATTAACTAGTATCTTTAAGACTCAAACAGCCTATAGATTCCCGGACAAAATCCCAATAATTCCATAATTAAGCAAACTAACACGCAACCGCTGGGAGTCAAACTATGGCCTCTAGCCATACGAACCGGTCTTGCATGTAAACTCTATGGGTACCACTAGTTTAAGGGTGTCCGGCCCTCGTGCAGGGAACCCTGCATATATTATGTATAGGGTCAATAAGGTTGTGACATATGGCATTTTAGTTTAACCGTCCCATTCAATAAAAATGCCTAGTCGTTGACTTGAGGACATTCTCGCTAATATTTCTGCGCAACAAGAACGCAGGATCTCCATTTTCACATATTCTTTGCGTGCAGCCACGCTGCATCCACAGCCATGGAGACCGGTAGTTTGCACATGGAGCTTCTGTGCGTGCGCCGAGACGCCGACATGCTGAGGTCGAAGCCGAGTTCAGAGAAATCGCAGCTAAATTATTGTGGATCTCAGGATTATGGAGATTCGTCGCATGATTTTCTAGATTTTTCTAACTCAAACGGGATTCATCCTTGACATCATACATGGAGACGAAATGCTTAAGTTCTTGTATTCTTCGTTTTTCTTCGTCTTCATATTCTGACAATTTTCTCTGTCCAACTTATTCCATGAACGAACACAATCATTGAGTTAGTTGGGGTGACTCGAGAGTCAGGATCAAACGACACTTAGATAGTCAAGTTAGCAGAGAACCTAAGAGATTTGGCTTGATCAATCTTGTGTTATACATGTTAGCAGATAATTTTTTTTATTTATTCCTATTTGTGAAAATTAGAGTCTGTAATGTTGAGTTGTGTTCTCGCGTGCCTGCAGGTTAGGCAAAAATTCAAGCAGGTGATGTGTGAAGCCACGAAGTCATGAAGATAATTTATGAATGCAGGTCGAAGAATGCTTGATCATTGTGCTCAGGTGCACAAGTGTCAAACAAAAAGATCTGACAAGGGCCTAGCTAATCTGACATGTAATTGTCTTGTGTGTACATGGGCAAATTCATTCGTTTGTAGCTGTGTACTTCCTTCAATATTTTCAGACTGTTCTCCTATTTTCCACTTTGCTAGCTCTGAAAATTTGTGATGCCTTGTTTTCTTGCCATGCCCTGGCTTCTTCAGATATCAGAAATTTCTCGAGGATTATTCATGACTAGTACTAATATACTAATACAACATGAATATTCGTTGAGGAACTAGAAAGAATAAAGCATGTAATTGATCACAATTCAGTCCAACTCGTTATAACACAAAACCATTATCGAAACTCCATTCTAGAATGAAAGCATATAAATTTGCTGAACGGTATGTTCTGTCAAGAAAATTGAATTGCTGAAAACAGAACAAAAATGAATTCCAACTGAGAACTAAGAATTCGAATAAAGCTATCTAGAATTGTCGATCTTGCAAATGATTCACTGGGAAAATGAGTCCTGCAAGATAAAATAAAATAAAAGATTATTTGCAAGACATACAACTTGGACTTAATGATATTAATTTTTCAGTAGATTGATACCATTCTTGTATGCATTTGGTCGTACTGGTTTGATGGTTCTCCCAAGTTCACTGATTGCGTCGAACTCTGTGGACATGGTCAATTATGACAAATTGATGCATGTGAATATTGCATTCTGTATGCTCATGGTAAAGAAGAGTTCACCTGACATGGAGGGCCATAAACAGAAATGGCTGTTGTGGCTGAAAATTAACGAAATGCTGAAAGCGATAAATGATAGATGTAAATTGAGAAAGCATAGTTTTGAATGGAGAATTTAAATACCAACATGTTGCAGCGGATACATGGTGTGCTGAAATACTTGGTTATCAAAGAAATTACTTGAACCCACGTAATCAGGGATTATTTCATATGATATATAAGTGGATTTGGTACGATCTTGTCCCCTTAGCTTTACCTATTCGAGAACAATTATAAAGTCCTTCACTTCAGTTCAGTTCAGTATATATATATATATATAGTATAATTATCTAGGGCACCATGGTGCCTGAGCATCATGATCCAAAATGATATTTTCTATGTATTTTATTGCAAATTGTTTTGAAATTTTTGGATGCCGAATTTAACTAGTTTACTAACTAGTTCAAACAAGTTTGAATTGAAATTCAAACTAGAGTTTATCTTTTTGATGATAGTTTGGTTGTAGGTATGTGATGATTTTATATATAAATCAGAGAAAGTATGTGATCCAAACTCGTTCAAAATTTTTGAATTCGAGTATATTTTTTCAAAGGTATGTGTTTCATTTGAATTGTTATAGATCGGTATATACTCTAAAACTGAAATTTTTGAAAAATATACTCAAATATGGCTTGAATTCGCGCATTTTAAATCATGGTGCCCAGGCACTATGGTGCCCTATTTCGGTTTCCTATATATATATATACATATATATATATATATACATATACACACAGTGGCGCTATTCTACTTCCGAGCGTAGAATAGCTATTCTGCGTTCTAGGCGGAGAAGTAAATTCCACGCGCTGGCCGAAATGTAGTGAGTTGATGCATTGCAAATAACACCAGTAAATGCAGCCTGGTAGTAAATCACGAAATATTTTACTACAGAACAACAGATGAATTTACTGGCAAAGCGCATGCAAAGCATACCTGAATCCAATTCAGTAGTAAATCACAAACACGTTTTACTATAGAACAACAGATAGAATTATCGCCGAATTCGTTAGGAGGTCCCTTGCATGACATTCCATATGGCCTAAAAGATATCATTGCAGTACCAGAATGCAAGACCAGTTGGGGCTCAATGACAAGTTCTTGGTATTGAAACCTCTGTATACAAAAGGTCTGTTCAATTTTCCGTTATATTCATCATGTTTAAGCGATGTTGTGAGATCAATGCTGATTATTTCTTCTCCTCCGTGTATATCGTCGTCCTTCAGATTGCAGAACACCGGGTCAGTCGTTATAGCAATTGGCAAAGCTTGTGACAGTTTCACTGGCCTGTGATGATGTATGGTTTGGGGCGAGAACACGAAATCCCTGGAACATTGAGGAATTTTCTACTGGTTCATCAGCAGGGCCAGCGGCTAGCACCTCTGCTGGTTAATTCGAGCAACATATTTGAACCTATAAGAAGATAAAGTATACATAATCAATACAAGTTACTTTTACTGCACTAGGAATGGTTCCATTTGCAATTGGTTGAGAAACCGCAGGATCCATAACATATCCTGCCGCTAGATGTGGAGTAACTGCTTTGCGCCCAGCATTTGGGACAGTTGCACAGACGGTGTCATGAGTATTTGTATTTCTGAGAGTTTGGTATTTCCATGCAAATCCTTTGTTGCCCATTCTGGATTCGAGCCTATCATATGAATGGTGAGTTTCTTGTTCGAAAATGGCAGGATAAACTTGGTCCTTTCTGAAGAAGCACAATAGACGGTGCTGTCGTGTTAGATGCAATTCGTGGCAAGGATGCTGGTGATCCCTCGTCTTGTGAGGTTGCTTTGGAGGATCCATTTCATGTTGACATCACACAACTCACTGTTGGATATCTTGACAGTGCTGACATGTAGGTAACTGAGAGCTTACCTGTGTGTAGTTTTTCTAATCTAGAAACCCGAATTTCCATTGCTAAGAACGGCTTACCAGTGTTTTTCAGCAGTCTGGTTTATTTTTTGCTCATTCCTGGTCTGATCCTCAAATACACTTTGTATTCTTCTTGATTTGATCATACCAGGTTGTCAATGTCCTTTGCGCAGAGGGTGTTAAGCTTGCGCCTTTCAAGTTGAGCTACACCGTTGAGCCAGTTCAGTCCATTCTGAACATCACGATGGATGCTCACATGCTTGCACATTTCCACGACTGGCAACCAATGTTAATTGGACACCGACACGGAGAGTCAGAATCCGACTCGGATTTAGAGTGTGCGATTCGGTAAAAAAATTTCGACGCTAGAAATACTACTCAGAATCGGATATAGGTATCGGAATCCAACTCGGATTCAAGGGGTTCGATTTGACAAAAAAATTTAGACAAGGAGGCCTGAGTGACACCTCTGGCAGCACGAAGAACATGACGATGACTATGAAGCGCAAGACCAGTGGCCGGTGGAGCTTCGTTGTGCACGATTAATCCCTGCAGTCGACTGTATGCAGGTGCTTTACCAAGCATACTAAACTACACACGACTATACTTGTTCATTGGAGATACATGATTCGTATTCTGGAGCTTTGATGAACAGGCGCAGCGAGCACGGGGTAAGCTGATCATCAGGGAAGTCAGAGAGATTCACAGTTGACGCGTTCATCGGCAATGTGACCGAGTGGGAGCTTGTTTGCCTGGGAAACCTTGTCGGGATGCCCGTCGGTCGTGGTGGTGCCAACGGGCTTCAACGGCATGGAGCACCCACCGGAAGGCGGCACGAGAAGAGAACCACCGTAACGACGGGCATTTACGCCCTCCCGATGTAATACCTCCGGCCCATTAATGATTAGCCTTATATTATTTATTTAAAGTGAGTTATAGTATTATATAATACATGTTTAGTTCAAACATATTACCTTCGGGATAACATTTTACACAAACGAGGATGAAAATATAAGTAGGGTGCTATATATTTGTAGACTTGTCTTACGGTGGGCTAGGTTTTAAACGGATTTTCGACCAGGGTGCTGCTTAGTGCCACGATCACATCGTAAGCTTTCTTACCTCGGGGCATCTTATTGATCTTGTCAGATGGCACTACTAGCTTCAGAGGTCATGCATTGCCAAGAAACTAGTTGGCATGAGCAACGGGAATGGCAGGCTGCGATGGCGTACCAGTCCGCCACCGATCACCAGAAGCAACGGCCACCGGTCGACGATCTAGGACCGAACGACGGCGTGCAGCAGTGACCAGCTGGCTTGTGACACACTGGCCCATCTTCATCGGAGCTGAAGCTCCTAGTGACTAACGAGTGTGTTGTGTCCCTTACCCAAAAAAATGTAGATGTCCTATGACAAGCATATGTTTTATGAGAGTTGAATGGAGACATTCATATGAGTTGGACCAATGTGCCATTCTCTTACTTTTCTTTGAGATATAGCCCTCTTGGGTCAGCTTCGATTATACAGATTCTAGATTATAGGAGAAACTACTTCTAATTGTGGAAGAATCGGACGGATCTGCTGCGTGTGGAGGTGGAGGACCGGGCCGGCAAGAATAAGTAAGAATCATCGAGAATCAGCTGGCACCCGAATTCTAATTCTATATAGATGACAGCTTCTAATTATGAGAGAAGCTATTTAAAATCCTTCCATTTAGTAAATAATCCAAAAAAAAATTACGCAGAAGCGAAGCAGAAGCTGTCCATAGAGAGGTCTCTCTCCCTTTGAGAGATGGTAATTGGTAAGGGGAGATGTGATATGGACCTGAAATAGCCCAATGGATTCGAGTTGAGTAGGCCAGCAATTAACTTGTAGCCTGCTACGCTTAGAGGGCCATTTTGGGAGGGCTCACGTTTATCCAGATACAGTGGCCGTCTGGTGTCCTGCTTCTGTTTCTGTTCATTTTTTTTATTTCGCATTTTTGCAACAGGCAAAAAATAAACTTTTGCTCTTTCATTGGTAATAATCATGTCGAGTATATTATTATTTTTTCTCAAAAACTTTGGTTTTAGATGTAATGGATAGTGTGTATAAGTCAATATGATATCCGAGCGAAAGTGATATCGGGTTCAACACAGCCCTTTTAAAAAAAATGTTGTGGCCGCCTTTCAGTCAACGTCGTATTAGCCCTGTTGGACTCGACATGAGGAGAATACGTGTCCTTGACGACTTGGATTTTGGGTGAATTGACTTATACATGCGATTCCATATATCTCAAAAGTATTGAAATGGAGACGAGAAGATAGCCGGCCGGCTGCTGATCCTAAATCCTACTTATTCTGAATTAATATCCAAATCAAGGTACGTCCTTGAAAAATAATCAAATCAAGGTAATTTCAGCTGATTTTATTTGAGCTCGCTCCAAAAGGCAGTTCATCTTATTTCACCCGACTCATATGATCATATCCACCTCGGTCGTACCAAGCCATTGATCATGGATTCAGCAGCTAGTATAGCACCATACAAACTGAATTTATGACTAGTCCCCAAAACATTTGCCATAGCCATTATTCGCGAGGAATTCAACTTTTTTCTTTTTTTGAAAGGGAACAAATTTCTTCAAGTCATATTATTCACAAGGCTTCCAGAGGATGCCCACATGAATCAGGGAACCACTGCAGACTTTAGAGACCAAATGCAACGACATACCTCCGTAACAATGGTCAATTTGAGGTAATCTGTGTCACGAATCTTCGTCCAACATTATCTCCATGTTGAACCATTGCAACTAACCTACGACCGGCTGCAGCAGCCAGATACAGAGGTGGGCCGACACGGCCTACCGTCGTGATCTATCGTGTTCATCGTGCTGTGCCGATTTGGTTCGGCTCGTCTTTGGCGATCTCAGGCACAGCCCATTCGCGCTTCGCGCCGACTTCGTACTTCGTGCCGTGCTGGCTCAGGCACGGCCTATGTGCACTATTGCGATGAGAGGAAAAGAATCAGAGACGCACGGAGATAAGGCAACAGACGCAAATATTGGGGGAAAATAAGTCAATTTTATTTATTTTTGAACCGGTACAGAGTTATTGCCTCGTTAAAAATCTTACACCCAGTGTGGGGTACCCCATACGGAGTGGCTCGATGCGTGTGCTCGGTGTTAGCGAGCATGTACTTTCCAGTCTTCATTCTCCACTTTTTAGCATCTTCGTTGTCTCCAATTTCTTCACATGCGAGGACTGCAAAAGGTGCCGGTCATAGGACGAGCCACAATATGATGCAATATCACAGCAGAGCATCCTGCCGCATGCCGTGCCTGCTTCGGGCCCATCGGGCCTGTTTCGTGCCGTGCCGACCGAAGCACGTTCCATACTGACGTACCGTGCCGTCTATCGTGCCCAACCGCGAGGCCCAGTACAATCCTATTATTCGTGTGTTGCCGTGTCTACCATACCACGGGCTAATACAAAAAAGCCCGTCCAAATGCCCAGGCCTAACCAGATAGATAGCTACACGCTGGCATGAATCGAGAGATTAAAGAGAGACACATAGAGAGAGATGCAAGCTTTGAAACGGGGTGCAAGCACATGCGTTGGAACGAAGAAGAATTTGGAGCGGAGCGGAACGGAACAATCGATCGATAAATCGAGTGACGGCGATGCCATCCATGGTCGGAGACTTCCACTGTAATGGTTCGAATAGTCTGCAAAATGATGAGATGGATGGATGCTTGTGCTAGCGATTGACTGCTGCATTGATGCCGTTTGGCCACAGCTGCTGCTTGTAATTTGACTAGATTTGCTGTCCTTGTCTCTCTCCCCATGTCTGCCTGTGTCACCGTGTGGTTGTTAATTGATCATGGTTGGGTTAGAGTTGGACTAATGATCTTGAGGTCTCCATGCAATGCATGCATGTACTGCGTGAATAGGCGAAGTGCCGGAATCAGAAAGCAAGCAGAGTGCAGAAGGTGTCGAATCTTCCCATCTATGCACAACATTGTTTTGTGCAGTGGTTTGGTGAGTCAAGGAATAGTCTTCCGAGTAAAAATGGTGGTAAAAACGAGAGAGACATGCATGTATATATGGATAACGAGCCAACTCGGCTCGACTCGACTCGACTCGGCTCGACTCGACCGACTCGCTCGATCAAACTTGTTAAGATAACGAGTTGAGTTCGTTATCTTAACGAGTTCAAATTTTAGCTCGACTCGCTCGTTAAACTCGTGAGTTGGCTCGTTAAACTCGTTAAACTCGATATTGCCATCCGAGAGGAGGATGGTTGTTGAGACTATACGGTATGCTATATGTTATCATCCTCGCCTCACACACATATAGCTATACTTGTCAACTTGAGGACTCGTTAAACTCATGAGTTAGCTTATTTAACTCATGAGTTGGCTCATTTAACTCATTATATAAACGATTTTAAACCATAGCTCGACTCGACTCATTAAGGAACGAGTTCGAGCCGAGTTTGCGAGTACTCGTTTAACTTACGAGTTTCGAGTTTTTTTTTTCACCCCTATGTGTGGTGGCTAAGGGAAGTCTCGAGATCAGAAATCACATGAGGTGGAGGAGCTAGATGATAATTCTCCAATTCGTGCACAATATTTATTTTGTGCGGTAGTTCGCAACGTATAGGATAGTTTTTTTTGGGTAAAAGGATACACTATCCTTCTTTTTATAAGACACATAATCTCCTCCATTTGTTGCAAAATATGAAACGTGTATGTAAACTATTGTTGTTTCCTTTTGCTCTTATTCATCAATAATATTTTTCCTGCGTTTATAACTAACGCTCTTAATCCATTAATTGTTGATGTTTCTTATAACACAGGTAACACATCATCATGCTCGATAACTCAAACTATTCGCAGGTGATCGACCTCCTATGATAACTCTGTACATGTGTTTCCAATGTGATAATGCAGTGTACATGTGCTTCCATTTGATAACTAATTGCACATGTGTTTAGATAACCAATAAGTAGGGGTGAAATCGGTTAGGATTCGATTGAATATCGCTCTTTTCTTATCTTAAATTATGTTTTTCCTTAGACTCGAGTTCAAAACAATTAGTACCGGATATGAATATGATACATATAATAGCGGTCACAAATTCGAAGAGAATAGGAACTTAATTTATACTATACTGAATTTTTTTTGTTATATATCAACGAGAGGACTATAACAAACTTTTAAATATAATTGGGTAACTGCCACACGAATTGTTGAGATGAGCCGAACAGGCACAAATGTCAGTTTATAATTTGCTTTCAATCAAGCATTAATCAAACAGGAACATATCACGTATGTAATATTACACTGTCCATAATCACAAAGGAAATAAAAAAATGAACTTAATAATCCCTCCGCCTTGAAAGTAAGGGAGAGAAGCGTTCAAATTGTGTCCTCCAATATTAGGGATTGAGAGTTCTCTCTCCTTAAATTGTGTCCTTAAATTGTGCCCATGCATGCAGATACATGCGACCACACATATTCCAAAACAAAAACGCGACAGGTCATTCTCTGTAATCGTGATTAATTAATGCATGCATGTTGCCAATTAATAGAGACACAATATTAAATAGGGGCATTAGAGTCTTTTGGCAGAAACCATAATCTGTCCTAAAATTTCTTCTGTCCCTTACTTTCCAGGACGGAGAGAGTAATATTGTCGGCGTTTTCGGGAGCGCCGGCAAGTAAAATTTGTAAGTCTAGGGGGTCGCGCGTTCCACTCCCTGAATGGTTAGACTCGTGAGTCCAAGATGTATACCGTTGGCCAAGGTCCCTACCCGATTCGTGTGTGGTGGTGTTGTATTACTCTTGGTACAGATGACTGCACAAAGTTTTACAAGCGAGAATGCCAATGGCTTAGCGAGAGGAGTTTGATAGCGCTCTCTCCCTTTCTTGTTCTTGCTCGTTGTTTCTCGATCGCTTAGCCCCGCCTCCTTTTATACGTGAAGGAAGGGGCAGGTTACATCGAGAGTCGAGGAAAGCGAGGTGACCTACGCTAGAGCTCCGGTCCTTCGTCCCGTGGATCGTCGCCACCCGCCTTGCCCATGCCGGGTTGGTAGCCTTGGTGGTCGTGGAGGTTAGGTATTTCCGAAGTAGCGACACTTGCCCTCGTGATCCTTGCGAATCGCCGACGCCGAGGTGCGTGACGCCGTGTGCCTCGGGAGGGAGCGTGCGCTCGTCTTTAGACGTGACCGGTTGATAGGTCGAAGCTTTGTCTTCTACATCACCGATCTTCTTGGGAAGGAGCCACCGCCCTCGTATAGTCGCCCGATTGACCTTATCCGAGGGTACGTGGCGGTAGGCCGTGAGGACTCGACACGCGGCACTCGGCGCTCACCACCTTGGTTTGGTTGGAGTCGGAGATCCCGCCCGCCAAGAGGGGGTCGGGAGCGCTGTCTGGTCGGATTCGCTTCCCCTGGCCGGTCGGAAGCGGATGCCTTTCGCGGTCTCGCAGGTGATTCGGTCGGCGGCGGCGCGGCGCGCCTGCTAATGGAGATATGCTTGAGGTCTCGCCGCCGCCGCCGGCTGTTGGGGTATCCTTTTATTAGTATTCGTCAAGAGCCCCGAACTCCCTGCGATTTCGCGATTCGGTTGGGGTTGAACTTGGACGAAAGTGGTGGCGGGCTCGTAGGTCGGTCCCACCGATCCTGTTAGCGATTTCGTCGGTGTGCCGCTGGACTTGACAAATTGTCCCGAGTTTGGCCGGGGGCATTTTAACCGCCGGGGGCTTTTACTTGCCTCGTTGCGCATGCCGAGCGTAGTTTGGCGCGCCGCGCCTGCTCGTCTTCTTGACTGCCTCGGGTTTCTGGTGAAGGATGCTTCGTTTTTCGGCATCCGCATTTACTCTGGAGACGCTTAGCCTCCCTTAGTCCGGATATATATATCTGTGCGCTGTAGCTTGCTTGAAGGGGACGAGAGCTTTTTCTTTTGTTCTTTCAAATGGCTTCGAGACATCCTCTAGTCTTTAGCTTCGGCGATGGCGTCACGGTAGAAGAAGAAGATCCTCTGGCCGAGCTTTGGGCTGAGTTCGACCAGGCGATGGCCGAGCTCAGGGAGGAAGAAGCTGCAGCCCGCGACGCTGCTTCTGTTGACGCGCTGCTCGAGGCCGTTCCGAGGCTCGAGGTGGTAAGGGGGGCCCTTCTGGAGGCGATGGCGCAAGGGCGCCGACCGTAGTTGGTGCGGCCGCGTCGATGTCGCTGAACGGCAGCAGAGGCATCGGCGTGTTGCATCGCGGCCGTGGCGGCTGTCCCGTCGACCTGGCAAGGGCCTACCAGCATGCCGTCGGTGCCACCGATGCCGCACGGATGTTTGATAGGTTCTAGGCGTGGGTAGAGTCCTGCCGTGGTGCAGCGCGGGCCACTCTTGTATCCGCTGCATCGTGTGTAAAGTTGTGTAAAGTTTGAGCTGTTGGCCTATAATGAAATTTTCTTTTCTTTATGAAAATGTCTGCGATGAGTTTGCTTTAATTTTAATCGTTGTGGATGGTGCCTCGGTCATCGTGGCGACCGGATGCCTCGTGAGGTTCGGTGTCCGAGTGCCTTGGTCGGCGCAGACGACCGGATGCCTCTGTGAGGTTCGGTGTCCGAGTGCCTTGGTCGGCAGGACGACCGAAGCCTCTCGTGAGGTTCGGGTGTCCGAGTGCCTTGGTCGGCAGGACGACCGGATGCCTCTGTGAGGTTCGGGTGTCCGAGTGCTCGTTTAACGTCGTAGCTAGACAGTGCCTTGGTCGGCAGGACGACCGGATGCCTCCGTGAGGTTCTAGTGTCCGACTGCCTTGGTCGGCAGGACGACCGGATGCCTCTGTGAGGTTCTGGTGTCCGAGTGCCTTGGTCGGCAGGACGACCGGATGCCTCTGTGAGGTTCGGGTGTCCGAGTGCCTTGGTCGGCAGGACGACCGGATGCCTCTGTGAGGTTCGGTGTCCGAAAGTGCCTTGGTCGGCGGGACGACCGGATGCCTCTCGTGAGGTTCGGTGTCCGAGTGCCTTGGTCGGCAGGACGACCGGATGCCTCTGTGAGGTTCGGGTGTCCGAGTGCTCGTTTAACGTCGTAGCTAGACAGTGCCTTGGTCGGCAGGGACGACCGGATGCCTCCGTGAGGTTCGGGTGTCCGAGTGCTCGTTTAACGTCGTAGCTAGACAGTGCCTTGGTCGGCAGGACGACCGGATGCCTCTGTGAGGTTCTGGTGTCCGAGTGCCTTGGTCGGCAGGACGACCGGATGCCTCTGTGAGGTTCGGGTGTCCGAGTGCCTTGGTCGGCAGGACGACCGGATGCCTCTGTGAGGTTCGGGTGTCCGAGTGCCTTGGTCGGCAGGACGACCGGATGCCTCTGTGAGGTTCGGGTGTCCGAGTGCTCGTTTAACGTCGTAGCTAGACAGTGCCTTGGTCGGCATGGACGACCGGATGCCTCCGTGAGGTTCGGTGTCCGAAAGTGCTCGCTTAACGTCAGAGCTAGACGGTGTTTTGGTCGGCAGGACGCACCGGATGCCTCTCGTGAGGTTCTCGTGTCCGAGTGCCTTGGTCGGCGGGACGACCGGATGCCTCGTGAGGTTCGGTGTCCGAGTGCTTGTTTAACGTCGTAGCTAGATGCTGCCTTGGTCGGCAGGACGACCGGATGCCTCCGTGAGGTTCTAGTGTCCGATCGCCTTGTTCGGCAGACGACCGGATGCCTCTGTGAGGTTCGGTGTCCGAGTGCTCGCCACGCCGAGCTGGACGTGAGTGCTCGCTTATCGCCGTAGCCGGACGTGAGTGCTCGCCACCGTCGTAGCCGGACGTGAGTGCTCGCCACCGCCGTAGCTGGACGTGAGTGCTCGCTACCGTCGTAGCCGGACGTGGGGCATCCTTCTCGAGTCCTCGCGGGCGAGGGTAGCTCGCGAGAGGAATGGCCGCCGCCTATCCCACATGTATACCCCATCCGCAGTGTGGGACCCGAGGGGATGAGCGGCGCGCCACTGCGCTGGTTTGAACGCCGTGCTCGTGGAGCTAATAGCGGTAGTCCGAGTGGGTCCCGGGAGGTCCCGCCCAAGGGGACCCTTCCGAGCGACGGTCCCAGTAGGGTGTCCTCGCCCCGCTGTGGGGCGACCCATAAAAACCTTTCTTTACTCAATCCCGATGGACTCTAGGTCGTCCGCCGACCCAGAGCACACTGGCCGCCGCCATTGATGAGCTCCCGGAGAGTGTGAAGTATGGTCTCGGACGCGAGTAGAGGTGATTAGGCCGTCACCGACCTAACCGAGGGCCCACCGTGGGCTCACCTCATACCGCCCCTTGCTCAAGTTTTTGTCGGGCGGCTTTATACCCATCCGCGGGTAGGCCTTTTGAACCCACTCCTGGCTGGGCCCGCGCAAGCCACAAAGCTTTTGCCGCCTTGGGCCGCAGCGCCCGTTGGCTTTCGCGCGCCCGAGCAACTGCTCCGCCTAAAGGCGAGACCGAGAGGTTACGGACACGTTGTTCGGGGCGGCGCCTTTATGGCCCTTTACGCCGACAAGACAGGATTAAAAGCGGAGTGGTATTGGAAACCGGAGTTACCAGCTAGCGCGATGCACGAGGGTGGTCGCGACGCTTGCTGACGGGCGCCGCTTGGCGGCGCTCGCTCGTCCTCTATAAATACGCCCGCTGGGTGCTTTCGAGTGGTCACGTTTTCTTGCCCTTTCATCTCGCCTCAAACAAGAAGAGCACCAGAGAGCTAAGGAAAGAAAACCCCACCTTTCTTTCTCACCTTCCATCGCCTCCCCGTGAAGATGTCGTGGCGGAGTGCTCGCGAAGACAACGCAGGCGCCGCTTGGTGAAGAAGGGTTTCCTCATGCCGCAGACCTTCCTACCGGAGGGTGCCGATCGGGCTATCACCCGCGCCGCGGGCGACGTAGATCGTGGTGCCCGCTCGCTTTTCGAGCGCGCTTTGGCTCGCCACCGCACCCGCTCGTCCGGGCTGTTGTTTCATTACAAGGTGGAGGTGCACCATCTTAACCCTAATGGGGTCCTCCACATCGCCATCTTCATCACGCCGCGAAGCCTTCTTGGGGATCGAGCCGACTGGCGCAGGAGGCACTTCTTCCGTGCAAGGCTCGAAGGACAGCCGCCGGACGCCGCGGCGCCTGGTGGCTCGCCTCCAGCCTTCGCCCGCCCGAGCACGGAGTACTGGAGGTGAAGCCGCCTCGCCTAACAAGGGTCGGCGTTCAATGGCTCTACGCTCAAACGCGGCGGCGACAATACCGCTTCACGGAGAGCTTCCGTGGCGGAGGAGCGTGGAACCGGGCGCCAAAAGAGGGAGAAGAACAAGCTGGCCCCGATCGTGGAGCGATCGGGGCTCAAAGGAGGCGGGCTCACCGGGACGGGTTGTGCACGCCATGGGGATGCGCGTGCAACCACTTGTGCATGTGCCGCACTTCGCTCCGTATGCGGGCCGTCCGACCGGGCGAGGATGGTCGAACCCGAGCTGGCCGCGCTCGAGGTGGAGGCTCGGGTGGCGGCCGTTACGGGCGCAGCGGCCATCGTGGGCGCGGATGGCCACCCGAGCCATTCTCGTGGCTTTTCCGCGAACCGTAAGCCGTGAAATTCTTTCGCTTCTTTTCTCTCGTCTCTTCGACTTGACCGACATTCCCGCATCCTCTCGGGGCTCATGGGGATGTCTTCCCGTGCGCCGCTCCCGGGATAAGGAAGCGATGGCCGCCCGGCGAGGACTAGAGGTCGACTCTCCCGCAAGAAGCGGAAGGAGGAAAGGAGGAGGAAGAAAGTAAGGAACGCTACGCGTGTGAAGGCGCAAGCGAGGATGTGTCGAGACCACCGCCGTGGGGACGACTTCCATCGACAACGCGGAGTGCCTCCGCCACCCCTATGGTGGGTTTTTTCCGACCGCCGATCGGGCGGCGCCCGAAGGTGGACTTGGCCGAGGGCGGCATCACGGGCCCGTGGCCACGGATCCTCGGTGGGGGTGATCTTGCGCTGCGGCCGCCGCAGCTGCCTCTACCGGAGGTGGCTTCGTGGAAGCGACCGCCGACTTGACCTTGGCGGGGTCGGGCAAAGAGGGCGCGTGCCACGCACCCGCCGCCTTGTAAGTGTATTATTATTTTATTTTTGGAGCATTTTTCTTGGCAAAGCCGCCGGCGACTCTTAATCTTTGCAACGCGGCGCTTATATCGGGTGATCGTGGGCGTGCTACATCGCCCCGCAAGTAACGGCGCCGGTGATTTCGTGACCCGGTTGGGTCGGCGAAGGTCGCGCGTCGGCGTCCGAGGGCGCGGTCGCCTCGAGGGGACAGAGCCCCACCCGAGGTCGTGCCCAAGAAGAACTTCCGCCGCCCGGCTGGGACTCCTCCGACGACGTGATCGCTGTTTCGAGGATGAGACAACGGCGTTGCCGGTGATCGCGCCCGGCCGTGGCGAGCCGGCGACGGAGGTGCCCGACCTCGCCCGTGGGGAGGTGCCGACCGATGCCCTCAGCGCAGTCGCCGAGGATTTCGAAGGTTGACCTCGTCACCCTTGCCCATGGTGCTTGGACGGTGGCGCCCCGCCGAACGGCGAGCGGAGGTGCGCCACGGGTGTAATTCTGCCGGGCATCATGGGTGAGGCGGAGGAGAGCGAGTGGGCCACCCTTCGGCAAGGCGCACTGGGCGCCGGTTTAGATAGGCGATCCGTGAAGGTCTAGCCCTTGCTCAAGTCTTCCACCGTATACCGGATATGATGGTCGGGAGTCCACCACGCCTGTAGGTCACCAAAAGTTCGATTCGCTGCACATTTTGATAGTTCTTCCGCGCGACTAACGGAGTGTCGACATTTCGCAAAGACTTGCGGGATCGCTGCGCGGCGTCAAAGCCGAGCTCGCAGCGGCCCGACAACGTGGCGGCCGCAATGAGGAGTGCGGGCCAGTGCGCTTGAGCCGCGCTTAGCCCAGAGGCCTCGCGATTAGGCGGTCTGAGGCGTGGTGATCCGCCAAGGATTTGAAGAGGCCACAAAGGCCCTTCATGATGAGCGCCTAGGAGCCAAGGCTTTGAGGGCGAAGTGGCGGAATCGAGTCCTTCGACGGAGGTCACCGAGGCCAAGGATGCCGCCGTTGCCGCGGAGGGGATCGCGCAGACGCAGTAACACGCCCGCGACCGAGCGAACAAGGCTCGGGGGACGCCGCCGAGTTCGCGCCCGAGCGGCGATCGCCGTATGAGCTGGCCGAGCCAAGACTTCATACGAGGCGCCAAGTCGGAAGCCGCAATCGACCAACTCGCGCCGGTAAGTGTCTCAATTCTTCAATTAAGTTTGGGGGTGCGACCATGGCGAACTTATCCAAAATCTCCGCACCGCAGAGGCGCAGAAGAACCGGCGCCGCCGGAGGCGCAGAGAACGGCCGGCCGCCCGTGACGTGGCGATCGTGGCCCGACGAGGCCCGGCGGCGTTGAAGGTTGCCGAGGACGGTCGGGCCGAGATGAGCGCCGAGCCGAGGCCCTCCGCAAGGCCGGTCGGAGGTCTCGCGATCGCATCCTGGAGCCGGGCAGCCCGAGTGCCCTTGCCTCGCTACCGCCCGGAAAGCGATCAGAGAAGAGGCGGTGGTCACCGGCCGCGCTTGAGCTTCATCGGCGCCGTCAACACCATCTCGCACTACGACGGATCGACCTCGCGGTGGTGGGGAGCGGCGTAGCTGGGAACCGGATCGACGAGGAGATCGATCGGTTCGAGCTCTTGGTTGAGCCGCACGCCCGGGAGATCGCCAGCCGCATCCCGCCGCAGGCCGCCTTCCAGGAAGCCAGAGGCAGCCAACTCTCCGCCTCGCCACCGGTCGCCCGTCAAGAAGAGTAGAAAAAGTTAGCTTTATCCTTCTTAGATTGTAAAGACCGTTATTTAAACAATCTTGAAATTATCAAGTCCCGAATCGCCCTCGCCCTTTTTCGTATTTAGGATGAGCGCTTGGTCGACCATAGCCCTAAGGACCGCAGGGCCACTTGTGCGTAGGTCGGGTTGTTTTGGGAGGAGCGAGGTGGATTGGAGACTTGGCTATGCAGCGGTTAGGCGTACTTGTGAGGGATAGGAGTGTTCTAGACCGGCCAGGGATCTTTCCACTCGGGCACTTCCTTCTTCCGCAAAGTGCTACTTAGCAACCAGAGTAGCCGGGCGAGGCCGTAACACTTGGGTTGAGAGGGTTACCGCCGGGATGGACCTCATGACCACCGGGTCACGCACCCTCATAAGCGCGTGGGATAGCCGAGTTCGTGCGGGAGGAGTGTTCTCGCCGACCAAAGGTCACTCCACTGTACTTCCTTCTTCCGCGAAGTGTTAGCAACCATAGCGCCGGGCGAGGTCAGAGCACTTGGGTCAAAGGAGTTACCGCGGGAAGGACCTTGTGGTCGGTTGGGTCATCAACCCGCGCAGTGCCGACCGAGCACTGAACGGGCGCCGAAGGCAGCTTTAGAGTCGCCGCACGACGCACTGTGTGCTCTAAGGAAGAAGGTAAAGAGCATGCTAGGAAGAGGAAAAGAGTTTAGGATAGAATCGCCTTAACTTTTCAATGTTCCGCATTAGGAGGATGCGACCATCGGCGCCCTTGAGTCGGAAGGTGCGTGTCCGAGAACTTCCACGACGGTGAAAGGACCTCCTGTGGGGCGCCACTTGTGCTTATCTTTGGTTGTCCGACCGACGCAGAACCAAGTCGCCAGCAACAAGGATCGCCCTCGAACTTGGCGGTTGTGGTAGCGCGCAGGCTTGCCGATATCCGCCGACCGCAGACGGCCACGCCGCGCCTCGCCGAAGTGGGTCGATGGCGCCTTGTTTGCAGGCGAGCCCCGAGCCTCATCGAAGGCTTGCAATCTCGGGAGCCGATTCCGTGTCAAGGCAAAACGGCTTCGCCGCCAACACCATAAAGAAGGGTGTGAACCGGCCGCCGGCCGGCATGGTCCGCAGACTCAGAGCACGGAGGGCAGCTCGGCTACCAGCGCCCGCGAAATGCTCGAGCCGATCGAAGATCCGCGGCTTGAGTCCTTGAAGGATCATGCCGTTAGTGCGCTCGACCTGGCCGTTAGTCCGCGGATGGGCTACTGCTGCCCAATCGACACGGATGTTGAAGTCGTCACAGAACTCGAGAAATTCCTTCCCCGTGAACTGTGTTCCGTTGTCGGTGATGATGGAGTTTGGGACTCCAAACCTAAAAACGATGTCGCGAAGAAGATGGCCGCTTGTACCGACGTGGCGCCACGACCGCTTGGCCTCTATCCACTTGGTGAACTTGTCTACCGCGACGAGTAGGTGGGTGAAGCCCCCGGGCGCTTTCCTGAAAGGCCCGACCAAATCGAGTCCCCAGACGGCAAAAGGCCACGTGATGGGGATCGTCTGTAAAGCTTGGGCTGGCAGATGCGTCTGCCGAGCAAAGAACCGCATCCTTCACAGTGCGCACGATATGCTCGGCGCCCGACACAATGTTGGCCAAGAGAAACCTTGTCGAAAGGCCTTTCCCACAAGAGATCGGGTGTCTTTGCGTGGTGACCGCAGACTACTTGGTATGTCGCCCAAAGCACTGCTTTCCTTGGTCGGTCAAGATACATTTTTGGAGGACCCCGAGGGACTCCTTTGTAGAGGTCCGGGCCGATCAGATTTAAGGATTTTGCCGCCGGGCGAGGCGCCGGCCTCGGCCGGGTCGGGAAGTGACCCGTCCACAAACGGTCGATGTAGGGCCTCCTCCACGGACTCAAGTGCTAGCACACCGCGGCGATCCGCCAAGTCTTCGCTCGACCGCTGGCTGGCCGGGCGACCGTGGCCGATTGGTCGGTGGCCGCCACCGCCGAGTCCACCGACAAGGCCGCAGGAGGTCGAGACGAAGATCCCGGGCGGGACAGCTCTCGCCGGAGGCAAGATTGGCCAGTGATCGGCCTCGCCATTGTAGCGCCGGTAGCTATGGTGAAGCTCGAAACCCTTGAACCGCTCCTCGAGCCGGCGATTTCTCGACAAGACGCTGCCATGCGGCGCCCTCGGGGCCCGCAGCCTTCATGACTTGGTCGACGACAAGCTTGGAGTCCCCGTGGACGAGCCGGCGAGCACCGAGGTCGGCAGCGATCCGAGACCGCTGACGAGCCTCGTGCTCGGCAATGTTGTTGGTCGCGTCGAAGAGCAACCTAATGGCATATTGAAGCCTGCTCCCGAGTGGGGAGATGATGATTTACTCCGCGCCGCGCCATTCTTGGTGTAAGACCGTCAAGTACATTGTCCAAGACGGGTCTTCGACCACCGGTGGTGCTCGGCTTGGTCCACTCGGCGACGGTCGCCGAGCTCGCGATTTGATCGCGTCCGAGGACGATATTATGCCATGGCCGCTAAGCTCGAGCGCCCATTTGGCTATCCTTCCCGAGGCATCGCGATTGTGGATGATCTCGCCAGTGGGGACGTGGTCACCACGGTGATGGCGTGTTGATCAAGTAGTGAACGAGTTTCCTCTTTGCGATGAGCACCGCGAGAGTAACTTCGCACTGTGGGTACCGAGTCTTGACTCGGAAAGTACTCATCGATGAAGTAGACCGCCGCTGTACCTTGAGCTCACGGCCTTCTTCCGCCGCTTCCACCACGAGGGCCGGGCGACGACTTGGGTAGTGGCGGCGATGTAGAGGAGCAGCGGTTCACCGGTGCCGGGCGACCAGATCGCGGCGAGGACAGAAGGCCTTCTGCCGGTGAGGGCCTCCGAGCCTCGTGTGTCCAACCAAGCGGTCGGATTTCTTGAGCACCAGAGCGGCATTCGCGTTCACGAGGCGAGACACGAACGCTCAAAGCCGCCAGCATCCGGCCACCTCGACCCTTTGAGGTTGCCGACCGGGCCCATCTCGCGATCGCCGAGATCTTCTCCCGATTGGCCTCGATGCCTCGCCGAGACGATGAAGCCTAAGAGCTTTCTTTGGGGACCCCAAGACGCACTGGTTGAGCTTTATGCGAAACCGCCAAGGTTCGCGAAAGTCTCTTCTAGGTCGGGCGATAAGGTCGTCACCTTTTCGGTCTTTACGACAATATCGCCGACATATGCCTCAACGCTGCGGCCGATCCGTCATTGAAGCACGCTTGCATACATCGCTGGTATGTAGCGCCGCGCTCTTCAGCCGAAGGGCATTGTGACATAGCGTAACGAGCCGAACGGAGTGATGAAGGAAGTCGCGAATGGTCGGACTCCTTTAGCGCAACCGTGGTAGCCCGAGTAGGCATCCGTAAAGGAAAGAGACTCGCACTCAGCCGTGGAGTCGATGACTTGGTCGATGCGAGGTAAGGAATGGGTCCTGGGGCATGCTTTGTTGAGACTCGATAGTCAACACACATTCTCCATTGCCCGCTCTTCTTTTTACAAGTACAGGTTGGCTAGCCACTCGTGGTGGCGCACCTCTTTACTTAACCCCGCCACCAAGAGTTTGGCGATCTCTCCTATAATCCTCGCGCCTTTCCTCGCCGGCGGCGCAGCGCTGGGCGACCGGCTTTGAGCCCGGTCGACGCTCAAGGAGTGCTCGGCGACCTCCTTTGATGCCCGCATGTCGGAGGACCTCCATGCGAAGACATCTTTGTTAGTGTGGAGGAAGTCGACGAGCGCGCTTTCCTATTTGGCGGGAGCGTGGTTCGACCAAGACGGTCTTGGTCGGATCACAGGATCGACCGTGACCTCCTTCGTGTCCTCGGCGGATTTGAAGGATCCCGCCCGACGGTCGGATTCGTGACGGACTCGGCGGCTTTCTTCCCGAGCTTGTTGAGTTCCGCAGAGGCAACGATCGCCGAGGCGAGCTCGCAGCCGCCGCCGAGCTGAAGGCAAGCCGAAGGACGATGCCGCGTGATGACTCCATGCGGTCCGCATCTTCACTTGAGGTAGGCGAATGGGATCGCCATGAACTTGGCGTAGCATGGCCTCCCAGATGGCGTGGTAGGCGCCGGGAAATCCACGACCAAGGTGAGGGTCTCGGTGCGAAGTTTCGGCCTCGAAGGTGACGGGCAGTCGACCGCCCGAGCGGATGGGCTTGCTGGCCGGATGACGCCATGGAAAGGTGCCTTGCTTGGCCGGAGGCTTGAGCGCGACCCCATAGCGCCGAACGCCTCAACGAGGATGTTAAGGCGCGCTTCGCCCATCAAGACCTTCGTGAGGCGCCGTTCGACGACGGGTCGACCACCACCGGTACCTTCCTACCGTGGACGCGATCGGGTGATCGGTTCGATCAAAGGTGATCGGGAACTCCACCACCAAGATATTGGGGACGCCCGGCGTGGACGGTGTGGACTCGCGTAAGCGAGCTTGAGTCGACGCTTGTCGGCGAAAGAAAGCCGGTCCTCCGAAGATCATGAGGCGACCGCGGGCTCGGGAACTCGCCGTCGCCTTCTTCTCCGCCGCTCGCGGGGCGCGCGGCTTCTTTCCTTTGCTCGCAGCGTGGTGGGGACGCTAGAGAGATAGCGCCAGACTTCGCAGTCCCTGTGATTTGTGCTTGACGGAGAACCCATGGTTCGGCATGGGCCGCCCATCAATTTCTCGGTGGTCGGGCGACGGACGGCCGCGCGCCGCCGCTAAGGTATGGCGATCGCCGTGGCGACCACTTGGGTCTCACGGACCGCTTCCGCGCCGCTCCGCTTGTCGGGCGGTCGAGGAGACCCGTTTGACGCCGGGCTCGCTGGCCTTTCCTCCTTCGAAAATAGCCCCTACGGCTCCTCGCCGAGGCGTGGTTGGTGGCGGCGTCGAGGAGTTCCTTGCGGTCCCGGGCTTGAGGCGCCCACTTGTGCACCAAGGCCTTGCAGAGGTGCCAGATGAAGGCTCCCACGACATCGGCGCCGAGATGTCGGGAGCTGTTGCACCGGCGGAAAACCGCCGGATGTAGTCCCGAGGGTTTCCTGGCCGCTTGCAGCCCTTCAGTCTCAGGAGTTTCGTGGCGCTTGTAAGTGCCCCGAAGTTACCGACGAAGAGATTCTTCAAGTCGCCCAGCCTCGACAGCTTTTGGCGGCAGTACTCGAGCCAGCTCGAGCCGAGTCCGCGAGGTAGATGGGGAGGTCACCGATGATGAAGAGATCATCTGTCGCTCCCACCGGCATGCGAGCCGCAGATCTTCGAGCCGACACCGGGTTGGTGGCCCCGGTACTTGGCAATGTTGGTAGGCGCCGACCCGGGCGGGAAATCATCGCGGATCCCTTGGCAAAAGCCCGTGGTCCAGACCATCGTGGCTCGGGCCGCGTAGTGGCGCCACCATCCGCAACACGTGAGTGGGGCGCGCCCTCCGCCATCTTCTTCGCGCCGAGGGTGGCGCGGATGTCGAGGCATTAACGAGGCGCCGGCGCACCGGGTACGTGAGGCCCGGGTGGTGCGGTCTTGGCCGCACCAGCCGGCTCCTCAAGGGCAGATGAGCCCGGTGGCCGGAAGTAGCGCCGGTGTGGTAGGAGCCGAGGCTCAGATAAAGCCGTGACGGCCGCAGGCGCTTCCACCACCCAAGGTTCCGTAGGTAGCTCGCCTCCGGTTTGCGGGCTCCAAGGCCTCTGAGCAAGATTGCGCCGCAGCCCACGCTTTGGCTCGCGTGAGGGGAAAACTGGGGCGCGGATTTCGCCTCACCTTGTGGTGCTTTTGGCGCGCGCCATGCGCTGCCGCCTTCAAAGACTTGCGCTGCTCGGGCTCGCCTCGCTCCAGTCGGCTCGAGCGGCCGAGCTTAGCCCTTCGCTCCTCCGGCTCTCAAGCCAAGCCGTTGGAGCTCCACGGCGAGCTCGAAGGCTGCTCACGGCATGCCGGTATTCCCTCCCCGTGCCTCGGTCGCGCCGGACGGGACCGTCAGAGCCGGTGGCTACGACCAAATCGGCCGTGTCTGTGTCGGGACCCGGATTTACAAACCAAACCCTTCAGGTATACCGCACTAGTCCAGATCACGCTTAGTGCACACAAGTGGAAACACGATGTAATATCATTCCATACAATGAATTAACTAAGAAGAAGCAAATTATTATTAAATAAAGCAAACGACCTTATGGTCAATGTTTACACCATTGTGCCTTAAGGGCTTAAGAAACAAATACTATTGCAATGAAAAGATAACTTGAACTATCTCGACATGCCACAGCAATCGTCTGGGAACGCCTTCCTAATCCACGTAGTCTTCATAGAATTCTCTTCATGAGATTCATTATCTCCTTCAAAGAATCGATCAACAAGGGCATAAAGCCGTGAGTACAAAGGTACTCAAAGAAGCCGTAGGGAATTGATGCAATATATTTATGCACGGCTTGACAAGGATGGCTATATAGTTCATTTGCGTAAAGCAATACTTGAATTGAAATACAAGAATAGATTGAAAGCATATTTATGAAAACATAAATAAATAATCGATAGATCAATGATAGACAACAAAACAAAGTGAACTCCCTGCTCACATCCAAACAATTCCACATTCCACATTTTATGAAACACTCTATACCCCGTGTGAAATTTCCTGCTTTGTCCATGATCATGACGCGCTTATTCGAATAGTTTTACACTGCAGAGGTTGTACAACTTTACCCACAAGACATGAACATCTCTTTGTGCAAACGTTACTAACACACTTCCTTTGGTGTGTCGCAGAGATATCATGACAAAGCCTTTCCAATGCACGCCTAAGCTCAGACGCTCGCTAAGGTTTCGCCATAAGGCCCTCTGCGCCATGTGAATCTACCCGTCCATCCCGAACCCACACCACCATTGGCAGACTCAAGACTAGACATTACAAATTAATCACCTAGGTCTGTCCCATTCCGCATATGTGGTAGTACGATTAGACCTAGCTCAATGGCGCACAAGATTAAGTCCTGTTGTCTCGTGCAAGACATCCACATCCCAACATGCTAGAAAGCACCCCTTTATCGCACGATCACTTGCCCGAGGGAAAACAATTGCTCAACCAAGACCAATGGCAAACCCCGCCATGGTACAACAAATTTACAACAAGGGCTAACGGCCACGATTCAATATCTCATTAAGTCAAGATTAACATTATTCAACATGTGACATGAATCCCAACGTATATGTAAGCATGTCTAAGCATAGCTACGATAACCCAATGTTGGTATTATGATTATGTCCAACTAGTAATGTCCCAACCTAGGTTTAACAATGGATACATGGCATACAACGAATCAAGGTGGCATAATGTCAACCTGCATACATCTACTCCCATTAAATAAACATTGATACGTAAATAGCATGCAAGTGTATAAAATAAATTACTTTGCAAACATAGGATCAATATGATCAAAGGTTACGACTTGCCTTGCTGATCTAGTGCTGAATCTTGGTCTTCAAGTCTTCGCTTGCTCCTCGAATTAGCGCTCACCGGAAAAGAAAACGATGAAACCAAATAAATACAAAACAGAGACTCAAACAAGCTCAAAACTGAAAATAAATGGCTCTGGAAGATAGATCTTGATTTTAGAAAATTTTAGAAACTTGAATCGCCTCAATCGGAGTTCGTATGAGCGAGAACGGCCTCCAAAGATTAAATTCAGAGAAAATACAGAAAATCGTAAAATCGAATTTTTGGATTTATTTTTGTATCGAAAAGCGATTTATTGCGCAACGCCGACGCTATCCGCTCACGGTGGACAAGGTCCACGGCGCTGGCCGCTGGTTCACCGCGGCACCGCGCGACGGCCGACGCAGCGGCCGACGCGCGCTTCGGCCGACGCGAGCGCCGACGCAAGCGGGTGACGCTGGCGCGCCACGCTGGTGGCCGACGAGGTCGCCACGTGTCGCAGACGGACGAGGGAGCCAGATCGAACGGCCACGCTGCGCTTCGCCGCGGAGGAGAGGCGTGGCGCAATCCGCCGCGCGGTTACCGAGATCCAACGCGGAGCGCAGCTACTGGAGGTCGACGGCGAGGCGGCGCGCGCCATTCACCGGAGGTGGAGAAGATGACGAGGGCAACAGCTGCGGGCGGCGACAGACGGGCGCGGATAACGGGATCCGGACGAGGACGCCACGCAACGAAAGAGGTGCGCGGCTACGGCGGAGACGCACAGAGCGCTAGATGGCGACGAGAAGCTTCGCGGCGACGGCGGATTCGGCGAGCTCGGGCGCAACGGCAGCTGCTCTCGCAGCGCGAAGTGGGGCAAAAGGGGCGCGGAACACGGCGAACTCGAGGGGTGCGGCGCGGGCTTTTATAGCCTAGGAGGCGTGAAGGGCACGAACTCGAACGACGGCGCGCGCGCGGAATCCGAGTCCGTTAGGTTAGGGTTCCGAGCTATCAAGGCGTGGCATGGAGCTGGCTCATTGGCCGCGGCGAGCGAGCGGGCGGGCGAAGCGGCTGTGGAAACGGGCTGGGCCAAGAATCAGCCCGAGAAGGTTTTCGAAAATAAAATCATTTTTCGATTTTAAATAATTCCAGAACTAATAAAACCAAATAAATTCAAATAAATATCAAATAAATTCAGAAAAATCCCCAAAATACAGAAAATTCCTTGGAGCACAAGGAACCCAACTAAAACTGAAATTTTGATTTTGATGAATAGTTTAGCCAAATTAAATCCTTTTATTATTTAGAAATTCAAATTGTCGAGTTAATTCAAGAAAATGCAAATGGTTAAATTTTGAATTCCAACATTCCAAAACTCAAATTTTGGGATGTTACAAACCTCCCCTTAAATGGAATCTCGACCTAGATTCAGTCGTTAGGAATAGGTGGGGAAACTCGGACTTCAGATCTTCTTCTCGCTCCCAAGTTGCTTCCTCTTCTCAATGATGGCTCCACCGACCTTGCAAAACGGATGATCTTGCTTCTCGTGATACGCCTCGCGATATCCAAAATTTTCACCGTTGCTCCTTGTAGGTAAGATCCTCTTGCAAATCAATGGCTTCCAATGACATCTGCTCTCCGCACACGCAGCACTTCTTCAATTGCGATACATGGAACACATCATGGATTCCAAAGAAAAGATCGAGGCAATTCTAACTTGTAGGCAACCTCGCCTCTTCGCTCCAAGATTTTGAACGTCCCACATATCTAGGGCAAGCTTTCCTTTTACTTGAAATCTCTTAACTCCTTTGAGAGGGGTAACTCGAGGTAAACATAATCATTGGGCTCAAACTCAAATCTCGCGACGATTATCCGCATAACTCTTCTCTCGCTTTGAGCTATCTTCAAGCGGTCTCGAATTAGCCGAACTTGCTCTTCGCTTCTTGCAAGATGGCAGACCAAACAATTGTCTTTCTCCGACTCCTTCCAGCTGAGAGGGTTCTCGCACTTCCTTCCATATAAGGCTTAAAAAGGCGACATTTGCAGATCGGCTTGATAACTATTGTTGTACGAAAACTCTGCAGAGGGCAAACACTTGTCCCACTTGACACCATAAGTTAAGGCACAAGCTCTTAACATATCCTCAAGAATCGATTCACACGCCACCCGCCCATCGGTTTGAGGGTGATAGGCGATCAACCGAGATGAGTTCCCATGGCTTCGCAAGCGCATCGCCAAAAACGAGAGGTAAACCGGGTTCCTCTATCGCACACTATCTTCTTAGGCACTCCGTGAAGACCGACGATCCTTGACATATATAACTCGCTAATTTATCTCCCGCATAGGTAGTCTTAATCGAATGAAGTGAGCTACCTTAGTCAATCGATCCACTATTACCCGGATCGAGTCATAACCGCTTGGGTTTTAGGAAACCGTAATGAAATCCATACCAATTTCTTCCCACTTCCACTGAATCTTCAATGGTCGCAGCAATCCCGCCGGCCTCGATGCTCGCCTTGACCTTCCGCGGACATCACAAAGTGCAACATATTCTCGCAATCTCACGCTTCATACTAGGCCACCAATACCTTTCCTTGAGGTCTTGATACATCTTGGTACTTCCAGGATGAATGGAGTATAAAGTCTCATGCGCTTCCTTGAGAATCAATTCCTTAAGCTCTTCGATCCGCACGCAAATACGCTTCTCATACCAAATAGTACCTTGTTCATCTTCGAGAAAAACCGAGGCTTTTCCTTTCTTCATATTGCTCTTAATCTCCTTAATGTCAGATCATCTACCGGCTTCTCGAACTGATCTTCTAACGTAGGGCGATTTCCAAGGTAGCTAAATACCCTTCCGAATCAATTCCAAACTAAGCTTCAAATTCCTTATAAAGGGTGGTCGACTTTCCTTAATCATCGAGTATGGCAAGAGCTCTTTCTACTCAAAGCATCGGCTACTTACATTGGCCTTGCTCGATGATAATGAATCCCAATGTCATAGTCCTTGATCAATTCCAACCATCTTCTTTGTCTCATATTGAGGTCACTTGGGTAAAATATACTTCAAACTCTTGTGATCGTGATAAACTTCACAACGATTACCAATGAGATAGTGACGCTAAATCTTTAAAGCATGCACTACGCCGCTAATTCCAAATCATGGGTAGGATAGTTAACTTCATGTGGCCTCGCTTGTCGCAAGCATACGCTACAACCTTCTTATCTTGCATTAGCACACAACCGAGTCCTTGTCGGGATGCATCACGTAATATCTCAAAATCCTTCCTATTATCCGCGAATAAGCACGGGCGCTTGTCAAACACTTCTTTAATTCTTGAAAACTTTGCTCACACCGATGTCCAAACAAATTTCTTTTCCTTCTTTAAAAGTTGAGTGAGCGGTCTAGCTTTTCTAGAAAACCCTTCTATGAAACGGCGATAATATCCCGCCATTCCAAGAAAACTTCGGATTTGGGGTACCGCTTGGGTGACTCCTAACTTAGCACATCTCGCATCTTTCCGTGGTCAACAATGACTCTTCTCCGATATGACATGTCCTAGGAAAGCAACTTCTTTCATCCGTAACTCACATTTACTAAACTTTGCATAAAGTCGATTCTCTCTTAGCTTTAGGATTTGCGCAAGTGATCCTCATGTTCTTCCTCACTTTTGGAGTAGATCGAATGTCACAATGAAAACAACAACAAACTTATCCAAATACTCCATGAATACCTTATTCATCAAGGTCATGAAGTAGGCAGGGCATTGGTCAATCCAAAGGACATCACGTATACTCATACCGCCCATACCGAGTAACAAAAGCTGTTTTGGGTATATCCTCTTGACGAATCTTCAACTGGTGGTAACTCGATCTTAAATCAATCTTCGAGAACACTCCGGCTCCCTGAAGTTGGTCAAACAAATCATCGATTCTGGCGAGGGTACTTATTCTTGATGGTGACCTCATTGAGTGAGCGATAATCCACACACATTCTCCGAGTTCCATCTTTCTTTTCAACTAGAAGAACTGGTGCTCCCATGGCGAAGAACTTGGTCGAACAAATCCTTGATCTTGCAGCTCTTTAACTGTCTCTTTACTCGCTAACTCATTAGCCGGCATCCTATAGGGTCTCTTGAAATGGGTGGTGTTCGTGCACTAGTTCTATCAAGAACTCTATATCTCGATCCGTGGCATCCCTGCAACTCATCCGAAACACATCAGAAATTCGCCGCGACTAGCACATCTTCCAAGCTTATTCCTTTGGCACTACAAACTCTAATCCTTCTGACCGATCCAATCGGCTTGAACTTTTAACTTGGTTCCATCCGACTGGTTAGGTGATCTCTCTATTCCCACAATCCAAAATCGCTTGGTTCTTGGAGAGCCAATCCATTCCTAGGATCACATCTAGGGACTTGGTGTCTAGGACAATAAGGTTGGTTAGAAATTCTACCCTCCAATTAATATCTTAACTGGGCAGCCTTGGTTCGTACTCAAATCGTAACCGTGAGATTGCACTAGTAAAACAAATTTTAAGAGGCATTGTCTTTAATTGATGATTTGCGGCAAAACTCCGAGAAACAAACGAATGCGTAGCTCGTAATCAAACAAAACCATGGCGATGCCGAGTTGACTAGGAGCTTACCTAGTATGACGCCCGTGCATCGGGCATCCTCGGTGGTGACGTGATTCACGCGCCTCTTCCAAAGAAAGCGGCGGAGTCCTCGTGGCTTGATTAGGAGTTTGGGGCACTCCACGCCCCGATCCCGGGCGGGGTCTTGCCGGGCGAGATCCCAAATTAAAACGGATCAAGGCCACAGCTTGCTTTCTCGGGCAATTGTTGGCATAATGACCGAAGTTCATGACTTGAAACAGTGACTCGCACTGGATTACCGCTCCTCCGAGGTGGGTTGTGTTGGTGCCGAGGTTGCGATTGCCCGGAGGAGCCGGGCGAGGTGCCGTGCAGGGTCCCGAATGTATTCGGAGGAGTGAAGCGAGCAGTCGTTGAGCATTGGTTCGATCACTGGTGACTCGATGGGCTCCATGTCTTGCATCATCTTTCTCTTACGGATTCTTCCAATTCCCGACGAGATTCCTCAATGAGCATAGCCTTATCTACCGATGTCGAAATCTGCATAGTCATTGCCAATGACTTGCACCTTTAATCTGGATTGAGTCCACGCTGAACTTCTTCCGACGAGCATCATCCGTGGCTACATCCTCCAGTGCGTAGCGAGCGAGTTGAGTGAACTTATTAAGGTATTCACTCACCGACATTCCTTCTGCTTAAGCTCGAAATTCATTCTTCTTCATTTCCACTTTTCCATCGTGAATATGAGAGTGGCGAAAGCAAGGGAAAACTCGCCCAAGTGATAGTCCGAGGATCATCATGGGCAAGATCAGAAGTTCTCCCACCATTCAAAGGCGGTGCCCTCCAATTGATGAGCGCATAGAGAACCTTCTCACGATTGGTGCACTGGGCAATTTCAAGCTTCTTCTCAATGGAGCGGATCCAATCATCGGCCCAATGGTTCTCAAGAGTTGAGAAAGTTGGCGGACGAGTCCTCATAAATTCCGCTAGCTTGGACCGAGACGAGCTTGAGGAGGTGCAAAGCAGGCTTGGTTTTTTGGTTCAACAGATTGGCTAGAGCAATCGCACCGTTCTCACGATTCATCATGTTGTTCATGTTCTCGCATCATTGTGTTCATAAGTCGAGTCCGAGCCGCTAGAAAATGTCCCATGTTCGTCTCATCACACCGTGGTGGTGGTGCATTGGGGTTGGAGTTGGTGTTGGCACTGCATCGCATCCACCGGCGATCCACGACCGGCCCGTAACGAGTGTCAACCATCCGAGGTGCAAGCAAGGGTTTGATAGGTAAGAGGAAAAGCAGAGATGCGTGGTAAGATCATCTAGGGAGAAGGTAATACCGTGGACAAAAGGATACAACCGAAAGGCTTCAAATTAAGGAGGCAAATCAAGTTTTTTTTTTTTTTTTTTTTTTTTTTGAATTAAAGGTATGGTTGTAACACCGCGCTTGAGGCAAGTGTACAACATACCGCACGCCCAGCAAGAAAATCCTAGTATACGCGACTAAACGTAACTAAACCGAAAAGGGTAACACATGCTCAAATACCGCTGAGCACCAAAACCTAACTTATATGGTAGTCTTTTGGCATAACTCGATGGCTTGATCATCATCGCCTTTTGTTGAATCCTTGCGAAACTCGAGGCTTTGAGAAGTTTCATGAGATAAGGTCAATTTAAATTTCAAATCAAAGTTTTAGCAAAGGAGAGGAATAAGAACCTAAGAATAAGACGAGAGGAGACGAAAGCTATTAAGTACCAATTTTGTTGGTTTGATTTAGAAAATAATTTTGAAGACCATGCTAACTAGGATAGCGACCTACAATCGATATGGCTCGATACTATCTCTGCCGGGACCCGGATTTACAAACAGAAACCCTCAGGTATACTTGCACTAGTCCAGATCACGCTAGTGCACACAAGTGGAAACATAGATGTAATATCATTCCATACAATGAATTAACTAAGAAGAAGCAAATTATTATTAAATAAAGCAAACGACCTTATGGTCAATGTTTACACCATTGTGCCTTAAGGGCTTAAGAAACAAATACTATTGCAATGAAAAGATAACTTGAACCATTCGACATGCCACAGCAATCGTCTGGGAACGCCTTCCTAATCCACGTAGTCTTCATAGAATTCCTCTTCATGAGATTCATTATCTCCTTCAAAGAATCGATCAACAAGGGCATAAAGCCGTGAGTACAAAGGTACTCAAAGAAGTCGTAGGGAATTGATGCAATATATTTATGCACGGCTTGACAAGGATGGCTATATAGTTCATTTGCGTAAAGCAATAACTTGAATTGAAATACAATAAATAGATTGAAAGCATATTTATGAAAACATAAATAAATAATCGATAGATCAATGATAGACAACAAAACAACGGTGAACTCCCTGCTCACATCCAAACAATTCCACATTCCACATTTTATGAAACACTCTATACCCGTGTGAAATTTCGGGCTTTGTCCATGACCGCGACGCGCTATTCGAATAGTTTTACACTGCAGAGGTTGTACAACTTTACCCACAAGACATGAACATCTCTTTGTGCAAACGTTACTAACACACTTCCTTTGGTGTGTCGCGAGAGATATCATGACAAAGCCTTTCCAATGCACGCCTAAGCTCGCATCGCTCGCTAAGGTTTCGCCATAAGGCCCTCTTGCGCCATGTGAATCTACCCGTCCATCCCGGAACCCACACCACCATTGGCGATACTCAAGACTAGACATTACAAATTAATCACCTAGGTCTGTCCCATTCCGCATATGTGGTAGTACGATTAGACCCAGCTCAATGGCGCACAAGATTAAGTCCTTGTTGTCTCAGCAAGACATCCACATCCCAACATGCTAGAAAGCACCCCTTATCGCACGATCACTTGCCCGAGGGAAAACAATTGCTCAACCAAGACCAATGGCAAACCCCGCCATGGTACAACAAATTTTACAACAAAGTGGCTAACGGCCACGATTCAATATCTCATTAAGTCAAGATTAACATTATTCAACATGTGACATGAATCCCAACGTATATGTAAGCATGTCTAAGCATAGCTACGATAACCCAATGTTGGTATTATGATTATGTCCAACTAGTAATGTCCCAACCTAGGTTTAACAATGGATACATGGCATACAACGAATCAAGGTGGCATAATGTCAACCGTGCATACATCTACTCCCATTAAATAAACATTGATACGTAAATAGCATGCAAGTGTATAAAATAAATTACTTTGCAAACATAGGATCAATATGATCAAAGGTTACGACTTGCCTTGCTGATCTAGTGTGAATCTTGGTCTTCAAGTCTTCGCTTGCTCCTCGGAATTAGCGTCACCGAAAAGAAAACGATGAAACCAAATAAATACAAAACAGAGACTCAAACAAGCTCAAAACTGAAAATAAATGGCTCTGGAAGATAGATCTTGATTTTAGAAAATTTTAGAAACTTGAATCGCCTCAATCGGAGTTCGTATGAGCGAGAACGCCTCCAAAGATTAAATTCAGAGAAAATACAGAAAATCGTAAAATCGTAATTTTTGGATTTATTTTTGTATCAAAAGCGATTTATTGCGCAACGCTGACGCTATCCGCTCACGGTGGA